>WOAB01000513.1:2539983-3771224 GCA_027886185.1 Rheum nobile
GAAACCAATTTTCTGATGAAATGGTGCTGCACTTCAATGTGCTTTGTTCTGGCATGGAAGGCTGGATTCTTGGTCATTGCAATTGTTGATTTGTTGTCACACCACAACTCAGTTGCTTCTTCTTGTGCACACCACATATCCTTCATCAATTTCCTTAGCCATATTGCTTGCCTTCCAGCTGATCCTGCAGTCACATACTCAGCCTCTGAAGATGACAAAGCCACAGTATCTTGCTTCTTTGAGCTCCATGTAATTGCACCTGAGCCCAAACTAAACACTGAACCAGAGGTGCTCTTTTTGTCATCAATACACCCTGCCCAGTCACTATCAATGTGGCCTATCAGCTTGAAATCTTCAGTGTTTTCATACCAGATTCCATACTCAGTTGTCCCAGCTACATATCTCAGTATTCTCTTTGAAGATCCAAGATGCTGTCTTGTTGGATTATGCATATATCTGGACACTACACTCACACAGTAGGCAATGTCAGGCCTTGTATGTGTGAGATAGTTCAAGTCTCCCACTAAGCTTCTAAACATCTTCTCATCAGCCTTCTCTGTGCCATCCTCTCTCTGCAGTTTCTCATTAGTGTTCATTGGAGTTATTGCAGCATCACACTTCTCCATATGAAACTTCTTCAGCAGATCCTTTGTATACTTCTTCTGACACACAAAAATTCCACTATTCTTTGCTTCACTTCTAAGCCAAGAAAGTACTATAATAACCCCAAATCTGTCATCTCAAACTCCTTCATCATGGAGAGTTTGAACTCATCTAGCAGCTTCTGAGAGGAGCTAAAGTAGATGATATCATCAACATAAAGACATACTACTATAAACTCTTGCATACCTTGCTTCTTTATGTACAAAGTAGGCTCATTTTCACTCCTTTCAAACATGTTCTTGATGAAGAATGCATCAATTCTGCTGTACCAAGCTCTTGGGGCTTGTTTTAATCCATAAAGAGCTTTGTGCAACCTGTAGACTTTGCTGTCTTCTCCTTCCTTGACAAAGCCTTGAGGTTGCTCAACAAACACCTCTTCTTGCAATTCTCCATTTAAGAATGCTAACTTCACATCAAACTGGAACACATGCAGCTTCTGCTGTACAGCTAAAGCCAGTACAATCCTTATTGTTTCAAACCTTGCCACAGGTGAAAAGGTTTCTTCAAAGTCAGTTCCTTCTTGCTGTGCATACCCCTTGGCCACCAGTCGTGCCTTGTGCTTTTGAATGCTTCCATCTGTGTTGAACTTTGTTCTAAAGACCCACTTCAAACCAATCAAGTTCTTTCCTTCAGGCAGATGCACTAACTCCCAGGTCTTATTCTTCTGAATTGACCTCATTTCCTCCTCCATTGCAGCTTGCCATTCAACCTTAGTTGCAGCTTCATTAAATCTTGTTGGTTCTGTAGCAATCAAAGCAAAGTCACAACTTTCATAGATTTCTTCTAAAGATCTCATCCTTCTTGGTGGAGATCCACTTGATGAGCTTGAGGGAGAGGAACTGTGGCTTGCTGATGGTGTTGTTGGTGAGACAGGTGAGTGGTGATTCAGGTCTATCACAGGTGCTTTCTCCACTGCATTATCAAGAGTGATAGCATTATCCCGAATGACTGATTTCAGCTTGCTGTCATTGCACTCAACTTGCTTCCAGTTCCATTCTCCATCTTCATTGAACACCACATTTATGCTTATGATCACCTTCCCATTGAGAGGATTATACAGTCTATATGCTTTGGATTGGGGAGCATAGCCAATAAACACACACTTCACTGATTTCTCATCAAGCTTGGCTCTTTGGTTAATCAAACTATATGCAATGCAGCCAAAAATTCTTAGATGACTTACACTTGGCTATTTTCCTCTCCAGGCTTCGAATGGAGTCTTGTTCATGTCTGCTTTTGTTGGTGAGATGTTGAGAACATACACAGCTGTTGCCACTGCTTCACACCAAAGCTGATTAGGCATTCCTTTGGCCTTTAACATACTCCTTGCCATCTCCACTACTGTTCTATTCTTCCTTTCTGCAACACCATTCTGCTCTGGTGTATAAGGTGCAGTCAACTCCCTTCTTATGCCTTGATCTTCACAAAATTCAGTGAACTCATATGATAGAAACTCTCCACCTCGATCTGTCCTCAGGGCCTTCACATACTTGCCACTTTGTTTTTCCACCATGGCCTTGAACTTCTTGAAGTTCTCAAATGACTCAGACTTTGCCTGCTGAAAGTACACCCAACTCATTCTGCTATAGTCATCTGTTATTAGCAAGAAATACTTGCTTCCACCAAGTGACTCTGTCTGCATTGGCCCACATAGATTAGCATGAAGCAGCTCAAGACAGTCACTTGCTCTCCAGGCCTTTCCACTTGGAAATGACCCCTTGGATTGCTTCCCATATATGAAGCCTTCACACAACTCAAGTTCACCAATCTTTGGCAAACATTTCACCATTCCTTTTGCACTTAGCAGCCTCAAACCCTACACATTTAGATGTCCATACCGCATATGCCATAGCCTAGCATCATCATCACCCTTTACTGTTAAAGCTTTGCTCACATTTCCATACAAATTCAAGGGAAACATTCTGTTTCTCCCCATGGAAACATTCACTACAATCTCCTTCGAGCTTTTATCCCTTATCAAACATGACTCATCATCAAATAGCATAGAGTAACCACTACTTAATAATTGCCCAACACTTAGCAAATTGTGAGCCAAGTCAGGAACATACTGAACATCATATAGCAGTTTAGTATTACCTTGCTCTGTCTTGATTGCAATGGTGCCTTTGCCCTCTACATTCAGTTGCTTCCCATCTGCAAGTCTCACCATGCTTTTCTGAGAGTCATTCAAGTCTTTAAACATGACCCTTGTGCCATACATGTGATTAGAGCATCCACTATCAATAAACCACATACTGTCTGCATCAGTGCTGGCTGAATTCTGTGCTAGAAACAACTTTGATTCTTGCTCAGCAAAGTTTGATTTTTGATCATCCTTTGGCTCACCTTTGTCTGCTTCTTTCTTCCAGCAATTGACTTCTTTATGACCAGACTTCTTGCAGTAATAGCACTTAAGTGGACCCTTATAGGAATGGGAATTCTGCTCCCTTCCTTCACCAGTTTGGCCTCTTCCACGGCCTCTTCCTCTGAATCCACCTCTTCCTCTTCCTCTTCCATTGAATTGCCACGATCTTTCTTTATTAGAAGACTCATCTGTGACTTGAAAGGCCTTCTCCTCCTTCTTTTCACTGGACCTATTGAGCCTTTCCTCATGAGCTTGCAAGGACCCCATTAGTTCATCAAAGGTGTAGGTAGCCATGTCCTTTAACTCTTCTATAGCAGCCACTACATGATCAAACTGCTTGGTAAGGCTTCTCAAAACCTTCCCAACTACATGCTCATTGCTCATAGTCTCTCCATAGGACTTCATCTTCTGCACCACTCCAGTCACTCAAATAATTTTGCACAGATTCTTTGTCTTTCATAAGAGAGGTCTCAAACTCTCTTCTCAGGGACTGCAACCTTACTGTGATAACTTTCTTGTCTCCTAAATACTCTTGCTTTAGAGTATTCCAGGCTTCATGTGATGTTATGGCTGATGCAATTCTCGGAAAGATCTCATTATCTAAGGCTTGTTGAATCATGAACAAGGCCTTTGAGTCTTTTTTTTCTTTTCTCTCTGAGCTGTTGATCCGGCTCTTCTGTTTCAACCTCCTCGTAGCCACTTTCTACGAGTCCCCACAGCTCTTGAGACTTGAATAGAGTCTTCATATTCAAGCTCCAGAAGTGATAATTTACTCCTTTGAAAATCGGCAATTGAGACACTCCATTATTGCCTCATCCATTGTTCTGCATCATGAACAATGATCTCTCTTAACCCGTGTTTCCCTTGGTGAGTTTCTCTCACTCGTTGCTCTCTAATCCCTGGATACGAACCCGGATAATCTTACGCGCTCTGATACCAAATTTGTTGGCAAAAAGACAGAGGAAATCAAAGTGAGGAAGACAAAGGAGAGAGTTTTCAGAGAGAATGAATTCTGCTGTGAATCATTAACTGAAATCAGAAGCACTGAACAAGGTTTAACAAAGATAAGAAAGTAACTAACTGCTTCCACTATCCACGACTAACATAATGCCTAATGATAGTGGATTAATTAAAAAAAAAACAACTTAAGCAACTATAAGCTAGAAACTAGAAACTGCATTTTACTAGTTCTTCCTTGACTTCTCCTTCTCCTGAATACTTGCTCAGCTGAAGTATTGAATCACATTTCAACAGTTGAGGCTCAAAAAATGGACTGAATACAAAGTAGCATGCACATTCGAAACATATTAGTCATGTAACAAGTCATCAGATGCAAATTCCAATGCTAGAAAAATGAAACATAGACAAACAAAGGATTGAATTGAGTAGTGGATGGAGCGCCGATTAAAGAAGTAGTAGATAATAGAATAGAACTAGGGCTTCAGGGAGTAATAGGTACAAATATTATTAGATAATAAAGAAAAGAATGTTAATATAAATATTCATCTCCTTATAATTAAATACCATTAATATGGATCGTGATATGGTGCAAACATAGGGATGTATAATCCTGTGTAATATGGTGTACAAAAGGGGTGAGGTGCACAACCATATGCAAGCTGATGTACAACTATGTTCAAACAAGAGCACATGTATTTTAGTGAACAATTGTGTATTGTATCGGTGCACAATTGGTCTCCCAATTGACCTACCGGAGCTCCGACATTGACCACCGTTAACTGGCGCTGACCACCATTGACCGGCCGTTGACCGGGTATTGTACTAGAGTTACACATACTTGTGCACCGCTTTGGATGTGCACCATGTTACAAATAATTGTGCACCATGTTACTGGTAATTGTGCACTATTTTACAATTAAAAGCTAATAGAGATAATTGTGCACCATATTACAAATAATTGTGCACTGAGATGGAATGTGCACCATATTACAAAATACTTGTGAAGTGAGATGATTGTGCACCATGTCATAAAATGAATGTGCACCACACTACAAATAATTGTGCACCACACTATAAATAATTGTGCACCACAATTCATGTGTTTGTGCACTGAGATGAAATGTGCATCATTTTATCATTTTTAAAAATAATTATGCACTGAGATGGTTGTGCACCATGTCATAAATAAATGTGCACCACGTTACAATAAAATTATACATCACAGTTCATGTGTTTGTGCACTACAATTGTATTTAAATAAAATACAAGTGCACAATTCAATAAAATTCTGGTGCACCATGTCATAAATAAATGTGCACCACCTTTCAAATAATTGTGCACCACAAATCATGTATTTGTGCACTGAGAAGATTGAGGATTTTGTGCACTGCTAAATAAAATCCAAGCGCACAATTCAATAAATATTTGGTAAGGTGATGGATTTATGACAATCCCTCGCCTCTCTCAAAAGAACGTGTCTACACGCGCTCTCTCTCGCCTCCTTCATAATGGTCTGGAAAAGCCACATAACCCAAAACATCAAAACCCAAGATTAACTTGGCCTCAACAATGCCGCAAATTCCACCCTCCCCATCGCATATGGTTGCTAACCCTCATTCTTTATAAGCTATTTCGAGTAATCAATGAACCAAACCAACGAAGTCCCTAGGGGATCGGAAAATGAAGTGGAAACATCGCCTTCAATCAACAAAAAGAGATCTAGATCTCGAAGATGCATATCCAAACCTCCATGGCAGATTCACAATGCAATCTCGGAGACAAGAGCGATAGAGGATGATGTGAGGCGCTCCGAGCCAAGCATACCCCAAAGTCGAAATAAGGTTTCGATCCCCCCTCATCTTGAGACGAAAGAGAGAAAAATGACGAAGGAAGTCCCTCTAGAGCAAGTATGAGCATCTAAAGTCTATCAATGGCAAGGAACCCCAAACATTGCTGAAACAGGAACACCAAGGGAGTCAAAGGCCTCAATCGGTGAGAGAACCACCCAAAGACAAAAGCTTCATGGAAGATCTCACAATTTCCAAGTGTTACTGTTCTAACCCTTATATCCTTGAAACTTCTATCTTTGAAATTGATCAATTACATGCTTTATTGTATCTCTATAAATACTACCAAATAGTTGAACTGCATATGCACCTCTCCCTCATCTCATCCTCTTGATCTCTTACAAATCTCTGGTTTTTTATTTACTCCGAATTAAAAACTTCTATCACTGTGAACTTCCTAGAACCTCTAGGACCATGGACAAAGGAAAGAAATCCTTTGTGGAAGTCTTATGCTCTGAACCAACCAGCTAATCGGTTGCTCCTACCAAGAGCAATTCGTCAAAACCAAATTGTCTCATTCCAACTCCAACAACCCTCCAACTAGTTCTTCTAACACAAACTAAACTGCACCAGTGAGCACTCCCACACTAACAAACACAAAAAACAACAACCAAAAGGATAAGGGTACGGAGAAACTGAAGATTGATCCTTCAGTTACCTTGCCAAACTATCTACATTTACCAAAAACATTGAGAAACTCAAAAACACTTCTCTTATGGGATTTGTCTTGGGTAACCCAATTGAATTCACCAAGATCAACACCAAACTAAGAAATGAGTGGAGAAGGGGGGGGGGGGGGGTAGAATTCATGGATAAAAAGAATCAGTGGTTTGAGATTAGATTCTCTAACCACAGGATAAACAGACTATATGGGAAGGGAAACCATATCATACCTTGGTCAATTACTAGTCCTTAAACCCTGGAAGTCAAACTTTAACTCACTCATAGAACATGTTACCAACATTGATATGTGGATCAGAATTCCATAATTACTCATTGAATACATTAACCCTAAGGCCATCAAGATTATTCTTGAGGGCAATGGTCTTGGCACCCTCCTAAGACTTGACCTTATGTTTGAGAGGAAACAATTGGCAAGATTTAATCGAATTTGTGTGAACATTCCCATAAAAAACCTGGTCAATACTAGTGTTTTGATCCCAGATGAGGAACATGAATACAAGGAATTCATTGTGTGGTTTGAGGACTTCCCAAAAGGGTGTGGAAACTGTGGAGATAGAAACCACATCTTCACAAAATGTCCTCTCAGAAACCTCACCCCAAGGAAAATCAAGATCCGATTTAGGAAACCAAACAATGCAAATAACCAATACCATACACAAACCCAAACCAAGCCAATGAAAATGAGGAAAAATGGGAAACCCCTAAATATACCAAAGGCAAAGACACAACTTCTACCTCAAACACAAACCTGGGCACGACACCTTACATTGATGGGAATGGAGGGGTTACAATCATCAATAAATCTGAGGCCTCGACTTCTATGAGTTCCAACTTAAGCTACAATAATACCTCCAAACTCCATCAATTCTACCAAACACATCTCAAATGACCAAAACAATGAAAGCACAACCCCACAAGAATGCCAACAAGTTCCACAAGATACCTTGCTAACTGAAGACAATGAACTACAAAATAACACCCAGCAGGTGGAAACTATCACCTCCCCCGCACCTACCCTCGAAAACACCATAGCCCCTAATGATGAGATGTAAAAGGAAGAGATCCAGTACCCCACACCAATAGCCCCCTTCACTAGTACAAAATGAGCTTTTTAGCTCAGGCGTTTATCAAGATATAGCCCGGATATACTGAAATAGGTCCGGGATTTAGAGTGGTGTGATAATAGATCAAATAGCCCGGATGTAAGAAACACGCCCGGGCTAAATAATCAAAGACCTTTTAGCCCGGACCTTTGGACATCCGGGCTAAAAGTGTAGTTATTTTCAAAAATAAAGAGGACCATTTAACCCGGATCTTTAGAGGTCCGGGCTAAAAAGTCATATTTTCTGTAAAAATAATAATAGAATGTCCATAATGCTCAAGAAACAGCACCCGTCCACTACATGCCCTGTAAACCCCAATAACCAATCACAATTGCATATGAAACATAACTTCTTTAGTCTACCACTATGATTTGTACACAATAAAGTTGTTAAGTATTCAAATTACTCACAAAATCAAATTGAGTAAATACACGAAAATCACAATATGTTGGAAAGATAACTAAAAGTGACAAACTAATGAATGTCCAGTAAATGTGAAGAAAATTTCTGTCCTCAGACATGACATTTGACTATTTGAGTAAAACCGTTCATTATCACTTATCAGTCATGCAAGGTCCCTAATATATCCTCGTCACGATACAGGTGGTACCTGGACAGAAGTGAAAAATTTTAGTTGTTTTGGATATACGACACTAAATAATACCTCAACCCCATATGTAATAGACTCATGTTCCAAGAACTTTAATGCTACACAAACCACATGAGGGACAAAATAATACAGAAGTTCACATGCCATAAATAATACAAGAAGAAAGCGAATATGCAACACTTCTCCATGTGATAAGATGAATTTCAAATGCACAAATTCAGAAAAATATATAAGCTCTCCATACTATTGTATAATACAGAAAGTGCATATATATGCAGGTGTCCATAAGTATATCAAGCTCAAGCAAGCATAACAAATTCTGCACACTAACCCCAAAACCAACCCACACCCCAGCAGAAACCAAATACTCTACTATGTAAGGAAAACTTACATATGAGATAAACGCATTCACCACATCAGATTTCTTGCTTTGCCACTACACGGCTCATATGCCTCTTCTTGTTTTCTTCCTCAAATGTAAAAATCTTATTGAAGCATGGACAAGAAGTACACAGAAGTTATGTATAGTGTCAACAATTAGACAGACAACACAGAAAAGTTCATAGTATGTATAAAAAATCAAGCAAATCTAATGTATTGATCGCTCAAACGATATACCAACACAAATTCCAGATTACTTACATTTAACTAAGAAACTCAAGTTGAGATATATAGTTTCCACACTAGAAACATCCAAATGTTAAGCTACAATCGATACAAATACATACAATATCGACATTTCTTGAACAATCATGACCCCATATTTGGGTCTTCCAAATTGTTTCACTGACCCACATTAATCAAACAATAACACTTTGTTAAGAGAAAGAACTAGATAAGAACACACCTGTGGATGCTTGAGCTTCCCAAGGAAAGCAATTAACAAATTGTATCGAATTTATCTGGAGGTGCAACAATGGATCCTTTCAACAGTAGTGGCAACTGCAGAGAAACACACAGATAGAGAAAGAATTATTCCACTAAAGCCAAGAGACAGAGGGTCCATTCTCTTACTAGATCTAGTACAAGGACATACTAATTCATAGGGCAAATGCATACAGGTCATATAATCACAATCAAACTAGTCAAAGAATTGTCTTACTATACAAAATTAGAAACCAATGAAGAAAATTATACCATATGGAAACAACCAATATTTTATTTTGAATAGAAAATAAAAAATATTACAAAAACATTAGAAGTATATCCAACAACAACAATTTATGCTGACATTGAATGAACAAATATAGTCAAACTTGCATGGTATTGCAACCATCTTTTGCAAATAAAAAACACATCAATCATATATATAACAATACCTTTGTAAGGAACAAGATCATGAAAATTTCTTCCTTTCTCCTTTAGTTTCACTGCGTCCAATAAATTGAATAGGGAGAAGGAATCTGTCAGTTCATAGCTAACCAACATTATAGATCATTATCACACAAGCATAAGTAACTCCAAACTAGTCTGTAATTGGTTTTGGACCTAAAGCACCTCAAGTTTTAGTTTTGTATAGGCAATGGCATGCATCTTATGCATAATCAATCACTTAAGATACAAAAAATGACAAAAGAACTTGGCAAGCATCAATTGCAACTTTGGACAATAACAAACAAACACTAAGCAAGCATCAATTGCAACAATTATATTAGTTATGTACACAAGTGAGTAGATATACCTTAGCTCCTCATTAATTTCATTTGGCCTTTTCTTTGCATTTATGTGCTCCCTTTCAAGAAGTGGTATGATCAATGGGACATTATCCATATACCTTGAACATGGTGAATGGAACATGTTGCATGAGTACAAAGAATTCAAAAGGATTTAATCGTGACCAAATCATATTCAGATGAAAGTTTCCAATTTTAGTAAGGGTATTTGGGTAATTTTCAAACTTTCGTTTTGTAAACAAAACGAATTAGGCATTTTCTGTAAACTCAGTAAGAACCTTTTGAACGTGTTAAAATACGTCTAATGTGATGTATGGGTTTTAATTATTTAAGGAGTGCTAAAAGTAAGATTTAAGCTTGACTGCAATCGAAGACCACGATCAAGGTCCAGGAACGCGGGTGCGGCATTTCCGCGGGCGCGGTTTTGCCTGTGGGCAAACCGCGATCGCGGATCTGAAACTGTGATCGCGGGCTTCTCGGATCGTCGTCTTCCTCGAGCTTCCAGAAGGCCGACGCCTGACTTTCTCCTCGTGCTCCTAACACCGGGGATGTGAATCGGTTGGAGTGTCGGGTTGGAGTGAACTCCCTCTTCCCTGAGCCTATAAAAGGAGCTCGGTGTGGCTCTTCTCCATCATCCATCTGCCTCCATCTCTCTCTCTCTCGTTTAAATTCGTGTCGCCGGAGTTATTGCTCGTCGCTGGAGTTTTTAGTAGTCGCCGGAGTAGTTGTTGGCAGCCTTGTGAAGCCTAGTGTGGTGGTGATAAGCGGTGGTGGAGTACAAGCCTCGTCATCGTCGTCGATAAGGCTTCGAAGCCGCCCAACCTTGCGTCGGGATGGAGATCTGCGACCGCGGTTCCATCCACCGCGACCACGGGCTTGGCACAGAAAACCGCGACCGCGGTTATGCTAACCACGACCGCGGCTTTTCCCAGCAAGCGCGATCGCGGCCATGGTAACCACGGCTGCGGCTCAGGCCTTTTTCCCTTCGTTTCGTTTCGTATCTTCGTTTCGTATTGTATCTAACTTAGGGTTCCGTCTTATACCTCGTCGTCATCGTAGGAATCCGTATTCAGATTCAAGTTTCCAGATCTCAGAACCCGATCTCTTCGTTCGTCTAGTTTAAGGCAAGTGGTGGTTCACTCTTGCTCATTATTCCATGTTTCCCCTTGATTATCAATTAATTGATTGTTAATTAAGATGGAATAAAATTGTTGTTTTAAGTTTGGGAACAGATTTGATAAAACCATGTGTTTAAATATGAATCTATAATAGGTTGTATATATTGCTAGAAACAACGCTATTATATATATTTCTATATGATATTACCGTAATGGAATTTGGTGTGGATTTATGTGTGAACTTATGTGTAGTTAGAACGAGTATTCGTAGGAACGCTATGTACCTTGTGAGGTCTAGTCGTTTCTTTATAACTGGTATTATGAGGATTTTTCCCTAGTACTTCTGGTCATGACCGTACCCTTATTCAGGGTAAGTGAACTCAGCTGGTGCCAACAATCGGGATTTGTCCCATGTTATATATATCTCATTGCGAGATTGTTGTGGATTAAAAGCTTCAACATAAATGTGCATTTTTGAAATTAAATAAGATAAGTGTCGTTTTATACATAATTAATATACCCTCGGGCGAGGAGTACAACGTGGAAACCGCCCGGACTCTTGTTAGAGTAAGTCCTCTTTCCAATCTGAATTCGCATTGCGCGATGAGGTTGGTCGTGGACCCAAATAATCAAGGTCGTTTTTAAACTTGTGTGTAAACTTAACGTTCCCAAACAATTCTTCATACGTTTCCTATAAGACTCAATTTCTTTGGAGTCTTCTTTTCATTGCATACCTTCTTTTATAATTCCGTGAAAGTTCCGGGTTATGTATCGTTCCTTCGGTTATTATTCGAGGGACAATGATAGTAAACGGTTACGATCACTTGAACCATTCTGTTTTTACCCTTGCATAGTCTTTCATTAGACTAACCAATCGGGTTTTATTTCTTGCATGGTTGGCTGGTGTCATCCGTCCTATACGGCACATCAGTGGTTGGTCCCCGGCAATTTGAAGTAACCAATCGAAGAGAAGGCTTGCAGTTAAAGTTTGTGTTTTAAGAAGTAATATTTCTAAGTCGTGTACGTTTAATTTGAATAAATGTACTACATAGTCATGTAATTAAGACTACTTTAAAAGAGTTTTCCGTTGTAATTTAAAAGTCTTCCACTGTCATTATACTTTGTTGTAAAACCGTCCTTCTCATTTTACGAGAGGAGACTTAATAAAAGGTTGAGTTTTAATCCTCTAAAATGTATTCCGCTGGTTATTCTTCCGTTATTTAATATTTACGTACTTATTTAAGCTTAATTATTTCGATTAAAGCCTAGGGTGACTTTGGACATTAACGTCTGAGGTCACTGGCATGTGGCACTACCGACATAAGTCAGGGGTGTTACAATTATGGTATCAGAGCAATGGTTTTAAAATTCTTGGCCTATTGTTAGGTTTGAGAATTTTCGAAAATTAATTTCGAAACTATTTTCAAACTATTTTATTTTTGGAATTTCGAGTGTTTAAATGTTAGTATTACATTTAAAGTTTTATGACCTCTTAGAATGTAATTTAAAGTAATGGTTTAGCAATTAGGAAGTTAATTGTTATTTTATAGTCCTTATTAAAATGACGTTATAACGGTTGAAATTAAATTTATTTTCTGTTATTTTAAAAAGTGTAGTTTTGAGAGTTGTTAACGGTACTTAAAGGAGTGATAACCTTGTGTTCTAAATATAAGAGAGACTTATAATATTTAGTTTATATACTAATTGTGTTTAAACGAGAAAGTTAAATTCATTTAATAATTTTAGAGTATAGTTTTGAAAGTGGTTGTGGTCTTGTGGATTTGAAGTTTATAAATAATTTGTATTGTAAAACGATAAGAGGATGAAGAGTTAACTTCCTTAGATCCATTCTTACGGTTATCGTCCATTCTTAGGTTTATTGTCATTTAAAGGTTGACATTTCTCCTAATTGATCCATTCTCAAGTAAGAGAAGAATATCGTTTTAAGGTTAATGGTGGAGGGTTAGTCAAACTAATATAAAGTTATTGGGTTGGACCCTTATAATTCGTATCATAACGTAATTGACTAAGTGTCATGTATAAGTTGGAAAAGTTCTAAACTGACGTTATGGTTCATCGACCGATGGTGAATGACAAGCGATTGTCGTATACCACTAAATCAAAATAAACCTAGACAAACCTAAACAAGTAGTTAGGGCAAGTAAGGATCGAATTCACATGGAGGAAGGGATAAATCTATGTGTTGTTCGCATGCAATAGTAACAAGAGGGGGGAGTTTTTGGTTGGTTTTGTAATCAAGAAAGTAAACAAAGCAAATAAGCAAAGAGTGTAATCAAATGTGGGAAAAACACTTAGCCAAATAAGATCCACTTTTCCTATGGTAGATTGGTCCTAGGTTCTCTCTATTCTTTTCCTATGTTTATTCTTGTCCATATTCTTGTATAGTTACTAGTCCTACCAGTCCTAGCAACTCTTATTATTGAACGCACAAGAAACAATCAAGATTTAGAACAATAATAGCATTGGGCATAGGATCAAACCATGATACATGTCAAATAATCACAACCCGCAATAATTTAACATGCAATCAATCTTCTTTCATAATAATCTAGTCCTACCAGTCCTAGATAATTATGGATGCTACTCTAGATAAAGAATCACCGACCGATCAATTCCAAACCCTAGCAATAGATAATTACTAAACCTAACTAGGTGATCAGTCTAGTCAAATCAATAACAATCCATATGAATAAGTGCAAGAAGAAAGATATAAACCCAAAGGAAATAGGAAATAGAGAATTAACCTCGCAATCAAACCATAGAAAAAGCTTCACATGCCGGACTAAGCAATGGGTGCTTAGCTACTCATAGTACTGAAAGACATAATTATTGAAAGGGAAAAACTCTGAATACTGAACATACGATAATCCGGGGTTCATCTATATGGGATCCCTTTAATGGAGGCTGTGAGAGTTAGGTTAAATAAGTTAACCCAAAGCCCAAGATCACAAACATCATCCCTAAAAAGGAAAAATACTAATATTCGGAATTAAATAAAACAACGAAAAAGGAAAAACAGAAAAAGAAAACAGAAGTTCGGAGCGCGTCGGGCTGACTCCCGCTGATGGCCGCGGTCGCGGTTTGCTCTCGAAGTGCATAATTAATTTCCAATAATTCGGCCGCGGGCGCGGCCTCCTCGCTATCGCCCATCTCCTTCGGAAATCTTGCCGCGACCTTCTGCTCCCCGCGGCTTGGTCGCGGTTTCTTCACTTCACCGCCTTCTCACGTGGTTTCTTCATGGATCTTGCTTGTCTCCTCAGGTGGTCAATTTCTCTTCTTCTGGATGTGTCCAATAAGCTCCTCCAGACCACCAAAACCACACTTCTCTGCTCCAACTCCATAATCTCCAATTGTGCATAAAATCCCACCAAATGGCACCTCAAACCTGGTAATAATCCCTAGAAATGTGCTATAAAATAGCACTAATCAGTGAACACCCAATCCACCAACCAAGCAGCTAATGTAGGTCCTAATAACGGTTCCCGAGTTCAGCTGAGGAGTGCTACTCAGCAAGGGGATGACGCGAGACCTGGCTCGCATAATAATGACCCGACCCTGCGGGAAGATGTTCATCAGGGACAAGTAGACCCTCAAGCTGCGAGGGAAGTTCCACCTCCTGCCCCGATCATATTGGATGCAACGGTCATAGGGAAAATAGTGAGTCGGGTTGTCGAGATATTGACAGCCCAGGGGATACCGCAAGCTCAAGCGACTCCCGTTCCTCAGGTCATAATTGATTTTGGGGGACACGAAGACCTTGCACATCCGGTGGTTCCCGAGAGAAATGAAGGGAATTATAACCAAGCGTTAAAGACGATTAATTCAATGCGCCCGTATAGCTATGATGGAACCGGGGAACCAGTCAAGGCTGCCTATTGGGTTTCCCATATGGAGCGACTCTTTCGAAATGTGGTCTACACCGAGGCTGAGCAGGTGCACATTGCTTCGTTACATCTGAAAGACGGAGCAAGTGAGTGGTGGGAATGAACTGGTTTGGACGACCACCCAAATCTGAGCTGGGCAATGATCAAGGCCAAGCTCACTGATCGCTTCTTCTCTCGTGCTATGAGGGAAGAGAAGTTGAAGGAGTTATTCTACCCAGAGACTGAAGGACTGAAAGTGTGTGAGCTGATGGCAAAGCTTAATCACTTGCTACATTATGCTGGTTCAGACGTGCATTCAGAAGAACAGAAGATCTGGTACTTCCATGGATGGATGAGCCCAGAAATCAAACCTCTGATGGTGCATCACGGTTGCTCTACCTTGGAGCAGTATGTGGATGTGGCCTATAAGGTAGAGGTTACGGTGGAAGAATCCACCCGAAAGCGGGAGGAACAGAATAAGGCCAAAGGTGGGCAACAAAGCCGGAGGTTTACTGCATTTAAGCGGTCGACATCGCCCACCGAGTTTGAGAAGTCTGGTCGTGCTAAGACCGAGATGACTCAGTCTGACTCCACCAAGGGGTCAGGTTGGAGTAGCGGTGTGATTCAATGCCACAACTGTGGTAAAGCTGGGCACAAAAGTTCTAATTGCCAAAAGAAGAAGCGGGTATGTTACAATTGTGGGAAGGAAGGCCACATGAAAACATACTATAGGCAGAAGGGTCAAGGGCCAACACAATCATATCAGGCCTCAAATGTTAACAGTAGGCAAAACCCAAAGCCAGAGGTGTCCGCTCCTGAGCAATCTGTTGCTCGTAATAAAGGCAAGGCTCCTATGGAATCTTCGGGTCAAGGGCAGCGACTCTTTGTGATACGTCACCCCGATGGGAAGGAAACCCTGTTGGAGTAGTTGTAATTTTGTTGAGCCTTTTTAAGAATAGGGAGCGATGACTTGTGTCTATAGTCTCCATAGTTTAGTAATCCGTCTGTTCGACATCTTGTCAATTGTATTAATGTAATGTTTCGAATAATAAAGAAGTGTTTCCTTGTTCCAGAAATTACTAGATTCGTTACTAATGCAAGTTGTTCGTGCATACAAGAATCCTTGAGTGCCAAAAGTAGTACATGTCATGTATGGATAAAGACTGTCTGGACTCATAAAGGATAGTGTGGGTTGGGACATGTGTGATTGTTCCCTTCCTTGTTAGCGCTAGTTTCGAGGTCGGAACTATTCGTAAAAACCCCTCTTTTTTCTTGAAGTAATGTCAAAGTTGGGTATTGACATTATTTGTTCCCTTTACTCGAATTCATGAGCCTTATCTCGAGAGGTTAGTGTTGTAAAGATTCCTTGCTATAAGGATTTGGTGTGTGTAGTAGTACTCTATGGAGTTTGAGGTTATTCCTCATATGCATACTCTGAGCATTAGATAGGGTGAGTTGTATAAATTATACATTTAAGTGAATAAATGTATAAGAGAGATATTTCATAAGGAGTTCGTTTTCTCTAAAAAGATCGTACTCTATTACGATCTTGAGTAAACTTTAGAACCCAAGGGTTATGGTTATGGAGTTTATAAGTGAGTGTACTCATTGTGGAACCAGTGGTTAAAGCTTTCGGAAAAGCTAAGGGTGTGAAATCATAAGTATTATTTTGGAAGATCTATCTGAGGTTTCGTTATGAGGCTTTCTTAAGGAAACGATATAAGGATAGGAGGAGTATTAAGACGATTATGTCTTGGATAAATATTAAATTCCGATAAAGCAAAAGGTTGCTCGATTTGGGATGATAAAATTGTGTGAGGACAATTAATTAAGTGTTTAAGGATCTATGGATAAATAACAAACTCAGTCGGTAAAAGTTTGTTTTAATTTATAAGGATTAAAAGTACGTGATGTAAGTGTGTGGATTTTATCAAACGGACTTGGTGGAAAAAAATGACATGTGTCTATTAAGGCGATCTTATGACACGTGTTGGATAAATAAGGCGAGTGATTATAATCATATTAAACGAATTAGTGGCATCATGTTTGAGGAAAAAACATGTATGGGTTGATGTGTGATTAATTGTGAAAATTGAGGAATTCTAAAAGATTTTATGTTAAGAGCCTAATTAATGGAAGAAATTTGGGTTAAGAAAATGGCATAAGGGCCAAATTTAATTGGGCCAAATAATTGAATTTGTAAGTTGTACCTTCAAGGAATATGGAGTTATGATACTTGGAAATTTACAAGGTTTGATATTTGGATTTTAAGTGAGTGTGTCGTTTATAAGGCTGATGGTATAACACTTTTTGGGAAGATTAAGTTGTGAAACAATTGCATTGGGAGAAAGCTCACTTAAATTCAAAGGTTATAGTGTAAGGATAGGTCATTCTGGAGATTTCGATAAACTAAAGGACGTAGTAAAGAGATGGTCTTATGTGCGCTTAAGGGGTAAGGTAATAAATGTTACCCGTGTATATCTATTGAAGAATTAGGACAAAAGTGATTGATTTTGTTGGTAATGAATCATTTATCAATACGATATTTTGAGGAAATAAGAGTAATATCTTATGTGGTTCGTCTTGGGAAAAAATTAAGGAATCTTAAAGGTTTTAAGTTAGAGAATGATTAATGGAATGAGCTAAATGATTACTGGAAAAATTCTAAGTTAGAGATGGCATAAGGGCCAAACGTGATTAAGATGAATAATGGAATCGCAGGATGTACCTTTAAGGAATTAAAGGATGTGATGTTTCGAGGTTACTAAAAATTTGATATTCGGGTTATAGGCGAGTTTAATGGATGAACTTTGTGATTGATTACAACACGGAAATTGGATGAGAAGTGTGTGTTCTCAAGCTTAAGGTGTATTAAGATCGTGTGATGGTTTTGGGGACTATGATTTTAAGGTAATCATGATCTTGTGAGTATATTAAGAGTCGACATACGAGTTAATATATGGAAACAAGACATATGATGGATGTCATGGTTGAGGAAACAAATCGACTTTCCTAGGATTAATTTTGAGTACAAAATAATTAAGGATACTAAACTCAAAGTAGAAAGGCTAGTGTGGAAATCGATCCCTCTAACTTGGCAGTGTTAGCTCCGGGGTCGAAGTGTTAGTTTCGGGGTCGAAACTATTTTTAAAGGGGTAGTAATGTAATAACCCTCAATTTTAGTAAGGGTATTTGGGTAATTTTCAAACAATTGTTTTGTAAACAAAACGAATTAGGCATTTTCTGTAAACTCAGTAAGAACCTTTTGAACGTGTTAAAATACGTCTAATGTGATGTATGGGTTTTAAATATTTAAGGAGTGCTAAAAGTAAGATTTAAGCTTGACCGCGATCGAAGACCGCGATCAAGGTCCAGGAACGCGGGTGCGGCATTTCCACGGGCGCTGTTTTGCCTGTGGGCAAACCGCCATCGCGGTTCTGAAACCGCGATCACGGGCTTCTTGGATCGTCGTCTTCCTCGAGCTTCCAGAAGGCCGATGCCTGGCTTTCTCCTCGTGCTCCTAACGCCAGGGATGTGAATCGGTTGGAGTGCCGGGTTAGAGTGAACTCCCTCTGCCCTGAGCCTATAAAAGGAGCTCGGTGTGGCTCTTCTCCATCATCCATCTGCCTCCATCTCTCTCTCGTTTAAATTCGTGTCGCCGGAGTTGTTGCTCGTCGCCGGAGTTTTTAGTAGTCGCCAGAGTAGTTGTTGGCAGCCTTGTGAAGCCTAGTGTGGTGGTGATACGCGGTGGTGGAGTGCAAGCCTCGTCCTCGTCGTCGGTAAGGCTTCAAAGCCGCCCAACCTCGCGTCGGGATGGAGATCCGCGACTGCGGTTCCATCCACCGCGACCGCAGGCTTGGCCTAGAAAACCGCGATCGCGGTTATGCTAACCGCGACTGCGGCTTTGCTCAGCAAGCGCGATCGCGGCCATGGTAACCACGGCCGCAGCTCAGGCCTTTTTCCCTTCGTTTCGTTTCATATCTTCGTTTCGTTTCATATCGTATCTAACTTAGGGTTCCATCTTATACCTCGTCGTCGTCATAGGAATCCGTGTTCAGATTCAAGTTTCCAGATCTCGGAACCCGATCTCTTCGTTCGTCTAGTTTAAGGCAAGTGGTGGTTCGCTCTTGCTCATTATTTCATGTTTCCCCTTGATTATCATTTAATTGATTGTTAATTAAGATGGAATAAAATTGTTGTTTTAAGTTTGGGAACAGATTTGATAAAACCATGTGTTTAAATATGAATCTATAATAGGTTGTATATATTGCTAGAAACAACGCTATTATTTATATTTCTATATGATATTACCGTAATGGAATTTGGTGTGGATTTATGTGTGAACTTATGTGTAGTTAGAACGAGTATTCGTAGGAACGCTATGTACCTTGCGAGGTCTAGTCGTTTCTTTATAACTGGTATTATTTTTCCCTAGTACTTCTGGTCATGACCGTACCCTTATTCAGGGTAAGTGCACTCAGCTGGTACCAACAATCGGGATTCGTCCCATGTTATATATATCTCATTGCGAGATTGTTGTGGATTAAAAGCTTCAACATAAATGTGCGTTTTTGAAATTAAATAAGATAAGTGCCGTTTTGCACATAATTAATATACCCTCAGGTGATGAGTACAATGTGGAAACCGCCCGAACTCTTGTTAGAGTAAGCCCTCTTTCCAATCTGGATTCGCATTGCGCGGTGAGGTTGGTCGTGGGCCCAAATAATCAAGGTCGTTTTTAAACTTGTGTGTAAACTTAACGTTCCCAAACAATTCTTCATACGTTTCTATAAGACTCAGTTCCTTTGGAGTCTTCTTTTCATTGCATACCTTCTTTTATAATTCCGTGAAAGTTCCGGGTTATGTATCGTTCATTCGGTTATTATTCGAGGGACAATGATAGTAAACGGTTACGATCACTTGAACCATTCTGTTTTCACCCTTGCATAGTCTTTCATTAGACTAACCAACCGAGTTTTATTCCTTGCATGGTTGGCTGATGTCATCCGTCCTATACGGCACATCAGTGGTTGGTCCCCGGCAATTTGAAGTAACCAATCGAAGAGAAGGCTTGCAGTTGAAGTTTGCATTTTAAGAAGTAATATTTCTAAGTCGTGTACGTTTAATTTGAATAAATGTAGTACATAGTCATGTAATTAGGACTACTTTAAAAGAGTTTTCCGCTGTAATTTAAAAGTCTTCCACTGTCATTATACTTTGTTGTAAAACCGTCCTTCTCATTTTACGAGAGGAGACTTAATAAAATGTTGAGTTTTAATCCTCTGAATTGTCTTCCGCTGGTTATTCTTCCGTTATTTAATATTTACATACTTATTTAAGCTTAATTGTTTTGATTAAAGCCTAGAGTGACTTTGGACATTAACGTCTGAGGTCACTGGCGTGTGGCACTACCGATATAAGTCGGGGGTGTTACATTTTGAACCTTTTCTGTAATAGTTCATCTAGGAACTGCCTCAAGCTGCTTACTCCTATGTGACTTCTTTCTTGTACTGAGAGAAGCATGTCGAGTTTCTCCTCCAAAGATGCAATATCTTCCTTCTCTCTAAATGATATCGCCTGCATTTTAAGAAAGCCCATATAGTGAAGAACTAAACTGGACTTGGATAATCTAATCAAAGGTTTAAGACAAATCACAATGTATCAAACGACATCGTTTAGAAATAACCTAAGACTTCAATAGGTTCAACATAGTAATGAAACAACGCAATTCCTTATAACATGTGCAAATGAATCAGGATTCAACTGACAGACTTGATGAGCAATGTTATGGATGACAAGAACAGATCTCGTAAATAACATCAATCCCTTCTCGCGATAATATGCCTTGAGATACACAGGTAATAAGGCAGTGTGCCAGCCATTTGCAACAAAAACTAGATTTCCATCTCCGTAGCAGACTCCACCACACAGAACATGCCAAGGAACCTGAAAAAATAAAACCCAATGTCCTTTTTATTAGTGATGATATGCCTTGAACTTCATATCAAGCTTACTAAAATTCAAGCAAGGCACAACAAACCTTTTAACTATGTATCATAGGTATAAACACACCACTAGTACAAAATTTAGCTTAGATAACACTAAACTTATAGCGCTATAAAAAAGCGCAATAACAAACAAAAACGCTTAGCGGTTTTTTCAACACCACCACCAGCCAAATCTCCATATCCAGGAAGACCTCTTCAATCCCTAGAGTTGAATTGTGGAAAGTTGCAAGACAAGATCCCAAAGGAAGTTATCACAATGATGAAACAGCCCGACTGGCTAAGAAAATTGTGAGTTTGGTATTATAGACTACACTTAGAATACCATTTATGCAAAAGTAATATATGTATTTGAAGTTTCAAAGATTTTTATTAATTTTTATGCACTTTATTAACTAAATAATCTTGTTTATAATGAATGTATAATTGTAGGACATGTATGCAGAACAACAATCTCAAGGCATACTCAAGCTCACACCAACAACAGATGTTTTAACATTGGCCCTAGAGAAGGACGACCACTACAGTCGAGTCATAGCCGCAGGTTTTGGAGTTAGTAAGAAGAGATTTTTTTGGTGCAACTAGGCCTAGATATTCAGCATCTAAAGAAGGGTTATTGATACTTAGGGCTGAAGTGGCGGACATGAGAAAACAATTTGAAGAATTCCGAAGGCAATTTTTGAATCAAGGATCATCTCAAGCACAAGTGTCGCCATCTCTAAATCAAAATAACACTCATTCAGAAACAAATCCTCCTTTAGTAGAGAAGCTAGAAGTATGAAATTTTCATAACTATGAGGTATTGAAATTTTATAAGTGGAAAAACTTCAAAAATGTGATGTTTTTCAAATTGTTTACAGGAAGTCAGGAAAAAATGCATGTTGTTTTGGCCCGATAAAACAAGAGAGGTAGCTAAAGGGCGTGCGTTTATCCCCCAGGCAGGCTACACCTCATTGCTTCATTGCCAACAGTTGGACTCTAACAAGGTGTTAAAGGTTAATATAGATATCGTTCTTCCTGGATGTGGAGACGTTGCAGTGCCATACCCACTTGACGATGTCAAGTGTCTTTTAGATGCCCCGGGATATATAATTGGATGGCCAACTTCATTAGTTGTTATTGAACCGGTATGTATCTCCTGTTTTTTTTTTCAATAATAAACAATCTTATTATATTATATATATCCTGTTATCTTCTCTAGGATTCTGTTGAGAGCTCAAAAGCCAGTAGAGGAAATGTACTTGAGCCAATGCAAGTAAAAAATGATGTTCATTCTCAACCACATCAACAATCTGACATGGTTATAAGATGTATGTCACTACTGTCAACCAAAAATCAGTTTCTCATACAAGTAGATATGCAGAAGGATATTACACAACACTCCCACAAATTGTGCATACCAAATGATGTCATTGAGATGTGGTTAGAACAAGGGGAGCTTGAAGCTGTACATGTTAGCTTTTATATCAAGTATGTACTTAAATATTCTTCTATTTAATATCATTGCACTTAATTCAAATAATGAGTACCTATTACATATGTGAAATATTTCAGGTTCTTGTTTGACAAGTACAAGCCGACCTCACATTCGTTTCTTTGTCCGACACGCTTGAGTGTTGTTCGAGATAATAATGGAAAAGTGATATCTAAGGATGAAAAATGTGATCCAAGAGAATTATACATGACTTCTTCATTATGTCAAGAAAATGCAAGTCAACGTCTATGGCTTGCTCCATAGAACTCTGGGTAATTTTTTTAAATATATTTTATGCAGTAGCAGAATGCTCTTGCACTTGTTACTACTACTGACTTTGTACATATTTGTTTTATGTTTTTATTATTGTAGGAATCATTGGACGCTCGACATGTTCAATCCACAATTAAGTAGAGTGTATTGGTTAGATCCTTTGAGAAGAAATGCTCCATTAGATTTTGCTAAGATCTGCACCAAGTAAGTATTTTAATCTTTATTTTCCTTACTAAAAAAATATATGCAGTTATTAGCACATTATTATAATCCTAAACATTTTATCATATAGGGTCTTGCATAACTTTCATGTTAAGGTGCTCAAATCAAAACCACCTAGCACATCCTGGATAAACATAAATGTTGAACACATATTTACTTAGCAATTGACATAGTTATATTTTAAGTAATGTCATTATATATCTTTTCCTTAAAAATTTCAGTTGACATTATATATGATTTTGTGGTTGTTTTGAATTTTTGTGCTTGTGTAGAAGTGTCCTCTTCAACCCAACTCTGTGCAATGTGGTTTTTACATATGTCGGATGATGAGAGACATTATTGAACAAGGTGTCAAAGAAATCCCTGAATCGGTATGCCTAATATCTTTAACATTTAAGTTTTTATAAAAATGAATACATGAACTTATAAAGTTTATGTATATGCAGTACGTGTTGGGTTCAGCCGAGTCGTACACACAAGAAGAAATTGATGAGGTAACAAATGAGTGGCTTGGGTATCTTGAACCTCATTTGCAAATGGTCACCTAATAGCTAGTTTCATAGCCTTGTATATGGTTGTTAATTATGAATATTGTAGTGATTTTGGGGCTTCATTTTGTTAAGGGAGACTACTAGGTGCTCAATTTTGTGGATATATATGATGCTTCATTTTGTTAGGGAGATTATACTTTTTTGTGGATATATATGGTGCTCAATTGACCTAAGTACAGATTTTGTGGATACAATACTGATTTTAACTAGACAATTAAGTATTTTGTGGATGTTGGATATTTGGATGTTGGATACAGTACTGGTTTGATATGATTTTGAGTTCTGAAAGCTTGTTGCTGTAAATCTGCTAGCAGGTTGGTGGTGCATAAGCTTCCACTGTAAATATTGAAATTAAAAAAAAAACCATAAAAAACATAACGCTTTTATAACAAAACCGCTAAGAGATGGGAATAACAAAAAACATAGCGCTTTTCTTTTGAAAAGCGCTAAGAGTGGTAACCAAAACTCTTAGCGCTTTTTTAAGAAACGCGCTAAGAGTGTTAACGTTCCTTCAACCAAAAAAACACTTAAAATATAGCGCTTTTTACAGAAAAACGCTATCCGTGTATTTCTTATAGCGAAATTAGCGCTATAATGGTATATTATCACGGATACTTAGATAGCGGTTGTAAAACCGCTATCCATGTAGTAAAAAAACCGCTATGCTAAGGCTATTCTGTACTAGTGCACGCAGCAGACATGATATATTGATATATACCAACTCAAGGCTATAAAAGATGACACAAATTCATACCTCAACAGTAGCTTTGCAAAACAAGACCATACGTTTCAACACTTCCTGCACAAAGAAATAAATACAAGTTCATGATTGGTTAATAACATATCAACTTTAGGAGGATGACCAAGTCCACATTTGGGGATGTTATAAAAGATACAACAGTGAGGAAAGAATGAAAACGATAAGAAAAAACGAGTATCTTTTTTCCTGATTGTTAATGTCTAAAGGTTATGTAGATTCAACCACGATAAAAAAAAACCAGACGATCGTGACCAACGACAAATGCAGACTCCCAACACATGACATAATAGTAAGAAACGCTAAGCTTCAGATATATTACCAGCCTACTTCCTCCATAAATATTGTTCTCGACTGCGTGGTACATATGATTGTCAATGAACACAAAATCTACTCCATTAATGTAGGCATGAAAGTAAGATACTTCATGATCCTGCAAAAAGCAAATCATTGTTTCAAAAAGAAATGTGGTAATTATATGACCGATTTTAATGATTCTACCTGGCCAGCCACCTTGTACCTCTGGGTAATGCAACTGAAATGATCAGCCAACTAATTACCTGGCCATCCAGCAAGACGTGCCTCTACATATCATGGGCACAAAATCAAGATCAGTCTATGATTAAAATGGTGAATGACTTGGTAATGCAATTGAATTGATCCATTTTACATATATGTCAGATTATGACCTATTGTATATGATCGTTCACCCCTATTTAGTTGACTATTCTTACCATTGATTTTGTACCAAAGTTGTAGGTGTCACTGGAGGAAAAGCTATATGGTCACCCTCTTGATTCAAGGGGTCAATGCTTTTTTATGTTTTGAAGCTTCAGTTTCTTCCCATGAAAATGCCACTGCAGACCTAATGGAGTCCAATATAATTAATTGCAAATCTTTAAGATCCCACAAATATTTGAGTCATGCTAATTGACAAACAGACTAATATACTATCATTCCTCTTTCCAAGAACTACGAGCATTATCAATCTAACTTATGCTCTACTTAATTTGTTTTCCTTATTTCTTGAAAATCTTGTTTTGTATGTTGACGAGTGAGGTTCTGTTATGTCCAGATGCAATTCCTAATCAATCGTCATTTGCTGCTGCAGAGAAGATGCGCAAGTTGGTGAAAGTATATAATCGATCACATTTGTAGTAGACCTATATATGGACACTATTTTGCAGCCTTTTCTTCTACCCCTCCTGTTGGGTTTGTGGAGCCTGAAGCTAGGGATTGCAGAGAAGGCAACTGAGAGTTGCCGCCGGGTCGCGGTGGAACTGGACGCCCCGCGGCAGACACCGATTTTGCAAGAGAGGTTAACTGGAAGTTACCGCCGGGTCGCGGTGGGATTGGTGCCTCGCGGTGGAAGCCCGCGGTGGGAGTCACCGCCCCGCGGTGGGGGCCGCCACCCCGCGGTAGGAGCTGCCGCCCCGCGGTGGGCGCTGGGCCAATTCTCACGTGTTGTGTTTTTTGGGCCCATTAGGTTAATCCGTGTCTTGCTATTTAAACCCTAGTTGATCAATTGTAATCTTAAGTCGTCATTATCACATTCAAAGAGAGAAAAAGTATCCTGGCTTGGTAGTGCCCCCAGACGTAGTCATTCTTGACGAACTGGGTTAACAATTCTTGTGTTCTTTGTCTTGTTTTCTTGTCGTTACTACGTTCAAATCCTAACAACTGGTATCAGAGCCAGGTTCTGGAAGTAACGATGGGAAGCGGAAAGTCACCAGTGGAGAAGTTCGATGGCACGAATTTCGGATTCTGGAAGATGCAGATCGAGGATTACCTGTATGGTAAAGATTTATATTTGCCGCTGGGTGAGAAGCCGGAAGACATGAAGGAAGACGAGTGGAAGTTGCTGGACAGGAAAGCGATGAGCATGATCCGCCTGTCGCTGTCCAGGAACGTGACACATCACACGGTCAAGGCAGAGACGACGAAGGGGATGCTGGAAATTCTTTTCGCGATGTATGAGAAACCCTCTGCGGTGAACAAGGTTCACCTGATGCGAAGGTTGTTCAATCTGCGGATGAAGGAGAGTACAACGGTCGCCAATCACTTGAACGAGTTCAACATGACGATCGCCCAACTGAGTTCAGTGGAGATTGATTTCGACGATGAGGTACAAGCCCTAATCCTGTTGTCTTCTTTACCAGAGAGTTGGAGCGGGACAGTTACTGCTGTTAGTGCTTCGGCGGGGAAGGCAAAGATCAAGTTTGATAAAGTGAGAGATCTGATTATCAGCGAAGAAATTTGCAGGAAGGCGTCAGGTTCTACCTCTGGATCAGCCTTGAATACGGATAGCAGGGGCAGGTCAGACTCTAAGAAGTCGAATCGTGGCAGATCAAAATCTAGAGGGAAGGATAAGCCCAAGGACAAGAGCAAGATCAAGTGTTGGAATTGTGATGAGAACGGTCATTACAAGAGTGAATGTAAAGCACCGTTGAAGAACAAGTCAGCGAATTCAGCCAGTGAGGATATTGCAGACGCGTTGACTCTAAGCGATTCAACGACAGGAACCACTGCAGATGCATCTATTCTGAGCGCGAGCAGTCCATTGGAGTCTTGGGTATTAGACTCTGGAGCTTCGTTTCATTCTTGCAGCAGTGCTGATATCTTGGATCGCTACACCTCTGGAGATTTTGGAAAGGTCTATCTTGCTGATGATGAGGCTTTGAAAATCGTAGGGAAGGGTGATGTCAGAATTAGAGCGCCGAACGGATCTGTGCTGCAGTTGCATGGAGTGAGGCATATTCCTGGTTTGAAGAGAAACTTGCTTTCCATTGGCCAGTTGGATGACGAGGGCTATGAAGTAACCTTCGGCTGTAACATCTGGAAGATAACCAAGGGAGCTATGGTGGTAGCTCGTGGAAAGAAGGAGAGGACGCTGTACATGACGAGCAACGTCCGTGATAGCATTGTTGTTGCAGGAGTGAATTGTGATGCAGATTTGTGGCACTATCGTCTGGGCCACATGAGTCAGAAAGGGATGCAGGTGCTATGCTCGAAGGGCTTGCTGCCAGGTCTTAAGTCCGTTGAGATCGGGCTGTGTGAGGACTGTGTGCTCGGGAAGCAGAAAAGAGTGAGCTTTGCAAGAGGAGGCAGAACCTTGAAGAAGTAGAAGTTGGAGTTGATCCACAGCGACTTGTGGGGACCAGCACCTGTGACATCTCTGGGCGGAGCATCATACTACATGATCTTCATTGACGATGCTACAAGAAAGGTATGGGTCTATTTTCTGAAGCAGAAATCTGATGCGTTTGATTTCTTCAGAAAGTGGAAGGCTCTAGTAGAGAATGAAACATGTCTTAAGGTGAAGTGCTTGAGATCTGATAATGGTGGGGAGTATGAGTTTCGCGAGTTCAAGGACTTTTGTGCTGAGAATGGAATTCGCATGGAGAAGACCTTGAAAGGAACCCCTTAGGAGAACGGCGTCGCTGAGCGTATGAACAGGACCCTGAATGAGCGTGCTAGGAGCATGAGGCTGAAGTGTGGGCTTCCAAAGATGTTCTGGGCGGATACAGTAAATACTGCTGCATTCTTGATCAACCGAGGGCCATCAACTCCCTTGGAGAATGGGATACCAGAGGAAGCTTGAAGTGGCAAATAGGTAAATTTGTCTTTCCTTCGGATATTTGGATGTGTTTCATATGTTCACATTGCTCCTGTTGAGAGAAGCAAGTTGGATGCAAAGTCTGTCAAGTGCACATTCATCGGATATGGTGGTGATGATTTCGGATACCGGTTCTGGGATGAGCAGAGCAGGAAGGTTATTCGCAGTCGAGACGTCGTGTTCAATGAGCAGGTGATGTACAAGGATAGTCTAGGTGCATCAGAAACAGCTAGTTCTGAACCTGAGATTGTGGAGTTAGACATCTCAAACTCGGGTGGAAGCAAGGCGGTCCGAGTTGACCAGGAGGCCGTGACTGAGGAGGAGCCGAGTACCCCAGTGATTCCGCTGCGAAGGTCCACCAGAGTGCGTGGATCGCCTGATAGGTATTCGCCTTCAAACTACTATTTGTTGCTGACAGATGGTGGTGAACCAGAGTGTTATGCAGAGGCATCTCGTGGAGAACATGTGAGCGAGTGGAAGCTCGCTATGGATGATGAGATGGATTCATTGATGACCAACGGAACCTGGGAGCTAGTTGAGCTTCCAGCAGGCAAGAAGGCATTGCATAACAAGTGGGCTTACAGATTCAAGGAGGAGGCGAATAGAAGGAAGCGTTACAAAGCAAGGCTGGTTGTGACGCGAAAGACTCGCAAGGTCTTGCAGTTGACGAAGATTCGTGGAACTGAGAACCCTGCAGACATGCTGACTAAGGTTGTGACCTTAGAGAAGTTGAAGCTTTGCATGGCTTCAACTGGCCTTGGTAACTGAGTTGAAGGTTTGGCACTACTACCAGGTATGGATTGATGAGGAGGACGATTATGATTGGAGTCAGTCTCCAGGTGGGAGATTGTTGGGTTTGTGGAGCCTGAAGCTAGGGATTGCAGAGAAGGCAACTGAGAGTTGCCGCCGGGTCGCGGTGGAACTGGACGCCCCGCGGCAGACGCCGATTTTGCAAGAGAGGTTAACTGGAAGTTACCGCCGGGTCGCAGTGGGATTGGAGCCTCGCGGTGGAAGCCCGCGGTGGGAGTCACCGCCCCGCGGTGGGGGCCGCCACCCCGCGGTAGGAGCTGCCGCCCCGCGGTGGGCGCTGGGCCAATTCTCACGTGTTGTGTTTTTTGGGCCCATTAGGTTAATCCGTGTCTTGCTATTTAAACCCTAGTTGATCAATTGTAATCTTAAGTCGTCATTATCACATTCAAAGAGAGAAAAAGTATCCTGGCTTGGTAGTGCCCCCATACGTAGTCATTCTTGACGAACTGGGTTAACAATTCTTGTGTTCTTTGTCTTGTTTTCTTGTCGTTACTACGTTCAAATCCTAACACCTCCGTCCCAAAATATAGTTTCTCTTTCCATTTTGGTTATCCCCTTAAATTGTTCCTCTTTCCATTTTTGTCCAAAAAAATACCCTAAAATAACCTCTTTCCCCTTCCCAAAATTACACTCTATACCCACAACCTTCCAAATACCCTAAATCCCTCTCTCTCCTCCATTAATTACTCTGCCAACTTCTACCTACCCCAAAACCGATTAAATTGATCCCTCTCTCTCTCTCTTTGTTCATCTCCCACTCATCTGCATCTCTCTCTTGCTTGCTAATCTCTCTGTGCTCTTTGCAAACCCTAGATCCGCCGCTCTCTGAAGCTCTCTTGCTAATCTCTCTTCTGAAGCTCTCATCTTTGTTGAAAACCCTAGATCTGTAACTCTCTCTTCTCAATCTTGAAGAAATCTCATCTCAATCTTAAAAACCCCAAATCTGTAACCCTAGATCTTGATTGAGAATGAGCTTTCATTGGACGAGCTCTGACGATGGTCCCCTTGGTTCTCCATCCAGTTCTTGCACGACGGCCCCCCGGATTGAGAAGAAGTCTCTTTCTGTCTGCTCTCAATACCCTAAGTGCGAAAGGGGAAAACAGTGCCAAAGAGTTCACAGCTTCAGTGGCCATTATTCTGAAGATACATTGGAGGGATTTTATGCTCCTGAAGCCAAAAAGGAAGAAGTCGTTGTAGATCAGCCCTCCAAGTCCCCGGAGAAAGAAGTGGCCGATGAAGGTGTTGCTCGACATGGGGTCCCTGAGATTATTGTAATCAGTGATGATGAATCCAATGCTGGTTGAATTCCTAACTTTGTCCCTTTTGCATGTTCAATTTGGATGATTTGTTCATGACATTTGATCTGTCCTTTTTTCTGTTGGTATTGGTTGATCTCTTGGTGGTGGTGCATGTCGATGTTTGTGGATCTGTTGATTTTGGTTGTTTTGTCCCATTTGCATGTTCAAATTGGATGATTTTGGTTGTTCTGTCAAAAACCGGTATCCATTTCAGTAAAAAACCGGTATTAGATGGCCTTTTTGTACTAGTGTTGGTTGATCTCTTGGTGGTGTTGCATGTCGATGTTACCGGATCTGTTGATTTTGGTTGTTCTGTCCCATTTGCATGTTGATTTGTTGATGGAATTTGATCTTCTGGTTGGTCTGTAGGTATTGGTTGATCTGTTGGTGGTGCTGCATGTCGATGTTGGTTGTTCTGTCCCCTTTGCATGTTGCTGCTGGTTGAGCTATTGGTTGATCTTATGCTCCCTCCAGCCCATTATATAGTTCCTCTTTCTATTTTGAGTGTCCCATTAAATTGTTCCTCTTTGATCAATCATGAAGTTTTGTCTGTCTCTATGAGCTTATGTGATATTGTTCCCTTTAATGTTGTGATATTGTCCCCTTAATTCTTGTGTCATTTTTGGAAGAGGAACTTTATTATGTGACAGAGGGAGTATGATTTGGTTTGTTGTGTGAATGGAGTTGTGTCAATCTATGATGAAGTCTTTTAATCTGAGATTCAAGTCCTTATGATTTTCACATCTGTAATGTGCCATAAGAAACCAGTCAGATATGACTGAATTGGGTCTTATAGGTATATTATTATTGTGAAAATGGACTTGTGTCAATGGTGTTTGGAGACATCTGAGATTTATACCTTTGTTATATTATATAATCTATGATGTTCTTGTAATCTGAGATACAATTGCATTTGAGAAGTCTGTAATCTTAAGCCACAATCCGTGTGAGCATTTTGCTGAATTCTTATTGGTTGATGTAATATAATTAGGGCATTTTTTCTCTTATGAAAATGTTAGAAAATTGGAAGTGTATGACTAATGTGGTTTGTATTAATTGGAGTTGTACTTTCTTTAATCTCTTTCATTCCTCCTTAATTTGGTTTGTTATGTGAATGAAGTTGTGTCAATCTATGATGAAGTCCATTTTTTATGATGTGTAATCTATGATGAAGTCTTTTAATCTGAGATTCAAGTCCTTATGATTTTCACATTTGTAATGTGCCATAAGAAACCAGTCAGATATGACTGAATTGAGGCTTATAGATATATTATTGTTGTGAGAATGGACTTGTGTCAATGATGTTTGGGGACATCTAATAGAAACTTATCAAAACTTTCTAGTTTTGTTTGAGTCTATCTTACAAAAAATGTTGCATATAAGAATTGTCTACTTACAGTAACTGCATCCCTATTATTGAGTGTCTTCATTTGCTTGTGAAAATGTTGGTCCTTGAGTGTCTTGATCTGATTGTGATAATGTTGCCCCTTGAGTGTCTTCTTCTGCTTGATTGAGTTCTGCATGCCCATGAACAGTATCCCAAGCTTGAATCACTGCCTCCATAGGTGCCCTTATTTCCCCTTGTAGGTTTCCCTCTGCCTCTAGCCTTTTCTTGTTTACATGTGGCAAATCATAATCATTTCCTCCTCTACATTTCAGTATCTCATTCATAACATATTGTAGGGACATCCACACATTACTTAGAGTTTTGGCCTCTAACTCATAAAATGCATCATTTACTGCATCTATCATGTTATCAACATCCTTGGGCATTTTTTTGTGCATCAATGATTGTATACTTCTAAAAAACCCTAGATCTAATATGTTCAAATCAAGGCTATTTGGTGGTTGTTGGATTAGGATAAAAGTGAAATCATCTTGTTGATATACCTGCTGCCATTCTGAATCATGTTGACTTATATGTGCCTTCGTATTATCCTGCTGTTTGTTTATAACTTTGGGGCCTTCATGTGCTGGCCATTTTGCCTTGATTGCTGGAATGACCTGGTTGATTAACATGCTTCTTGGTCCTTTCCTATTCACTGATTCAACTAGCTTAGTAACAATTGTCCCTTTATCTCTGTTTTTGGATGCCCTTTTTGTTGCCTCTTGATAAGTGAATGGGAATATACCAATCTTCCCATTGAATGTGCATTGTCCCTCTCTGTTGAATCTTGGTCTAGCTATAACTGCATTGAACATTACTTTGGGAATCCACTTACTTGAACATGTAGCTCTGTATTTGCCCTTCTCATTCTGTGCTAGATAGACTCTGTGTGACTTCTTGCTAAGATAAAACCATTTTTCATCCAAATGCACAAAGGCATACATTGGATAATATTGTCTCTTTGTTTCTGGTGTGTCCCCTTGTAGTAGCCCTAAAATCCATTCCAGTCTTGTATTTCTGTTTGCATCCTTCAATCCAGGATAGAGTGGATTAGAATGTGGCTTTATGAGTCCCCTTTTGACCATCCTATGCACTGTGCTCTTTGCAATGCTCAACTTGGATGCCAAGTCTCTGATGCATGATCTCTCCCCCATATGTAGTGCAATGATATCAGCATGTGGTACCTCAGTTCTCTTTCTGCCTGAGTTGTGAAATTTTGTGGTGACATTGTATTGCTGCACTGCTTCTTTCGATTTCCTACATGTATTCCATATTTTGCTTATGCACCTGTGTGTGACATTGAACTCCTGTGCAGTTGTCCTTATTGAACCTCGTTGAGGTATACCATCTTTTGTCCTCTCAAGTAGCCATATGAATATGTTCATTTTCTGATCACTGCTGAGCCTTTTCCTTGAAGGCTGACGATGATTGGTTGGTTGTGTTGTTGGTGGTTGTTGGTGCTCATGTTGATCTTCTTCCATTTCCATTGCTGGCTGATTAAGATCGAAAGGATGGCCATCTTCTTCAGTGTCCAGCACTGGTTGATTAAGATCAAACTGGAACCCACCTGCTTCCACTTCATTTAAGTTGAAGTCTGAAGCCATCAGGATTAGGTAGTGATGCAATTCTGTATTGATTGTGTTTTGAGGTTTTTGAAGCTTCAGTTGCATTAATGGCTGAAGTTATGAACTGTGCTCTATTTAAATTAGAGAGGGAATCCCATTTTTGGGTAATTTTGATTGTAAGTAAAAGCCACAATCTGTGTGAGCTTAATGCTGAATTCTTATTGGTTGATGTAATATAATTAGAGGATTTTTCCTTTTATGAAAATGTTGGAAAGTTGGAAAAGAATGACTGATGTGATTTGTATTAATTGGAGTTGTACTTTCATTATTTTCTTTCATTCCTCCTTAATATGTGTACATATTGTGGAAGATGAACTATATTTTGGGACGGAGGGAGTATGTATCATCATGCAGTCTTTTTCAGGTCAATACAAAACGATAATAGGGGTGATGTGAACTTTGTAAATAGCTAATATTAACCTTGTATTGACTACTGCATGAAGACACAATCTATGTCTACATCACCATCTGCTTACATAGCCATTTCCACAAACAGTTGGGCTGCACAAATTAATCAAAGACTCGTAAGCGAGTGACATTTGCAAATTAAGAACAAGAGATGGATCAAAAGAAATATCTTACAATTTCCTTGATGTCGAGGCCATGTGTCTCGAACCTAGTGGGAAGCTATTTGCAATCGATGAAGAGGAGGTTCAAGAGCGAATAATCTTGAACTCTTCCAACTCATCCGACTAAAGAAAAAGAAACCACGAACAACCAACAAAAGAAACGACGAATAGGAGCACCAATTGGGGGTAGAATGGAAGAATTTTTAGGGTTCACCAGCCAACCAAAGAAATAGCCAAGAAGCAGTAGAAACGATAAACAAGAGCACCAATTGGGGGTAGAAACGATGAACATGAGGACCAACCAACTTAAAGCAAATGAAATCAAGCGGTAGAGGTTCAATAATAGAAGAGAAATAACGGGGATGAAGTCGACGAGGGTTCTTCTGCACATATCTCTTAGGGCTCATTTGGTATCGATATCAAAGATATGAGATATCGGGTATGGGTATCAAGATATGGGTATGAGTGATTTCAAGGTATCGAGTATGGGTATAGATATGAGTGATATTTTTGATATACTCATTATGTGAGAGATATCAAAATAACACTATGATATCACTCTGATATCACTCATACCCATATCCTGATATCCATAACCCATACCAAACAGCAGATATCAATTTGATATCGATATCAGGATTATACCAAACACAGGTATGGGTATGAGTGATATCCATATCCATACCTGATATCCGGATATCAATACCAAACGGGCCCTTATTTCGTTCAATTTAATACGGGTAGGTAAATGTCCAGGATTTATAGTTGAGTATCAAATGAGGATACATGAACAAATACCCCGTTTTTTGTACCAATTGTGTAAGCTCCGAGCTATTTTCTTGTGAAGGGAATAATAATGTAACTTAATAGCCCGAATATTAGCATTGAAAACACGACCAAGCTATTTTCCCACAATGCTCAAAGTGTTATGTATCATTTAGCCCGGACGTACCAAAATATATTCGGGCTCTTTACTTGTCCAAAAACAAAAAACCATATTTTTGTAATGTGTAACCACTTATTAGCCCGAATATTAGTGATCCGGGTTATTTTATCTCAGGGTAAAAGGTGATATGTGTACTAGTGCTTGCTGCTAAGCAGAAGACAAGGACATTGTAACTCTCTACCATTCAACAAATCCTTGAAGATGAAGGTGATCTTCTGGATGCTGAATATCTGGAAGAGGAGCTTACTGAGGAGGAAATCAATGATCTGCTTAAAACCGAGGAGGAGTTTGCTGAGCTCATTCCAGAGAACAACTCAAGCAACTCCTTCGACTCACTCCACACCACAAATTCTATGCTACATATGATGGAAGAGATGGAAGTCAACACCAATGAAATGTCCACTTTTAACTCAGGCAAAAAGAAGACTAAGGGTGGGGAAGAGGACATTGTATCATCCTACCTGAAGGGGCACAAGAAATCCAAGTTCTAAATGAAGACACAAAATATTTTGTCCAGAATTGTTTCCATTTTTCCTACAAGATCTAGTTTGTCTAGTAGATCAAAACTCAGTACCTACACTAGAATCAAGTGTTATTGCACCAACACTACATTAGGTTCCACTTCTGGGCAAAATCTTAATTATACCTTAAGCACTTATGTATTTTAAGAATTTACTTATTTTCTGTATTAGATATCCTTGTAACTGGCTACATCCATTGTATTGCCTTTATGGCTTATCCTCTATCAATGAATTATCACTTCTCAATGTACATTCAAGGAGCTTCTCAACAAAATTAACAATATAAACCCTCTTGCTACATCTAAATTACAAAAAAGAAAAGAAAGGATAGATCATAAGTCTAAGACATACTACCCATTTAATCTGCCACCGTCTAATAAAACTAAAAAATTAGAAAAATCTGAGGTATTTAATAAGGAACACTAAGTCAATCAAAAACAAAACAAGTGATACCCAACAAATTAGGAACAATAGTAGAAACAAATTTAAACAAACCCAAGAAAGTCTCCATGATAGAAACTCCAAAAAAAATAATTCCTATCAACAGAAGACCAACCTCTGGCATCAAAATATGCCACCCAGTTATCACTAAATGGATTCATATAAATATGCATATTAATTTGCTACCTTTACTTGGTTCCTGTCTTGTGCTGGAAAAGGGAGGAAAACCAGCAACAACAAGCAACATGACAACAAACAATCGAGACCATCGGTCAAAAGGAAAGGAGTACGCAACAAATTAAACAAGAGGAACGAAGAACAAAGGCACCTCGTCCAAACCAAGGAGAATCAAGAAAGGCAGGAAAAAAGGAATGAAGATAACCTATACAATGTAATGGTTATAATTTTGAAAGAAAGATGTATTAGATTAAGTATATGTAACCATATGTACACAAAATTACTTCTAATCGACACCAACTGCGACAACAAACAGGTTGCCAGCACAAACCATACTAGAGATATTGAAAGAAGATACCAAGGCATCACTTACAGTGGTGCTCACCAAGCAGTTCACAAACCTCAACATACAAAAAGCCACTATTAAGTGGTAATCCAGGTTAGAAGAAACGGTTTAATAAGGAAAAAAAACGCATGTAACGATCTCATAGAAATATCAAAGGAATTAACAATATGGAAATATACCACCATCTGAATAAATTACAATGATGTTCAACTATCTCTCCAAAATAGGAAAATATGCTAAAACCAACCTGATGTGACTATGGGAACCATCATTTTTGAAGAAGGTCAAAAACTTGTCCCGAAGAAATGGTTCGAAACTTGAAAGGTGTCAAAATCGAAGAATCTGTCTCGTCGATACCTACTCATTATTCTGGCCATATCCGGAGCTACGAAAGTCCAATGGAGGCCCACGAATTGTCATTGGAAAGCTAAGGAAAATATATACAACTATCATGTCAAGATCTTCCTCAAATTCCCGGCAAAGAAACCCAGAAATCATTGGCTTTACGACAGTTCAGCAGAAGAGCCCAAGAGTTCACATTCAATGCAAGGGAGGCCAAGGGGCGCAAGGAGCTGATTTGCTGCATTGAAGACCTTGATTTGCTGCCTTGAAGACCATTAATTGGCATCCCTTAATTGCTAAAAATGTTACAAACAATTGTCTTAATTTTCTTCTTAAATTAACGGTTTATTTGACTAGAATAATGGCTTGCAATTTATTGCATTGTGGCCGTTGGTTTTGTTGGCTATTTAGTTGGTTTTTACTTCATTTGTAAGGCACGCTTGAATTGAATAAAAAAGTCTTTCAAACTCTCTCTTCCCTTTCTCTAACATTCTTGCGTCAAATTCCCTTGTTGCCGAGGGTGTATATCTCTCCAACAACTTTTTTCTCAACCAAGTCTGCGTCGAGTCTTCCCTCCCCTTGAAGAACTATTCACGAGCCAAAATCCCACACCAAGAACGCCTACCAAAAGTGCCTCCATCATCCATCTCATCCATCCTCAAATCCATCACCATTACGAGCCATCCCAAACTCCACTCGCACCATCACAGATTTCCTTCCCGGAACTTTCGACACCCTTTCAGTAGAACCAGCATATCTTTTTATTCCCTACCCAGAAAATTCTACAATTTTGAGGGAATAAACTAGACTTCAAGATCTAACTCTGGGATTTGGAATCACTTCATTCCAATCTCAGACGAGAGAGAACGAGCCAGTTTAAGTCAGACCTGTTTTTCTGGGCTTTGGGTTGACGATTGCTTGAAGATCTTTCGAGCCTTCCCTTGCACCGCATCATTCCCGATCCTTGATTCACATCACAACCATATCAGTCATAAAGAGCAAAATCAACATCCAAATAAACCAAAAATCAAAAAAAATTAGACATGTTAACCTGAGGATCATGAGGAAAAAAATAAATACACATGGGTAAGGAAAATGACCAAAACCACAAAAATTCACGAAATAAGAAAAATAACATAACACATCAATCTCAACATCATACATTAACACTAAACATTGAAAACCTAAAAAACGTTCACAACTATATCCCAAAACAAAATCAAAGTACACATCTCATAATCAAACTACACATCTCACAAATAGTCTGTTCCTACTTAAATCAAGACAAAACATGGAAACTAGAAGAGCTCCATAAACACTTTGACACCAAGACAATACTAACTATCACAAGCCAACTTAGAATGGATATGGAAAATAGACACTTCACCAAAAATAAAAAACTTTGTTTGCAAAATCTCTAAAGATGGATTTCCAATAACAGGGAAACTATATGAAAGGCACATAACAGTCTCACTATAATGCACATAATGTAACAATAAGACTTAATTCATATTCTACTTAAATGCCTATTCACCAAAAAGACATTACAAAATGTGAACAACAACATCCTAATAACAATAACCAACATTAATAGTGACAATAAAACCTCAGCACAAATACTCACAGAAGTACGCAAGATACTAACACACCAAGAAATGGAAACAATAGTAGTGAGTTGGTGTAGTATGTGGTATAATAGAAATATTAAACTCTTCAGAAACCAAGACACTCACAAAATACCAGATCTTACCCAGTTTATACTACGACAACAATTGGAATGGAAAAATGCAAAACAAGACATAACCACTGAATATGACATTAAGGAACTGACAAGGAAAAAAACAAGAAGAAAGAGAAAAAACATAAGATGGTCCAAACAAGAAATAAATGCATACAAACCAAAGACAATGCAACCTATGACTACATCATAAGAGACCACTTTGGCCAACCAACATTCATGGACAATGGCGACCTGGGAAATGTTACTCCTCTCCTAGCAGAAACAATTTCTATGCGACTAGGCATTCGAAAAGCAATCCAGCTAGGGATTCAAATTTAGAGATCGAAGCCGATAATATCATCCTTATAAATGCCATCAATGGCATTTGGGATTGCTTATGGGAAATTAAAATCATTTTATCAGATATATTAATTGATACACGGTGCTTTAACTTATATCGCATCTCCCACATATTTCGGGAAATCAACATTATGACTGACTATATTGTAAAACTTTACCACAATACCTGATCCAACATCCATTCCAGATCTAAATGATCTCATCTGCAAGGATGCTATAGGGTGACCCTTCTGGGCCACAAATAATTTTGCCATGTCTTCAACACCCTTATAAGCGCATAAAGCTCCTTGTCATACATAGGGTAGTTGAGGTTAACGATGGTGAGCTTCTCGCTGAAATAGAAAATGGGGTGACGGTCTTGAATGAAAACACCACGAATGCCATGGTGAAATGCTTCCCACTCCACCTCAAAGGTCTTAGTTAAGTACGACAACTGGAGGAGGGGTGGGTTGAAAAGACGGTCCTTGAGCGCCATAAAGGATGCCTCATAGGTGTCGCTCTACTCGATTGTCGGGTTCTTCTCGGTGAGCTCATGCAACAACGGGGTAATGGTGCTGAAATCTCGAACGAAGCACCGATAGAAGCCAGCCAAGCCAAGGAATGGTCGGCGTGGTAGGGCGCTACTACTCATGGATGGCGCAAACCTTTCCCTCGTCAATGCTCAAGCTATCCTTGCACACAACAAATCCTCGTCAGCTCTCAAGCTCCACTTTGTCTTGTAAGATCTCCCTTGGAGTCATGGGTAGAAGGGTGTTGTTTTTTCCATTGTGCATGAAGACATAGTTATTGAGGAAGCCATTATGGAGAGCGCACTTGTCAAACTAGCAAGGGCGGCCTAGAAGCATGTAAGTGGCATCACATAAAATTTATCATTATAATAGCCAATATTGAACGTGATGTGGCATTGCCTTTATACCATATTTTCACCTTTACCTTCCAAGATCCATTGCAAGCTATACGGTTAGGCATGGGGAGTCGTCGCCAAATTTAGGTGCCTGATCACCTTGTTATTGATAATGTTGCAACAACTTCCACCATCAATGATGACACTAAGAGAGGCGGTTTGAACCAAGCATTGCGTTTGGAAATGATTTCCGTGTTGGTACAAGAGAGAGCCTTCCTTGGCCGTGAGGACACAGTGTGTGATGAGGCTCAAGGGAGTGCCTTCGGCCTCGTCTGTGGCGCCGCAAAGGTATTCTTCTTCGCCAGCGTTGTCGATGGCATCCTCGTGGTATGTATCGCCCTTTGCGTCGAACTGTCATCATAAGATTCGTAGTTGGATTGGTGGATAAAAAATACCCATTTGTGTTGGGACAATCTCGTTGCACATGGCCTCGTCCTTGACACTTGAAATAATCATGGTCACGAGCTCGTTCATATTGGGGTTCGTTGGAACGGGGTGCGAGCACGACGTTGCTCGTAGGCAATACAGCAGGAGGCATTGCAGGAGGCATTGCGCTAGTGTGTGAATGCGTAGAAGAGAACACATTAGAAGAATAATTATGGCTAGGGTTAGATTAATACATTGGTTGGCTTGTTCGGGTGCAAGAAGCCTTCCTTTTGCGCTACTACTAGAAGTAGAGCTCCATTCCCATGTCAGTCAATGAGTCGGTGTCCTTGATGTTGAGGACCTTCAAAGGCTCATGAATATTGATGTCTAAGCCACACATGAAGAAGGTGCGCATGTCTGAGGCCGATGGGTGAATGTCGGCCTTGTGGAAAAGATCCTCCAACTCGGTAAAACACTCCAGCGGGGTGCGCGTCCCTTGGCAGGTGGGGGTGATCTTGAGTCGCATGTCCTCCTTGAAATTTTCAAGCACGTAGCGCTTCGTCATGACATTGATGAATTGGTTCCAAGTGGAAAATGGTCCAACCCTCAACGTTCGCGCGTATGCTTTAATCTAAACCACCACGCACAAACACTATTCGTGAAGCGAAGGGTTGCTATCCTGACCTTCACATGCTCCGCATAATGACAATGATCTAGAATATACTTCGTAGATTGCTGACATTCAAGAAATTTAGAAGAATCATATTCACCAGAAAAATAATCAATTTTTACCTTGATTTCACTCCGCTAGTTGTGGTTGGGGACTTGGACTTGACAATCGCGGTTCAGGCTTTCATTGTAGCGGTCGCGGTTGCAGCGCGAAAGCGATGGGGGTGGAATCCATTGATTGTCATGGAACTGGGGGAACTCATATGGAATCCAATCCTTGTCATGCTCTTCATCACCAATGATATCCTCCTTTGGAGTGATAAGGATGATCAGTGGCTGCAGCTTGGAGGTCCTCATCATCGCTAGTTAAATCCTGGTAGTTACCGCCATGGGGCGCACAACTCTCACCACCACTGGAGTCGAAACGGCACGCGTTGTAATACGCTTGCTTGCGGTAACCATGGGTCTCAATGTAGGGAGTGGGACAAAGGCGGTGCCAGCCGCCGGAGGAGGCGCCTTTGGACCCATATTATGAGGGGAGTCGCGGGGGTGTCACCATAGGGTCGTAGTGGCCCTGTGGGTTGACACAACCAAGGTGGCTTTTAATCTAGGATTGGAGGTGGATCGGCGGTGCTTGGTTGAAGGACATCGATGGCATGCCAACCTTGGCCATGCCGTGAACGAGGGTGTTAGCTTCGCGTACTTTCAAGGCAATTGCAGGTTGACTTGGACATGTTGCTTTGGGTTGGTTAGAAGCAGCGACGTCGCACAACAGGGTGAGATCTGCATTGTTGGATTCGATCATGGCATGTGCCTCGTCAAGTGCAGCCTGAAGCACTACGGTGGTGGTGATGGTGATGGGATCGCGTGGCTCGCTTCGGTTATCGTCTTCTTCGTCCGTTTGGTGAGCCATGATAGGGTACCTAAAGTGATTATGCAAAAGCAAGGATAAAAAATACCAAGGCAAGTAACCAATAATCAAGCCAAATTCTTGTCTCAAAAGCGACCAATAAATTTCCGCACTTGGGAGGGCGTACTAATTTTTTTGATCGTGAGTAGGAAGAGGCTTGATGTAAGGGTGAACAACAAGTCAATAGCAATCAACCAACCAAGCAAGTGTCAATATAGTTCAAGATGAAAAAATTTCAAGTCCTAAAAATTGTTCTTCAAGAAAAGATGCAAGAAAGTTGATTCATTTTTTATTGTTGTTGCTTTTAGATGGGGGGAGGGGGGTAGCTTAGTGGATCTTGTGCTGTAGTGTGGAATGTTTACCCTCTTCCTGTGGCGTGCTTTTTTCTTTTCCTTAGAAAGAATGATTCTTGGAGGACTAGAACTTTATTTTGATTTTCGGACACACGACTTCTTTTATTTAGAAAGAACACATAAGATAAGATTTCAAGTGTGGAAAGAGAAATAAGATAGACATGCAACACGTAAGGAAAGGAAAATAAAACAAGCAATTCTATCAAATAATAATTAAGAAAAGAAAATAATCATGCAGGAAAATAAGGATAAGTTATCTACTTGCTAGCTAAGGAAGATAAGCTAATTATGGTAATAGCTAAAATATGGTAAGTTTGAAAAGTCAAAGATAGAGTCTTGTGGAAGACTCAATGTCAAACCTCGAGAGAGGGGTGTACACGACCAGGTATGCTAACCGAGAGGAAGGGGCGCAAAGGTGGAAGCGAGTGGTGGGGCGAGTTGTTGTGGCGGAAGCGAGCAACAGTGAGCGGTGGAAGTGGCTGCAATGGGCGAAAATTTTATAGGGGGTAAATCTGAGTGCAAAAAATTCCAAGATCATAAACGATATAAAGATTAGAACTTAGGTTGACGACGGCTCTGATACTAATTGATGTGATAGAGCCCGGTGGTGCATAGCAATATCCTGGAACCGTAGCGATGTCAAGCAAAGTCATTGCCTTGATCTTTGAGCGAACTCTTCTTGAATCTCACTCGAACAAACCTTCGAATGGTGCCGTGAAATCGGTTTGGATGCCTTGAATCTCACACTTCGTTGATGGGCCTAGTCTGTTTTGGTTTTTACATGAGTACTATAAGTAATTTCTTTTGTTCATACCCTGGTCGTAATATGAATTCTGCCTCCATCAATAAAACCAGTTCTCCTCTGCCCGTGGATGTAGCTAACACTCTGTTTGTGAACCACATAAATCTGTGTGTGCGTTATTTACTTTATTGTTTTTTGTTATCTTTCTCACATCCGTTATAATAAGCTAGTATCAAGTCTTCGGGTTAATCAGGGTTTGTAGTCTAGTGAGAAAGATGTATTCTTTGAATGTTAAGTCGACAAATTCACATGGAGGAGCAATTTTATTTTATGACACATCAAGATGCCAGCTTTGTTGAAACAACAAGGTTTGTGGGCGCTGTTATCGAAGGATAAAAAGGGCAAGGACACTGAGATGGCTACTCTAGAGGAGAAGGCACATTCAACGATCATGTTGTATTTTGGAGATTATGTCATCACCGAGGTCTCACACGAAGAGATTGTTGTTGGTTTGTGGTTGAAGCTGGAGAGTCTATACATGACGAAGTCTTTAACCAACAAGTTGCTTCTGAAACAACGTTTGTTCGGTCTGTGAATGTAGGAAGGTACGCAACTCAGGGATTATCTAGATCAACTGAACACAATATTATTAGAACTATGTAATATTGATATTAATATTGAAGATGGGGATGTTTCTTTGAATTTGTTGGTATTTTTACCACTATCATAAGAGAATTTTGTTCAATCTTTTATTGTTGGGAAATATTATGTGTCTCTGGAAGAGCTCAAATCGTCTCTTCATGCCAAAGTGTTATGGCATAAGGCAACTGGTACATGCACAAATAATCAGGCTTTTGGGCTAGTCGCTTGTAGCAGTAAGGGACATGGAAATAGGGGAAGAAGAAAGACAAAAAGCCATTTTCAAAGGGTCCTAAACCATATGATGTTTGTAATCATTGCAAAGAGAAAGGACATTGGAAGAATGAAAGTCCAAAGAAGAAGCAACAAGAAAAGAAATTAGGGTATGAAGTTGTAGCAGAAGTTGACACTAACTCTTAAAAGTATATAGCTCTAGTTGATGATGAACATACTCATCATTCTGATGTGTGGGTTCTAGATTCTGGGACATCTTATCATATATGTCTAAGGAGAGAGTAGTTTACAACCTACAAGAAGGTAGATGGTGGAGGCATTTCAATGGCTAACAATTCTGTCTACAAGACGGTTGGAATAGGCTCGACTAAGATACAGACACAGGATGGTAAATATTGTACATTGAACAAAGTTAGGCATGTTCCACTCATGACAAAGAATCTAATATCACTAAATCTGATATACAATAAAAGTTTCAGTTTCAAAGGTGAAGGTGGAGTTCTATTTGTCTACAAGGGTTCTGATGTAGTTATGAAAGGTGTCATTCGAGGTACTTTGTATTTTTTGCAAAGTTCTATAATAACAAGCTTAGCTGATGTTGCATCATTAGAGGTTCACAAGGATGATATGAACAAGCTATGGCACATGAGACTTGGTCATATGGGTGAAAGAGGGATGCATATTTTGTAAAAAGGACGATCTTCTTGGCGGTCACAAGATCAAGAGCCTTGAATTATGTGAATATTGTGTCTTTAGGAAGCTACATCGCAACAAGTTTACCAAGGCTATTCACAGAACAAAAGGCACGCTGGATTACATCCACTTTGATTGTTGGGGTCTTTCTCTTATTGAATATTTGGGAGGCCACAAATACTTTGTGTCTATGATTAATGACTACTCAAGAATGACTTTGGTGGTCATCTTGAAGCATAAAAGTGAAGCCCCCAAGAACTTCAAGCAGTGGAAGGCATTAGTGGAAAATCAAACAGGGAAGAAGATCAAAAGGTTGTGAACTGATAATGGGCTGGAATTCTATTCGTCCAAATTTGATGAGTTCAGCAAGGATGAAGGGATTGCCCGACATCACACACTAAGGGATACACCCTATCAAAATGGTGTAGCTGAGCGGATGAATCAAACACTATTGGAGAGAGCTAGGTGCATTATCGCCATTGTGAGTTTAGATAAAAGGTTATCGGCAGAAGGAGTCAGTACAACATGCTACTTAATAAATCATGAACATCACACAACCATAAATTGCAAAACACCCATTGAAATGTGGTTTGGTAAGCCTGTTGATTACTCCAATTTGAATGTTTGTGGTTGCACAATTTACTATTATGTAAATGAGGGTAAATTAGAGCCATGAGCTAAGAAGGGAGTATTAGTGGGTTTTGGAGATGAAGTTAAAGGGTATAAAATCTGGTCTCCATCTAATAAAAAATTCTTATCTTGAGCAAAAATACAGTCTTTGATGAAAACTCAATGCTTAACCCCAATGTGAAGTCCACAACTTTAGTAAAAAATAGTATCACCCATAAACATGTGGAGTTGGAAGTCACCCAAGGTGAGGGTGGATTGAACAAACATGAAGGAAACCAAGGGCTATACTTGGAAATTGAACTGCCAGAAGATACACTTCTAAAAACTCAACCATTAGAAGTACACAACGTAGTATTGGTCTAGATTGACCAAGAAGGATGGGAGTTGGGCCTCCAAGTAGGTATGGGTTTGAGGATATGGTGGGTTATGTTTTACAGGTTGCTAAAATGGTAGGCTATAATGAGAAATGAGATGGAGTCTCCTCAGAAGAATCAAACATGAGAATTAGTCATACAACCTCTAGGGAGAAAGATCATCACTTGAAAATGGGTTTTCAAGAAGAAGGAAGGGGTATTGCCTGCTGAAAGGTCAAGTATAAATCTTGAGTTGTTGCAAGAGGGTTCCGTCTGAAAGAGGGAGTGGACTATAATGAGATTTTCTCACCAGTGGTTAGACACACTTCCATCAGAGTACTACTAGCAGTAGTTACACATTAGGATTTGGAGCTTGAACAACTTGATGTGAAGACAACTATCCTACATGAAGAGCTAGAGGAGGATATATATACATGACTCAGCCATATGGTTTTCAAGTTCTTGGAAAAGAGAACTATGTCTGCAAGTTAAAGAAGTCTTTACATGGACTTATGCAGTATCCAAGGTAGTGGTACAAAATGTTTGACAACTATATGATGGAGCGTGATTACAACAGGAGCTCGTATGATTGTTTTGTCTACTACAACAGACTAAAAGATAATTCTCTCATCTATCTTGTCTAGTATGTAGACGATATGTTTTTATCTGCAAAGAACAAGTATGACGTTCAGAAGTTGAAGGGTCTTATTAGTGATGAATTCAAGATGAAGGATCTAGGTGCAGCTCGAAAAAGTCTAGGAATGGAGATTCTTAGAGACAGAAATCAGAAGAAGCTTTTCTTGTCACAGAAATGTTACATTCAAAAGGTGTTGTCTAGGTTTGGTATGTCATCATCTACACCCTTGACACCCCAAGTGTTAGTAACATCCATCTACTACCATGTTTGCTCCTCGTCAAATGAGGAAAAAAAGTATATGTCTCGAGTTCCTTATGTTAGCGCTGTAGTCGGTCTAATGTATGATATGGTCTGCACAAGACATGAACTGATACATGCATTCGGTGTTGTTAGCAGGTTCATGGGTTAATAGGAAAAGAACACTAGCAAGCTGTGACGATGATTTTTCGTTACCTTAGAGGTACGTCTGATGTTGGTCTCATTTATGGGAATGATACACAGTTCTTGGTTACAGGTTACTCGGACTCTGATTATGATGAAGATGTTGACAATAAGAGATTTATGACTGGTTATGCTTTTACTCTTGTTGGTATTGTTGTTAGTTGGAAGGCAACTCTACAAGCTATAATGACCTTGTCTACTACAGAAGCAGAGTATATGGCATTGACAAAAGCTACCAAAGAGGGAATCTGGCTGAAAGGACTAGTTAGTGATCTTGGTTCACACCATGATGAGGCTACAATATGTTGTGATAGCTTGAGTGCAATTTGTTTAGCCAAGGATTAGGTTCATTACGAGAGGACTAAACATATTGATGTGAGATATCATTTCTGATGTGTGAGAAGAGGATCAAGGTGAAGAAAGTAGGTACTGCTAATAATTCTGCTAATATGTTCACCAAGCTGGTTCCTCATAGCAAGTTTTAACATTGTTTGGACTTGCTAAATATGATTACCTATTGATTTCCATGTGGGTAAAATCTGAGGTAGAGGAGAAGTTTGTATATCTGGCATATTTATGGTACATCTGGTACATTTGTGTCTGGAGGATTCAAGTCCAGATGGAGATTTGGGCCTTGTTATGGGCCTAGTATGTTAGGATTTACATGAGTACTATAAATAGTCTATTTTGTTCATATCCTAGTTGTAATATGAATTCTGTCTCCATTAATAAAATCAGTTCTCTTATGCCCGTGGATTTAGCTAACACTCTATTAGTGAACCACGTAAATCTATGTGTGCGTTGTTTACTTTATTGTTTTCTTTTGTCTTTGTCACATCCATTATAACATAATCCTTGGGAGAAATCCCTTGATGTCTTGCACGAATCCTCTGATGGGGCTCCTAGTAATCCCCCACGTTAGTGAGATAACTCGTAAGATAAATTGGCGGGGACCTCAAACGTGGTTGAGTTTAAGATATGGAGATCAATGTGATGATCTTAGGTAGAAGAAGACTAACGTTATAGCCTTTAATTTGATAAACAGAAGAACATAACTTTCAGCGATGCTTGCGGCCTAACCAAGGGGATATCCTCAACTTTCATATTTTAAGCCAAAACAAACATAAATTTTAATTAAGACAAAACAAGAGAATATATAAGGAAAAGAAAGAGTAATGGGCTTGGACTAACGACCCATAACATGTGGCACACCATGCCCAAGCTTATCTAAAATAATATGCCAGGGGGCGCGCGACGCAGGGAGCGCATGGCGACACTGGCAATATGGGGAGTACCACAGGTGGTGCGACATTGGAGTGCGATTGGGAGCGCGCGACACTGGGGTGCGCCATGGAGCACGTCTACTAGTTAACCTCAATACCACCGAAGGTCAAGAGCGTGACCCAGGGGTGGCTAGACGGTGAACCAATGCTGGCATGCATACGCGTGACAAGGGACTAGGTGGCTTGCGCGATGCTCCACGCGTGTGATAGCTCCATGATCCCCTCGATGACGGCGAAGGACGAAGAGGAAGCAATGAAGGTGTGTTCGAATGGCCCGGTGACAAGAGCTCGCGCAAGGGCAATGGAGCGAGCCACACAATCATTAGTCTCGCGGGCGTGCGCAAGTGACACAGGTTCATCTAGTCCTAAATGGGTCCTCCTCTTGACCTATGAAGGATTAGGTGAGGTTCTGCCTTAGCCGATCCCGCCAAGAAGACGAAGACGACGAGATCGCGGAAGCAGAACGAAGCAGCCAAGAACTCTACCCAGAACTCGACCGAGTTCTGGACCGAGTTATTGCTCCAGCCAAGAACTCGACCGAGTTCTGGACCAAGTTGTTGCTCCAGATAAGAATTCGACCCAGAACTCGACCGAGTTCTGGTTCCAGATCGGAACTCGGCCAAGAACTCGACCGAGTTCCTGCCCGCGTCAGCGATCTCAACTTCCGTCGTTTTGTTGAACAATTTATTATTATATTTTTTATTATTTCTTTTGTCGCTATTTAAACCCAGAAACCCTAGTTTGTAATCTTTACGTTGAATTTGAGTAGTAAAGTTGAGTACGCTCCTTCCCTTGAGTTCCAACGTCAACTCTTCGATCCCACGGATCGTCTATCCCGTAGCTCGTCGCTTCGAGCAATTGTTCATCGTCTCTTCGGTGTTTGTGGTCATCTATTTGATCTATTCGTCATCTCTTTGACGCGTTTGAAGGCTATCTCTTTAGCCCTAGGAAATCCATCTCTTTGGCTACGGAAGAGAAGGATTCGAATTCAAGCTTGAGGAATAAGAGATCCTGCGTTGCAGAAAACACTTCGGGGGTTGTTCACATCAACTGGCATCAGAGCCTATCCAAGTAAGTTTGTTTCTTCTCTCTTATTGTGATTCCTTGCAATTTTCCGCTTACAAACCCTAGATTTTTTTCTCTCTCTCACCCAATCGCCGGAATCACTACAACCATCTCGCCACCACCACCGTCCGCCACCACCACCGTCCGCCACCACCACTCCGTCCGCTACTCCCTCTCCCTCTCACGGCTGAACCCTAATTTCCCTTAGGTTTTGGTTACTTTTCCAACAACCTTAAACTTATCCTCTAGCAAATCATGTTTCCTTAATTGCATATTTGATTTCCTTGTTTCTTGTTGATCAAGTCTTGCTTTATCTTTGGATTAATTGCTAGATTCGTTGTTAGATTTTACTCCCTCATAGTTGCTTTGTCTCTTGTTTCTTCTCCTACACTTGCTTGTGTGGTTCTTTCTTGCTTGATTCGCCATCATCTCAAAACAAAAACAAAAACAAAAACACAGTGTGACCGTATAAACAAAAACAAACATACTATTCTCACCTTCCATCAAACAAAACAAAAGGTTTGGGAAGACGAAAGCCTCAAAAACAAAAAGAAACAAAAGAAAAGGCAGAGAACGCACCATACGGTCATACTCCATCTTCTCTTCTTTCATGTCTCTATGCAACTCTCATTGAAAAGGGCAAAGAAAATTTTTCAACTCTCTTGTGATTAATTCTGAGAACTCGTTTTGATCTACTTGACCTTGAAAATTTTGTGTGTTGTTTGGGACGTGATTTGCTAGTTTTTGCTTTATTGCCTTCCATTCAAGCCTCTCCCTCCACACGAGCAACCAAAATTAGTACGTCTAGCGGAAAATTTCTTGGTTCACTTTTGAGACAAGGACTTGGCTTGGACTTGTCTTTTGCTTGGTGCAACTTACTCCTTATGTTATATGCTTCGTATAGGTACTATGGAGGTTCCTACAACAAGATACTCTCCTTCTACGGGCAACCGCAGCCCCGGACAGATGGACTCCGTCTTTGAGCGAATTGACGCACTTCGTGCACGGAGTGAAGAACAAGATCGCCAACTCGCCGCGCAGGTTGGCGAGCTTGCCCACCTTCGTCGGGCCATGAATGACATGAACCCCCCGGCCACAACTACCCGGCTAATGGACCGCAGGGGTCCCCTTCTCAATGTCCTCTTCTCGAACACCTCTGGCTACGAGTCTGTTGACGAGGACACCCCCGACGCCGGGCCGGTTTTTGACACCTACGGCCTTGAGGAGGAGGAGGAATTGGATGGATACATATGCAGCCATATGGAAGAGCCAGGCACCGTACCTCTTAGCTTGGTTACACGCCGCGTTCTTACCGCCAAAGAAGGTACCTTACTTGACCAACGTGAAAATTTGTTTCATACTATGTGTGCGGTCCAGGGTGCTTCTTTGAGTGTTATTATAGATGGTGGAAGTTGTTTCAATATCATCAATGAAAAGATGATCAAGCACTTCAAGTTCGATATAACTCCACACTCACAACCCTATAGTCTACAATGGATCTCCGAGGGTGATGATTCCAATATAGTGAAGCAACAATGCACCATAATTTTCAGCATTGGTCATTACGCGGATTCGGTGCCTTGTGACGTAGTGCCCAGGGATGCAACTCATCTTCTCTTAGGGCGACCTTGGCAATTTGACAAGAGAACTCTTCATGATGGATTTCTCAACAACTACGTCTTCATGCACAATGGAAGAAAGGTAACATTGCTTCCTATGAGCCCTAACGAGATTTTGCAAGATCAAGTTGAGAAGAACCAAGTCAAGGCACTTGAACAAGCCAAAGGACATCCACTACCCTCAGCTGGCCATGAGAAGCCACAAAAAACAGCAACAAAACATCCCCCTAAGCCAGCTCAACACGGCATTCAAGGATCTTGTGAAGACCGCCTTCTATTGGCTAGGTCTCCGGATGTCTCTCCAATCATTCAGGGACGTCGTCCTTGCTTTTTTCTTGCTCATTTCGCGTGTCGTATAACTGTTAAAGATCTTGTTTATTTACCCCCTACTATGACTTCTCTTTTGCAGGACCTTGGGAATGTGATGCCCGAGGAGCTGCCCGAGGGATTGCCTCCTATACTCGATGACTATGGTGCGCATCCTACGTTCAACCTTAGAATTTTTTTTTCTCTCTCACCCAATCGCCGGAATCACTACAACCATCTCGCCACCACCACCGTCCGCCACCACCACCGTCCGCCACTCCCTCTCCCTCTCACGGATGAACCCTAATTTCCCTTAGGTTTTGGTTACTTTTCCAACAACCCTAAACTTATCCTCTAGCAAATCTTGTTTCCTTAATTGCATATTTGATTTCCTTGTTTCTTGTTGATCGAGTCTTGCTTTATCTTTGGATTAATTGCTAGATTAGTTGTTAGATTTTACTCCCTCATAGTTGCTTTGTCTCTTCTTTCTTCTCCTACACTTGCTTGATTCGCCATCATCTCAAAACAAAAACAAAAACACAGTGTGACCGTATAAACAAAAACAAACATACTATTCTCACCTTCCATCAAACAAAACAAAAGGTTTGGGAAGACGAAAGCCTCAAAAACACAAAGAAACAAAAGAAAAGGCAGAGAACACACCATACGGTTGATCAGTGCTGTTTTGTAGCACATTTCTAGGGATTATTACTAGGTTTGAGGCGTCATTTGGTGGGATTTTATGCACAATTGGAGATTATGGAGTTGGAGCAGAGAAGTGTGGTTTTGGTGGTCTGGAGGAGCTTATTGGAGACATCCAGAAGAAGAGAAATTGACCACCTGAGGAGACAAGCAAGATCCATGAAGAAACCACGTGAGAAGGCGGTGAAGTGAAGAAACCGCGACCAAGCCGCGGCAAGATTTCCGAAGGAGATGGGCGATAGCGAAGAGGCCGCGACCGCGGCCCGAAGGCCGCGCCCACGGCCGAATTATCGGAAATTAATTATGCACTTCGAGAGCAAACCGCGATCGCGGCCAAAAGGCCGCGACCGCGGCCATCAGCGGGAGACACCCTCATGATGGGGACCCCGAGCGCTCATTGGAGTTGAGCGAACCAAGTTGAGGACGAGGAAGCGATATGTCATGCCATGACAATAACTAAGGCGCTGTCCGGGAGGCAACCCGAGGTATGTATTATTTTGTTTGCTTTTCTTTATTTATTTTTGCATTAGTTTTGTTTGTTTTTGCCTTGTTTTTGTTTTTGTTTCCGACTAACCTACAGGGAAGAGACCCATGCTTATTGAAGAAGGTAATTACCACCATTGTAAGTCTCTCTTGTCCCTGCACTAGTCAACCCCCCGAAAAAAACCTTAAACGGGGGCAAAAAAAAAAAAGTTGTACGAGTACGAGCTGTCCAGTATTACCATGGAGAGGAGGCGCATGTTGCCAACGGAGTAAATTTTCGCTACACAATTTATTGGCAACGATGGCGGCCCCACAGTCGACAGCCGCGAAGGAAGACCACTCATGGCCCACACCACGATCATATCTGGGCCCAATTTTTTTTTGTGGTATTTGAAGGCCGTGTAACCCCGGCATCATTGTTTTACCACTACTCACCAAGTGGTACATTTTGGTTGCACGGTAGGAGAAGATGCTGGAGTTGATGATGACACCCACCTAACACCAGCGACCGGTGCATATTATGCGGACCGCCAGCAACAACGGAAGTGTCCAAGCCAACTCGACGACATTTGTGAGCTTATTCCTTCTTTTCCTTATGCTTCTATTCTTTTGTCTTTCATTACATTGAGGACAATGCAATTTTTAAGCATGGGGGAGGGTTTTATATTTCTATGTCGCTGAGGAGAAAAAGAAAAAGAAAAGAGCCACAAAATTTGAAAAAAAGGCTAAAATTAAAATCCTGGGATAGGTCGAAAACCCGAAAGGGTGGCCTAGGTAATAAGCATGTGGCTTGGACCAGCATTAGGCTGGGGTAATAAGAGGTCAAGAGTGATGTGAGCATACTGTGAGCCCATCTATGAAAAATGAAATGAGTGGCTTGGTGAAAACCCGAAAGGGCGCCTTGGCAAAATGAGCAAAAAGAAGAAGAGCGATTTCTAGGAATCCCTATTTTACTTGGCGAGGCGTCATAAGAAGAGGAGTAATAAGGAGGTTTCGGGTAGGTCACTCTGGAGGAATAAGAAGATAGATGGGAGATAGGATTAGAATTTTTTCCACTCTATGGCGTTTGGGATAAGCTTGGGGAAAGTACTCTGCTTTCCTTTTAGCTTGACTATGTGGGGTGTTGATTTGATGTTGTAGTTATTGTGCTGAGCTTATTTTGTATGGTTGCCTGGAGTTTATTGTTTGGTGTAATTCTTGGAGGTTGAATTTTCTATGCTTCCTGAAGCCTTGGGGATTTGATTGGAGGAGTAGGTTTACTTTAGCTTACTCGAGGACGAGCAAGGTTTAAGCATGGGGGATTTGATCAGTGCTATTTTGTAGCACATTTCTAGGGATTATTACCAGGTTTGAGGTGCCATTTGGTGGGATTTTATGCACAATTGGAGATTATGGAGTTGGAGCAGAGAAGTGTGGTTTTGGTGGTCTGGAGGAGCTTATTGGAGACATCCAGAAGAAGAGAAATTGACCACCTGAGGAGACAAGCAAGATCCATGAAGAAACCACGTGAGAAGGCGGTGAAGTGAAGAAACCGCGACCAAGCCGCGGGGAGCAGAAGGCCGCGGCAAGATTTCCGAAGGAGATGGGCGATAGCGAAGAGGCCGCGACCGCGGCCGAATTATCAGAAATTAATTATGCACTTCGAGAGCAAACCGCGACCGCGGCCATCAGCGGGAGTCAGTCCGACGCGCTCCGAACTTCTGTTTTCTTTTTCTATTTTTTCTTTTTCGTTGTTTTATTTAATTCCGAATATTAGTATTTTTCCTTTTTATGGATGAGGTTTGTGATCTTGGGCTTTAGGTTAACTTATTTAACCTAACTCTCACAACCTCCAACCAGGATCCCATATGAACCCCGGATTATCGTATGTTCAGTATTCAGAGTTTTTCCCTTTCAACAATTATGTCTTTCAATACTATGAGTAGCTAAGCACCCATTGCTTAGCCCGGCATGTGAAGCTTTTTCTATGGTTTGATTGCGAGGTTAATTCTCTATTTCCTATTTCCTTTGGGTTTATATCTTTCTTCTTGCACTTATTCATATGGATTGTTATTGATTTGACTAGACTGATCACCTAGTTAGGTTTAATACTTATCTATTGCTAGGGTTTGGAATTGACCGGTCAGTGATTCTTTATCTAGAGTAGCATCCATAATTATCTAGGACTGGTAGGACTAGATTATTATGAAAGAAGATTGATTGTATGTTAAATTATTGCGGGTTGTGATTATTTGACATGTATCCTAGTTTGATCCTATGCCCAATGCTATTATTGTTCTAAATCTTGATTGTTTCTTGTGCGTTCAATAATAAGAGTTGCTAGGACTGGTAGGACTAGTAACTATACAAGAATAGGGATAGGAATAAACAAAGGAAAGGAATAGAGAGAACCTAGGACCAATATACCATAGGAAAAGTGGATCTTGTTTGGCTAAGTGTTTTTCCCACATTTGATTACACTATTTGCTTATTTGCTTTGTTTACTTTCTTGATTACAAAACCAACCAAAAACTCCCCCCTCTTGTTACTATTGCATGCGAACAACACATAGATTAATCCCTTCCTCCATGTGGATTCGATCCTTACTTGCCCTAACTACTTGTTTAGGTTTGTCTAGGTTTATTTTGATTTAGTGGTATACGACAATCGCTTGTCAACGGTCATACTCCATCTTCTCTTATTTCATGTCTCTTTGCAACTCTCATTGAAAAGGGCAAAGAACAATTTTCAACTCTCTTGTGATTAATTCTGAGAAACTCGTTTTGATCTACTTGACCTTGGAAATTTTGTGTGTTGTTTGGGACGTGATCTGCTAGTTTTTGCTTTATTGCCTTCCGTTCAATCCTCTCCCTCCTCACGAGCAACCAAAATTAGTACGCCCAGCGGAAAATTTCTTGGTTCACTTTTGAGACAAAGACTTGGCTTGGACTTGTCTTTTGCTTAGTGCAACTTACTCCTTATGTTATATGCTTCGTATAGGTACTATGGAGGTTCCTACGACAAGTTACTCTCCTTCTACGGGCAACCGCAGCCCCGGACAGATGGACTCCGTCTTTGAGCGAATTGACGCACTTCGTGCACGGAGTGAAGAACAAGATCGCCAACTCGCCGCGCAGGCTGGCGAGCTTGCCCACCTTCGTCGGGCCATGAATGACATGAAGCTGCCCACGGCTGACCCAATGTTGAACCCTCCGGCCATATCTAGCCGGCCAATGGACCGCAGGGGTCCCCTTCTCAATGTCCTCTTCTCGAACACCTCTGGCTACGAGTCTGTTGACGAGGACACCCCCGACGCCGGGCCGGTTTTTGACACCTACGGCCTTAAGGAGGAATTGGATGGATACATATGCAGCCATATGGAAGAGCCAGGTACCGTACCTCTTAGCTTGGTTACACGCCGCGTTCTTACCGCCAAAGAAGGTACCTTACTTGACCAACATGAAAATTTGTTTCATACTAAGTGTGTGGTCTAGGGTGCTTCTTTGAGTGTTATTATAGATGGTGGAAGTTGTTGCAATATCATCAATGAAAAGGTGATCAAGCACTTCAAGTTCGATATAACTCCACACCCACAACCCTATAGTCTACAATGGATCTCCGAGGGTGATGATTCCAATGTAGTGAATCAACAATGCACCATAATTTTCAGCATTGGTCATTACGCGGATTCGGTGCTTTGTGACGTAGTGCCCAGGGATGCAACTCATCTTCTCTTAGGGCGACCTTGGCAATTTGACAAGAGAACTCTTCATGATGGATTTCTCAACAACTACATCTTCATGCACAATGGAAGAAAGGTAACATTGCTTCCTATGAGCCCTAAGGAGATTTTGCAAGATCAAGTTGAGAAGAACCAAGTCAAGGCACTTGAACAAGCCAAGGGACATCCACTACCCTCAGCTGGCCGTGAGAAGCCACAAAAAACAGCAACAAAACATCCCCCTAAGCCAGCTCAACACGGCATTCAAGGATCTTGTAAAGACCGCCTTCTATTGGCTAGGTCTCGGGATGTCTCTCCAATCATTCACGGACGTCGTCCTTGCTTTTACTTGCTCCTTTCGTGTGTCGTATAACTGTTAAGGATCTTGTTTATTTACCCCCTACCATGACTTCTCTTTTGCAGGACCTTGGGAATGTGATGTCCGAGGAGCTGCCCGAGGGATTGCCCTCTATACCCGATGACTATGGTGCGCATCCTATGTTTAACGTCATTGACCTTTCTCCTTATACGCCTTCTGCTTTTGACGACGAGGAAAAAGCGAGGACACTTCGCAGCCAAGAAGGGGAGATTGATAGCTTCATGATCCCCTCGATGACGGCGAAGGACGAAGAGGAAGCAATGAAGGTGTGTTCGAATGGCCCGGTGACAAGAGCCCGCGCAAGGGCAATGGAGCGAGCCACACAATCATTAGTCTCGCGGACGCACGCAAGTGACGCGGGTTCATCTAGTCCTAAATGGGTCCTCCTCTTGACCTATAAAGGATTAGGTGAGGTTCCGCCTTAGCCGATCCCGCCAAGAAGACGAAGACGACGAGATCGCGGAAGCAGAACGAAGCAGCCAAGAACTCGACCGAGTTCTGGACCAAGTTATTGCTCCAGCCAAGAACTCGACCCAGAACTCGACCGAGTTGTTGCTCCAGATAAGAATTCGACCCAGAACTCGACCGAGTTCTGGTTCCAGATCGGAACTCGGCCAAGAACTCGACCGAGTTCCTGACCGAGTTCCTGCCCGCGTCAGCGATCTCAACTTCCGTCGTTTTGCTGAATAATTTATTATTATATTTTTTTTATTATTTCTTTTGTCGCTATTTAAACCCAGAAACCCTAGTTTGTAATCTTTACGTTGAATTTGAGTAGTAAAGTTGAGTACGCTCCTTCCCTTGAGTTCCAACATCAACTCTTCAATCCCACGGATCGTCTATCCCATAGCTCGTCGCTTCGAGCAATTGTTCATCATCTCTTCGGTGTTTGTGGTCATCTCTTTGATCTATTCGTCATCTCTTTGACGCGTTTGAAGGCTATCTCTTTAGCCCTAAGAAAGCCATCTCTTTGGCTATGGAAGAGAAGGATTCGAATTCAAGCTTGAGGAATCAGAGATCCTGCGTTGCAGACAACACTTCGGGGGTTGTTCGCATCAACTGGCATCAGAGCCTATCCAAGTAAGTTTGTTTCTTCTCTCTTATTGTGATTCCTTGCAATTTTCCGCTTACAAACCCTAGATTTTTTTTTCTCTCTCACCCAATCGCCGGAATCACTACAACCATCTCGCCACCACTACCGTCCGCCACCACCACCGTCCTCCACCACCACTCCGTCCGCCACTCCCTCTCCCTCTCACGGCTGAACCCTAATTTCCCTTAGGTTTTGGTTACTTTTCCAACAACCCTAAACTTATCCTCTAGCAAATCTTGTTTCCTTAATTGCATATTTGATTTCCTTGTTTCTTGTTGATCAAGTCTTGCTTTATCTTTGGATTAATTGCTAGATTAGTTGTTAGATTTTACTCCCTTATAGTTGCTTTGTATCTTCTTTCTTCTCCTACACTTGCTTGTGTGGTTCTTTCTTGCTTGATTCGCCATCATCTCAAAACAAAAACAAAAACACAGTGTGACCGTATAAACAAAAACAAACATACTATTCTCACCTTCCATCAAACAAAACAAAAGGTTTGGGAAGATGAAAGACTCAAAAACACAAAGAAACAAAAGAAAAGGCAGAGAACGCACGATACGGTCATACTCCATCTTCTCTTCTTTCATGTCTCTATGCAACTCTCATTGAAAAGGGCAAAGAAAAATTTTCAACTCTCTTGTGATTAATTCTGAGAAACTCGTTTTGATCTACTTGACCTTGGAAATTTTGTGTGTTGTTTGGGACGTGATTTGCTAGTTTTTGCTTTATTGCCTTCCGTTCAAGCCTCTCCCTCCTCACGAGCAACCAAAATTAGTACGTCCAGCCGAAAATTTCTTGGTTCACTTTTGAGACAAGGACTTGGCTTGGACTTGTCTTTTGCTTGGTGCAACTTACTCCTTATGTTATATGCTTCGTATAGGTACTATGGAGGTTCCTACGACAAGATACTCTCCTTCTACGGGCAACCACAGCCCCAGACAGATGGACTCCGTCTTTGAGCGAATTGACGCACTTCGTGCACGGAGTGAAGAACAAGATCGCCAACTCGCCGCGTAGGCTGGCGAGCTTGCCCACCTTCGTCGGGCCATGAATGACATGAAGCTGCCCACGGTTGACCCAATGTTGAACCCTCCAGCCACGACTAGCCGGCCAATGGACCGCATGGGTCCCCTTCTCAATGTCCTCTTCTCGAACACCTCTGGCTACGAGTCTGTTGACGAGGACACCCCGACGCCGGGCCGGTTTTTGACACCTACGGCCTTGAGGAGGAGGAGGAATTGGATGGATACATATGCAGCCATATGGAAGAGCCAGGCACCGTACCTCTTAGCTTGGTTACACGCCGCATTCTTATCGCCAAAGAAGGTACCTTACTTGACCAATGTGAAAATTTGTTTCATACTAAGTGTGTGGTACAGGGTGCTTCTTTGAGTGTTATTATAGATGGTGGAAGTTGTTGCAATATCATCAATGAAAAGGTGATCAAGCACTTCAAGTTCGATATAACTCCACACCCACAACCCTATAGTCTACAATGGATCTCCGAGGGTGATGATTCCAATATAGTGAAGCAACAATGCACCATAATTTTCAGCATTGGTCATTACGCGCATCCGGTGCTTTGTGACGTAGTGCCCATGGACTCAACTCATCTTCTCTTAGGGCGACCTTGGCAATTTGACAAGAGAACTCTTCATGATGGATTTCTCAACAACTACGTCTTCATGCACAATGGAAGAAAGGTAACATTGCTTCCTATGAGCCCTAAGGAGATTTTGCAAGATCAAGTTGAGAAGAACCAAGTCAAGGCACTTGAACAAGCCAAGGGACATCCACTACCCTCAGCTGGCCGTGAGAAGCCACAAAAAACAGCAACAAAACATCCCCCTAAGCCAGCTCAACACGGCATTCAAGGATCTTGTAAAGACCGCCTTCTATTGGCTAGGTCTCGGGATGTCTCTCCAATCATTCAGGGACGTCGTCCTTGCTTTTACTTGCTCCTTTCGCGTATCGTATAACTGTTAAAGATATTGTTTATTTACCCCCTACCGTGACTTCTCTTTTGCAGGACCTTGGGAATGTGATGCCCGAGGAGCTGCCCGAGGGATTGCCCCTATACCCGATGACTATGGTGCGCATCCTACGTTCAACGTCGCTGACCTTTCTCCTTATACGCCTTCTGCTTTTGACGACGAGGACAAAGCGGGGACACTTCGCAGCCAAGAAGGGGAGATTGATAGCTCCATGATCCCCTCGATGACGGCGAAGGACGAAGAGGAAGCAATGAAGGTGTGTTCGAATGGCCCGATGACAAGAGCCCGCGCAAGGGCAATGGAGCGAGCCACACAATCATTAGTCTCGCGGACGCACGCAAGTGATGCGGGTTCATCTAGTCCTAAATGGGTCCTCCTCTTGACCTATAAAGGATTAGGTGAGGTTCCGCCTTAACCGATCCCGCCAAGAAGACGAAGACGACGAGATCGCGGAAGCAGAACGAAGCAGCCAAGAACTCGACCGAGTTCTGGACCGAGTTATTGCTCTAGCCAAGAACTCGACCCAGAACTCGACCGAGTTGTTGCTCCAGATAAGAATTCGACCCAGAACTCGACCGAGTTCTGGACCGAGTTCTGGTTCCAGATCGGAACTCGGCCAAGAACTCGAACGAGTTCCTGCCCGCGTCAGCGATCTCAACTTCCGTCGTTTTGCTGAACAATTTATTATTATATTTTTTTATTATTTCTTTTGTCGCTATTTAAACCCAGAAACCCTAGTTTGTAATCTTTACGTTGAATTTGTGTAGTAAAGTTGAGTACGCTCCTTTCCTTGAGTTTCAACGTCAACTCTTCGATCCCACGGATCGTCTATCCCGTAGCTCATCGCATCGAGCAATTGTTCATCGTCTCTTCGGTGTTTGTGATCATCTCTTTGATCTATTCGTCATCTCTTTGACACGTTTGAAGGCTATCTCTTTAGCCCTAGGAAAGCCATCTCTTTGGCTACGGAAGGGAAGGATTCAAATTCAAGCTTGAGGAATCAGAGATCCTGCATTGCAGACAACACTTCGGGGGTTGTTCACATCAACTTGCTCAATTGGTTAACAAGTGGTGATATTCCCACTTGTTAAAGGGAGGTCCTGGGTTCGAGTCCCACCTCCAACAACCTACAGGCTAACACCATGTGAATGGGTTGGGGTATGTGGCCTGCAGGCCTGTTGAGTGTGGGCTAGGCCCGCCGGCTATGCCAAGGGTGACCTCGCCTGGGCTAGTCGGGGGTTCACAGCCCACGGGTCCATGTGGTTTACGGCCTGGGGCCTGGTCCTTTCGGATCGTAGGGTCCACTCTCATCATAAAAGTGCACTTTTATGATGAGAGTGGACCCTACGATCCGAAAGGACCAGGCCCCAGGCCGTAAACCACATGGACCCGTGGGCTATCAACCCCCGACTAGCCCAGGCGGGGTCACCCCTGGCATAGCCAGCGGGCCTAGCCCACACTCAACAGGCCTGCATGCCACACACCCCAACCCATTCCCAGGGTGTTAGCCTGTAGGTTGTTGGAGGTGAGATTCGAACCCACAACCTCCCTTTAACAAGTGGCAATTTCACCACTTGTTAACCAATTGAGTTGTAGGCTTGTTGAGTGTGGGCTAGGCTCGCCGGCTATGCCAGGGGTGACCCCGCCTGGGCTAGTCGGGGGTTGACAGTCCACGGATCCATGTGGTTTACGGCCTGGGGCCCGGTCCTTTCGGATCATGGGGTCCACTCTTATCAGCGTGCACCCTGGTCACGGTTTTGTTGGAGCGGACACTCATCATATTCTCTTTATCCATCGTCGTCAAGGGGGCTGGTAGGGAGCTGTCACAACATGTGCACGTCGTAGATGTGGCAATAGATAGGTCTTATCAATTTTCAGATCTAGTAAATTTTGTATTTCCTAACGACAAGCTAAAAGAGGTGTACCAAGAAACCTTGCATCTATTTCCCCTTGTTTATCTGTTGGTTGTTCCACGATTTGTCAAAACACTGACTTGCCTTATGCTGTTAGTAAGGTGGGTGTCTGGATGACCTAGGAAGAACAGTTCCATGGATGTTAGGATAAGAATTGGTCCAAAATGGAAGGCGTTGGAGGTGTATAAAAATGTGACACTATAAAAATTTGTAAACGTCTCATTGCATCATCGTCGTCAGCCCATTGAACTCAATATCTATGTAAGAGTAACCATGTCCACTTTGTATAGCTAGTGGGAACCCAATTCATTGAAGGCTTTTATGTTCAATAACATAAAAACATTGAAATGAATGCTTCAATATTTTGGGTAAAGATAGTGAATAATATTAATTGAAGGATGTTATGTTGGATAATATATCAAGGCAATGGCTAAATACACGCGAAATACTGTATATATCGACGCTATTTTACACGCTTAACTTAAGCGTGTGGTTTTACACGCTTAACATAGGCGTGCAGGGGTATAGTGAGAATTTAAAAAAGACAGATCACGGATGTTTTGAAGAAAAGGAAAATACATGAATGAAATACACGCTTAAGTTAAGCGTGTAGTGGCATGGACTAGTTATTTGGGCCGGCCCAGATAACTAGCCCATGCCACTACACGCTTAACTTAAGCGTGTAGTTAGACACTTAAGTTAAATCTCAGTGAGGGGTAATGATTCTCTAGCGACGACGGGGATGCAGCTGGGAAGATCTCCGTCAATGCTTGTATTTTTGTCCACTAGGTTTGTTCCTTTCACTTCTTGCTTGTATGTTTCGTGTAGATACATAGTTGGCATTTTGCGTTGAGAAGTGAAAGCAAAAAAGCATTTTGTTGTGGTATCTTTGTTGGCTCTTATCATGCTGTTTATTGTGGGTCTAACTGATTGGTTGTTTGCTTTGAAAATCATGTATATGTTTATAATTGGGAATCAATTTTGAACTTGATAGGTGTTTGGTTTGTTTTAGGAAAATTAGAGATTCAATATGACATTTTGCACTTTTATCTAGTTAAACTCGTAGGTAAGCAAGATTTATAGAACACTTTTGTGTTAATTTATAATAGCAAGATCTTTATATTAGTTTCCCTTCACCAAATTATAAGTGAGATCATAAAGCCAATGCCTTACTTCTAGCTAAATCTCAGTGAGGGGTAATGATTCATCTAGAAGAGCTGTAGAAGGAGAAATAACCCTTTAATTTGAACGAGATCGATATTTGTTTGTTGGCTTTCCTTCCCTAATTTGGTGACATAATGTTGAGATTTCAGGTAGTAGATCATTGTTTTCTTTTACTTTATTTGTGTTTTATAACTGTTTTTCTAGCTTACTTGTGTTGATTGAGTGTTCTTGGCAGAGGTGAGTCTATTTATCACCTTAATATGGAAGTATTAATGATCACTAGAGTGTGCATGGGTATACATTTGAAGAACCTAATATTTTCTCCTGCATGCATATAGTTTGGTGATGGCAAATAAGTGGGAACACTTAGCAGTTATGATCTTATAGTCAGAATAAAGTCACTTCAATTTTTCTTTTAGGATGAAGTCATGTTTGTTTTGGACACACAAGAAGTACCAATTTCTGCTGATGCTAATGGTACTAGCAATTGTCTGAATGAGCTTGCATTTGTGGAAAACATGGGACATACGGGTTTAATGCATGCTACATAAGAGTTGATATCAGATGCAGCTGTTCAGAATACATTTCCTTTATGCCAGAGGCTAATTGCAGCTTTAATAACTGATGAAGAAGATTATGGAAATGGTACAGTTGAGGATTCATGTGAACATGGATTTCATTTGAATGCAGTAGTAGAGTCTGGTGCTCTTATTTCTGGATCAGAGGGAAACATATATCCTGCTGCGAGCACAACTCCTAATGGATGTTGTGAATGTGTCACTAATATCTTATTGCATGAACTAGAGGGGCGTGACAAGCCAGAGCGTCAAAGCCATATGGTTTCTATCCAAAATTTTGGAGGTATCTCAAGTTCTGGATACATGTTTGATGGGCTACTACCAAGCTCAGAGATTATCCCCATCACAGAAAGTACAGAAGGTCAGTATGATAATATTTCTCTAGATGAGTCAGAGCCTTGGAATATCTCCTGAACAGGCAAGCGTTTCCTGCATTATTGTATATAGCCTCCTAATGTTTGCTGAATGTCTATTATAAAATATAGATTTGTAGGATGAATAGAGTACCATCTATGGTTTCTAACCCAGTTTGTCTTCTTATTTCTACTTCTCACCTTAGTATGGAAGATGTTATGCAATTTAATTTCCTTGAATTTACTAGAAAGTATATATGTGGTCAGACCTTTCGTCTAATACTCATTTCCATGTTACATTCTCATTCAGCCTGAAATGAGAGAGATGGACAATGAAGAAGTGACTCAAGAGATAAGGCATCTGAGTGAAGAATATCGTCAAAAGATGCATCCTAATAATACTAACCCTTGCCTTGTATTGAATAATATTCCTTCATGCTCCCAGTTTCTAGAGATGTAAGTATTTTTATGTGTATATATACCCATCCCATGCTTGTTTATGTGTAGTTGTATGAAATAGTATATTTTCCATTGTATAGAATGTGATTTTTTACCCAATTAGCTATTTTGTACGAGGTGTAAGTATTGTTCTTGATATTTTGAGGCTTCATTGCATACAGTATTCAATTTGCATTCACTGGTGAAACAAGTTTATAAGAGGAGAGACTTCATTCTAAACATATCAAAATCTGCTTACAAAGCCAGGAACGTCAAGAGAAGTAAGATATTTTGATGCTTTCTCATCATCGATGACTTTTTTTTCATTCTCATACATCTCTCTTTAATATGTCAGAGGTATTGATTATCTTTATGCATCAATTTTGAACAATGTGCCTTGGAGAAACTTGTGACAATGGCTTACGAAAAGTACATGGTAATTCTCTTTATTGATGGATTAATCACCAATTATCTTGTTTGCATCTGAATTAATTCATAATTTTGCTTCTTCTATGAAGTTTACCACTATCCTAAATATTTATCTGAGTTCATTAGTGTAAAAGTTATTAATTTGTGGGAAAAGGATGATCTTCTCTTTCTCATTGAATTGTATTATATAGAGATTACAAGATAAAGAAAAGAGAAAGATATCTAAAACCCTAGATTAGATTTGATTTACAATATCAAATCTAACCATAAAAGATATGCAAGATAGATTACAAATCTTATCTTTCTACTAGTTACTGCTAGTAATTAACAGCCCCCTGCAAGCTCAGCGGTGCGATCGGACTAGAAGGCGACGCCGAAGAGCTTGAAAACGAGATGTACCCACAGCTTTGGTAAATATGTCAGCAACCTGGTCAAGGGACCGGACATGGCGTACTACGAGGTCACCAGTTTGAACTTGTTCCCGAACAAAGTGGTAGTCAAGTTTAATGTGCTTGGACCGTTGATGCAAGACATGATTGGCAGACAAAAACGTAGAACTGAGGTTGTCACATAAGATGATGGGAGGAGGAGTGAAAGGTGCGCCCATCTCTTCGAGTAGCTGGCGGACCCAGATGAGTTCAGTCGCAACAAATGCAATGGTGCGGTACTCTGCCTCAGTACTAGAGCGAGCGACAACTTGTTGTTTGCGAGAGGACCAACTGATCAGATTGCCACCATAGTAGATGGAGAAGCCATGTTGAGAGCGGAAGTCGTCAGGATCGGAGGCCCAACCTGCATCAGTGAAGGTGACTAGGCGAGAGTCATGAGCTTTCCCAAAGACGAGCCCATCAGATGCGGACCCTTTGAGGTAGCGAAGAACGTGTTTTACAGCAGACCAATGTGTGTCAGTCGATTTGTGCATGAACTGGCAGACACGATTGACTGCATATGATATTTTTGGGCGTGTGATGGTGACATACTGAAGCACACCAACAATGTTGCGGTAGAGATGCGGATCGGGGAGTGGGTCACCGACACCCTTGAGCCGAGAGCCAGGTTCAGCCGGAGAGGCTATTGGTTTGGCGCCGGACATGTGACATTGATGCAGTATATCACAGATGTACTTTTTCTGGGACAATATAAGGCCTGTTTGTTGGCGATGAACTTCAATGCCCAGGAAGTAATTGAGGTGACCCAAGTCCTTGAGCGAGAAGGCATTGTTGAGATGACGAATGAACTCCTCAATGAACGTGGCATTGGATCCTGTAATGATCAAGTCATCCACATAAACCAAGACAAACACAACATCTCGAGCATACCGTTTGATAAACAGAGATGAGTCGGAGACACAGTTGCGGAAGCCGTGTTTGAGCAAGGAAGCTTGAAGCCTGTGGTACCACGCCCTGGGTGCCTGTTTGAGGCCATACAGAGCCTTCTGGAGGCGACAAACATGAAAGGGTCGATCAGGACTAACGAACCCTGGAGGTTGGTCCATATAGATAGTCTCGGTGAGATCGTCGTTGAGAAAGGCGTTGTTGACGTCAACTTGACGAAGAGACCAATTATGAGTGACGGCCAAGCTGAGTACTATCCGGATGGTTGTGGGCTTGATGACATGACTGAATGTATCGAAGTAATCCACGCCTTCCTCCTGATGGAACCCCTTGGCTACCAGGCGTGCCTTGTAGCGCTCGATAGATCCATCTGCTTTCCGCTTTAACCTGTAGACCCACTTACAACCAACGATATTAGATCCATGAGGCCTGGGAACGAGGTCCCAGGTCCTATTACGCATAAGGGCATCATATTCTAACTGCATCGCATGCTGCCAATTGGGATCTTTTGTGGCTTGAATGAAAAGTTTAGGTTCAGTAGGTGTAGAGGAGTCAGTAGGGGATGGATATTTAGTGGAACTAAAAGCTTTGGGTTTGAGGTTACCTGTTTGTGCGCGAGTAACCATTGTGTGGTCGGAGTCTGAGGGAGGACGGAAATAAGAGGGAGCATCGGGGTACAGTTCTGCCGGCGAGAGCATAGGAGGAGCTGGCGGTGGAGAAGGAGAGACCGAGGTCGTGTTGGTGGACTGCACATGAGGTGAGGGAGGCGGTGAATTTGCCTGCGGTGGGTCCTGTGGAGGAGGTGGAGATGGTGCGTGAGGCGGAGCAGCAGGGAGGGGACGAATGGAGGCAGCCTGCTGTAAGACACGAAGAGAAGGTGGAGAAATATTGGGAGAGGGTTGGGAGACAGTGGGTATGGGAGAGGTATAAGGGAACACTGATTCATCAAAGATGACATGTATAAAATAAAAGAGTTAGAGGAAGGTATATGATAGCAAATATACCCCTTGTGTTTAGGACTATACCCTAAAAATATGCATGGCATGGAACGTCAAGTTTGGACTTGTTATAAGGACGAGTGAAAGGAAAGCAGAGACACCCAAAAGATTTTAAAAATCCATAGTCAGGTTTGCAATTATAAAGGCATTCAAAAAGAGATTTAAAATTGAGATTAGGGGTGATGGTGCGATTGTTAGCATATATGGCTGTATGAAAAGCATGTTCCCAAAATTGAAGAGGTAAATTGGAGTGAGCTAAGAGTGCTAAACCTTTTTCAATGATAGTCCGATTAAGTCGTTCAGCGGAGCCATTTTGTTCAGGTGTATAGGGATAGGAGACATGATGCAAGATATCTTGGGTTTCTAAGAATTTGGACACGGGTCGGAATTCCCCACCCCAGTCTGTTTGCATGGCTTTGATTTTTGTGGAGAATTGAGTTTCTATCATCTATTTGAATAAAGTGAAGACTGAGAAGACCTGAGATTTATTAGATAAGAAGTATATCCAAATAAATTTAGTGCAATCATCAATGAACGAAACAAAGTATCGATGACCATTAATTGAAGAAACGGAGGCAGGGCCCCAAACATCAGAATGAACTAAAGCAAAAGGTGTCCGAGCAAAGGCAGGACGACTAGGTAGATGAAGACGACGACTCTTGCCTAGTTGACAAGAGCTACAGACAGACGACAATGTATTTGTAGAAACAGGTAAAGATGACTCAGACACTAAGCGACGCAGAATAGACTCATGTGGATGTGCCAGACGATGATGCCAACACTGTAGGGACGCGCATTCACCAAGGAAGACTCGGGGAGGCGACGAACGGGGAGGAAGATGCGCAGACAGTCGGTAGAGACCATTCTCAAGTACCCCTCTTATTAACGTCTGTCCCTGCAAATTCTTCATAAAGCAACAGTTGGGGTGAAATTCAAGGTAAAGGTTATTATCACGAGATAATTTCGAAACAGAGAGAAGGTTGCGTTTAATGTCAAGGACAAAAAGAATGTTTTTGAGGTGAATAGGTTGAGAGGAAGCAGACGAAGCAGGTAAAATAGAACGACCAAGATGCGTAATAGGGAGAGACTGACCGTTACCGACCATCAGGCCATCATTACCGTCGTAGGGATGATTGAGGGAGAGCTTGCCTAAGTCACCCGTAACATGGTGTGTTGCGCCAGAGTCGATGACCCAAGGGTCATAGAGTGCAGATGGACTGGACATGCTGGCGGAGAGAGCAGTATGTTGTGGCTGCTGGTGTTGCTGCTGCTGAGGAGGCGGAGAGCGACGTTGTTGCTACTGAGGAGGGCCGCGAGATTGGTTCCTGCGAGGCGGGGGGTTGGCTGGGAACTCGCCAAGGTTCAGACGTTGGTAGCAGTTGGCAGCCTCGTGTCCCATCCGTCTATAGATTTTACACTTGGGGCGAGGTTTGTCAGATTGTTTTGAAGAGGAGTCAGAGCCGGGGGAAGGCGAGGAGCGACGTCGACCGAAATTCTTGGATGCATCATTAGCTTCAAGAGGATTCTTGGAGCCGAGTTCCTTCGTGTCTTCCTCAAGGCGCTGCTCTTCTTGAAGAAGAAGGTTGAGTAGATCGTCAGACGTGATCTCCCGGTCCTGTATCGACAGTGCAGAACTAAAAGATCCATAGGCGGACCCGAGGCCATAGATGATGTAAGCGACAAGATCGGAGTCGGGGATGATCACAAGACACTCCAGAAGACTATCAGCAATGGCTCGTTTCTTCTCAAAGTACTCGAGGATAGAGAGCGAGCCCTTTGTGAGCGTCTGAAGTTGTTGATGAAGGTGCATCTGGCGAGAGCGAGTCTGAGCATGAAACATGCGTTCAAGAATTGTCCAGGCTTCGTGTGACGTGGAGGCGCGAGCAACCAGGCCGAGGAGGGGCGTGGTGAGGGTGGAGCGCATCCAGAGAAGGACGAGGCGATCTTTGCGAACCCAGACATCAAGGTCCGGGTTTGGAGCGGTGGAGGCTGGTGCAGTGTCTGTGGCGGCGACAGGAACCGTTGCAGGTGGCATTGTGGTGGGATCAAGACACGAGAGGAGATCATAGGCCTCAAGTGCGGATCGAATAGTACCATGCCACAGTGTATAATTGGAGCGATCCAGGCAAATGGGGATATTCGGAAACTGGAGCATGGAGGTCGTACCAGAACCGGCGGCCATGGCGAGAATTTGGGAAGTGCCGGAGCTAGTTTGAGACAAATCACAGGTAGACATAGGATCGTGTTTAGGCTGATACCATGTAAAAGTTATTAATTTGTGGGAAAAGGATGATCTTCTCTTTCTCATTGAATTGTATTATATAGAGATTACAAGATAAAGAAAAGAGAAAAATATCTAAAACCCTAGATTAGATTTGATTTACAATATCAAATCTAACCATAAAAGATATACAAGTAAAATTACAAATCTTATCTTTCTACTAGTTACTGCTAGTAACTTAACAATTAGCACTTCTAGAACCTGAACTCGGTTCATTGCTGCCACACTATGGCTTTTTGCAGGTTCAGCCAAGCTGTTGAATCGTTAGTGTGTTTAATCAGGGAACTATGTGACTGTTCCTTGGGCAGCGGAAATAAGTAAAGATTCAAAGTAATAACAAAGTTCCAAAACGAATACTTGTATTATTAGAGTTGTACAATCTCACAAGTCTTATCTCCACCTATACCCTAGGTTACAAAACTTTGAGTGCAATCACCTCTAACCAACACAGGTACAAACGAAAACCAAAGCAATAACTACCCGTACCTTGCTTTAGCTTTCCGATCTCAGTTCACAAGAGCTCTGGATGACAATAGCTGAGATGTATTTCCCCAAGACAATTCTCATCTATATATAGGGCCTAACAAAGATCCTATTACCAAAAATCTAACTACACACACGTATGGTAACTATGACAAATTCTGTTTCCAAATAAACTCTAAATCTGATAAACACATAGTTTCCATATATAAAGTTTCCTTAGACTCAATATCTTCTTCTTCTTCTCCAAGTAAATCACAAAATCTTGTTTCCTTGTATAATTGAGTCTGTCTGGGAACAGTTGGCGTATTTCTGTGTTCTCGCATTGTTCCTCAGACGCGGCGTTTCCATAAATAGAACTTTCCTTGTATAAGCGCCACGCGCTTTCCAGCTTTATCAATTGTTTGCGCGGGCACTGTTCCTTGTTGTCACAACTTTCCAATGCGCTCCTCTATTTTCTCGTCTTCACTGTTTTGTCATTGTTCCTTTATCTCTTCATGAAACCTGAAATTCATAGGAACAACACAAAACCATAAAACCTAATGGTGTTTATCATCATCAAAACCAGAGGGAACTGTCAAGGTTCCAACAATTTCCCCCTTTTTGGTGATGACAAACCCATTCAAAAATTGTTCAATCAAAACCAAAAATTGTTCGATCAAAACAGAGTAACAAGCAAAGTAATATTTATCAACATGTATCTCGGTTTAAATGTATAAGCAAAAATTTTATGTTAGAAGAAAAATTGCAATTCATACCTCCAAGTTGCATCATCATTCCCCCTCAGCACTGGCACCGTCCAGAAATTCTTAAAGAATTAGGAACAGTTTAAATTGTTACCTCTCCTAACTGAGTTATCGCAAACAATTTCCACACTTCCCCCTTTTGGCATCATCAAAAGACCAATAATAACCAGTGGAACAACATAGCTAAGTAACAGTTACCAACAAAGACAAGTTCATTCATAATGCAGGGAATTGATTACAAGAATCAAAAGACAAGCAAGCAGACAACCAAAAAATAATAACAATGCAAACATCTAAACAAGATAACATATAGAAATTCAAGAGAAGAGGGTCAGACGGGCTGGATAAAAGTGGTGTCTACTCAAGACTCAGAATCCGCCTTCTGGGCCTTGTCCTTATTGAGGAAATACTCATGAAGCAGAGACAGAATATTTTTGATCTCACGCAACTCAGTGAGCATCTGACTTTGCACTGAAGCGCCTTTGGATGTTCCTTCTTCAGCCTCTCGCTTAAGAATATCAGACACAGGCAGAGTTCCCTTGGTGTCTCCTTGGAACTGCATCTTATTCACATTCACCATGTCAAGCTCAGTGACCATGGAAATTTCACCTTCTGCTTTGTAGACCCCTTCTGCTTGCAGAATCAGTTTGATGACATTGGGGTAAGCAAGGGAGTGGGTTTTGGCACTACACTTAGCCATGTGTTGTAGAATGACCTGTGAAAGGTCAATCTTCTCCATGTTCCAGAACCTATCCAGCAATAACAGATCAGTGGTGGTGATGGTGTTCCTCTTTTCTTGCCTGGGAACAACTGCCTTCATGATGATGTGGTGGGCGATTCTCTGGGGCAGAGTGAGAGCTGACACATGAGTGGCTGGTATCTTAGACTTGAATAGCCTCTTAGAGCTTGCCTCCTTGGCCGCTTTCATGGCGTCGGCGCTCTTCTCAGAAATTTCGCCAAACCCCTCAGCAGTGACGGCCAACAGACGACCCACCTTAGAAGTAGTAAAGGACAGTGTTTCCCCCTGAACTGATGTTGTTCCCACCATTGTAGCACCGGTGTTGAGCTGGAAGGAACGGTAGAAATCCTTTATCTGAACGGGATTGGCCATGACGCTGTTGGAGAGAAACTGTTCCCAGCCTTGGAACTTGATGCGCTCCAAGACAACAGAGAAGTCGTTGGTGATGAGGAAGTTCTCTGGGATGAGGAGATGGGGAATTATTTTCTTCCCATCAACAACCCCGTCCTCCAGCTTGGCCTTCTTCTTGGGCTCAGACTTGGCTTCAGTTTTCTTTGCAGATCGGAGCCTTGTTTTGAGGGTGCCCGGAGTGGTCTCACCAGCGTCAGATTTGGTTGGAGTAGACACATCGGTGGACGCTCTCAGTTCCCCTGTGATCACAACATCAGGGTTCACCTCGTCTTCCTCGTCGGCGGCCCCAACTGTGTGCTTTCTCTTTCGACCGGGAGCCACTGTTTCCAGAGGTTGGTGACCCAACTCAGCCTCCACCTCATCCATGGCCTCCTCCTCTTCAGCTTCTTTGGATTTGGGAGGAGAGTCCACTTCTTCGTTATGCTCAGAAACAGTCACCATCTCTTTAGAGGCCTCAGTTTCTAGGACCAGCTCCACTGATGGTTGTTCCCCCTGAGACTGTTCCTTATGGAGCTCAGCGATTGAGGATGTAGCTTCTTTGGCAATGTCAACCACAGTAGCCATGGAGGTGGTGTCCTTGGATTGTGGAGTTCTAGCCGCCTGGAGAGCTTCGATAGAGTGCTTGAGAGCGGCGAGTTGCTCTTCAGTGAAGCTAGTGACATCAATGGCGGGGGTAGAAGAAGATGAAGGTGTAGACATGGTATTGAGAAAGAGAGGGAAGTTGAGAGTGTTTAGGGTTTGAAACGGCAGAGAACAGAGAGCAAGGAGAGAATGGATTCAGAAATTCAGAGAAAGAGGGAGTGAAATAGTGGTGAGGTAGATAAGGTAAGGGTTGAGTTTTATAGAAGGTAAGAGATTTGGGAACGAAATAGAAAAGGAAATGGGGATAGGGTTACCAAAAATCTCGCCATTGATATCTTCAAAAATCGGCAACCAGATCGTTTCTCTCTCCTCTGATAACGGCTACTTTTCTTCGTATTTCTCACAATCACACTGTTCCTTGCTGCAGAGCCATCAAGTCATCATTGAATGCTAGCGACTTAGCGAGCAACGGCTACCTGCAACTCTCAACGTTCAGCAGACTGTTTCCATACACTGTTCATTTCGTAGTTCCCTCTTAGGCAAATCCCATACAGAAGACTCTGAGTTCCTTGAGTGGATAGAAAGGTTGGTTTGGATATTTTATGGGGTTCACACAAAATAACAAAGATATATCCAAACAAAAATACAAGTAGGGTGTTAGGAAACGGAACTCTGGAACTTAGGTTCCCCTGAGAGTTCTGTTCCTCAGTTTCTCTACTTTTGAAGATGACAAATATTATGATACTAATGTTTTATCTCAAAGATGTATTTTAAGGAACCACATGAATTTACCAAAGGCAGGAAAGCCAAACAGAACTAGGGAACCAAAGGAACAAGACAGCTGAAGGAATCCAGAGTAACCCAGGTGTGCCCAGAAATGAAGCTTACGACATTGCGATTCCCGAGAAATCTGGGGACACATAACCTCGGACAAAAGGAGTCGAAAACGACTTGTCCGAAGCTTCCAAAATCCTGCCAAGGTCCAAGAGCTAAAGAACAAGATGCCTAGAGAACCTCTACCTCGGACAGAGACGATGAAAGCGACAGGACATGAAGACGTCACTGTCCAGAAGACGGTTCCCAAGCGGCCAGCTTAGTCAACCTCGGACGAAAGCGTTTGGACAATGACATTGCAAGGATCGTCTGAGGTAGTTGACCAACCAAGAGAGATTCAGAGTTGCCTAGGTTGTTTGCACATGCCAAGAACAACGTGAATCAAGGAGAACCACTCAATCTAGGGCAAGCTCAATCTGTGGGAACCCAGAGAAGATCGAGCTGCGAAGAAGCCTCTATAAAAGGAAGACTAACCCAATGGTTATCTTTGAGCACAAAAACACGACTCACACTCATTAGCAAATATCTAGTGTGAAGCTCCAAATAAGATCATCAAAGCAAACCGAGATCAAGAGGAACCAGTCAAGGAAGAAGAGTTGAGTGCTAAGTTCCTGTGACTGTAAGTGATAGTTCCTAGGTGCGAAAGTCTGTTTCTTGGATTGATTATTGATTGTGTTAAGTTATCTAGGATTGTCTAACTTTGTGTAAGGCAAAGGAACTGTGTGTTCGTTCCTAGGATAAGCTGTAACCAAAAGAGATAAGAAATCAAGAAGTAGACTTTGAAATCCTTTCGAAAGAAAGGTAGTGGTTTTTATCCTGGATTGCGAGTTGGCAATCAAAGGTTTCCACTATAAGGAACTGGTCATTTGTTTGATTGTTTATTTCCGCTGCGAAAGGAACTGAGAATTGATATTCTGAGTTCCTTAAATTTTTATCTAACAATCACGATCCTACAATTGGTATCAGAGCAGGAAAAGCTCTAGATCTTTGATTAGTTTGCAGATCATGTCTCAACCAAGCAAGTTTGAGCTCAGAATCTCCACCAATAAGCCACACCTTCGCAAGAAAGGAGAAGAAACATGGTGGGAAAAGTGCATGGAAAGCCACATCAAGACCAACGACTACCAATGCTGGAGGATAGTAAAAAATGGAGATGGCCACGTCGATCTTACCATGAAGGAAGAAGACTGGAAACCAGAACACTATGTCATCATGGATAAGAATGCCAAGGCAAGACAGTTTATCCTCAATGGATTGGACAGAGAGGACATGGACAAAGTCATAGGCATCAAGACAGCCAAGGAGATGTGGAAAGCTCTCAAGGAGATGCATGAAGGAAGTGAGGAACTAAAGCAAAGCAGGAAGTTTGCTTTGGAAGGAGAATACCACACCTTCAAAATGATGGAAACTGAGACCATCTCAGAGTACTACTCTCGCTTCAACAAATTAATTGGAAAGTTGACGGCGGCGGGAGTTGATCTTGATGAAGTCTCCAAGTCCTTAGTGATCATCAATGGACTCAACTCCAAGTTCACCCTTCTCAAGGGAATCATGAAGAACACTCCAGGCATCCAATCCCTTCCCTTGACCCAAGTCATAGGGAAACTGGAAGTTGAAGAAGGAGAGCACACTAAAGCCAATGTCGATAAGAAACTGGAGAAAGGAATCGCCCTTAAGATCTCCAAAGCTTTCTCAAGGCTTGAGATGGAGCAAGAGAACTCAGACTTGGAAGAAGAGGAGGACGAGCTAACAGCCCTCTTCTCAAAGAATATCAAAAAATTCTTTGTGAAGGGAAGGTTCTAAAAGGGCAGTTCCTCCTACAACGGACCCAGAAGGGATCTAAAGGAAGTCTCTTGTTACGAGTGCAAAGAGAAGGGACACTATGCTAAGAACTGTCCCAACAAGGAAGACTCCAAGGAAGAAGAAAAACCTCAGAGAAAGAAGGCTCTCGTAGCCTCATGGGGAGAAGACTCAGATGAGGAACTGGATCTAAGCGGCTTCGCTGGAGGAAGATGTCTCATGGCAAAAGGAGACTCAAGCGATTCAGAAGACCTTGAGGTAACTTCTGATGATCTCTTAAAATCTCTAGTTGATTGTGATAAGAAACAACTTCTTAAGATCATAAAGAAACTAGGGAAGGAAACCAGTTCCCTTCAACAGAAACTTGATGACTGCGGATATGAAATTGCATGCTTAACTGTTGAGAATTCTGTTTGGAGTAAGAAACTTAATGAATCTGAAAAATACCTAGCTGAAACTCACTCCAAGCTAATTCATATTAGGAACGTGCATGCTAGTCACCTTAAAATCTGCAAATCTTGCGATGAAACTGGCATAGATTCTGTTAAAGTTCCTTTGCATGCTAACTCTATTGGAAATGAAATGCTTCAGTCCATTATTGATAGGTTAGACAATCTCACTGATTCCATTAATGAAAAAACAATAAATCAAACTGTCTTTGTGAGACAACGTCATGGAATAGGATATGTCAACAACAAGGATAACAATGATGTTGAAAATGAAAAGGCCAGACGAGAACTTGTTGAGATGAATGAGAACCTCAGCATTGCTCTTGCCACCTCTCGTGACAACAATCAGTTCCTATCAGAGAAGATCATGGTGCTTGAGAACAAGGCTGAGGTTGCCAAACGTCTCAATGAAGGTTCTCAAAGCCCTAAGAGGGAACCAAAAGGAAAAGAAAAAAATGACTCCTGAAAATCAATGGTTTACCAATTCTTTTGCTCACAAAAAATATGTTGACATGGCCAATAGTAAGGTTAAAAACAATGTTGATTTCAACAAAAAAATTGAAAAACCTTTTAGGCCAGGAAAAGGAAAGTATGGTCATGTTGTCTACAACCGCTTATGTACCTACTGTGGTAAGAATGACCATTACAACACTGATTGTGCTAAGAAAAGGAACTTTGAAAGGGAGAAAAGTGCTTATCACCAGGAAAGGAACCAATTCCCTGATTATTCGCAAACTCGAAATGCTAATCCCCCCAGTAAAGCCAAGCTTCGCTGGTTCAGAAATCTTAGTTCCCTTGTGTGCAGAAAGAAGAGAGGCAACCCCAACTATGGTACATTGACAGTGGTTGCTCATGCCATATGACCGGAAAAAGAAATCAAATGACCTCTCTTCAACCTCTCCAAGGAGGGAACATATCCTTTGGAGACAAAAGCAAAGGGAAAATCTGTGGAATAAGAACTGTGAAACTCAACGATCACATTCAGGTAAACAAAGTTCACCTTGTTGATAGTCTTGGTTTTGATCTAATAAGTGTGTCACAGCTGTGTGATCAAGGAGACAATGAAGTCGGATTTAGATCAAACGAATGCTCAGTTCTTGACTCCTCGGGACAAATCATCCTAAAAGGAAAGAGATTCAACAATGTTTACATTGTTTATCCATCCTTCGTCCCCAAGGAGAAACTGTGTCTCTCAACCGTGAATGACCAAGCTGAGTTGTGGCACCAACGCCTCGGTCATGCTAGCACTAAGCTGATTCAAAAGCTACACTCAAAGAAACTAGTCAGAGGATTGCCAAAGTTGAGTGGCACATCTAAGGAACCATGCTCTGACTGTGTAAAAGGAAAACAGGCTCGTAGTTCCTTAAAATCCAAAAACATGGTAAGCACATCAAGGCCTCTTGAACTCATCCACATGGATCTTTGTGGACCCATGAGAGTTCAAAGCCTAGGAGGGAACAGGTATATTTTTGTTATTGTCGATGACTTCTCTCGCTTTACTTGGACCATTTTCATTAAATCTAAAAGTGAAGTCATTGATCGCTTTAAAGATCTGGTTCCCTTGTTAGAGAAATCTCTTGATTGTTCACTAAATGCTATTCGGTCTGACCATGGTACCGAATTCGAAAATGGAGAATTTCTAACCTTTTGCAGTGAGCATGGCATCGATCACAACTTCTTTGCACCATACACTCCTCAACAGAATGGAGTAGTAGAAAGGAAGAACAGGACCTTGGAGGACATGGCTCGAACTATGCTGATCTCAAGTGGACTCTCCCAATCATTTTGGGCTGAGGCGATCAACACAGCGTGCTACATCATCAATAGAGCCATGCTTTGCCCAATCACAGAGAAGACACCCTATGAACTCCTAAGAGGAAGAGTTCTCAACATTTCACATCTGAGGGTGTTCGGATACAAATGCTTTGTGCACAACAATGGGAAGGACAATCTTGGCAAGTTCGACCCAAGAAGTGATGAAGGAATCTTCATTGGTTATGCCTCAGGCAGTAAGGCATATAAGGTCTTCAACAAAAGGACTAAAAAGGTAGAAGAAAGTATTCATGTTATTTTTAATGAAAAATCACTTGGAAATATTATGTAGAATACCACCAGTTCCTTTGAAGATCCATTTCCCAATCCATCTCAAGAAGATCCAGATGAAAATGTCACTCCTCCCAGTTCCTGTCCTGCTGATCAGAACCCTCCAATGGCTCCCCCACCAGTTCCCATGAATAATGAACAACAATCCATTTCTGGGAACCATGAGCATGACGACAACAACTGTGGAGACTTCAATGATTCATCTTCCCACATGATCTTCAATGGAGAAGGTGATCCTAACAAGGAAGCTGAATGCATAACTCAGAATGTCTCCACATCAAATGCTCTGGCTCCCAACAGAGAAAGAAGAGTCGTCAAACCTCCAGTCAGGTATGAACATCTAACCTTCTTTGCTTTTAATGCCTTTCTGTCTATTGTGGAACCAAAGAACATAGGTGAGGCACTGAAGGATGCGGACTGGATCCAAGCTATGCAAGAAGAGCTTCATCAGTTTGAAAGGAACAAAGTATGGCATCTAGTTCCACGTCCCAAGGATAAACACATCATAGGAACTAGATGGGTCTTCAGAAACAAGCTGGATGATACAGGAGCTGTGATAAGGAACAAAGCAAGACTTGTGGCTCAAGGATACAATCAACAAGAAGGAATCGACTATGATGAAACCTATGCTCCAGTGGCAAGGATTGAGGCAATAAGATTGTTGATTGCCTTCGCTTCACACAAAGGATTCAAGTTGTTCCAAATGGATGTAAAGACAACCTTCCTCAATGGAATTCTTCAAGAAGAAGTCTATGTCAAACAACATCCTGGTTTCGAAGACGACGATCATCCAGATCATGTCTACTTTCTAGACAAGGCACTCTATGGCCTCAAGCAAGCTCCCAGAGCGTGGTATGATCGTCTTGCTCAGTTTCTACTCTCAAATGGCTACAGGCGTGGAGTCATTGATAAAACTCTCTTCATCCTAGAAGAAGAAGGTAACATATTAGTGGTTCAAATCTATGTTGATGATATTATTTTTGGTTCCACTAACCTGTCCCTTATAGACAAGTTCAAAGATCTGATGAGCAGTGAATTTGAAATGAGTTTAATTGGGGAACTCACATTTTTCCTCGGATTACAAATCACTCAAAAGGAAGATGGTATTCAAATCCATCAACAAAAGTATGTCAGGGAACTACTGAAGAAGTTCAAAATGGATTCGTGCAAGCCTCTCTCCACTCCCATATCCACCATTGCCCATCTGGATAAGGACAATTCGAGTCCTCTAGTGGAAGAGAAGCTCTATAGAGGTATGATCGGTTCACTCATGTACCTAACCGCCAGTCGACCAGACATTGTCTTTGTTGTTGGCTTGTGTGCTAGGTTCCAATCTTGTCCAAGAGAAACCCACTTGGCTGCTGTGAAGAGAATACTTCGATATCTCAAGGGAACTGATGATCTCTGCATTTGGTACCCCAAAGAATGTCCCTTTGAGCTGATGGGTTTCACTGATGCTGATTATGCTGGATACTTGGTGGATAGAAAGAGTACTTCTGGAATGGCACAGTTCCTAGGCCCTTGCCTTGTATCATGGGGATCAAAGAAACAAGTCTCAGTCTCCCTCTCCACCACAGAATCCGAGTACATTGCAGCTGCCTCTTGTTGTTCCCAACTTCTCTGGCTAAAGCAACAACTTGCGGACTTTGGTATGTCTTATGGCCCTCTCACTATTCTTTGTGACAACACTAGTGCCATAAACATTTCTAAGAATCCTGTGCATCATACTAGGACCAAGCATATTGACATTAGACATCATTTTCTTAGAGATCATGTTGAGAAGAGAAACATCATTATGAAATTTTGTAGAACTGAAGATCAGATTGCAGATATATTCACCAAGGCATTGAATAGAGTTCCTTTCGAGAACCTTAGATTGGAACTAGGAATGATTCCTATTACTCAGTAGTGACCTTAGTTCTAAGAATTCTTTCCAGTTCCCCTGATTGACTAGTTCAAGATATTTAACTTGTTGAGTCTTGATGTCCTTGTGTTATATCTTTTGCCACAAACCCTTCTTGTCATAATGGTTTCTTAAAAGGGCTTAGATAAATTTTTCTGGCTCGTTTCCTTTTGATCCTCATTACTCTTTCAACTCCTCATTGTTCAATTTTTTTGATGGCCCAAAAGTCACAATCTGATCATATTTCTAACCCAACATTACAAGCCGAGATGATGATTGTGTACTAAGACCTACCCTTGCCTCATTGCTAAATTTAATTCTCTATGATCCATCTCTAAACCCTCTCTGAGAATTATTGTGCAATGCGAAAAATAGCCTACCCTGATTCCTTGTATGGGAACGTACTATTTTTGGTTCCATTGTTTTAACCCACACCAAAGGTTCCCATACATCCCTCTAGCTCGCTGAAAATATCGCCAGAAAGGAACCAGAACTTAGCGTCTCTCCAACGGCTCATTTGGCTATTCCCAGAAGCTATTTATGGCAAATTCGCATGGATAAGGCACGTCTCATCAGTGGCAGAATCTCTCTCTCTCTCTCTTCTCTGAATGGACAAATTTTCAAAATTGAGTTAGCCGTTCCGAAAAGCTGCAACTTCCATTAATGCTCCGGATTGGCCTTGATCTTCTCAACGGCTGGATTTGATTCAACGGTCACCTCTGCTCTTGATCTTCAGAGATCTTCACCGCCTTTAAAGAGTTGCCCTGTTCATCCAAGCTAATCCCACAACTCGCCATTTCTCTGATCTTCTACTTCTCTCTCTCTCAAACACAGAAATCCTTAAATCCTCAAAAATGGCGAACCAAAACCCTAATGTTATCCTGAATGAGGAAGAGGCTGCCATTCTCAGAGCCTTTCGAGAAAAGAAGGCAGCTTCATCTTCTAAGACATTTTCTGCCACCTCCTCTCAAAAATCCCAACCTAAAGAGAAACCAGTGGAGCAACCCGAAGAGAAAATTGAGGAGCCACCAAAGGAACAAGCTGAGGAGAAAGCCATGGCCATCACTCTGGCCTCTGAATCGGCCACCAAATCCGCCTCCGAAGGTGACTCTCATGACTCCTCACCTGACAAATCTCTCCAAGAGCTCCTCAGCCCTGAGCCCTCACCAGTAAGCCTCAAATCCAAAACCACTTCTAACCCTGGTCCCTCTGTCGCCACTAGAATGCAACAGAGAAAGAGGAGTTCCCAAGCCATAGTTCCCTATGAAACCAAATCCACAAAAAGAGCCAAAATCACCTCCCTCTCTGCCTCCTCCTCCCTGGGTCAGGTCTCCTCTTTCTTCTCTAAGAGGAAGATCCTTAAGCCTCTCATAATCGGCAAGGAGTTCTGGACCCAAGAACTGGAAGAAGAAGATGAGGAAATGTTTGGAGAAGCCCTGAATGAGTTCCATTCTCTGCTACAGTTTCAAGGATGGGACGAGATGCTGTTTGAACCTTTCTCTGCTTCTGATGAGGTTGTCCGCTTGTTTTACCAGTCTATGGAGTTTGTGCCTGCGAAGGAGAACTCTCCCTGTAACGACTCCATTCTTATATGGAAGGGAACCGGCTATCCTCTATCTGTCAACCTTATTGCATCTACTCTAGGGATCGAGTCAAGGTCTGAGTTTGGCATTCTGCCTCAAAAGAAGGGATGACCCAAAGGAAAAGGCTACAAATCCAAGGGAGCAGTGGTCAAGAAAATCTATGATGGCGCCTCCCCCTCATCTTTGGAGACAAAGGATCTCTCCATCGCAAACAAGTTGTTACACTTCTGGATCACCCGAAATCTGGTTCCCAAACAGGAGCACCGGAACAATGTTCTCATCACAGATGCCATCTACATGGACAAGGTGCTCTCTGGTGTTCAATTGGATCTCCCTCGCATTGTCTTAGCCCACATGCAGTTCTGCTCATCCCATGACTCCCATGCTTTACCCTTCCCTCATATCATCAAAAACATTCTCTCCAACCTTCACCAATACCCAGTTGATCTGCCTGAGACAGTCTACAGCAAGTGTCTTACCTTGGCCATAGTTCGAAAGTTAAAGACAAAGGAACAACAAGACCCCCCTTCTGAAGCTCAAGCTCAACTAGTTCGTTGTTTGTGTTGTTGTCTTTTGTCGACTGTAGTTTTGAACAACCCCCCTCTTCTAGTTCCCACCCACAACAACCCCCCTCTTCAGACTCCTCTGCGATCCTTCTTGCTCTGAATCGTATTGAAAAAGCTATCATGGAAGGCTCGACTGCCATACCGGTCGCCATCCATGATCAAGTAAGAGAGTTGGGGCGCATTAGTTCTGCTGTCGAAAGTTTGGTGGAAGTTTTGCAGAAGGATTGACAAGGTGCAATCAGTGCTCATTAGGCCGCGGGCCAACATGTAGGAACCAACGACAAGGTTGAAGAAGAGGAGGCCGCTACTACGCCATAGGAACGCTTGTTATGGTTCCCTGTGCTGTAACTCCACAGCGAGCTAGTAGTTTTCCTTAGGATCCTACTCCCCTCTTCTATCCCATTGTTGTCTTCCCTAAGATTGCTTTTGTTGTTATCCTTGACGTTTGTTGTTTGTGTTGTTGTCTTTTGTCGACTGTAGTTTTGAACAATGATCAGTGAAGCTTTAATGATCATCTTTAGTTTCGTTCCCATGATCGATTTGTCTTTGCCTTAAGTTTTCATTATGCCTTTTATGGGTTTGATGCAATCGCATATTTACTTGGATATCATGTTCTTAACTTGTACTTAATCTTTTCGATGATGTCAAAAGGGGGAAGAAAAGGATAGGAACCTTGAACTTTGAGACTACTGGATTAATAGGAACTCTGAACTAGTTCTACTTCTAAGGGGGAATTTAAAATCAACTCGTTCACTTGCTTAGGGGGAATTTGCAATCATTGAATGTTCAAACACTAATCTAAAATGTTGTAAATCCCTTTATCTCAATATGGTCTCATAAGATTCAAAGTCCTATTATGTTGCCAGGTTCCTTGTATTTGTCATCATAAAAAGGGGCAAATTATTAGGAAACGGAACTCTGGAACTTAGGTTCCCCTGAGAGTTCCGTTCCTCAGTTTCTCTACTTTTGAAGATGACAAATATTATGATACTAATGTTTTATCTCAAAGATGTGTTTTAAGGAACCACAGGAATTTACCAAAGGCATGAAAGCCAAACAGAACTAGGGAACCAAAGGAACAAGACAGCTGAAGTAATCCAGAGGAACCCAAGTGTGCTCAGAAATGAAGCTTGCGACATTGCGATTCTCGAGAAATCTGGGGACACACAACCTCGGACAAAAGGAGTCGAAAATGACTTGTCCGAAGCTTCCAAAATCCTTCCAAGGTCCAAGAGCTAAAGAACAAGATGCCTAGACAATCTCTACCTCGGACAGAGACGATGAAAGCGACATGACATGAAGACGTCGTTGTCCAGAAGACGGTTCCCAAGCAGCCAGCTTAGTCAACCTCGGACGAAAGCGTTTGGACAATGACATTGCAAGGATCGTCTGAGGTAGTTGACCAACCAAGAGAGATTCAGAGCTGCCTAGGTTGTTTGCACATGCCAAGAACAACGTGAATCAAGGAGAATCACTCAATCTAGGGCAAGCTCAATCTGTGGGAACCCAGAGAGGATCGAGCTGCGAAGAAGCCTCTATAAAAAGAAGACTAACCCAAGGGTTATCTTCGAGCACAAAAACACGACTCATACTCATTAGCAAATATCTAGTGTGAAGCTCCAAACAAGATCATCAAAGCAAACCGAGATCAAGAGGAACCAGTCAAGGAAGAAGAGCTGAGTGCTAAGTTCCTGTGACTGTAAGTGATAATTCCTAGGTGCAAAAGTCTGTTTCTTGGATTGATTATTGATTGTGTTAAGTTATCTAGGATTGTCTAACTGTGTGTAAGGCAAAGGAACTGTGTGTTCGTTCCTAGGATAAGCTGTAACCAAAAGAGATAAGAAATCAAGAAGTAGACTTTGAAATCCTTTCGAAAGAAACGTAGTGGTTTTTATCCTGGATTGTGAGTTGGCAATCAAAGGTTTCCACTATAAGGAACTTGTCATTTGTTTGATTGTTTATTTCCGCTGCGAAAGGAACTGAGAATTGATATTCTGAGTTCCTTAAATTTTTATCTAACAATCACGATCCTACATAGGGAATAATGAAGATCTAGATAATTATTCCCAGTAAAATAAGGCACACAAAGAGAAGTTCATAGGGAACGTTTACCTGGATCCAAGCTAGGGACGGCTGTGCAACCAATTATCATGTTGGCTTATAATGAGGGTTCAGATAATCAAATCGGTTGCTTTGGGCTTGAAAGAAGATGTTATCATGTAAAAATATAGCATATATGATCAAGAATGGAAGTTGCAAGAAGTTTTAGATATAATGTAACGCAAAGCACATAGCAAGATGAATAAACAAATCAATTACAAGAAAACATGTCACAAAGCAGATATTCCCTAGGTTATAATTGATCGACCTAGCCAATCACTGAGGGAATAGTGGAAATGGAGTTCCTCAGTTTAGAGAGATCATCCCAAGGAGCATTCTTAAATACTCAAAGGGTTTTCTATCCAGTGCTTTGGTGAAGATATCTACAACTTGTTCCTCTGTCCTGCAATGATCCATTATAATGAAATTTTTCTCAACATTGTCACGAAGAAAATGATGAGGAATATCAATATGCTTAGTACGTGAATGATGAACAGGATTTTTGGAGATGTTGATAGCACTAGTATTATCACACATAATGAGAACAGTGCCAAGAGACATACCAAAATCCTCCAATTGTTGTTTGAGCCATAATACCTAGGCACAACAAGCGGCAGCAGCAACGTACTCAGCTTCGGTAGTTGAAAGGGCAACAGAATTTTGTTTCTTTGATGTCCAAGAAACAAGGCATGGGCCAAGGAACTGTGCCGTCCCGGATGTGCTTTTGCGATCCACAAGGTGACCAGCAAAGTCAGCGTCAGTGAAGCCCACAAGTTCAAACCCACTGTTCCTTGGATACCAAAGACATAGGTTGTCGTTCCCTTTCAGGTATCGTAGGATCCTTTTGACCTCAGTTAGGTGTGACTCCTTAGGATTTGCTTGAAATCTAGCACAAAGACACACACTAAACATAATATCTGGCCTACTTGCCGTTAGATAAAGTAAGGAACCAATCATGCCTCTATACATTGTAGCATCTACAACTTGCCCATTCAAGTCTGCATCAAGTCGAGTGTTAGGAGAAATAGGGGTATCAATAGGTTTAGCTTTATCCATACCATACTTCTTCAACAGTTCCTTGATGTATTTTTGTTGATGTATTCTAGTTCCCTCAGAGGAGTGAGAAACTTGTAATCCGAGGAAGAAGGAGAGTTCCCCAATCATACTCATTTCAAATTCACTACTCATGAGATCTTTGAATTTTTCTACAAGGGCAGGGTTAGTGGAACAAAAAATAATATCATCAACATAGACTTGGACTACGAGAATCTCACATTTGTGTTCCAGGAGGAACAGTGTATTGTCAATGGCTCCACGTCTGTATCCATTGGAGAGAAGGAACTGTGCCAGTCGATCATACCAAGTTCTGGGAGCTTGTTTGAGCCCATACAGTGCCTTGTCCAAAGCATACACATATTCTGGATGTTCCATGTCTTCAAAGCCTGTAGGTTGTTTCACATAAACTTCCTCTTGAAGATAGCCATTGAGAAAGGCTGTTTTGACATCCATTTGATATAACTTGAATCCTTTGAAGGCAGCATATGCGATGAGGAGTCGAATGGCTTTCATCCGGGCTACTGGTGCATATGTCTCATCATAATCGATCCCTTCTTGTTGGTTGTAGCCTTGAGCAACCAGTCTTGCTTTGTTCCTTGTCACAGTTCCAGAGTCATCAAGCTTGTTTCTGAAAACCCATCTAGTACCAATGGCATGCTTGTGCTTTAGAAGGGGAATAAGTCTCCAAACTTTGTTTCTTTCGAATTGATGTAGCTCTTCTTGCATAGCAACTATCCAATCTGGTTCCTTGAGTGCTTCTTTGATGTTCTTTGGTTCTACAAAAGAGATGAAGGCATAGAAAGCACAAAAGTCGTAGAGTTGAGAGCGAGTACCTCGTTCTTCATATGGTGTGAGAAGATTGTCGACTGGATGGCTTTTTGCAATTCTGGAGCTTGTAGATGCTGGGAGTGGAGAGATAGGAGAAGGATCTGTAGTTGTTGTAGTTGTGGGAACAGTGACAGGTTTTGAAGGAGTTGAAGTTGTTCCCCAGATTATAGGTGCAACAACGTTATCTTGTGTGTCTTCCTCCGAGTCCTCCACAATTGCATTTAGCAATTCTTCTTCGATTTCAGATGTATCACCACCAGAAGTTCCTGTAGGAACAATGGTGACACCAGTGTCAGCATCTTGGGTTGTTGCTGAGGGAACTACAGGTGCAGGTGGAGCGATGTTGATCGTAGTTCCGCTATCTGTGGTAGTTCCCTGAGAGCTTGGTGTGCTTCCACTAGGAGTGGGTGCACGGTTCCCTGTGCGTGGGTTGTCACGATGATTGTTGTTGTCATCATCATCATCTGAGTCTTCTCGTTGCATCCTTGGAAAATCATGATCCGTTGTTGTTGGATTGATGGAATCACTCACAGCTTTGGAGTGTTCATCGAAGACTACATGAATACTCCCTTCAATCTTCCGGGTTCGCTTGTTGTAGACTCTATAAGCTTTGCTTGAGTTAGCATACCCCAGAAAGATTCCTTCATCGCTCCTTGGATCGAATTTTACCAAGTTGTCCTTTCCATTGTTGTGAACGAAACATCTGCAACCAAAGGCTTGCAAGTGGGAAACATTGGGCTTGCGTTCCCTGATTAGTTCATATGCAGTTTTATTTAACAATGGTCTAAGCATTGCACAATTAAGGATATAGCATGAAGTGTTGATTGCCTCAGCCCAGAATATTCGAGGAAGGTTGCTTGCAATGAGCATTGTTCTTGCCATGTCCTCCAATGTTCTGTTTTTCCTCTCGACTACTCCATTTTGTTATGGTGTCCTAGGAGCAGAGAAGTTATGAGAAACCCCATGTTCCCTGCAGTAATCAAGGAACATGGAATTCTCAAACTCTGTTCCATGGTCGGATCGAATGGAGCTTAGCTTGAGACCTAGATTTGTTTCCACACCCTTGATGAAGGATTCAAATGCCGCGAATACCTGTTCTTTAGAAGAGAGAAAGATTGTCCATGTAAATCTAGAGTAATATCAACAATAACAAAGACATACATGTTCCCTACATGACTTCTTATCCTCATGGGACCACAGAGATCCATATGGATCAGTTCCAGAGGACGAGAGGTGGTAACATCCGGTTTGCTTTTGAAAGAGGAACGTGTTTGCTTTCCTCTTACACAGGCTTCACAGACTCCATGGATTTCAAGTTTGACATTTGGAAGTCCTCTAACCAGTTCTTTCTTGTGGAGTTTGTGAATAAGTTGTAAATTTGCATGTCCAAGCCTTCTATGCCACAGTTCCGTCTCTTCAGCTAGAGACGCAAAGCACAGTTCCCTTGAAGGCTTGAATGTTGTGTCAACAATGTACACATCGTTGAATCTAACACCTTTCAGCACAATCTCCTTGGTTTTTCTATTCCTCACATGGCAATCTTTGATTGTGAACATAGTCTCGTTGTCTCCTTGATCACAGAGCTGAGCTACACTTAGCAAGTTAAAACCAAGTTGATGAACCAGACTAACCTCTTTGATTTTGATGTTTGAATGCAATGTAGCTTCTCCTGTTCCCACTATCTCTCTGCAGCGTTTATCTCCAAGGGACACGGTTCCCTTAGAGTGTTGTTGAAGTGAGGTAAGGTGAACTTTATTTCCTATCATATGGCATGAGCATGCGCTATCAATGAACCACCTGTTGTTCCCCCTCACTTCATCCTCTTGTTCTTCAACTGGTGCCTTCAGAGTCATTGCACACATTCTGTTGTTCCCCCATGACTCTGGTTCATCATCTTCAGAGTTGGCACAATCATCTCCCTAGACAGCGACGAAAGCCTTCTTTTTATCATTCCCAGAATTTTCACCATTGTTGTCTGAGTTGTTCCCTTTAGGGCACTTATTGGCATAGTGAGCCTTTTCCTTGCAGTTGAAGCAGGTAATATCCTTGATGTCTCGTTTCTCACCATTGTTCCCTTCATTCCTGAATGATCGACCCTTGCGATAGAGAGTTTGCATGGCCTTGGTGAGGAGAGCAGTTTCTGGATCTACACCATCCAAGTTGTCATCTTTATTGTTTTCTATCATCTCGAAAGCCTTTTCAACCATCAAGGCAATGCCTTTAGGTTTAACATATTTGTCTTCTTCATCATACTTCTTAATTTTTCCAAATACTTCATGAAGTGTGAGTTTGAGAGTATTGGGATTCTCCTTGAGGATAGCTTTAGTCATCTTGTGCCTTGGAGGAAGTCCATCAATAATGATAAAGATTTTCTCCTTGGGAGGAATTTCCTTTTCATCAACATCATGAGCAGAAAGTCTTGTGGTGATTTCCTCAAATCTGGATTGATAAGAGGAAACAGTCTCACCATCAATCATGGCGAAGTTATAGAAGTCTTTCTTTGCTTGGAAACGATCAAGCTATCTAAGATCAGAACTTCCCATGTACATTTGTTCCAGGGCTGCCCACATATCCTTTGCAGTGGCACAAGAATGTAGCTTGGATGCATCTTCAATGCTGATTGCATTGTTGATAAACATTCGAGCCTTAGAGTTTTTCTCCATGATTCTGAAGTCATCCGGGCTCCAAGGTTTGATTCCCTTGGTCACATCTTCAGCAACCTTCTCTTCCCCAACCTCAATTACTCTCCAACATTGATAGTCATTACTCTTCAACCAGTTAGTGAAGAGGTCCTTCCAGTGTTGGAACTTTCCACCAACAGGAAGGAACGGTGGTTTGTTGTTCCCAAGCCCAACTTCATGAGTGGAAGCCATTGTTACATGTGAATCTGAAAAGAACACACAATCTAGAGCTAACCTGCTCGGATACCAATTGTTGAATCGTTAGTGCGTTTAATCAGGGAACTATGTGACTGTTCCCTGGGCAGCGGAAATAAGTAAAGATTCAAAGTAACAACAAAGTTCCAAAACGAATACTTGTATTATTAGAGTTGTACAATCTCACAAGTCTTATCTCCACCTATACCCTAGGTTACAAAACTTTGAGTGCAATCACCTCTAACCAACACAGGTACAAACGAAAACCAAAGCAATAACTACCCGTACCTTGCTTTAGCTTTCCGATCTCAGTTCACAAGAGCTCTGGATGAAAATAGCTGAGATGTCTTTCCCCAAGACAATTCTCATCTATATATAGGGTCTAACAAAGATCCTATTACCAAAAATCTAACTACACACACGTATGGTAACTATGACAAATTTTGTTTCCAAATAAACTCTAAATTTGATAAACACATAGTTTCCATGTATAAAGTTTCCTTAGACTCAATATCTTCTTCTTCTTCTCCAAGTAAATCACGAAATCTTGTTTCCTTGTATAATTGAGTCTGTCTGGGAACAGTTGGCATATTTCTTTGTTCTCGCATTGTTCCTCAGACGCGGCGTTTCCATAAATAGAACTTTCCTTGTATAAGCACCACGCGCTTTCCAGCTTTATCAATTGTTTGCGCGGGAACTGTTCCTTGTTGTCACAGCTTTTCAATGCGCTCCTCTGTTTTCTCTTCGTCACTGTTTTGCCATTGTTCCTTTATCTCTTCATGAAACCTGAAATTCATAGGAATAACAGAAAACCATAAAACCTAATGATGTTTATCATCATCAAAACCAGAGGGAACTGTCAAGGTTCCAACACAAGCCCTTCCAATCTCACGTACATCTCGCTGATCGTTTTTCAATCTCGTTGAGCATTCGACGTCGGAATTGAAGGCGAATCAGCCATGCATCCGCTCAGGTTAGATTCTTCGAGCTCTTCCTCCTTTTCTTCTCTATTGTGTGTGTTGGACCTCTCGTATCAATTTGTGAACCTCTAATATTAATTTTATTTGTTGTGAACCTCTCGTATCAATTTGTGAACCTCTAATATTAATTTTATTTGTTGTGAACCTCTCGTATCAATTTGTGAACCTCAGTTCAATCACACATTTGTGAAACTAGGTAGATTCATGAATTTAAAATTTGTGAACCTCTTACATAATATTTATAAACCTATGTACATTAGTGCATTTTAATAACGTATTATCAACCTACTATAAGTTTGTTAACCAGTAGCATAAGGTTTGTGAAGCTTAGTATAAAGTAAGTTTGTTAACCTTTAGTACAAAGTTTGTGAACCTGTAGTATACATTTTATGAATCTACAGTACAAAATGTATGAACCTATATATTTTTAGTGCATTGCGTTCAGAAGCAAAATAAAAATAAAAATTCGATTCAGAAAAAAAAACCAAAAAATTACGAAAAATGTCACCGCTTTCACCCGTCCGCACCGCAAGAGAAGTCCGCACAAGATCCAGATTGATATGTAATATATCATATACACTTTTCATAAAATTGTAACATTGCATAATACATGGTGATGACCTATCTACGACCTTACTATGTCTTAAACATACATACCACAAAATATATATATTATTTTTATAAATATTATGATTATTTGGGGGGGGGGCAGACATTTATTAAGGCCACCCTCCAGTCAATTCTCTATAAGAGCGTTGACGTGGTCTCCCTGCGTTTGGAGGGCCTAAGCTGACGGGCATGTACTCGATGAATATGGACGAGTTTTGATGATAGTTGTTAAGGTTATTTAGATTACCTCCCAAATACCATATGTTTATCTTGCTTACATGGATCATTGAGCTAATTATACCACCACCTTAATAAACATGAGAGGTCAAGGCCATCATCTCACTCTCCCGCCGATATGCACATTCATTTATAATATATAGCTTGCCATGGTTTATTTTGTGATGAATAGTTTGTGTGTACAGTAAAATGAATTTATTTCCCGTTTTTATAGAAAAAGAAATGAGAAATCCCTTAACAGATTAATTATTTAAGTTTGTTCAGAAGTAATCGTAAAATGAACAATTATTTCATGTAAATTTGCCCTAACAATGCTAACTGTTGGAACCTTGATATTCCCTCTGGTTTTGATAATGATAAACACCATTAGATTTGACGTTTTATTGTTATTCCTATGAGTTTCAGGTTTTATGAAGGGATGAAGGAACAATGGAAAACAGTGAAGAAGAGAAAACAGAGGAGCACAATGGAACGTTGTAGAAATATATAGCTTGCCATGGTTTATTTTGTGATGAATAGTTTGTGTGTACAGTAAAATGAATTTATTTCCCATTTTTATAGAAAAAGAAATGAGAAATCCCTTAACAGATTAATTATTTAAGTTTGTTCAGAAGTAATCGTAAAATGAACAATTATTTCATGTAAATTTGCCCTAACAATGCTAACTGTTGGAACCTTGATATTCCCTCTGGTTTTGATGATGATAAACACCATTATATTTTACGTTTTATTGTTGTTCCTATGAGTTTCAGGTTTTATGAAAGGATGAAGGAACAATGGAAAACAGTGAAGAAGAGAAAACAGAGGAGCACAATGGAACGTTGTAGAAACAAGAAACATTTCCCACACAAACAAATTGGAAATCTGGAAAGCGCGTGGTGTTTATACAAGGAAAGTTCTATTTATGGAAACTCGGCGTCTGAGGAACAACGCGAGAACGCAGAGATGCCAGCTGTTCCCAAACGGACTCAATTATACAAGGAAACAAGATTTCGTGTCTTACTTGGAGAAGAAGGAGAATATATTGAGTCTTAGGAAAGTTTATACAAGGAAACTATGTGTTTACAAGCTTTAGTGTTTATTTGGAAACGAAATTTGTCATAGTTACCATATAGGTTTATTGTTAGATATTTGGAAATAGGATCTTTGTTAGACCCTATATATAGATGAGAATTGTCTTGGGGAAAAATATCTCAGCTATTGTCATCAAGAGCTTTTGGGAACTGAGATCGGAAAGCTAAGGCAAGGTACGGGTAGTTCTTGCTTTGAGTTTTTGTTTTGTTCTTGTGTTGTTTAGAGGTGATTGCACTCAAAGTCTTTAGCCTAGGGTATAGGTGGAGAGAAGACTTGTGAGATTGTACAACTCTAATAATACAAGTACACGTTTGGGAACTTTGTTGTTACTTTGAATCTTTACTTATTTCCGCTGCCTAGGGAACAGTCACATAGTTCCTTGTTCAAACACACTAACGATTCAACAATTGGTATCAGAGCAGGTTAGCTCTAGATTGTGTGTTCTTTTCAGATTCACAGGTAACAATGGCTTCTACTCATGAAGTTGGGCTTGGGAACAACAAACCACCGTTCCTGCGTACCGGTGGAAAGTTTCAACACTGGAAGGACCTCTTCACAGACTGGTTGAAGAGTAATGACTACCAATGCTGGAGAGTCGTTGAAGTTGGTGAAGAAAAGGTTGCTGAAGACGTGATCAAAGGAATCAAACCTTGGAGCCCAGATGATTTCAGAATCATGGAGAAAATTTCTAAGGCTCGAATGTTTATCAACAACACAATCAGCATTGAAGATGCATCCAAGCTACATTCTTGTGCCACTGCAAAGGATATGTGGGCAGCCCTGGAACAGATGTACATGGGAAGTTCTGATCTTATATAGCTTGATCGTTTCCAAGCAAAGAAAGACTTCTATAACTTCGCCATGATTGATGGTGAGACTGTTTCCTCTTATCAATCCAGATTTGAGGAAATCACCACAAGACTTTCTGCTCATGATGTTGATGAAAAGGAAATTCCTCCCAAGGAAAAAATCTTTATCATTATTGATGGACTTCCTCCAAGGCACAAGATGACTAAAGCTATCCTCAAGGAGAATCCCAATACTCTCAAACTCACACTTCATGAAGTATTTGGAAAAATTAAGAAGTATGATGAAGAAGACAAATATGTTAAACCTAAAGGCATTGCCTTGATGGTTGAAAAGGCTTTCGAGATGATAGAAAACAATAAAGATGACAACTTGGATGGTGTAGATCCAGAAACTGCTCTCCTCACCAAGGCCATGCGAACCCTCTATCACAAGGGTCGATCATTCAGGAATGAAGGGAACAATGGTGAGAAACGAGACATCAAGGATGTTACCTGCTTCAACTGCAAGGAAAATGGTCACTATGCCAATAAGTGCCCTAACGGGAACAACTCAGACAACAATGGTGAAAATTCTGGGAACGACAAAAAGAAGGCCTTCGTCGTTGTCTGGGGAGATGATTGTGCCAACTCTGACGATGACGAACCAGAGTCATGGGGGAACAACAAAATGTGTGCAATGACTCTGAAGTCACCAAGTGAAGAACAAGAGGATAAAGTGAGGGGGAACAACAAGTGATTCATTGATAGCGCTTGCTCATGCCATATGACAGGAAACAAAGATCACCTTACCTCACTTCAACAACACTCCAAGGGAACCATTTCCCTTGGAGATAAACGCTGCAGAGAGATAGTGGGAACAAGAGAAGCTACCTTGAATTCAAACATCAAAATAAAAGAGGTTAGTCTGGTTCATCAACTTGGTTTTAACTTGCTAAGTATAGCTCAGCTTTGTGATCAAGGAGACAACGAGACTGCGTTCAGAACCAAAGATTGCTACGTGAGGAATAGAAAAACCAAGGAAATCGTATTGAAGGGTGTCAGATTCAACGATGTATACACTGTGGACACAACCTTCAAGCCCTCAAGGGAACTGTGCTTTGCCTCTCTAGTTGAAGAGACGGAACTATGGCACAGAAGGCTTGGACATGAAAATTTACAACTCATTCACAAACTTCACAAGAAGGAACTGGTTAGAGGACTTCCAAATGTCAAACCTGAGATCCATGGAGTCTGTGAAGCTTGTGTAAGAGGGAAGCAAACACGTTCCTCTTTCAAAAGCAAACCAGATGTTACCACTTCTCGTCCTCTAGAACTGATCCATATGGATCTCTGTGGTCCCATGAGGATAAGAAGTCATACAGGGAACATGTATGTGTTTGTTATTGTTGATGATTACTCTAGATTTACATGGACAATTTTTCTCTCTTCCAAGGAACAGGTATTCGAGGCATTTGAATCTTTCATCAAGAATGTGGAAACAAATTTGGGTCTAAAGCTAAGCTCCATTCGATCCGACCATGGAACGGAGTTTGAGAATTCCATGTTCCTTGATTACTGCAGGGAACATGGGGTCTCTCATAACTTCTCAGCCCCTAGGACACCACAACAAAATGGAGTAGTCGAGAAGAAAAACATAACATTGGAGGACATGGCTAGAACAATGCTCATAGCAAGCAACCTTCCTCGAATATTATGGGCTGAGGCGATCAACACTTCATGCTATATCCTTAATCGTGCCATGATTAGACCATTGTTAAATAAAACTGCATATGAACTAATCAGGGAACGCAAGCCCAATGTTTCCCACTTGCGTGCCTTTGGTTGCAGGTGCTTCATTCACAACAATGGAAAAGACAACTTGGGAAAATTTGATCCAAGGAGCGATGAAGGAATCTTTCTGGGTTATGCTAATTCAAGCAAAGCTTATAGAGTCTACAATAAGCGAACCCAGAAGATTGAAGAGAGCATTCATGTTGTCTTCGATGAACCCTCCAAAGCTGTGAGTGATACCCTCAATCCAACGACCCCAGATCATGATTTTCCGAGGATGCAACATGAAGACTCAGATGACGATGATGACAACAACAATCATCGTGACAATCCACGCACAGGGAACCGTGCACCCACTGCTAGTGGAAACACGCCAGGCTCTCAAGGAACTATCACAGATAGCGGAACTGCAATCAACATTGTTCCACTAGTACCTGCAGTTCCCTCATCAACAACTCAGGATGCTGACACCGATATCACCACTGTTCCCACAGGAACTTCTGGTGGTGATACATCTGAAATCGAAGAAGAGTTGTTGAATGCAATTGTGGAGGACTCGGAGGAAGACATTCAAGATAACGCTGCTGCACCTATAATTCGGGGCACAGCTACAACCTCTTTAGAAACTGTCATTGTTCCCATAACTACTACAGCTACAAATCCTTCTCCTATATCTCCACTTCCAGCATCTACAAGATCCAGAATCGCAAAAAGCCATCCAGTCGACAATCTTCTTACACCATATGAAGAACGAGGTACCCGCTCTCAACTCTACAACTTATGTGCTTTCTATGCCTTCATCTCTTTTGTAAAACCAAAGAACATCAAAGAAGCACTCAAGGAACCAGATTGGATAGTTGCTATGCAAGAAGAGTTACATCAATTCGAAAGAAACAAAGTTTGGAGACTTGTTCCCCTTCCAAAGCACAAGCATGCCATTGGCACTCGATGGGTTTTCAGAAACAAGCTTGATGACTCTGGAACTGTGACAAGGAACAAAGTGAGATTGGTTGCTCAAGGATACAACCAACAAGAAGGGATCGATTATGATGAGACATATGCTCCAGTAGCTCGTATCGAAGCCATTCGACTTCTCATCGCATATGCTGCCTTCAAAGGATTCATGTTATATCAAATGGATGTCAAAGTGAAACAACCCCCAGGCTTTGAAGACACGAAACATCCAGAATATGTGTATGCACTAGACAAGACACTGTATGGGCTCAAACAAGCTCCCAGAGCTTGGTACGATCGGATGGCACAGTTCCTTCTCTCCAATGGATACAAACGTGGAGCAATTGACAAGAAACTATTCCTCTTGGAACACAAAGGTGAGATTCTCGTAGTCCAAGTCTCTGTTGATGATATTATTTTTGGTTCCACTAACCATGCCCTTGTAGAGAAGTTCAAAGATCTCATGAGCAGTGAATTTGAGATGAGTATGATTGAGGAACTCTCTTTCTTCCTCGGATTACAAGTCTCTCAATCCATTGAGGGAATAAGAATACATCAACAAAAATACATCAAGGAACTGTTGAAGAAGTACGGTATGGACAAAGCTAAACCTATCGATACCCCTATTTCTCCTAACACTCGTCTTGATGCAGACTTAAATGGACAAGATGTAGATGCTACAATGTATAGAGGCATGATTGGCTCCTTACTTTATCTAATGGCAAGTAGGCCAGATATTATGTTTAGTGTGTGCCTTTGTGCTAGGTTTCAAGCAAATCCTAAGGAGTCACACCTAACTGAAGTCAAGAGGATCCTGCGATACTTGAAAGGGAACGACAACCTATGTCTTTGGTATCCAAGGAACAGTGGGTTTGAACTTGTGGGTTTCACTGATGCTGATTTTGCTGGTCACCTCGTGGATCGCAAAAGTACATAAGGGATGACACAGTTCCTTGGCCCATGTCTTGTCTCTTGGGCATCAAAGAAACAAAATTATGTTGCCCTTTCAACCGCCGAAGCTGAGTACGTTGTTGCTGCCGCTTGTTGTGCCCAGGTATTATGGCTCAAACAACAATTGAAGGATTTTGGTATGTCTCTTGGCACCGTTCCCATTATGTGTGATAATACCAGTGCTATCAACATTTCAAAAAATCTTGTTCCCTCACGTACTAAGCATATTGATATTCATCACCATTTTCTTCGTGACAATGTTGAGAAAAGTTTTATTAGAATGGATCATTGCAGGACAGAGGAACAAGTTGCAGATATCTTCACCAAAGCACTGGATAGAAAATCCTTTGAGTATTTGAGAATGCTCCTTGGGATGATCACTCTAAATTGAGGAACTCTACTCCCATTATTCCCTCAGTGATTGGCTAGATCGATCAATTATAAACTAGGGAACAACTTCTATGTGGCATATTATTTGCAAATGACTTGTTTATTAAACTTGCTATGTGCTTTGTGTTACATTATATCAAAAACTTCTTGCAACTTCTACTCTTGATCATATGTGCTTCACTTTTACATGATAACATCTTCTTTCAAGCCCAAAACAACCGATTTGATTATCTGTACCCTCATTACAAGCCAAAATGATAATTGGTTGCACTGACGTCCCTAGCTTGGATCCAGGTAAACGTTCCCTATGAACTTCTCTTCATTTACCTATTTTTTACTGGGAATTATTATCTGGATCGTCATTGTTTCCTACCTGTATTTTTGTTTGGATATATCTTTGCAATTTTGTGTGAACCCAATAACATATCCAAACCAGCCTTTCTATCCACTCAAGAGACTCAGAGTCCTACTTGGAGAAGGAAACAAGATTTCGTGTCTTACTTGGAGAAGAAGGAGAAGATATTGAGTCTTAGGGAAGTTTATACAAGGAAACTATGTGTTTACTAGCTTTAGTGTTTATTTGGAAACGAAGTTTGTCATAGTTACCATATAGGTTTATTGTTAGATACTTGGAAATAGGATCTTTGTTAGACCCTGTATATAGATGAGAACTGTCTTGGGGAAATATATCTCAGCTATTGTCATCAAGAGCTTTTAGGAACTGAGATCGGAAAGCTAAGGCAATATACGGGTAGTTCTTGCTTTGAGTTTTTGTTTTGTTCTTGTGTTGTTTAGAGGTGATTGCACTCAAAGTCTTTAGCTTAGGGTATAGGTGGAGAAAAGACTTGCGAGATTGTACAACTCTAATAATACAAGTACATGTTTGGAAACTTTGTTATTACTTTGAATATTTACTTATTTCCGCTGCCCAGGAAACATTCACATAGTTCCTTATTCAAACACACTAACGATTCAACACTAACAATATTGATCCTATTTCTCAGCACTAGTTAGGATATGTTCCAGTTAGTAACTTTCCCCGATACATAAGTAACTTGCTTATTTGGTTCCTAACCATAAATACGCCGGTTATTTCAAGTCTTTTCTCGTGCTTTATGCTTTTATATCATGCCTCTCTTTGTATTGGACATGTCCCTTTTAGTTGGCCAGGGCCATTTTTCCTATTGTCAGGGTCCTAAAACACTACTTAATTTGTTCTTGGTGCCTTAGGTAATGATGTTCCTAGTAAAGGATGCTAAAACATCCTTTATTGAAAGAAAATATGTATCGACCCACAATCATGCTTGAGTTTAATCAAAGATTAGATGTAGGTGTGGACAATTGTTTAGGTGTGAGAGAATCATATGAGGAGCAAGCTTAGGGTGTAAAGTGAGAAAACAATACTGACCACTAGATTTAAGGAATGGAGAGCTAGGATTAAAACATAAGGATCGACAAACTTGTAAATATAACATTATTTTAAAATATATATTTTTTTCGAAAATAATTTTTCCCGAAAATGATTTTTTTGAATTTTTAATTCTTTTTTTCCAAAGAGTAAATTTTTCAGGAAATTATTTTCCAAAAATTCCCCCCAAACAATTTAGTACCATCCACTTTAGTATCTTAATCATGTACTTTAATATACTAATACACATACTTTAATATACTAACACATGTACTTTAACATACTTACACATGTACTTAATTTTAGCATACTAAACATGCATTTTAACATACTTACATATGCACTTGTTTCAACATACTAAACATGCACTTTTTTTTGAAAGACATGCACATTAACGCACTAACATATGTACTTTAACTTTGTAAACATACACTAGCTAAAATGCACACTTTTTATATATATGTTAAACATGCACATTTACATATTAACACATGCACTTTGATATATTAAAGATACATTTTTTATACTTGTGAGCATTAAAAATTGTACTTATATATGTACTTCGAGATCTTATATATTCACTATTGGTGCATTATATATGCACTTGAAATATTATTTATAGATTGTTGCACCGCAGAAAACAAAAAAGTATTTTACAAAAAAAAATCAAATAAACGATATATTTTGAAAAAACTAAATATAAAAACTAAACATTTATGATTTGGTCACTCTAATCCTATCCCTCCATCTCCTAGATCTAGTGATCACCATTGTTCATCACTTTACACCCCAAGCTTAATATGCACTTGAACCCTACTCGTTAAAATGTAAAACAATTACACACAATGTCAACAACCCAATGGCTTGCGAACCCTAACAAACCAAATAAAATGTTCCAAACTATTGTCATTCTCACGTAGTAAACCTGAAACGAATGCATAAAAAAGTCGACCCTCACGTAGTTTAACTAACCGTTAGGCTCTAACCAATGTTGTGCATAAAAAAGTCTTTAATACGGGTCATCCCCAATGTTGTCACTCGACCCTCAAAGTTGAGACATCAATGCATCAAATATAAATTTTAAACTTAAAAATGCTATATGGGTCCATAATATTATAAGTACAAAACATTTAGACTCACCATTTCCAACTAAGCATTACTACTTGCAAAAACCATAGCCTTAACTAATAATATTAAGGGCAAATTGCTTACCTCTCTGTCTCTGCCTCCATCCATATTAGTAAATCTTGCATGGCCTTAACCATGTAGTATTTTATAATCTTTTTTTCACAACTATTCCCTCCTCTACATTTACCCAAGGGAAGTTGCACTACGCTTAATGTCACGGGTAGGCATAATCCTAGTATGTTGGACAACAGTTGTTTTACCCCAAGTTTTTCTCTATCCTTTTTCACCTTAACATCTTGTCCTTCATCTTTTCCCATCTCATCTGCAGTCTTTATTTCAGTATCTCCATGTGTTTGACAATATTTTTGTGTACATATAGTTTCTTATGGGGGTGCGGAGGCAACAATGTTTATTTTCTCTTGCCTCTTTTCCTATCCTAGCTCTTCCATCTCAATCGCTTCTTCTAAGATTACTGCCAAAATTTGTTGGACTTGCAACTATACGGCATCTTCTTGTCCCATCACAATTACCCTGTAGATTGCAGTTGCCCTGCCTTTATAGTCTTGACTTGCATTGCCCCTGGCTCTTCACCATTCAATTGCATTGTACCTGCCTCTGTAGCAGGTTGCACTTGCACTTTCTCTACCTCTGCAATGTCCAAATGAACCTACAATCCATGTCCTCCTTATGATCATGCTTCATCATGACCCTTCATGTATACTCCTTTTCCTTGTTCAAATGATATAATTGTTGCACACCATCCAATGATCCAAAACAAAAAGCAAGATAAACAAATTTCAAAAACAATAACCCATAATATAATGTACAAACGACCTTAAAAGTTACTTTCGAATGTGTTTGATGTTCTCCCACCACTTTTCTAGATATGTCTTTCATCACAGTTTGTTGAGACGATGTTGACAATGATGGCCTAATTCTTTGTCCACAACATTATCCCATTCCCATTCATCCTTTTTTACTAAAGGCTTTGCATATATGAAGCTACTAATAAACAAGGAGCCTCATCCTGCTCAGTGTCCTTCGAATCACTATAGTTTTCATTGGAATCTTTGTGAGTTTCTTGAAAACAAAAGTGCATCAATCTGACGTTAGTTAAAAATGTACTATTGAAACAATAATAAAATTTCCAATTATTTACATGCATTAGTCTTCATCCTGTCCGATGTACTATTTGACGTAACACTATATACTAAATATCCACTTTGAATAAAATAACAAATTACTTGCATATCTCATCCTCGTTGAAAGTATCCTTTACATGCATTTTAAGTTTCTCTACTTTCTCATTGGATTCACTGGATGTTTGTACAACATTAAACCCTTACCCAATCATTACCTTACTCAGGAAAGGCTTCATTGCTTCAAAGCTCTTTTCCATACGATCCATCCTTTTCCTTTCGTTAGATTTGCCTCTTTTTTTAAGCTATAATTCTCCGCAGTCTTTGCAACTTTGTCAAAGAAATCATCCCTCACTTCATTAGGGAAGTAACAACTTACAATGTGATCCCTACCTTCCTCATCCAAAAGAATTGTTTTCACCTCAAACTCCTTCTCCATGGAGGCTTTCTCTACTTCAAAAGGTAAAGAATTGTTTTTACCTTTTGAAGACAACCTTACACAACGTGAAATTCCAGAACTATCCAACACACATCCAAAACTGGAGCCAAGGTGAGGCATTGTTTCATACATCCAAACCTATGCAAAATTAATATTTTAGCACCACTACTAAATGAAAAGAGTCAACATATATAGAGTTCCTTTCATAAAATATTGATGTAATTTTACGTGAAAGACCACTGACAAACTCTATCCGGTATAGCGTACGCTTGGAGATCTATAAATGGCTAGTGACAACTGTATGGACTCTATTCTAGTGTATGTAGTTTGTTTTGGGCTCTTATGAAGATCCAAATATGTGATATTGCCCTATAAACAGTTGTTGAATCAATCCATATTTTGCAGAAGATTTACATGGTTTGATTCGATGTGCCACTTCCTATCTCCACCCAACATTACACCCTCAATAATAAGAAAAAGGGCCATCTTAAATTTGAAGGTATTATCATCGCAAGCGTTTTCCAATTTAGTTTGCAATTGAGTTATTGTAAGACTCTTCAGTCTAAGAAATTCAAACATTGCGTGCTTGTCGTCTTATGTTTCCTTCTCCACCAGAATGTCATTGTTAAGTCCAGTAATGAGCGTAAATTACATAAGGGAAAATCGAGATATTGTTCCAGCAACTCCATACCAGGTCGCCCCACTTCTTTTCAGTTTCAACTTGCTTGAATTTATATACTACAACATTTGGGATGACATTCTAATAGTCTTCAATAACTTTAGTATTTTTTCAAAAGGCCCATCCAATATCCTTTGCAAATCACCAAGCGTGGTTTTTTTTCTCAACCATACGAAGTTAGACTAAACTCGAATTCTGATTGATTCTTCCATATAACAAATCTTCTCTACCATAGTTATATGTAATTTGTAAAACTGTAATAACCCTCATTTTACTATAAGGGTATTAATGTAATTTCTATTTTAGATGATAATAATAAAGTTTATAGTATTTATTTTATTTCTTTTAAAGAGAAGAATAATTTAAATCAACCATAACTTCAGTAAAAAATTATGCCTTGAATAATTTTTGTACAAGTTATCAAAATAATTACATTAAAGTGGTATACTAAGTGGTTAAATAAATAAATAAATATGTAAAAATGGGTAAACAATAAATTTTGGAAAGATTATAATAAGTTTGTAATTAAAATAGGGCATTTTGGCATACTTTGGAAAGTTTGGGTGAAAATGTATAATTACCTAAACTTTAGGGTCAATGATGTAAATAAGTGGGAATTGGTTTGAAACAAACCGAGAGCATTGCTCTGTTTGTTTCTTTGAGCGTAGTTAGGGTTCGTGATTTTAAAATCAAAATTAGCCATGTATAAATCGAGTTAATCTAATCCGTAAAATCCAGGTGGTTAACAAGATCCTTATCTAGTAAATCCCTAAGTTACTAGGCGTAATTAGACGCAAATCCGTCTGGGTTCGTTAGAAGTTCGAAAATCAGTATCTTGGTGTTTGGATAGCGATTTTGATCGTTTTGATTGGATTTGATCCTATCCGATCGTTCCAGGCTGTCAACCAATTAGATATCCTGATGAAGCTTCATCATTTCCTATAAATTGGACCCTAAACGAGCCAATTTCTCATCCAAAACAACCAAAACCTCCACCCTTTTCTGTTTTTCCACAGCCTCTGTTCGGGGACGAGTTTCGACTCTGGTGGTCTTCCTCTGCCACCGCCGGTCACCCTCGGTGATAGTTCGCTTCGCCATGAGTCCATAGCCGCCGACCCCGCTCCGTTTGGATCCCGAACGAGACTCCGTAAAACATGAGTCCATAGCCTCTGTTTTTGCTTGTGTTGTTGGTGTTACTGTTCGTTGGTCTCAGTTTTGGGTTGAATTGAACCACAACCTTATAAGGTAATCAATTCTCTGTGTTATTAGTATATATACTGATCGATCATGTATATATATATATATTAACTGAGATTGAAGTTGCTTATGTTCCTTCAACCATGTGTATACAGATATCTGCCATCTATATATATGAGTTTGGATCATATGAGGATGAGTTTTGAGGTGTAAAGTAGGAAGCTTTTATAGCCATTGGATCAAGATAATCAAAGGGCTGATATTATTCCCATATTTTAATAAAAAACGGTGATATACTTGTAATTATTGCTACTTTTTATTTCATTTTCCACTTTTGCCCCTGCTTGTTTCTCCTCCCTCCTTGATTCGTCTATGCCTCTTTACTCCCGATTCCTCCATTGCCAAGGCAGCCAAGCTTCTTCTTTTTTCGTTTTTGCAATCCTGGCATGATTAATCAAGGTATTTGTTCGTTTTTTCCGATTCCTTCCTTTAATTCTCGTTCCGCTTTTACCTCTTCCATCTTCAAGCTTTTCTCTGCGATTCCACGGCCTCCATCCGCCATTGTCAAGCTTCCTCCTAATTCAGTATCGGCGTTATGGATCAAGGTACTCCTCCTTCTTTTGATTCCTTCTTTTAGTTCGTCAATTTTGATATTGTGTATGAACTTCGTTACATTGTTTCCTCGTCGAATTGCTTTTTGTTGTTCGTGAATTAGGTTTTGTTCGTCATCTAGGATTTGTTTGTTCAATTTCAGATTTGCTCTTCGTTCCGGAGCAATTATTGTATTGTCTCCCTATTTCATGAATTCGATTTCAATCCTTGCACTAAATTCTCAATGTCATCTTGTTTCTTTTTGCTTTCGTCTGTTTTTCCCTGTACGATACACTTTAGATTGGTTTTTTTTTTATGCTTGTACTAATTCTACCTTATCTGTGCACTTTCACTTTGTGTACGTATTTTTTGGTGGAGCTTCTTTCTCCTATGTTATATTTGTGCATTCTGTGAACACTTCTTATTCTTGCACCAATTCATCTTATTCATGCTCTTTCATCCATTCTTTATTTTTTGCTGGGTATGTTTCCCTATGGCTATTACCATTAATCAAATTGTTGGCCTTGGAATTGTGTTTCATGTAGTTTCCTTTTTGTGGCTCACTGTTTGTTGGAACAACTTTACTTTGCAAGCCTCAAGTACACATCACCCACTTTTGTTGCATCACTAGTCAACACAATATCCTCCTTTACTTTCCTGATTGCAATTTGTTTAAGGTTGGTTCAGCTTTGTCATGAAACGTTATTACAAGTAGCACAATCAAGTTACCTGAATCATGTTATTTATGTAGGCTGGAGATGCTAGATTTGAGGAAGACAAGAGGAGTTACAAAGCTCACAGGAACACTGATTTCATTAGCTTTCTGGTCTATTGTTTATGGGGTAGTTTTTGAGTCTGTTGCATCTGATCAAGACAGAGTTAAGGTCAATTGTTAGTATTTGTAGAGTGATGATCAGGGTTTAGTGTTTCTTGATAGGGAATGGCTCATCTTCATTTAGTTGTGGTTTATTGAAGAACAAGGACCTGTTTTCATGACCATGTTCAATCCATTGTCGACGTTGCTCGTTGATGTTCTTGCATACTTTGCCTTTGGTGAGAAACTCTACATTGGCAGGTAAAAGTAAAATAAAACAAATTAACAGAGCTTAATTTGTACTCTAAAAAATTGGAACCTGAATATGCACCTGCATTCATTTTTTTAGCATCCCCAAAACATGATTAAATCCCACATACAACGTGCATCTATTGTTTAGAAAACATTCAACCAACCTACCAATAGTTTGACCATTTCATTACCTGTACATAATACTTGTTCTAAAAATATACAACGAGCTAGTAGTTCAACCACAAATCATCTATTTCTTCTTCCCTTTGCAGTCTTCTTTGTACTACTTTGCCCACTTTTTTACCTGATCGCTCACTTAATTAATTGTGGATGTCAACATAGCATGGACAAACTTCTTCCTCAATATACCATTTGTCTTGGTGTCATTCCTTGGGCTTAGTCCATGATTCCACTCCTGGACTCTCATATATGTCTCCATAGACCTCATTGCATAAAGCCCTGATTCTGATTTGAGTGTAGTTATTGCCCCTTGCATGTCGAGTAATGATGGACACAGGCTCATACTTTGAAGGGCATTCGCCTTCTTGTGCACCTTAGAAGGTATTTCAATTATGCACATACAACTCACTTATTCTATTTTAAAAAGGATGATAATGATACTAATAAGACTATCTTGCTTTTGCATGAAAACAACAGATACAACAAATCAATTTGGGGGGTGAGAGTGAGGAGGGACAATAATTCAGAATACTGTTAGAAGTGGTCACCAAGAAGTTCTGATGAAGGGGTGAGCATAAAGGAATAACAGGCTAAGTAACATACAAATACATGTGGAGGCCATCAGGGTGTGTCTGACACTTCTAAGCCACTCAGGACCACGGTGAACTCTATCAACTATATATAACATAAACCACAAAGAGTAATTATATTTGCAAATTTAGTATAATTAACTTGCAACATTTTGCATGCATCCATCGACATTGGCATTAAAAAACAATGCATCTATTACTTTAGAAGGCACAAATATATCTTAATTATGCACATACAACTCTTCTTAAAGCACTACTGTATATAATTCATGCACTATTCATAATGAATTAAACCAATGGGTTAATCTTTGATGAAACCAAGTGCAAGCATAACAGCTAGTTTACATAATTCATGCAAAGAAAGCTCTTATTCATGTAGACAAGAATGCTATTACTCAAGCACAAAATGTCCTTATTCATGCACACAAAAATCTTGTTCATGCAGAGAAAGCTCTATTTTCTAATTTGGTTACTAATCATCAAAATGACTGCAAAATAATTCATGCACAGAATCTCTTATTCATGTACTAAATTATATAATTCATGCACACAAAAATCTTATTCATGCACAGAAAGCGACAAATAGCTCTTTTTTAAGCATTATTATACATAATTTATGCACTTTTGACATTAGTTCAGAAAAATCTTGTTGATTATGCACACATCATATGATGTGTTATGAAGTTTAAAAAAAAATTGCTTATGCACAAATAGCTCTTATTTAAGCACTTATATGTACAATTCATGCACTTGTAGACAACAATTCATTCATTTATTAGGAAGTCATTTTAGGAGCATACTGATGTGCTTTATTGGATCTAATCATGCACTCTTGCCAACGTAATATAAACTTAAACACACAATACATGCACTTGCAGACATCAATTCATTCAGTTGTAGGGAATTCAGTAGAAAATAAGTTATCATAAGAAACACTTAGTTATGTTGTTTAAAAAAGATTTGTTTATGCACATATAGCTCTTATTTAAGCACTTATATGTACAATTCATGCACTTGTAGACAACAATTCAAGTCCCTGTTTAAGATACAAACACCGAAATCCATTTCAAGTCCCTATTTAGGCACTTGTAGACAACACTAATATGTACACTTGAACTTATCTATTTAGGCACTTATTTAGTTCGTTATGCATTTTTAGGTCTAAACTATGCATTTCAAGTCCCTGTTTAAGATACAAACACCGAAATCCATAGTGTAATTGTTCAATTTTACTTGTTGTTCAACATAAACCCTAATTTTTAGCACACAAACACTAAATAAAGCTACATCAAAGATAAACCCTAACTATGAGCACATAAACTCTAATTCCGAGAACACAAACCCTAAATCTGAGCACATAAACCTAAGTTTTAACACGCAAACACTAAATATGACCTTAGAACCCTAAAGTAGCATAATCAAACGACACTAGTGTAAATTTTAGGTATGGAGTTTTACCTTTTAATGTTTTTACTTTGCCTTTCGAATCGTTTTCTCCTCTCGCCATGATTCCGTCTTCGAAGATTGTAGTTCGAAAGGATGAGTTTCAAATTTGTAGAAGATTGTTTGAGATTTGAAGGATGGATGATGATTTTGGGAAGAAAACTCGAGACGAAAGAGATCTTTCACGGATGCGATTCGAACTTCGTCTTGAGAGCGTTTGGTGTCGAGGGTTTTTGGAGAGAACATAGTGAGAGAGTGCGGTGGGAGTGGAGGATGGTTTTGTTCTGATTTGGGAAGGGTAGTCTTTTTCCTATAATTACGAAGCATGCCACTGTTACATGAATTGTATGAGGGGTGGATATATGTTTTCCCAAATGACGTGGCACAATCCTATCCTTCTATATCCCGCATACAACGGCTCTCATAAATTCTCACTTTACACCCTTTGTTAATTATGAACAGGAACCGGATATATATACAAGTGCATATATGTTGCTACATGACCCTACGTACAAATGAAAGCATACAAATCAGAGCATTTATATACCTACATCATCTTGTATACATGTACATATGTTACTGCATCATCTTGTAGATACATACATGCTAGATTGTTGTACGTGAATGTCATTGGACGTGTACTGTACATAGGTTACAATTCAACAAATTAGATTTTTGCTTAATTTAGATTAAGCATGATTAGGGTGTTTTTTATGAGTTAAAATAACAAATTAGATATTATTTTAATTTGACAAGGAAAATAATATTGTATTATTTTATAATATCAAATCAACAATTAGAATTTATAAATAACAGTTATAAAATTGTTGAGATGGTTCATGAGATTATTAAAGTAAATTGACTAATGATAATTTATTTTTGGGTACATCTCGGAACCGCTATTGGATTGGAATTGAAGCAGAAGTCAAGCCGTGAGTTAGAGCTGACATCCGTAGCTACATCGTTTGAACATCTAAACGATCTAAGGCAAGTGGTGGTTCGCTCTTGCTATTTTATTCCATATTTTTCTTAATTGACAATTAATCTATTGTCTTAATTAAGTTGGGATAAAAATTCTATTTGTTATTTGGGAACTTGTGTGATAAATTGATGTGAATAATGAACCTTATTAAGTTGTATATTATGCTAGCAACGACCTATATATATATATATTATTATAGGTGCTAGATAAACTTGGTGTGGATTTGTTGTGCATTGGTGTGTACATATATGCTAGTTTAGCACGAGTATTCATATGAACGCTATTTCCTTGCGAGGTTTAGTCGTTTCTTTATAACTTGCGTTAGGAGAATTATTGTCCTAATGTTTTTGGTCATGACCTACCCTTATTCTATATAAGTGGTGGTGCACTTAGCTAGTACCAATATTTGACATTTATCCCATCCTATATCTCATTGTGAAATTTGTTATGGTAATAAAAGTCTTAATGTTAATGCACGTTTTGAAATTAATAAGATAAGTCCCTTGTTGTACATAATTAATATTCCCTCGAGCGAGAAGTACAACGTGGAACCCATTCGGACTCTTGTTTTAAAGTAAGTCCTCTTTCTAATCTGGATTCGCATTATGCGGTGAGGTTGGTCGTAGACCCAAATAATCAAGGTCGGTTTTCAAACTTTGTGTGAAATATAATGTTCCCAAACAATCATAAGTATTCTTATAAGACTCAATTCCTTTGGAGTCTTCTCTTGTTGCATTCTTATTCTTAGTTTCAGTAAGAGTTATGGGTTATGTATCGTCTATCGGTTTTCATTCGAGAGACAATGATAGTAACTGGATACAATTACAAGAACCATTCTGTTTGAGCCCTTGTTTAGTCTTTCATTAGACTAACCAACCTTTCTTTTCTTTGCATGGTTGGCTGGTGTCATCCGTCCTTTACGGCACATCAGGTACAACTTCCCAAATCGAAGCCACAGAACGAAGACGTTGAAGGCAACTGCATTTTCTTTGTCATTTGATTATTTTGAACAAGGTTTAGATCCTGTTTGTGTTTGAATATTTAAGTCTTCCGCTGATATTTTGATATACATTATTGGGTTGCCGTTTTTGCAACTTCATTCATAATACAATGTTGATTCCGATATATATATATGTTATTGTTCATTTTAAATTATTATTTTGCGATCAATACTGTAAGCCTTGGGTGATTTCGGATATGTGTTTCGAGGTCACTAGCGGTAATATTCCTAAGGTAATTTAGGGGTGTTACAGTTATGGTATTAGAGCTAAAAGTTTTAAAACTCGAAACTTTTAAACCGTTTTGTGTTTATTTGAGTTTTATAAAACAAGAACTTGTTGTAAGAATTTTCTTTACTATAGGCCCTAAGTAAGGCTTAGGATAATAATGTCTTTAAGAGATTTTAAACCACAATTATTTGGTAGGGTTTATTTCAAAAAGTATAATATTATAATATAACGGGTTTGAAATGGAAGACAAGGTCGGGTTTAACAACGAGTTAATTTTGTCGTAATAGTTTTGTGTGAACTGATTTTTCAAAGTTCTGCCAACAATAGTAGTTTCATCTATTCATGCCTATTATAGAAGATATAATTTCTATATCTGGAAGGTTCTAACCTCTCCTTGTCTCTTTTCAGACAATGGTGTTTACGAGAGTTCAGCTAAGGGCTAAGAAAGAATCTGAGACCGATCTGATAATCAAGTATGAGCTTGATTCTGTAGAGTTTGTGGTGAACGACGGGCCAGTGCTTGATTTTGCCCCGCTGATCGAAGGCTCTGAGTCCGAGAGCGAAGGAGAAAGGGAAGTCCAATCCAAGCAATCCCCTAACCCCGAGGTCGATGATGAAGATGAGGACTCAATGGAGGATTCAGAAAGTGTGAAGGAGTCGTTGGACCCCTTCCACGAGGATTGGGAAGAGTTGTTCTGGATATTGCGTCAGTCCGACAATGAAGATCTTTGGTGCCAAGGATGGAAAGGCTTCGAGGCTCAAAAGGGCGATGTGGGCAAGTCTGGAGAGCCATCAGTGCCTGCTAAGGGATCAAGTAATCCAAAACAGAAGAGGTCAACTGATGACTCAGAGGAAGAGCTACCTCCGAAAAAGAGGACTACGACGGCCAGGGAATATATAGACTTGTTTCGGGACCCTGCGACGAAGCAGTGATTCTTAGTACATTAGTTTTCTTTCAAGTTTTTCCCACCTAGACAATAATGGAGCAGTAGTCTCCTAATGTTGTGTCCTTTTTCCTTTTGGTTGTTGTTTGGCATTTGGATGATTTTCATTAATGAAAAGTTGAGTTTATTAGATGGATGTCTTAATTACTGCATCTTAAGTATTTATTACTAGAAATTTAAATTTTGATTGGTATATATCTAATAAACGTAAACGCAATCAGATGGTGAACACTAGGAATACCACTCGTCAAGAAGCTGGTCCGAGCAATGCCTCCAGAACTCAAATAAGGAGTGCGGTGAACCAGGAAGACGAAAATGGGTCTAGATCCCATAACAATCCCGCTGTGAATGTCCAACCTCAAGTTAACCCTCAGGTGGGTGGGGGAAAAGGAAACGTACATCATGTTGCCCCAATTGTCTTCGATAATGCTGTTGTCGAAGCGATAAAACAGATTGTGATGCAAGCGGTCACAGAGATGGTTGGGCAAGGGATGCCTCGAGCTCAGGAGAACCCTATACCACAGGTTGTTCCTAATATTGAGGAGTCGATGAACATTGTACCTCCCATGCATGCTCAGAGAAATGGAGGGAACTATGGTTGTGCGCTGAAAGCGATCAATTCCATGAGGCCCGATTCATATGACGGTACTGGAGAACCCGTCAAGGTGGCTTACTGGTTCCTGCACATGGAGCGTTTGTTCAGGAACATTGTATGTAGTGAGGCTACAAATGTGCACATTGCCTCATTCCAACTGAAGGATGGGGCCAATGAATGGTGAAAGAGCACGGGGTCAGCTGATCATCTCGAGCTGACTTGGTCGATATTTAAGACCAAGATGACTGCTCGTTTCTTCTCTCGGGCTATAAGGGAGGAGAAGCACAAGGAGTTTCTATACCCGAAAATTGACGGGTTGAAGATGACTGCTCTGGCTGCCAAGTTTAATCATCTTCTGCACTATACTGGGAGTGAGGTGGCAACAAAAGAGCAGAAAATCTGGCATTTCCATGAATGGATGAACCCAGATATCAAGCCATTGATGGTGCGTCATGGTTGTACTACACTGGAGCAGTATGTTGATGCTGCTTATAAGCTAGAAGTGACTCTGGAGGAGTCAGCCAAGAATCACAACCGATAGAGGTCGGGGAATAACAATAGCAATCAGCATCAGAATGGTGGATTCAAGTGACCAGCTCCGCCCTCCAACTTCTCCAAGTCTAGTCGGCCTAAGACAGAGACGACCTAGTCTGGATCTACTCAGCGTTCAGGTCAGAGTAAGGGTCATGTCCAGTGTTATAATTGTGGAATGCCTGGACATAAGAGCAATGAGTGTAGGAAAGGGAAGATGACATGCTTTACTTGCGGAAAGTAAGGGCATCAGCAAGCTTTCTGCCCTAAGAGAAGAAATTAGGAAGCTGAGTCCCAACAAGGGTCAGTTAGCCATAACAACCAACCTCAACAAAGGCCTGTAGGAAGTGCTGCGACGCAGTCTACTGTGCAGAACAAGGGAAAGCCTTGATTGCTTCAGGTAGTCAAGGTCAGCGGCTCTACGAGATGCGTGAAGTCGATGGACCAAACACTCATGTTGCTCAAGGTACTTTTTACCTACATTCTACATACGTCTGCATACTATTTGATTCTGGTGCTATGCATTCGTTTGTTTCTGAGAATTGCGTGAATAAGTTAGGGCTTAGATGCAATGAAGCTTGTGAACCATTTTTGGTTAATCTTCCCAATGGGGAACAATTAGTAGGAACCAAGCGGTTGTCGGAATTTCCAGTAACCATTCAGGGTCGGAAGTTCGAAGCTGACTTGATCTGTATAGCCATGGCTCCATACGACATTATTCTCGGGATGGACTGGTTGACGCGTCATGGGGCGGTAATCGACTTCAACACGAGGACAATGACAGTTTCATCTGGGGGTCAATTTGTGTGCAAGTTTAAGGGTCGTAATGACACCGATAACGGAAAGTTGATCAATGCGATGACTGCATTTAAGTTACTTTGACAAGGTTGTGTCGGGTACTTGTGTTATCTAGATAAACCCAAAAAGGATGAAGTCTTGGTTCATGATATTCCTATCGTGTGTGAATTTGCCGACGTTTTTCCTGAGGAAATTCCAGGGTTTCCCCTAAATCGTGACGTGGAGTTTACTATTGAGCTGGAACCTAGTACGACGCTGATTTCCAAGGCACCTTATCGTGTGGCCCCAGTAGAGATGCAAGAATTGAAGAAGCAACTGGAAGAGATGCTTGAGAAAGGATACATAAGACCGAGTGCGTCGCCTTACGGTGCCCCGATTTTATTTGTCAAGAAGAAGGATGGTTCATTTAGGCTTTGCATCGATTATCGGGAATTGAACAAGGTCACGATCAAGAATAAATACCCATTACCACAAATAGATGATCTTCTAGATCAGCTACAAGGGGCTAAAGTCTTCTCCAAGATCGACTTGAGGTATGGGTATCATCAGCTCAGAATTCGTGAGGAGGATATTCCGATGACTGCATTCCGGACAAGATATGGTCACTATCAATTCGTAGTCATGCCATTTGGACTTACGAATTCTCTAGCAGTTTTCATGGATTTGATGCACATATGTTTTCATCAGTATCTGGATAAGTTTGTGGTGGTGTTTATTGGCGATATTTTGATCTATTCGCCAAATGAAGAAGTTCATGAGGAGCATCTTCACATCACGTTATCGATCCTTAGACAAAATCAACTGTATGCCAAGTTGTCTAAGTGTGACTTTTGGTTGAAGAAAGTGGCTTTTTAGGCCATATGATCAATGAGAACGGGGTAATGGTTGACCCTCAGAAGATTGAATCAGTAGCTGACTGGAAGCGGCCTCAGAATGTGAAGAAGGTACGCAGTTTCTTAGGACATGCTGGTTATTATCGACAGTTCGTAGAAGGATTTTCGAAGATTGCTCTACCCATGACCGGATTGCTCCGCAAGGTCCATAAGAATTTTGTATGGGATGAGAAGTGCGAGGCCAACTTTCAGAAGTTGAAGGAGTGCTTGACCTCAGCACCTGTACTGGCACTGCCAGAAGGCACCGATGGGTATGTGGTCTACAGTGATGCTTCGAAACAGGGTTTGGGATGTGTATTGATGTATAAGGGGAAAGTTATTGCATACGCACCTCGACAGTTGAAACTTACGAAGCAAACTACCCGACCCATGATTTGGAATTAGCAGCTGTGGTTTTTGCGTTGAAGATTTGGAGGCTCTATCTCTACGGTGTCAGATGCCAGATCTTCACTGACCACAAGAGTCTAAAGTATGTTTTTACTCAGAAGGAGTTAAACATGAGGCAACGACGCTGGTTGGAGTTGCTCAAGGATTATGATATTGAGCTAATGTATCATCCGGGCAAAGCTACTGTGGTGGCAGACGCATTGAGCCGAAAGACGCCGCATGAGACTGTGGTAGCTCTACTCACTACTCAGACAGAATTGCAGCAAGGATTGTGCGAGATAGAGGTCTTATTTGACCATCGACATGGATGTCTGAGTATGCTTGAAATTCAAGCTACGTTGCTTGATCAAATCAAGGAAAGACAAGTTGATGACTTGGTTTTGGTGAAACTGTGTAGCGAAGTTCAAGATGGGAAAGCTCCGAGATTTGTGATTCAGGATGATGGATCCCTTTGGTTTCAAGACCGGATCTGCGTGCCAAATGATGACAACATTTGTCAGTTGATAATGAGGGAGGCCCATTCCTCTGATTATGTTGTACATCTGAGATCTAGTAAGATGTACAAGGACCTGCAGAAGAAATTTTGGTGGCCCAATATGAAGTGGGACGTAGCGGAGTTCGTGGCAAGATGTTTGACCTGTCAGAAAGTGAAGATTGAACATCGAAGGCCAGGGGGAGAATTGCAACCTCTTATGGTGCCAGAATGGAAGTGGGAGGACATTGCAATGGATTTTGTTACGGGTTTGCCGAAGACACAAGGTCATAAAGATGCTATATGGGTGATCATAGTCCGACTCACGAAAAGTGCTCATTTTGTGGCCATTTAGTCAACCTGGGAACCCATAAGCTCTTTGAAGTGTTTTTACACGAGATTGTTCGTCTGCATGGTACACCTAAAACCATTGTATCGGATCGCGATGGTCGATTCATGTCGAGATTCTGGAAAGAGTTACATAAGGCAATCACTAGTGGAAAAAACCCTTTTAGAGGCGGGCATTTTGACACTTATTGAGGCGTACACCGTTCGCCTCTACTGCGGGGGCTGCAACAAGTAAGGACCCTTTTTGAGGCGGGCAATATACGCTTCTAAAAGGACCTTATTGAGGCGGGCCTCCTAAGCCCGCCTCAACAAGTCCCTTACTTCGGCGCCAAAACGAGGGACTTGTTGAGGCGGGCCTATAAAGGCCTGCCTCAACAAGTGTGTTTTTTTTTTTTGGGTGGGTGTCGGTTGTTGAGGCGGGCCTATATAGGCCCGCCTCAAAAAGTCTTTTTTTTAAAAAAAAAAAAATTTGGGATGCATATATTGTTTCCAGCCAGTTAGAATGCATATCATAAACAATTCATTATAAGACAGTAATGCATATATTGTTTCCAGCCAGTTAAAAGTATTCAAAATCCAAACATAAGAGGCAACAACAACAAGAAAATGAAAGGGAAAAGAAAATGTAGAGATCAATTGTATAAATTAAGCATCTTTCATTCAAGCAAGGACAAGCCAATGAAGCAATAAAATACTGTACCAACCCTCCAATGGCATTGGCCTTTCAGAGTATATCTGTTGTTACTCTATTCATTCCATATCTCCCTCTCTAGACATGTACTACTCTCAGCTTTTTAACATTTTTTGTGATTACAATTGTTGGTCTAGCACTATTCTAAAGTCCTACTATTCTTGCAATATCTGTATTAGAAGGACGCTACCATGGGTATCTGCTGATTTCCTACTATAAGTTAGCTATTTCCAGTTTTGACTAAAGAAGTTTAAATTATCCATCCAAACCTCCCGATTTCTTCTTCATCAGCAACTCCATCTTCTTCAGCACTTTTGAGATCTCCAGCAGTTCCTGCTCCCTCCTTGCCTTCTCCTTCAGCATATCATTGTACCTTTCCTGTTCAAAAAGAAGAATGATGGGTTAATCTAACTGAATTGGTGCTTCAAAGGCCAAATACCTCATACGGTTGGTGCTTCAAAGGCCAAATTCCATCACCCCTTGGGAATCCCACCGCCTTTTGAACCGCTCCGTACCCCCAGGGGCCAAAGTGTCAATGACATGCTTTAGCAGGTGATCTAAAAGCCTCGTGTCCCCAATTTGTTTCCTTGCCTCTGCTCTAAGAGCATATCGTGAAATGGGATTCAGGTATGCTGCATGTCTGGCTTTCATCACAGAAAACAGCTCTTGTTTTGCACTCTCATACCTTCAGAAAGAGCACTTGATCAGTAAAAATGCAGGAGGATCACTAAGGCATTCATTGCCTTTTTCCCAAGATAACGTATAAGATGATTAATTCTAGGGGATCTTAAGTTGAGCAAATCATGCCCAGAGGTCTATGTATGCTCCTACCGAAGAAGACGAGTTCTCCAGGTCTTCCAAAAGTGAGTTTCTGAAGCTTATTTAATTAAAAATATAATAGATATAACTTCAACATTATGGAGTTCCAGAAAAGTGGACTTGTCACATAAAAATCAGTATAAAATGCAAGATAAAGGGGAAAACATCATGCATTTCAATGGAGCAGTAAGAGCTTTAATTAAAACTAAATCCCCATATACTGTGACAGCTAATTCATTTTCTGTAACACAAAAATACTGGCTAGGCGACTCTCTCTCTTATATATAATTAGAGCAATTTAAGTCAATTAATTTAAAAACACAAGCATTGTTTTAGTCGATTCCCTTTACGCCAAACGCAAGGAAGATTCATACAAGAAAAAAACAAAGAGACAGTGCATAGCAAGCGAAGTTCAGGCTAAAATGATTAACAGGAAAATCCAACTCTAAGTTGCAAATAACAACTAAAAATCAAAGATTCTAACAACTAAAAATCAAAGATCATCTTCTCTATTATACATCGACCGTTGTCGCATATGTCTTGCCCCTTCCTCCTCAGGGAGATCTGCTCCACTATCAACTATAAAGTCTGGAAACACAAGATTCTCAATCAGTAAACACAGAGATTCATGTGTTTGTTTCATGGCAAATCCCACAGCCCAAGTTGTATTTTACAATCCATCTTTAAAATTCTACTAAGATACAAGAATCATGAAAGAAGAGCTTCTAAGTAGTCACTGAGATTCATGTTTTGTTTGATGCCAGCCACCAGAGCCCAAGTTGCACTTCACAATCTATCTAAAATTCTACTAAGAATTCCAGAATTATGATTGAATAGCTTCTAAATAATCGGCAATTATCAGTAGATTATAAGGCAATAAGATCATAAACAAACCGTCCCAAATTCATAACCCCTATCGCCCCAATGTGACAAATTTAACATAAATATTTGCAGCTAAAATTACCCAGAAATCAATTAAGTAAAACCTAATATGTGTCACGAATCAAAGCACTCGATTCGTTAATAGTGTGCGAACCAACAAACCCCTAAATCGCAAAAAGAAAAGAAGCGGCAGAATACTAACCATCTTCACCCTCCTCCTCTTCTTCTTCCTCGTCACTGTCAACTATAGCTTCATCGTCAATCAAAGCAGAGACCCGACACCTTTTCGACGAGCGCCGCTTGGAAGCACCACCATGATACTCCTCCTCCTCGTACTCCTCCTCTTCCTCCTCATCGTCTTCCTCAGCGACGTCGTCAATAAACTCGGATCTCCTCCTCTTTCCGCTTGGGGTAGCTCGCCGGTGGTCGGGGTGAGGGAGAGAGAGCGTGAGGAGGGAGTTCGGGGGAGAGATGGACGCAAAGGAGGGTTAGGGCTGAGAGGTATCGGGGCTGGGAGAAAAGAAAGAGAGGAGAGAGAGAAAGAAAAGAAAAGAGGGAGAGAGAAAGAAAAGCAAAGAGAAAAAAAAAATTGTTGAGGCGGGCTTTAAGAGGCCCGCCTCAACAAGCTTTAATTGAGGCGGGCTATTTCGCCCGCCTCAATTAGGTATCAGTAGAGGCGGGCCTAACATTGGCCCGCCTCTAATACTTTAGCGGGAATATTTTTTTCAGAAACTTTTTGAGACGTATAATAAATTGCCCGCCTCAACAAGCTTTAATTGAGGCGGGCTACTTGGCCCGCCTCAATTAGTTAGAATTAGAGGCGGGCCTTACCCTGGCCCGCCTCTAATACTTTAGCGAGAAATGTTTTTTCGGATACTTGTTGAGGCGTATATTAATTTGCCCGCCTCAAAAAATGTTTTTGAGGCGTATAAATTAATTATCCGCCTCAAAAACCAAAAAAAGTGATTGCCTAAGTCGTTATTGAGGCGTTTTGTACTATATACGCCTCTAAAAGGGAGCCTCAAAAAGTGTTTTTTCCACTAGTGAATGGGGACTAAGTTGAGATTCAGTACCGCGTTTAATCCTCAAACGGATGGACAATCAGAGAGGACAATCCAGACACTCGAAGACATGCTGAGAGCCTGTGTGTTGGATCATCCGACCAGTTGGCCGGGAGAATAACTTGAGTCTGATAGAGTTCACGTACAACAATAGTTGGCATTCAACCATCAAGATGGCTCCAATTGAAGCCTTGTATGGTCGGAAGTGCATATCGCCAATTTGATGGGATGAAAATGAGGACAAGATATTGTCAGGACCTGAATTGGTCGAAAGGACTGCCTCAGATATTTCTTTGATCAGACAGAGGATGCTTACTGCTCAGAGTCGACAGAAGTCTTACGCTGATTTAAAGCGAAGGAATGTCGAGTTCGACGTTGGAGATAAGGTCTGCGTCAGGGTGTCGCCAACTAAGGGTGTGTTCAGGTTCAGAAAGCATGGGAAGCTCAATCTTCCACTACTACAAAAATCCCCTAATATCTCATAGAAATATAACCCGGGCATAAAATTGTCGAGATATAAGAGTGCTGTGAAAAATGTGTTGTAGCATATAACCCGGATATTTCGAAATCCGGGTTATATAAACGCATAAGACAGTAAAATAACTCGTAAGGACACGCGCCCGGGTTATATGTACTTACATATATGTCATAAAATTACCATCCGGGTTATTTAGGAATTTAAGAAAAAATCAGCCCGGGTTATACCCATCTCTTTCTTCAACCCCCGATTTTGCAAACTCTCCCATCCCCAATTTTGCAAACTCTCCCATCCGATTTTGCGAACTTCAAATCCTCCTCTCTCTCTCTCTTTCCCTATTGTACCCATCTCTTTCTTCAACCCCCGATTTTGCCCTCTTCTTTGTCTTTGTGCACCATTCGGAATCCCCCTTTTCTTCGTCAGGGGTCTTTCCCTCAACTGGGTCGTCGTCGTGGTTTCGCCACACCGTGTAATGCTACTCGGACATGTTTTCGTCGTTGATTGACGAATTCCTCTTTTCTACTATTCTTCGGTGGGTGTCGATCTGGGATGTGATTGAGGTTTCTAGTTTGAATTTTGTCGTGGTTGTCTTTTTAGGGTTTTCTTTTATCGATATTGGGTGTAGTGATGCCTATTTTTGTTTCTCTTGTGTTGTTGATCGATTTAGTGGAGATGATTTTCACTGTGGCTGGGATTAATTTCTGTGTTGCTTGATTTAGGGTTGTTGATTTCGTCAATTGGACGATGTACAAGTCTTTCAATTGCATTTTATTTATTTATTGTAGTTTTGAATGTGAATGATTGGAATTCTCTTTGCATCCTTTTACTCCATTGAAACTGAATGATGCAGTTATTCCCCTTCGCCGGTTCGTCACCGCCGGTATGAAACCCTAGTTTCTGATTCGCACACTTTACGTTTCTATTTTGGAGAGTTTTCTAAAATCCGGAAGTACTGAAATTGAACTTGGAATTTGATTATTATTCTATTAGAAGAAGATTGCGTTCAGATCTCGTTGGATAATGGAGCTCTAGTGTGTGTGCTTCAACTGGAAGCAATTGGTAATGCAAATTTCTGATTGCAAATGCCTATAAGTTGTGGCCTTAATTTACTTACATTAACAACTCAAAAGAGTTATTCTTGTATGAACAACTTTCCAGGGAGCACTCCGCTTCATTTGGCTACAAGAGGCGGGTCTCTGGATTACATCCGTAAATTGCTCGTTTGGGGCGCAGATCGCATGCAGCGGAATGCATCTGGGTATTTCAACACACTCTATATAATGAATACCTTAATGTGTAGGTCTTAGTTTAGTTTTAGGCTGATGGTTTGAAAGTTATGTTGCTGAATCATTCTCTTCATGGGTGATTTCATGCAGGAGACTGCCATATATGATTGATCTAAAGCACAAGTACGGTGTGTGTGCAGCTCTATTGAACCCATCATCAACTGAGCCTCTTGTCTGGCCATCACCTCTGAAGTTCATCAGTGAATTTAACCCGGACGCGAAGCATCTCCTGGAGAAGGCTTTAATGGAGGCCAACAAGGAGAGGAAGAAGGACATCTTGAAGGGCACAGCCTACTCCGTTGGAGTGTTATTTCTCTGGTTCGTCTTAAGATCGACTGACTAGACTTCTTGTTTTATAGTTCAGTCGTTGGGAGACGTTGGAGTGTTATTGAGCAGAAATGGGTCGCGTTCGCAATCTAAGTTTTGGTTTTTATTGTAGAAGCCGACCCCTTTTCATTACTTCATGTTCAATGTCCAGTATGCCAAGTAGAATATCTGTTAATATTCTGTACTCATGTTTGCTTTTGGACCTTTAATGGGAAATGAACGTAATAACAGAGGAAAAAGATGATAGTTCTAGTTGTGAAGATCAAGCAACCGACTATTGATCAAGTTACCGGTGAGAAGATCCTCAAGAGTTTCGTGTTCTCCATGTCCAGGAAAAAGTTGCCCTCTTCTCTTAGTCACTTGGAGATGGACTTGAGGAAACTGATGCTTCCCTATACTGCTCTTGAACTCAAGGTATAACCACTCACCACCGTTCCCCAAACCAATAGAAAAGAGTATGTTTATGCTTATTATCTAGGTTTACTGAAAGCATTGTTTAATTAGTTCAAACTACAACATTGGTGGTTCTTATTACCTTTTTTTTCTCTTCCTTCTAGAGCTAAGGTGCTGTAATTTTCCCTGGGTAAACTTACATACTAATGCTACTGCTTATTTGTGTGGGATCTCCTTGTCTACTTTAATTTGTTTTGAGGTTATATCTCCACCCAAGAAATGTATGCATGAAACTCCTTGGTAGATCAATCATATATCACAACAAATAGATACAACAAATATACGGATGTTGGATTTACTTGATATCATCTGAATTTAGTATTATATAATCCCTTTTCATGTATGCTTTTTCTTTTAGTACGGTTAAATATATATGAGATGAAAAATCATCTTATCTTATCTTATCCATTTTGTCGCTATTTACTAACAAATAATGATTGTTTGAAATTCAAGAAAAGAAAAGGAACAGTCTTAGAGACTTCTTGAACGTTGCAGGACCTATGGGTGTGACACATTTTTTTATGTTATCTAAAAACCATTCTGCTCCTTTTCTAAGAGTTGCAAGGACGCCTCAAGGTCCAACACTTACATTCAAAATTCACGAATACTCTTTGACTGCTGACATTGCACAATCCTAGTTATGTCCTAGATGTCCTCCAGACCTTTTCAAGAATCCCCCCTTGGTAAGTAGTGACTAATGGTCATCCACAGGATCTATTATTACGCATCACTTGTGAATCTATGTGACAAGTGTTGGCCTCTTGTGTTGCCTTAAGCTTTAGACTAAGAGTTTCTTTTATTTCTAAAAGTTAATACATCTATGTTCTGAGAAAAGCAATTGGCAGATTCTAACCCTATGAATTTCTCTGGTTTTGAATGTTCAGTTATCCTCCTCCATGGGAGAAATGCGCTGGTCCATCATGTACAAATTCATACAAGTACCGGGATTCCAAGACCAAGCTTCCGCTTTGCAGCCTGTAGTGCTACAAGGCTGTTCAAGCCCTGCCAGAAATTTAGCTGCGTGATTCTTGCTTCTTTTGCAAATCATTGATGGTAATGATTTAGCAGAAGCCTCTTATTTTGTTAATCCTATAGGGTCAAAGTTGTACAAATGAGGATAAACTATTGGTGCAAATACAACTCATTGGCTATTATGTAATCCATTATAGTTTTGAGCTATAAAAGCCAGAGTTCATTGGCCAAATCTCTTTTTATTCTACATCCCTACTTCTTTCTTATTCTGCCGGTTTCTTCATTTAAATGAAGAGAGGAGGTGTATTTGTTAGGTAAATAACCCGGATTTGTAATAACCGGTGTATTTGCTTCTCAAATAATCCGGATTTGGTTTTCATATAGTCGATGTATTTGTAGAGGAAAATAACCCGGACGTGTTAAACCCGGCGTGTTTGCGCCACAAATAACCCGGATGTGGTTTTGGATTAACCGATGTATTTGTTTATGCAAATAACCCGGATCTTTAACAACCGTTGTATTTTCGTACCAAATAACCCGGATTTAAATGAGATTTATATAACCCGGATGTACATATATCCGGGTTATATAGTATCCAAATAACTCGGATATCAACACTAGGTGGAAAAATTGTGGGGGGCAAATAACCCGGATTTAGGTCCGGGTTATTTGGTGCAGGGCAAATATAGCGCTGACCTTTAACCCGGACCAGGTCCGGGTTATTTGCCCTTAAACGCCCGGGTTATTTGGACATTTTTGTAGTAGTGCGCGCACTATGTTGGAGCATTTGAGATCCTTGACAGAGTCGGATCTTTGGCATATCGTTTGGCGTTGCCACCTTAAGCACATCCAGTGCATAATGTGTTCCACGTCTCTCTGCTAAGAAAGTACGTGCCAGATGAGTCTCATGTTCTGAGTTACGACGACATCGAGATTCACAGTCAAATGGGACATACGAGGAGAGACCCGTTCGCATCCTAAAGCGCCGAGAGAAACACTTGCGTAATAAAGTGGTACCATTGGTAAGGATCATTTGGTCAAAGTCTGGAACCGAGGAAGTTTCGTGGGAAACTTGGGAGACCGAGGCTGATATGCATAGTCATTTTCCTGAGCTATTTTCGGCCTAGTTTCAGGGTTAAAACTTTTTTTAAGAGGGTAGTATTGTAATAACCCTCATTTTACCATAAGGGTATTAATGTAATTTCTATTTTTGATGATAATAATAAAGTTTATGGTATTTATTTTATTTCTTTTAAAGAGAAGAATAATTTAAATTAACCTTAATTTAAGTAAAAAATTATGCCTTGAATAATTTTTGTACAAGTTATCAAAATAATTACAATAAAGTGATATGTTAAGTAGTTAAATAAATAAATAAATAAATATGTAAAAATGGGTAAACAATAAATTTTGGAAAGTTTATAATAAGTTTGTAATTAAAAATAGGGCATTTTGGCATACTTTGGAAAGTTTGGGTGAAAATGTATAATTACCTAAACTTTAGGATCAAGTATGTAAATAAGTGGGAATTAGTTTGAAACAAACCGAGAGCATTGCTCTGTTTGTTTCTTTGAGCGCAGTTAGGGTTCGTGATTTTAAAATCAAAATTAGCGATGTATAAATCGAGTTAATTTAATCCGTAAAATCCAGGTGGTTAATGAGATCTTTATTTAGTAAATTTCAAAGTTACTATGCGTAATTAGACGCAAATCCGTCCGGGTTCGTTAGAAATTCGAAAATCAGTATCTTGGCGTTTGGATAGTGATTTCGAACGTTTTGATTGGATTTGATCCTATCCGATCGTTCCTATAAATTGTACCCTAAACGAGCCAATTTCTCATCCAAAACCTCCACCCTCCTCTATTTTCCGCAGACTCAGTTCGGGGACGATTTCCGACTCCGGTGGTCTTCCTCCGCTGCCGCCGGTCACCCTCGGTGATAGCCCGCTTTGCCAAGAGTCCATAGCCGCCGACCCCGCTCCGTTTGGATCCCGAACGAGCCTCCGTAAAACTTGAGTCCATAGCCTCTGTTTTTGCTTGTGTTGTTGGTGTTACTGTTCGTTGGTCTCAGTTTTGGGTTGAATTGAACCACAACCTTACAAGGTAATCAATTCTATGGGTTACTAGTATATATACTGATCGATCGTGTATATATATATAGAGAGGGGCGCTCAGGTAAAACGAGTCTTGTGGTGAAACGAGTGGACAATTTTGGAGCGTTAGATTGAGGGTGATAAATGGCTAGATTAGGAAAGAGAAAATAGGGTGTAGTGGGGGTGTGAATCATGGAATAAATATCACAAAAAGATTTTTAAAATTTTATTAAATAACCACCTCCAAAGTAGGAAGTTTAATGTAGATTTGGAGAGAGAAAGATATTGCATATCCCCATCAGCGTTATTCCTCATGCCTCCACCGAGATCCGCGTTATTCACTGTGTTTTTAGTTAATACGCATATTCAGTGGAAGTTCGTACATATCAATACATTTAATTAGTTGAAAATTAACATTATGCATATCGACACGAAAATTGTGAATATCGTTAAATGTTCTTTGCATATCTGTTTATTTTGTTCATGTTCCATCGTATTCATGCTGATATTCACTGTCCTATATCTGTAATTCAAGTATGGTGAGTGCTTATGCATATCACTGTATAAAAAATGTATATCCCATCCACATAATTGCATGGCCGCGATCGCTGCCCTTGAACCGCGCCCGCGGCTTGTTCTTTCCTGGCACTCAACGAGATCTTCCTTGGCCGCGCCCGTGGATTCCTTTCCGCGCCCGCGGCTTATTCTGCATATCAATGTATAGAAAATGCATATTTCATCCACACAAATGAATATCACATTCACGGCCAATGAAATAATCTATCATAAAAAATTGCATATCATACAAGTATATTTTACATATCAATGTATGGAAAATGCATATCACATCCACACAAATGATTATCACAATCACGGCCAGTGAAATAATCTATAATAACAAATTGCATATCATACAAGTATTATCTGCATATCAATGCATGGAATATGCATATCCCTTCCAAAATAACAAAAGGAAAAAAAATTAACAAAAGGGAGAGACGATTTCTAGTGTAATTAATTTAATCCAAACAAAATAACAAAAGGAAAAAAAAAATTAATCCAAACAAAATAACAAAAAGGAAAAAAAATAACAAAAGGAAAGAAAAATTAATTTAATCCAAACAGCACCACAACACAACACCACCGCCTACATGGCGGCGGATTCTAATAGACCGGACACACTAAACGATTTCTAGTGTAATTAATTTAATCCAAACAAAATAACAAAAGGAAAAAAAATTACCGTGAATGAGATTGAAGACGCTGCCATTGGGCTGGTAATTGTAGATGATGAGCCTCTCCTCTTCCTTGGCCTGAAAATAGGCCCTCATCGGCACCAGATTTGGGTAACGGAGCGCCCCGACGCGCTCCATGTGCCGGTCGAACGCTTCGCCGGTCACTCCGGCAGTCCTGGTGGCGTCGAGTCTCTTCACCGTCACAACCAGCGCTGGCGCTACCTCGATCTCAACCGCGGAGGTTACCGCCAGAAGCACTGGCAGGAAACCATACTCTCCGGCGGCGTTCTCCGGCCGATTCCCTCTGAGTTTCTCACTCGCACGCTCTCTTCTCAAATTTCCGGCGCCGACCGGTGGGAATCGCCGGCTATTGCGAGCGGGATGATGGATTTCCAGCCCTCCGATCTGACACTTTCACCGGTGAGCGGGGGAAGAGGAAACCTGGAGGAAAGGAAGACGATGAACGAGATGATGGATTTTCAGCCCTCCGATCTGTCGCTTTCACCGGTGAGCGGGGGAAGAGGAAACCTGGAGGAAAGGAAGACGATGAACGGTTTTTGGAAGGAGAAAGGGAGAGACGATTTAATAGGGAAGTGAATCTGTAGATTGGAGAGAGAGAGTAAATTGGGGAAAACAAATCCCTCTTATAAATCTTGTCCGTCAATCTCATCAACATCCAACGTACTAGAATCATTCACCCGTTTCACTATAAGAGCCTGTTTTACTAGAGCATATATATATATATATATATATATATATATATATATATATATATATATATATATATATATATATATATATATATATATATATATATATATATTAACTGAGATTCAAGTTGCTTCCGTTCCTTCAACCATGTGTATACAGATATAGGTCATCTATATATATATACAAGTGCATATATGTTGCTAAATGACCCTACGTACAAATGAAAGCATACAAATCAGAGCATTTATATACCTACATCATCTTGTATACATGTACATATGTTACTGCATTATCTTGTAGATACATACATGCTAGATTGTTGTACGTGAATGTCATTGGACGTGTACTGTACATAGGTTACAATTCAACAAATTAGATTTTGCTTAATTTAGATTAAGCATGATTAGGGTGTTTTTTATGAGTTAAAATAACAAATTAGATATTATTTTAATTTGACAAGGAAAATAATATTGTAATATTTTATAATAGCAAATCAACAATTAGAATTTATAAATAATAGTTATAAAATTGTTGAGATGGTTCATGAGTTTATTAAAATAAATTGACTAATGATAATTTATTTTTGGGTACATCTCGGAACCGCTATTGGATCGAAATTGAATGAGAAGTCAAGCCGTGAGTTAGAGCTGACATGCGTAACTACATCGTTTGAATGTCTAAACGATCTAAGGCAAGTGGCGGTTCGCTCTTGCTATTTCATTCCATATTTTTCTTAATTGACAATTAATCTATTGTCTTAATTAAGTTGGGATAAAAATTCTATTTTTTGTTTGGAAACTTGTGTGATAAATTGGTGTGAATAATGAACCTTATTAGGTTGTATATTATGCTAGCAACGACCTATATATATATATATCTATTATTATTATAGGTGCTAGATAAACTTTGTGTGGATTTGTTGTGCATTGGTGTGGACATATATGCTAGTTTAGCACGAGTATTCGTAAGAACGCTATTTCCTTGTGAGGTTTACTCGTTTCTTTATAACTTGGCGTTAGGAGGATTATTGCCCTAATGTTTTTGGTCATGGCCTACCCTTATTCTATATAAGTTGTGGTGCACTTAGCTAGTGCCAATATCCGGGATTTATCCCATCCTATATCTCATTGTGAGATTTGTTGTGGAAATAAAAGTCTTAACTTTAATGCACGTTTTGAAATTAAATAAGATAAGTGCCTTATTGCACATAATTAATATACCCTCGGTGAGAAGTACAACGTGGAACCCGCTCGGACTCTTGTTTTAAAGTAAGTCCTCTTTCCAATCTGGATTCGCATTATACGGTGAGGTTGGTCGTGGACCCAAATAATCAGGGTCGCTTTTCAAACTTTGTGTGAAATATAATGTTCCCAAACAATCCTAAGTATTCCTATAAGACTCAATTCCTTTGGAATCGTCTCTTGTTGCATTCTTATTCTTAGTTTCAGTGAGAGTATATGGGTTATGTATCGTCTATCGGTTTTCATTCGAGAGACAATGATAGTAACTGATACAATCACAAGAACCATTCTGCTTGAGCCATTGTTTAGTCTTTCATTAGACTAACCAACCTTTCTTTTCTTTGCATGGTTGGCTGATGTCATCCGTCCTTTACGGCACATCAGGTACAACTTCCCAGATCGAAGCCACAAAACGAAGACGTTGAAAGCAGATGCATTTTCTTTATCATTTGATTATTTAAAACAAGGTTTAGATCCTGTTTGTGTTTGAATATTTATGTCTTCCGCTGATATTTTGATATACATTATTGGGTTGCCGTTTTTGCAACGTCATTCATAATACAATGTTGATTTCGATATATATATATATATGTTATTGTTCGTTTTAAATTATTATTTTGCGATCAATACTGTAAGCCTTAGGTGATTTCGGATGTGTTTTGAGGCCACCGGCAGTAATATTCCTAAGGTAATTTAGGGGTGTTGCAAAAACATAGTTCATTTCTACAGACTAATCATTTTTTCCACTACGTTAGTATGCAATTGACTGAAATTGGATTTTTCAACACTATGTTTTGTTGGGATGTCTTTATCAAAAACTTAACCAAAAAATCTGGTGGTTATGGAAGATTATAAACCTAACCCTTCACAAAGAATATTTCAACTTCAATTCTAATCCGCCCGTGATCTATCATGAAAGAAACAAATTCCCAATTTGTAATCTATAAGTTCCATACAAACTTACAATTTCTACACTAAACGGCAAAATGGTTTTGTATCAAAATAGAAACCAAATAATTTACATCACATGATTGCCTTCAACTCTATCCATTTACAAACTATAATTCTAGTTCATTACAGGGTTGGTCTATCCTGGTGTGGAATACTGAACTTGAAAAATTCTACACTAAAACTTGTCAAGACCGTATTATGAGCATATAATCATATATATGTATATATATCATTCAACAAGGTAAAAATTAACCATTATTTATTCAAATTTTCAACTTTCTTACTTACCTCCCCATTTTTTTGTCATGGCAGACTACTTCGATATTGTCTTTGATGTGATTGAACTTGCTGGCGCGTCACAATAGCCCAAAACAGTAGCGATGACAAGCAAAGTCGTCGTCTTGATCCTTGAACAAACTCTTTGATGTGTAACGAAGGCCTCGACTACGTGTTGATGCCGGATCGTGGTAGAAGATGACTCCTCGAGTTCCTTCTCTCCGTCAAGTAACCGGATAAGTGACAGCATTCACGGGAATGAAGGATGCCGGCACTCTTGCGCTTGATGGAGATCGAGGAGGGGCGAGTGGGTTCGAAAGCTTGGATGCAATCGGAGGTTGTATTTGGCTTAACCCGTAACGAGGATCGATCGGAGAACAATGGTGACGTCGAGATCAAAGGGGCGGATATAAAACTCAACGGCAAAGCTTCGATTAATTTCTACGTAGGGAACAAAGTACACAAGGCAAGGCTTATATAGCCAAGCCAACTCGGCCATGGGCCAAGACTAACACTAATGGGCCGGCGCTCCTAAGCATAGGATACGCACACGCCAAAAATAGAAAGTAATAAAATTGGAAAGTGCTAAAAACAATTACATGCCAAATCCAGAAAGTTTCCCAAAAACACAAAAGTCGCATGAAATAACCTCAAAATAGCAAAGTAGGCAAATGATAAGCATGACGTCAAGGGAGCCGCGGGAGTCCCGCCAATGCCAAAGTCATGGCGCCGCAGCGGGGGCCGAAGAGCCTTCGATGGCGGTGAGTGTCATGGCCTTGGGAGGCAACAATGCCGAAGTGCTGTTGCGCGCGAGGCCCTTGGCCACGATGCTCTGTGTGGCTTGGACGATGGCTCTAGCGCGCGCTCTGGTGACGGGACCATCAGACTGGACACTCATCATGTCTTCTTCTTGGGCCTCCGTCAATGTCAAGGACGAGGGCGTATCACTCTCCCCTTCTTGGCATCGAATCGTCCCCGATTCGTCAATTTCAACGTCCAGGGGCACATAGGGGGACAAGTCGGCCACATTGAAGGTGGTGTGAACACCATAGTCATTGGGTAATTCCAGCTGATAGACATTAGGGCCGAAAGATTTGAGCACTCAGAAAGGCCCATCGCCGCGGGGATCGAGCTTGTTGCGGCGCTTGGTAGGGAATCACTCATTCCGCATCTGCAACCACACAAGGTCGCCAGGCGCGATTGTGACACGTCGCCGACCCTTGTTGGCCTTGTACTCGTACTGGTGGGCGCACCACTCCAGCTGCTCCTTCGTCCTAGCATGCAGCTCCTGGATGAACTCGGCACACGCGACGCCTTTGAGGTTGTCGATGGCGCAAAGTGGGTGCGGCATCAGGTCCATCGGCGTGAGCGTGTTCCGGCCATAGGCGATCTCAAAAGGGGTAAGCTTCGTTGCGGAATGCACCCACCTATTGTAAGAGAACTCAACACAAGAAAGTAAGTCCTCCCAATAGCGCGGGTTAGCCCTAAGCATTGTCCTAAGCAAGGTCCCTAGGGTCTGGTTGGTGACCTCCGTTTGGCCGTCTGTTTGCGGGTGGTAGCTAGTGGAGAAAAGAGGTTTGGTGCCTATCTTACCCCACAACATCCTCCAAAAATGACTCACAAATTTCACATCCCTATCACTCACAATAGTATGCGGGATTCCATGTAAGCGCACCACATGCTTAAAAAATAAGGAGGCTATGTCCGAAGCATTGTTGGTCATCCTACAAGGAATAAAATGAGCCATCTTGGAGAATCGGTCAACCACCACAAAAATAGAGTCCCTTCCCTTCTTAGACATTGGCAACCCCATCACAAAATCCATGGATAAGTCCTCCCAAGGGGTTGACGGTACGGGTAGAGGAGTGTACAATGAGGGACTCGGCCTAGATTTGGCTCTATGGCAAGTCACGCAAGCAATACAAAACCTAGTGACTTGGCGCGTCATGTGTGGCCAATAGAAGTGTTCCTTGAGGGCGGCTAAGGTTTTGGCTATGCCAAAATGACCACGGCCCTCATGAGCTTCTTGGACAAGGAGAGCCCTAATGGATGACTTGGGTATGCAAAATTTTCCATCCCTAATGAGATGCCCATTGTCCACAATATAACTCTCAAACTCACCCAAGATGCACATGCTTCATAAATGGACATAAAGAAATCATCATGCAAATATAAATCCTTAATCAAACAAAAGCCTAAAACCTTAGCATCGAGTTGAGTTAAGAGCACATACCTCCGAGAAAGGGCATCGGCGACCTCATTCTCATTACCTTGTTTGTGCATGACGATGTAGGGGAATGTCTCCATGAACTCGACCCACCGAGCATGGCGCCGACCAAGAGTGGATTGGTGCTAGAGGTAAGCAAAGGCCTCATGGTCCGTGTGGATCATGAACTCCTTAGGCTACAAGTAGTGTTGCCACGTTTTCAACACACTAATGAAAGCGTAGAGCTCCTTGTCATATGTGGGATAGTTGCGTGTGGCCCCCAAGAGTTTCTCGTTGAAGTAGGCGATGGGGCGTCGTTCTTGAAGCAAGACACCGCCGATACAAAATTGGAGGCATCACACTAAAACTCAAACATCTTGTTGAAGTCGGGAAATTGGAGTAGGGGCGCATTGCAAAGCCTTTATTTCAGGGTCTAGAAGGCCGCCTCATGCTTGTCATTCCACTCGATGGAGGCGCCCTTCTTGGTGAGTTCATGCAATGGGGACGGCAATTATGCTAATGTCACGCACAAATCGCCTATAGAAGCCAACCAACCCTAAAAATGAACGGACCATGGTAGGCGTTGTGGGGGTAGGCCACTCCTCAATGGCACAAACCTTCTCGGTGTCCACGCATAGGCCATCCTTTGAGACGACAAATCCTAGTAAAATGGTAGTGTCCGAGCAAAACACATAATTTTGCCAAATTGGCATACAACTGCTTGCTCCTAGGGCACTCTAGGACCTGTCGAAGGTGGTCTACATGGTCCTCTAAAGTCCGGCTATGTACCAAAATATCGTCAAAATACACGACGACAAATTTCCCCAAAAAATGTCTGTGAACATGGTTCATCAACCTCATAAAAGTGCTCGGGGCATTGGTGAGGCCGAAAGGCATGAGCCACTCGTACATGCCATACTTCGTCTTGACCGCCGTCTTCCATTCGTCGCCTTTCTTCATCCGAATTTGATGGTAGCCGCTCTTAAGATCAACCTTGGAAAAGCGAGTGGCTCCATGCAATTTGTCAAGCATGTCATCAAGGTACGGGATAAGGTGACGGTACTTCACCGTAATCTGGTTGATGGCGCGATAATCGACACACATACGCCATGTTCCATCCTTCTTGGGCACGAGAATAACCGGCACAACACAAGGGCTCAAGCTCTCGTGGGCATAGCCCTTATCCATGAGGTCTTGCACTTGGCGCTGGAGCTCCTTTGTCTCCTCAGGGCTGGCGCGGTAGGCAGCCCGGTTTGGCAAAGAAGCGCCCGGCACAAGATCAATCTGGTGTTCGATGTCGCGAATAGGAGGAAGGCCCTCGGGTAACACCTTGGGCATGACATCCTAGAATTCCTGCAATAAAGAAGAAACACACACGGGTAAATCACTCAAATTCTCTGTAATTGAAAGACACGCTTTGGGAAGTAAAAGAAAACAAGGAGAACGTCCCTGAATGATTGGAGTGAGGTCCCAAGAGCGTGCCATCTACAATCTGGTTTCGCAAAGGCCATGGAAAGTAGAGGGGGAGACATCGGGGTTGAGGTCGCGGGCGGCGCTGGGCTGGGCATTAGCTTTGCCCGAACCAACTGCTACGGGCACTCGAGTGCTAGGGCCGGTGTCCGAAACCTGGCGCTTGGAAAAGGAACCGGTGGGGCGCTTCCGAATGTCATTGGGCTTGGTCACGTCCGCGGCATGGTTTGCGGTTGCGGCAACCTCTTTCAAGTTGGCGCGGCTACGCTCGACTTGGTCGTGTAGAACCTTTTGCGGCGACATGGGCAACAAGGTAACATGTCGGCCACCATGCATAAACACGTATGTGTTCAAAAATCCATCATGCAAGGCCTTCTTATCAAACTACCATCGCCTACTAAGAAGAAGATGAGTAGCGTCCATAGCAACAATATCACATAAAACTGTATCGGTGTATTGACCAATTTGAAAAGTGATGTGGCATTGCCTGTTTACCACATCACCCTTACCCTCGGAAATCCATTGAAGACCATATGGTTAAGGATGCGGGGTGGTTTCCAATTTAAGGTGTGTGACCATCTTCTCATTGACAATGTTGCAACAACTACCACCATCAACAATCACACTAAGTGAGGCAGTTTAAACAAGGCAACGGGTGTGGAACAAGTTCTCCCGTTGATCCATCAAAACCGCCTCCTTCACCATGAGCACGTGCCGAGTAATGAGGCTCAAAGGGGTGCCCGCATCTAGCTCATGCGGGGCACAAAGGTAGGCGTTGTCCTCCTCAGCGTCATCCAGCTCGGGCTCTATATCCTTGGTCGGCTCGTCATCAAATGATTCATAGCCCAAGCCTTGAGTGAACAAGATCTTCTTTTGATTAGGGCACTCACGTTGGAGATGACCGTGACCGCCATAGTTGAAACACGCCTAGTCACGTGCTCGGTCAAGGCGCAGGACAGTGGCCGTAGCCGCGGTCGCAGCACCACGCAGTGTCTTTATGGGCTCTTAGTTGCTGCGGCTTGCAGAAGACGCGCTTGTCCTAGGTTGCACACTAGTTTTCACATTAGCATTAATGGATTGACTAGGACGATAATCATACCTTTTGGAAGATGAGGGAGGCCAAGATGTGGTCTTCTTGCGTACCAACTGGCTGTAGAGTTGCATGGCCGTGTGGGTGAGGGTTTCGAGATCCTTGATGAGAAGAATCTCAAGTTGGTCCTGAATGGAAGTGTTGAGGCCACTCAGAAATTTAGTGCGCAAGGTGGATGGAGAGAAACGATGCCGAGGGACATAGGCATTCAATGGTTACCTTTATGTCGCGGCAACCAGCATAGGTAGGAGCCACGAGGCGGCGGTCCTCATAACGCTTGGCATCGGGGGCGCGCTCAGCATAGCGCCGATCATAATCATCGTAGTCACGATGCCGAGGGACATAGGCGTCGGGGTCGTCCTGTTGTCGACGAGGGCACCGTGGGCATAACCTGGGGCCGCTGGAGCGGGCTGCCGACCTAGAGCATCATGGGTTGCAAAAGGGTCGCCACCTTAGCTTCCGTGGCCACGATCGCCGGTGTCAACTCTTGGCGGAATGTAGTCGGAGGGGAATTGTTGGCTCTCAACCGGATCGCCTAGCGGAGGATGGAAGTTGCCAGGATTGGGTTCGCCAGCATTGTTGTAGTCCTCATCATCAAACTCCTGAAAAGCCACCGGGGAAGGATGCATGTGGCGGTGCACGGACCCGACATGGGTGTGGTTGTCCCGACTGGGGTCGTGGCATGCAGATTGAGTGTGTCGGTCGCGGCCACTGGTGTGACCACACTCAGCATCACAGCGGCGCTCCGTCTCAGCATGGCGCTGCTCGGTGCGCTGCATGCGGTCATGGCAAGCATGTCTGTCTCCGGTCTCGACAAATGGGTAGGGACCCAAATCAGTGGCCGTGGACTCATGCTCGTCGGAGTACTCATTCTCCTCCTGCGAGCCATAGTGAGACTGCGGGTAAGGCTCGTAGCGATCCTGAATGTCAGCGTCATGGCGGCTCTCAATGATGGAATTGAGCCGACGGAGCGGTTGTTGGTTTGAAGCCGAGGGCATGACGCATTTTCCCTTGTCCTGGCGGCGAGAGGTGTTGGCTGGGGGTGGCTGTTGAAGTGCCAGATCAACACCTAGCATTGCGGTTGAGGGGCCAAGGGGTGGGCCGCATGAGGTCACTGCAAGCACCAGTTGGCGCCGAAGCTCGGCATTCTCGGCCTCAAGGTCGACTCGGGATTTGGCTGCGGCCTCGTTCTCGACCTGAAGGGAAGCATAGGCGTCATACGACTCATTACCTATAGTCACTATATCAACACACAATCAAGGATCAAAACAAACCAAAGGAAGCAAATCAAAACGAACAAGAGAAGTCGAAACAACCCAACAATTCAATCTCACGGAGGGTAACTACATATGGCTGTCCGTGAGGGAGGCCGTGACAATTTCAAGCAATTGCAAGGACAAACAAACCACACCAATCACGCAAATGGAAGTCACAAGTTGATATATGCGAGTCGTAAGTCAAGAGCATGCACGTTCAAGTTCGTTTGAAATGTAAGTTGCAATAGACGATGGAAGATTGGCTTAGTGGACTTGTTCCGATGGTTAATAGGGTTTCCTTAGATCGCCTGAGGCTTTCGTTTTGAGATGCAACAAATAGGAAACAAGAAGATATGCAAGATCTTTTATACTAAACAAATAAATCAACAAATAACTAACCAAATCAGCGAGATTTCATGCAGTTGCAAGTCAAAGATATGCCGAATTTTAGGGAGGGGATCTCTCACTTTTCTTTTCTTTTTAACTCTCAGCCGAGATCTCTTCTTCAAGGAAAGAACAAATGTATCCTACTGTTAGAGTTTGATGGCAAGAGAAACAAAACAACTATGGCGGAAGCAAGAAAATGTAAAATGGATGGATCGAAACAAAAGAAAACATGAGAATGGATTGAAGAGATGGAAAGACAACACCTTGTATCGCTGAAATATGATACCAGTTGATGCGTAAGTGCGTATCGAAGGCCTCGACTACGTGTTGATGCCGGATCGTGGTAGAAGATGAGTCCTAGAGTTCCTTCTCTTTGTCAAGTAACCGGATAAGTGACAGCCTTCACGAGAATAAAGGATGCTGACACTCTTGCGCTCGATGGAGATCGAGGAGGGGTGAGTGGGTTCGAAAGCTTGGATGCAATCAGAGGTTGTATTTGGTTTGACCCGTAATGAGGATCGATCGGAGAACAATGGTGACGTCGAGATCGACGGGGGGAGATAAAATGCAATGGCAAAGCTTCGATTAATTTCAACATAGGGAACAAAGTACACAAGGCAAGGCTTATATAGCCAAGCCAACTCGGCCATGGGCCGAGACTAACACTAATGGGCCGGCGCTCCTAAGCATAGGAGACGCACATGCCAATTTAGAAAGTACTAAAATTGGAAAGTGATAACAACAATTACATGCCAAATTTAGAAAGTTTCCCGAAAACACAAAAGTCGCATGAAATAACCTCAAAATAGAAAAGTAGGCAAATGATAAGCATAGCGTCCAGGGAGCCGTAGGAGTGCCGCCTATTCCAAAGTCACGGTGCCACGACAGGGGCTGAAGAGCCTTTAATGGTGGTTAGTGTCATGGTCTTGGGAGCCAACAATGCCGAAGTGTTGTTGCGCGCGAGGCCCATGGCCACAATGCTCTGTGTGGCTTGGGTGATGGATCTGGCACGCGCTCTGGTGACGGGACCATCGGACCGGACACTCATCATGTCTTCTTCTTGGGATTTTGTCAATGTAAGGGCCGGAGGCGTATCACTCCTCTTGAATCTCACTCGAACAAACCTTCGAATGGTGCAGTGGAATCCTTCGGAGTAATTGACGTTTAAGAGATGCAGATCAACATGATGATCTTAGGTAGAAGAAGACTAACATTATAGCCCTCAGTTTGATAAACACAAGAACATAACTTTGGGTGATGCATGCGGCAGAACCAAGGACATTTCCTCATCTTTTTGAAATTAATCCAAAATAAACATAAACTTTATTGAAGACAAAAGAAGAGTATTTATAGGGAAAAGAAAGACGAATGTGCTTGGACTAGTGGCCCATAACATATGGCACACCACGCCCAAGCTTCTCTAAAATAACCTCAAAGTTGCTAAATAAGGAAACAATGTCTAATAGCATAAAATAAACTCAAAATAACAATTTGTCTGAAATTAAGGTAAGTGCAGCTAGGGGGGGCGCGACGTAGGGAGCGCAGCGCGACACTAGAGCGCAACTCAGAGCGCGTGACACTGGGGCGCGCCATGGAGCACGTGACTCAGGGGTGAACCAACAGTAACATATAGACACGTGACAAGGGGCTGGGCGGCTTGTGCGATGCTCCACGCATGTCCTGGTCACAAGTCCTTTAGAGCGGACACTCATTATCTGCTCTTCGTCTCTTCGCGTTAAGGGGACTGGTACGAATCTATCATTTTCCCTTCTTGGAAGGGAAGCATCCTCGCTCCGTCCTTGTCATACTCTGGGAAATGTAGGGAGAGACATCAGTCACATTGAAGCTTGAATGCACGCCATATTCACTGGGAAGCTCAAGCCGGTATACGTTGTCTCCAAGGCACTCTAGGAGTCGAAATGGACCATCTCCGCGGGCATCTATCTTGCTACAAAGCTTTGATGGGAACCATTCATGGTGGAGGTGGAGCCACACCATATCGCCCAACTCAAAGGTGAAGCGGCGTAGGCCATTGTCCGCCAACTGTTTGTACTACGCGGTGCGATGCTCTAACTGCGTGCGTGTGTGCTCATGCAAGGCCTTCATGAACTCAGCATGATGCATGCCCTTGATTTTATTCATCTCATGCTGCGGCCGAGGATTCAAATCCAGGGTTGGGTGGAGGTTGAAGCCGTAAGCCACTTCGAACGGCGTCATGTTGGTGGTCAAGTGCAATGACTTATTGTAAGAAAACTCAACAAAAGGCAAACACTCTTCCCATTTCCGGAGGTTCTACTTTAACATATTACGTAATAAAGCACCTAAAGTCCTATTAGTGACCTCCGTTTAGACATTGGTTAGGAGGTGACAACTAGTGGAAAATAGAAAGCTTGTCCCCATCTTGTCCCTATCTGACACTATGCTATGTGAAATGCCTTGCAGTTTGACAACATGCTCAAAAAATAAGTTTGTTATCTCTTAAGCATTATGAGTCATTTTACATGCAATAAAGTTTTCCATCTTTGAACACCTATCAACAACCTCAAATATCGAGTCCCTCTCCTTCTTATACATTGGTTAACCCATTATAAAGTCCATAGAAATATCCTCTCAAGGGGTTGTTGGTATAGGCAAGGGGGTATACAACGCTGAGGGGCTCGATCTAGACCTAGCCTTGTTATATGTCACACAACTATTACAAAACCTAGTCACATTATGAATAATCTTAGGCCAATAAAAGGGTTCCTTAAGTGTGGACAAAGTCTTAGATATACTAAAGTGTCCTCTACCTTCATGAGCCTCTTGGAAAAGTAACCTACGAATGGAAGAGTTGGGTATACATTATTTTCTACCCTTGAATAAATCCCCATTATCCCCGTAAAACCCATTACATTTGCCCTTTTTCACGCAATTCTCAAAAGTTTCCTTAAAATTATCATCTTGCGAATACAACTCCTTAATAAGGGAAAAATTCTAAAATGGTGGCATCCAAGTGATAGACTAGGACATACCTGCGAGAAAGGGCGTTAGCTTACATTCTCCTTACCTTTCTTGTACTTGACCATGTAGGGGAAGGTCTCCATGAATTTGACCCATCTTGCGTGGCATCACACAAGGTGAATTTGGTTGTTGAGATACTTATAGGCCTCGTGGCCCGAACAAATGAAAAATTCCTTGTGCCACAAATAATGTTGTCACGTCTTCAACAACCTAATAAGCATATAAAGCTCCTTGTCATACGTAGGGTAGTTGAGGGTGGCGCCGGTGTGCTTCTCGCTGAAATAGGCAATGGGATTACGGTCTTGAAGGAGAACACCACCAATTCCACGATGAGATGCATCACATTCCACCTCGAAGGTCTTGGTAAAGTCCGACAATTAGAAGAGGTATGCGTTGCAAAGGCGGTATTTGAGCGCCATAAACGCCGCCTCGTGGGCGTCGTTCCACTCGATCACCGCGTTGTTTTTGATGAGCTCATGCAACTTCGTGGCGATGGTGCTGAAATCTTGGACAACGCGCCAGTAGAAGCCAACCAAGCCAACAAAGGAGCAAACCATGACGGGCGTGGTGGGGCGCGACCACTCGCGGATGGCGCGGACCTTGTCCTCCTCAAGTCTTAAGCCATCCTTGCACACAATAAATCCCAAATAAATTATAGTGTCCGAGCAAAAAGTACATTCACTCAAATTAGCATAAAGGTTTTATAGCTTAGACACACTAACACAACCCTAATGTGGACAACATGATCATCTAGGGACTTGCTATAAGCAAGAATGCCATCGAAGTAGACAACCGCAATCTTGCCTAAATATGATGATGTGATCACACTTGTGCTCTATAAAGATCAAACCTCACTAATCTCAAAAAAGGTCACACAAGGGCCATCAAGGTTGTCCCCAAGTCCTCAATGTGACATACCCAAGTCAAGTACCAAGCCGCCCATGTCGGGTGCCGGATCACAACAAGGGCTTCGCAACTCCTCGAGCCCACTTGGTCCAATCACTAAGCCATATTAACCACATGTTTCTAGGGTCTCTAAAAGCTCATTGGAGTCAAGAATGCCCATGCAAATCCTCAGCTCATGGATCACGACCACAAGCCAAGCCACAACTAGGATTTTCCTTGCCCCTCTCGGTGTTCTCCACTTATAGGAGACTTTCCTCGAGCCATAACTTGTCCCCCATCCTTATACCTCCAAATAAGCCTCATGTATCCAAGTGTGTTGAGACATTTTGATTTAGGCTAAGTGGTTTTTATCCAAGCCCAAATTTAGTCGTCGTTGTTGCCTCCATCCTACCCCCCAGCAAAGCCCAAAGGCGCATTTTCAAAAGGATCGTGTGTTTTCCCTCAAATTTATTTGAGAGACTACTAACTTCCCCCTTTTAAATATGTCCAGAGCATTCATCAACATTCGAACTGGTTCCTTAGGAATCGATCTCAAAATAATGAAGAGGCTACTTGTCTTTACTTAGGCTAGTTCAAGGATTGTTTCCTTGTATTTTCCATGGCTTTATAAGCTAGCCTTGTTGCTCCTATTTCATCTACATGTTTATGATTAAAAAAAAACAGAGATGTAAATTGAGTTCCCTTTGGAGTGATTCCATCAAAAGTTCTTTCTTTTTCCGTGAGTTCATCGAAGAGTGTTTAGTTGAATCTTGGTGCATTTATCCAACTTCAACTCGACGAATTGTTCAAGGAATTGTTGTTCATCCATCCATACTTCCTTGTCCACTTATCCCTTTCTTTAAACCCAAATAATATCCTCCAAAATATAGATCAAATCGGATTCCAAAACAACCCCAAAATCTGCCATCAAAGAAGGTCAATTTCGATTCAAGTGTAACTTTGGAGGCGGGTTCCCTTGATACTAAGCACACCAAGTGGTATCAGAGCTTATCTCCAAGGTAAGTGTTCAAAACATTCGACTTGTTGTTGTGTCGAAACTTCAAGAATAGTTGTGCTCGAAATCTTTGCCAATTTTGCATGCTTGCTGAAATTTTTGGACTTGAACTTGTCATCCTTGTTAAGTGTTGTTCTTGCTCGAATTTCCTAGGGTAGAAAACAAAATTTTGTCTACTTTAAGCTGAAAAACGTCCCCTAAAGAAGATCAAAGAAATTCTAACAGTTATTCCAAAATTATCAAAGAAACTTTAAATCTGCCTAGTCAATTTCGGCTTACAACCTTTGTATTTCCAAGCCATTAAACCGATGCTTACTTGCTTAAATTTCGTTGTACCTTGGCTACATATAACAATATGCTAAACTAAGATCAATATATAGTTAGATTAAGGTGGACTTAGGCCGGCAAGATTTGGAAAATTGTTGCACAAAATTATTGCGAAGAATTGCATGCTTTGTTAGTTGTTCTACTTTCAAGCATCTCTAGAATTTCTTTGGCCATCAAAATTAAAAATAAAAATTCAGACTCGACAAGATAAAGAAGTTGGACATAGAAAAATCTGGATTCGACGAAAAATTAAAGGAAAAGAAGTCGAGTTAAGAAGAATTCACATCCAACGAGAAAGAGAAGTCGAGCTAAGGCTTTGTTTGCAATTTCTTGTTTAAACTTAACTTCTTGCTTCATTCACATCCTTGTGAAGCCTTGTTTGATTATAAACTGAACTTATAATTGCATATATAGAGTGACCTTGGTGTGATTTGTCTCTTTTCAATTCAAAGCTTGTCCAAGTAAAGCACTTCAATTCTTAATTTCTGAAACAAGTAACTTGTCTTTGGTCTTGCTTTGATTGAAGTGAAGTTATCCTAGTGTGAACCGAATCTCGAATTGTGTAAAGTTCTTGGTTTAAGGTAGCTACGTGCACACCTTGTTTTCTCATAATTTTGTGAGTTCTTTCTTGCTTCTAAGGTGGTACTTCTATCCTAGAACTTTGTCCTTTTGTTTGGTTATTTCTAACCTCACGTCGTTCCTTGTTTTAGTTATTTTCTTGGTTTTTGTTGTCTGGCCTTTTCTGTTTCTTTAGTTATGTCTCAGCTTCGGTACAAGCCATACAATAATGAAGTTTACTATCATTCGACCTATGAAGAAGAGTGGTATTACCAACCACATCACCAACAAGTTTTTTATGAAGTGGCAAACTGACCAAGAAAAGAAAGGTTTGCCGCTACTAAAGCATGGAGTTATCCACAACCTTACCAACCAAGGCTTATGTCTACGAGTTACTCTAGAAAACATCATGAGAGTTGGTACTCAAATGCCCCACAATACCAACCGCATGAGAGATGGTACTCAAATGCCCCTCAATACCAACCTGTTGAAAAATCCTTGGCCAAAATTGATGTCGTGAAACTCAAAGAAGAAATACATGTTGATTTCTAAGAGTGCTTTGCGCGACTAGATGCTCAACTGAAAAAGTCATTCCACCGACATGGTGAATCCTTTGATAGATTTATTGCCAAATTGGAAATGAAATTGAAGAATTGTCCTAAGAGTCAAGAATAAGAGATCACAAGTCACAAACAAGTGCTCAAGGGGAACGAGTCGCATCCACAAGAAAAGGAGAAGCTAGAACCAAAAGATAGAGAGGAGGAATTTTTGGAGTCGTCATCATTTTCTTCCACGTCTTCAAGTCCTTACAGTTGTGTCATCATTGAAAAATGGTCAGCCCTAAATCCTCTTGAAGCTTTAACTCTTGCTCCGAGATTCCTGAGTGTCATGGCTACTCCATGGTTGGATGTGACACCTATGATTCCATCATGCTTACCATTTCGACTCAAGAAGAAGTCAATGCCATGCATGTCTTCTCAAAGGCAAATTTCAAGGAAGAAATGGGATTCCCTCCTTTTGATGTCATCTCAACCCCTCATTTACAAACTCTTATCGAGGACCACGAAAAGCAAAAGACTCATTCTAGGGAAGTTTGACTTGTTGCTACTTTGCCAATTCCTTTATTTGAAAATTAACATATATCAAGGGGTAGAGAATCACAAGTGCTAAAATTAGTTTTTGCATGTAGAACTAGATACTCATGTGTGCATCATAGTTCTCATTCTCAATTCTTGTTGCATGAGATGGATTTAGTATAGTAACCCACCTTAAAATAGAGGATATTTTTGTAACTTTTATATTTATGATAGTAATAATGATTGTGACAATTATTTTGTTTCTTTTAATGTAGAATAATTTAAAATTTACATTAACTTAGTTCAAATATTATATTAAAAGTTTACATTAATACAATTTAGAAGTTGTTAGATAAGTGGAACAATAAATATAAAATAAAGTTTGAAAAACTTTATAATAATATCGTAATTAGAATAGGGCATTTTGGTCGCAGATGGTTTTTCAAACTTTATGAATAATCTCGTAGATGGTTTCATTCGAAGATTCGATTCAATGTGGATGCGATTTCAGGTATCGATTGACCTAGGGAATCATTTATTCACGATCAATCTTCTCTCATCATCATTACCGATAAATAGAGGCCTCATTCGATCGGATCAATCATCCAAAAATCAAAACCACCATTGATGAACTTTAAAGGCTACAACTTTTGTTTAGCCAGCTCTCCCTCTTTTGATAATTTTCTATTAAATCCGACCACACCATCCTCTTCCTTGTACGTGAAATAGTAGGAATCAACTTTTGAATCGTCCCGAACCATCTCCGAACGACATCAAATCGCTTATGAACTCGCCCTTGTTGTACGCAGAAAACCGAGGAACCACACCACTTTGTAATGGTTTTACGCCATTGAGGGTGCCCAGACACTGCGACCCATCGTCGGAGAAACCTTGCAACTCCAGCTTTCCAACTACACCAACGATGCTCTATTTCTTCGCCATTTGACCCTTGAATGAGTCGCGTAAATCTTGTTCGACAAGTGCTCTACCTGGTGTTTGACACCGGCCATGCGCGATGTCGGAACCCCCGCATCGACACCACCCTCCTATCGTGGAACTGTCAGACCCAATAGTTGGCTACGTCGAGCTAGTGTCACCAAGATCGCGCCGGTATGAGCTTCGGGGAAGCCATGAACGTCCACTCGAGCTTATGCGTGTTGTTGTGCCAATTTGAAGAAGAAGAAGAAGAAGAAGAATAGTTGGTGGGTTGTGCTGCTCTATGTGCAATAAAGATGGGACATTTATCCATTTAAGCCAAATAGATTATTCAATCCAATTTCAACCCCAATTTAACTGAGCGGTATAATTTCAACCCATTTGTATTCATATATATCCTTACAAAAAACGGAAATTGAATTACTATATTTATGACTAAATTCATATAAATTTATTGAATTTAATTACTTGAGTTCATCAAAAAAAAATGTTATTTTTGGTTAGGAGATTTTGGATAGAGAGAGAAGATCTGGTATTCTTGAATTTTGGCAACTGAAAAGATTTCATATTGCTACAAATGGGGATTCGCTCAAGGTAAAGTCTCTCATCCGACTTTTCAATCTCTCTCTTATTTGTCTCCCAACTCTCTCAAGAATCCCTATCTCCCAATATCTCTCAACCTCCTCCATTGGCTTCTCACTCCAATACCATCTGCATTGATGCATCTGAAAACCCCCAGACCCTCATCTGAAAACTAACCGCCATGGGAACCCATCCCTCCAAAATCGTTGCCTTATCCCAAGCAACGTTGGCTCCAACCCCTACTCCACAAGAAAACCCTACCCTAACTTTGTCACCTCTTATTGCCACCACCACTACAACTCACTCTCCTCCCCCTAGATGAGAACCTCGCAATAATTTTGTACATTGCACCCCAATCGCCCTCCATCTCTACTTCACAACATCATATTCCCTCCACCTCTAAAAACCCTAACCCAAACCCCAACCCTAACCCATCCAAATCCGTCGCCACCAAGGTTTCCTCCACTAAAAAAGAGGAAATTCTCTCCTCTCCCACCATTCATCCCCAACCAGAGACATAGAAGAAGAATGTCGCCGCCAGCGCCACAATGGCGTAGCCGAATGGGGTGGAGACTCATTAGACAACCAAGGCCAAAATTGAGACAGTGGTGCACGGTTTATCCAAGGAGCTTGATGAGGAGGATGAGCCCTCTTTGAAGAAGGATCTAAATTTCACTGGTCGTACAAAAGCCATCAGGTCCTCTAAACGAAAGATGAGGTTTCAGATGGCCAAGGTGATCCCAGTAAGCTATGGAGATGAGTCAAAAAAAGGTTGATCGCAAAGGGAAGAAAGCCAAGGTGGCTCCTGCTCCGGTCTGAAAGAGGACCAGTTAGGATCCAGTTAGTCTGCCCAAGGTCCTGGATAAGCTTCTGGGAAAAGAGGACATTAGTCTGCCCAAGGTTATGATGCAACACATGGCCCACGCCGGGAAGAATGAGAGGCATGCTCTTCCATACCCAAGCCCAGTCAAGAAAATACTGCAGTACCACAAGGTATACAAGGAAAGAGATGATGAGGTGATCTTCTGCAGAGGATTGGATGCGAGCAACCTATGCAAAATGCATTTGGAGCTCGTGGAAGGATCTAAGTGGGTAAAATTTGTTGCGCCCATGGTTGAGTATGAAAAAGATGTGCCAACTAAAGAGGCACCTTGATCAGTGCTACTTTGTAGGATATATCTAGGAGTTGTTACGGGTATTTTGGGTACCCTTTGGAGATGTTTAGAGCTTTATTGTGGAGATTGGAGTTTTGGAGTAGAAGTGCAGATATGGTGGTTTGGAGAAGCTTAAATGAAGACATCAAGAAGATGAGAAGAGAACCATGTAGAAGACGAAGGAAGAGCTGGAGAAAGAAGCCAAGTGCAGCAACAGAGAAGAAACCGCGGTCGCGGGGCTAAGGGCCGCGGTCGCGGTGAAGAGAAGAGGCGAGAAGTGAAGAACGCGACAATCCGCGATCGCGGACGCGCAAGGATTTTGGTCGCGGAAGAATCGAGAGCAAAGGAGTCAAAAAAGGAATTTTCCGCGATAGCGGAAATTCTTCCGCGGTCGCAGAAATCTGCTCAGCGCGTCCGAAGGGTTTCATCCAAAGTTTACTTTTATTTTATTTTCTGTTTTTCTTTTAATTCTTTATTCCGGTTTCTTTATTTTATTTCCTTTTAAGACTTTGTTTGTTATCTTTTAGTTTTAGGTTTTGGGTTAGGTTATTTAAACTAATTTTCCCAGCCACTTTCACTATTTTCAGATTGAGTTTTACATTCAGTATTGTTTTCCCTTCAAGACTATGAAGAACTAAGCACCCTTTGCTTAGTCCGACAATTGAAGCCTTCAATTGATTCATGATTGTAAAGTTAAAACTCTATTTCCTATTCCTTTGGATTATATATTTTCTCTTGAGCTTATTCCTATTGATTCTTATTGATTTGACTGGTCTGGCCAGCTAGTTGATATTAGTAATTGTCTATTGCTAGGGTTTGGATATTTTGAGTTGAAATCCCTTATCTTTTGTAGCAAACATGATATTCTAGGACTAGTTGGACTAGTTTATTATGAAAGAGATTTGATTATGTGTTAAATGCTGCGAAACATCGGTGTTGCATGTATCCTGGTTAATTCTTATGCTCTATGCTGCTATTGTTCTAAATCTTGATAGTTTCCCGTGCGTTCGATAGTAAGGGTTGCCAGGCCGAGTTGGACTGGTAACTATTTCAGAATAGGGACATGAATAATCAAAGGAAAGAATAGAAATAACCTAGGATCAATCAATCAAATGAATTGTGGATATTTGTTTGGCTAATTGTTTTTCCCAATTTGATTACAAACCTTTGCTTCTTTACTTTGTTTACTTGCATAACAATCAACCAATCCCCCCCTTGTTACTTTGGCATACAAATTACATAAAGAAAGACAACTCCTCCCTGTGGGATTCGACCATTGCTTGCCTATTCTACTAGTTTAGGTTATTAAGGATTTCACTTTGATTGGGCACACGACTTTAGCCTTTGTCAAATTGGCGCCGTTTCCGAGGAGGCAAGTTTTGATTTATTTATTTTTTTGTGTGTGTTTGTGTGCCAATTTTTGTGTGGACCTATCTTATGGTCCACACCCGTGCTACTGACTCTCCACTTTTAGCTTTGGATACAGAGATTGAGAGGACGCTTTCTAGGAGCCGCATAGTAAACAGATCTTTGGTCTTTGATAACCCAACTTTTGAGATGGCTAACAAAGCACCCACGTTGAGGCAGTTGACTGCCCCTAACCTGCAACAGCAATCGCTGGCTGTGCAGTTCCCTGAGCTGGCCGATGGCGTCAACTTCGAGCTCAAGTCAGGGTTGATCCACTTATTCCCCCACTTCCATGGGATGAGTGGAGAAGACCCCAATAAGCATCTGTCGGAGTTCCATGCCGTCTGCACCAGCATATAGCCTAGAGGAGTGACTGAAGACCAGATCAAGCTGAGGGCCTTTCCTTTCTCTCTGAAGGATTTGGCCAATGACTGGTTCTACTACTTGACCCTAGGGAGCATTGACACGTGGGCCAAGATGAAGAAGGCCTTCCTGGAGAAGTATTTCCCTGCAACTAAGCTCAACAGCCTGAAGATGAGCATTAGCAACATTGAACAGCAGGTTGTTGAGTCGTTGTATGAGTACTACGAGAGGTTCAAGAGGCTGATCTCTAGCTGCCCCTACCACGGCTACTCCGACCAAGACCTCGTACTTTATTTGTACGGAGGTCTTCTTGATGACGAGCGTCGAATGATGAACACTGCTTGTGGAGGGAACATCTTGAACAAGACTCCAGCTGAGGCATATGAGGTTTTCTTTGAGCTATTTGAGGGCTCAAGACAGTTCAGTAAGAGGGTGGGCGCCCAATCAGTGAGGGCTGCAGACTCTCAGCCAAATTCCACTCTACTCTCTGAGATGGCTGAGATGAAGGAGATGATGTGGAGGTACATGATGAAGGGTGGTCAGCAGCAAGTCAAATCATATGGGATATGCTATGACACGACGCATCCTACCGATGCATGTCCCATGCTACAGCAGCCCACTGCTGAGGTGAATGCCATTGGGGGATACGGCCCTTCAAGGCCCAGATATGACCCGTACTCCAACACGTACAATCCAGGGTGGAGTGATCACCCCAATATGAGGTACGGGAACCAGCAGAGTACTCCTCAAGGCCAGGAGAATCAAGATTATCAACCGAGGCCACCACAATTTCTTCCCCGCCCACAACAACATTAGCAGCCTAGGGGTCATCAACAACATTTTTGAGCTCCATATGACCAAAGACCCCAAGGCCAAGGTGCAAGTTCTTCTATGTCCAGTGAGGACCAGATCAGAGCCCTTGCCCAGAGTGTCACGACGTTGGTTGGCAATGTGAACTCCATGGGGTCACAACTTCAAGCGTTGATCCAGCATCGAGATACTCTCACTCAGAACATGATCCAGCATCAGTAAGAGACGAAGTCCAGTATTCAGAACCTGGAAAAGCAAGTGGGGTAGATTTCCATAGCAGTGAGCAAGTTGGAAGCTCGGGAGTCGGGGAAACTACCATCTCAAACGGTAGTCAACCCGAGGGAGAATGTTTGTGCCATGACGCTGAGGAGCGGTACAGAAGTGGACGTCAGGCTTGGCCAACAAAAGGTTCTCCGCAACCGCGAAGAAGAAGGCCGCGACCGCGGATTGGCTATTGACGAAGAGGAGAAAATCGAGGCTTTTCCGCGACCGCGGACAGATTTCCGCGATCGCGGAAAAATCTACTCTGAAGAGGAGCTGTTCGAGAGTAATCCGCGACCGCGGACAGAATTCCGCGATCGCGGAACACTCACTGGAGACGAGGAGTTGTTCGAAAACATTCCGCGACCACAGACATATATCCGCGATCGCAGAAACGCCCCTAGAGCCCCAGCACCTCTCAAAAACACCTGCGATGAATATATGCGTCCCAACTTCCCTCCTCTCAGCACACTGAAGCCTCCCGCACCCTTTCCCGAGGATCTGAAGGACACCAGAAGGGTGGAGAATAATAAGGACCTGTTCGAGACCTTCAACAACTGCGAGGTGAATATTCCTTTACACAAACTGGTTAATAGCATCCCTCGTTATGCTAAATTCTTGAAGGAGCTATGCACGATAAAGAGGAAGAAAGTGGTAAAGGAGAAGAGGAAGGTCCAGGTCAGTGAGAATGTTTCCGCTATGCTCCAAAAGCGGTTACAAAGAAGGCGAGTGATCCGGGCATGTTCACTAATCCTTGCAAGATTTGGGGCACCTTGTTTGACAAGGCCATGCTTGATTTGGGTGCCTCCATTAATGTGCTGCCTCTCTCACTGTACGAGTCTCTGGAGGTCGGACCATTAGAGAAGACGGGGATTGTGATCCAGCTGGCGGACAATTCCTATGTCTACCCCAAAGGAGTGGTGGAGGACGTGATGGTAGAGGTTGATAAATTGCTCTTCCCTGTGGACTTCTTTTTGATGGATACGGGGCAGGACAAGAATGCAACCCTTGTGAAGCTAGGAAGGCCGTTTATGAACACGGCATGGACAAAGATTGATGTGAGCAGCAGTTCGCTCACAATGGAATTCGACGGGGTGAGGGTCGGATTCAGCATAGATGATTCAAAGCGAAACCCTCCGGATGAAAACCCCAAGTTCTCAATTGATGTGAGCAACCCAAGTTGAGTGGGAGAGTACCAAGTCGAGCCACGACAATAACTAAGGTGTTGCTCGGGAGGCAACCCGAGGTATGTATTTCTTTTCATGTCTGTTCGTTTTAATGTCATTAGTTGTTATTGTTTTATCTTGCTTTATTTCGCTTTTGCATTTGTTTTTCGTTTCGTCTCTCGACTAACCCGCAGGAAGAACAGAAGAAAAACCGCGATCGCGGCCTCAGCCCCGCGACCGCGGCAAACAATACGAGAAGAATCCGCGATCGCGGAAATTTTTCCGCGATCACAGCCGCTGCGGCGATTTTAGGGTTTAGTTGGAAAAAAAATATTTAAAAAAAAAAGTTTGGCATTTTTTCCGCGATCGCGGCCCAACTGTCTGCGTTTTATTTTGAGAGACGGTGCGCATCATGATTGGCAAGGAGGAGACATTAGCCCCACATTTGTATTTGGCACCGATGATGGCCCGACATTCGACAGCTAGCGAGGAGGAACACCAGAGCCCACACCACGATTACATCTAGGCTCCATTTATGTGTTCATTGAAGGCCGTGCAACCCCAATCTCTTTGATATACCACTACACCTTACAGTGGATCTATTTAGTTCCACGGTAGAGATTGTTTGAGGACCGGTGCGACACTAGAGACATGTGCTTTCATTGATATACCGCCAACAACAACTTTCTGTGTCCAAGCCAACTCGGCGACAGTTGTGAGTACTTTATTGCCTTTCCCTGTGCTTCATTTTTTGTGTCTTTCATTACATTGAGGACAATGCAATGTTTAAGCATGGGGGAGTGTTCTATACTTGCTAGTCGCTGAGGAGAAAGGGAAAAAATGAAGAAAATAAAAAAGCCAAAAATTTGAAAAAAGGCAAAAATAGAAATCCTGGGATAAGTCGAAAACCCGAAAGGGCGACTTAGGTTAGAAGCAGGTGGCTTGGACCAGCATTAGGCTGGGGTAATAATTGGTCAAGTTTTATGTGAGCCCATCTATTGAAAAATGAAATGAGTGGCTTTGTGAAAACCTGAAAGGGTGCCTTGGCAAAATGAGTGAAAAGAAGAAGAGTGATTATTAGGTTTCCTCATTTTTCCTGGCATGGTGACATAATAAGAGGAGATATAAGGAGGATTCGGGTAGGTCACTCTAGGAGGCATAAGAAGATAGATGGAGGCTAGGATTAGATGTTTATTCACTCTATGGTGTTCGGGATAAGCTTGAGGAAGTAATCTGCTTTCCTTTAAGCTTGGATGTTGTATGTTTGGTTGTGTGTTGTGTTGTGTTTATTGTTTTGGTGCCTTGGAGTTTCATGTTTAGGTGCAATTCTTAGTGGAGAGAATTTTGCTATGTTTCCTGAGACCTTGGGGATTTTATTGGAGGAGTAGGTTTCTTTTAGCTTACTCGAGAACGAGCAAGGTTTAAGCATGGGGGAATTTGATCAGCACTACTTTGTAGGGTATATCTAGTAGTTGTTACCGGTGTTTTGGGTACCATTTGGAGATGTTTAGAGCGTTATTGTGGAGATTGGAGTTTTGGAGTAGAATTGCAGATATGGTGGTTTGGAGAAGCTTAAATGAAGATATCAAGAAGATGAGAAGAGAACCACGTAGAAGACGAAGGAAGAGCTGGAGAAGGAAGCCAAGTGGAGCAACAGAGAAGAAACCGCGGTCGCGGGGCTGAGGGCCGCGGTCGCGGTGAAGAGACGAGGCGAGAAGTGAAGAACAGGACAATCCGCGATCGCGGACGAGCAAGGATTTTGGTCGCGGAAAAGCCGAGAGCAAAGGAGTCAAAAAGGAATTTTCTGCGATCGCGGAAATTCTTCCGCGGTCGCGGAAATCTGCTCAGCGTGTCCGAAGGGTTTCATCCGAAGTTTACTTTTATTTTATTTTCCGTTTTTCTTTTAATTCTTTATTCCGGTTTCTTTATTTTATTTCCTTTTAAGACTTTGTTTGTTATCTTTTAGTTTTAGGTGTTGGGTTAGGTTATTTAACCTAATTTTCCCATCCACTTTCATTATTTTCAGATTGAGTTTTACATTCAGTATTGTTTTCCCTTCAAGACTATGAAGAACTAAGCACCCTTTGCTTAGTCCGACAATTGAAGCCTTCATTTGATTCATGATTGTGAGGTTATAACTCTATTTCCTATTCCTTTGGATTATATCTTTTCTCTTGAGCTTATTCATATTGATTCTTATTGATTTGACTGGTCTGGCCAGCTAGTTGATATTAGTAATTGTCTATTGCTACGGTTTGGATATTTCGAGTTGAAATCCCTTATCTTTTGTAGCAAACATGATATTCTAGGACTAGTTGGACTAGTTTATTATGAAAGAGATTTGATTATGTGTTAAATGCTGTGAAACATCGGTGTTGCATGTATCATGGTTAATTCCTATGCTCTATGCTGCTATTGTTCTAAATCTTGATAGTTTCTCGTGCGTTCGATAGTAAGGGTTGTCAGGCCGAGTTGGACTGGTAACTATTTCAGAATAGGGACAGGAATAATCAAAGGAAAGAATAGAAATAACCTAGGATCAATCAATCAAATGAATGGTGGATATTTGTTTGGCTAAGTGTTTTTCCCAATTTGATTACAAACCTTTTCTTCTTTACTTTGTTTACTTGCATAACAATCAACCAATCCCCCCCTTATTACTTTGGCATACAAATTACATAAAGAAAGACAACTCCTCCCCGTGGGATTCTACCCTTGCTTGCCTATTCTACTAGTTTAGGTTATTAAGGATTTTACTTTGATTAGGCACACGACTTTAGCCTCTGTCACACCTGAAGGGGAACAAAAGGCTGAGAATAGTGGGGATTCTGAAGTGCTTTTAGCTGCGAGGAGTTGTGTCAACTAGTGGAACTAGTTACTCTACAGCAAAAGAGAATAAGGGAAGATATGAGGGTCTTAGGGACTGCAGTGACAAGATATTGGCCAAATCACAGTCTGCTCCCTCCGTAGACATTGAGGATGTCTGATTTGTCTCTCTCCGGCTAAGTAATCCATCTTTTGTTCCCAAGCACATCCTATCTTTGTTTGCTTGTTTTTTTCTTTGTCTCTATTCCATGTGAATGCCATGTGTGGCCATTTTGTCTTGTACAGTTTCTTGTTGTCTTGCATTTGTATGTGCGGCAGTTTATCACATTTTGATGATGCCAAAAGGGGGGATATGATGGGTTGGTCAAGCTGAGGGGGAACACATCTAGTTGTATGATTTTCTTAAGAGGAAGTATGCATGTCTTGAGGGGGAACCTTTCATCATATTGTGTCTTTATATCTTTTGTGCTTATTTTTGTCATGGATGTTTGTCACCATCAAAAGGGGGAATTTGTTGAATTCCTTGTGTTTTGATTGTTACAAACATCCAGCTAATTTGTGTGGTGAGTGTTTCAGGAATCAACAGGTATGTCACAGGGAACAAACGACGACTTGTTTCAACGAGGGAACACAAGGTCTTCCAGACATACTGTTACCTCGTAGGAATATTTGTTGCTCATATATTGACAATTGCATCTACCGAAAAGGAAACTTGTGATATGAGAAGATCTCGTCATGGATGATATGCGGCTGTGATCTGAAGACTTGGAAGATCGTGTTGTTCGAAAGATATTGAAAGAAAAGATTGATTGTATCTTATCATTAACAGTTATTCTAGGATATTTTTCTTTAGATCATTCTTTATGGTTAAGACATTATCTTTTTGGATTAAGGATGATCGTTTCCATGCTGGGAAAGAAAGAACAAACTTTCTTTGGTTACTAGGGTTTTGGGTGAGGATATATTGGAGTGGTTTGATCATTTCTGAGTGTGGACTTTGAGCAATCATTTTGGTGCAAGCAAGTGAAGGTGTTTACGAAATCTTTGCAGTTGAGTTCGAGTTCAACCGTGGTAGGAGTGATTCACGACTAGGTGGTAAGTCTAGGATTTGAAGTTCGAGCTACAAGTGTTATCGAACAAGAAATTAATAAGACAAGTAGACCTCTTCAAAATCCTCTCAAGCGAGAAGCTTGAAATTAGTGGTTTTTCCGTGGTTAGCTATTTGGCTACTGGGGTTTCTACTCTAAGTCGTGAATCATTCATTTCATCTTTCTTGTGTTTTATTCCACAGCATATTCTGTGGGAATAAAACCCTTGTTCCCTCAGACGTAACACTAATGATCCAGCAAGGGTCATCAGTAGCTAACTCTGGAAACACCCTACTTAAGCAATCATCGTAGCGAAGAGAGTCGTGTATTTTTCCTAGTTCAGTCATTGATTTTGTCATGGTTAAGGATGAGGATTCAGAGACCACTTCACAAACTGCTACAAACCCTTGGAAGATGGCTCATGAGTCCACTCCGATTGTTGATACGCTCTACTTTGTAGTGCGTAACTAGGAGTTGTTACTGTATTATTAGGTACCATTTGTGTGGGTTTAGGAGACAATTTAGGACATTGGAGCTGTAGAGAAGAAGTGGAGAAAAGGAGAATTTTAGTGAAGTGTTGACATTAGTAGAGTATTGAAACAATGAGGAACTGTAAGGAGGAAGGACACAACCACGGATAGGAGCACAAGTCGCGGCATAGGATGAACCTGGCAGGAAGCAGCTGAAGGCAATACCGTGATCGCGGTTTTGTGTACCGTGATCGCGGCCAAGGAAGGACGCGCGAGATGCCGGGAAGTTAATGCCGCAGGCGCGGCTAAAGATACCGCAATCGCGGTTTTGGAGTTTTTAAAGACAGGAGAAAGATCTTTTCCGCTGATTTCCTATTTGTTTATTTCCTTATTTTATATTTTCCGGTTATTGTTATTTTTAGCAGACTCTCTTTAGGTTAAATAAGTTAAGTTCTCTTTAGGTTTTCTCTATCATTCATTCTAGCATTTTCAGAATGGCGTTTTAGAGGTTTTTTGGAGTTTTTGCAAAACCATGAGAAGGAACTAAACACCTTTGTTTCGCCTGACGATAGAAGCCTTCAGTTGATTTGGTTGTGAGATTATAACTCTTATTCTATTTCCTTTGGGTTGTATTAATTCTCTTTGAACTTATCTTTATTGAATCTTGCTGATTTCGCTAGCCTGCGCAACTAGTTGATGTTAGTAATTTTCTATTGCTAGGATTTGGTTATTTCTGGTTGAAATTCCTTATCTAGAGTAGTAACCACAATTTATAGGAACTGGTTGTGAATGTTTTATGTGAAGAGAATTGATTGTATGTTGAATACTGACTGGTTGTTAAGTGTTGCATATATCCTGCTTAATTCCTATGCTTACTGTTGTTGTTAAATTGAATCTTAATAGTTTCTTGATTGTTTAATAGTTAGTATTTTCAGGGCTAGTTAACCTGTTAATATACATAAGATCGGAATAGGAACAATCATAGGATTGAATGAACTTGAGATAATCAATGATCAACCTATCATACTGAATTGTGGATATATGTTAGGTGAAGCGCCCTCACAATCATATTTACAACAATCTTAACCATTTCCTGCTTTAATCCATTAGTTATAGAAAACCAAACAACAATCCCCCCTAGTTCCTAGTTGGTAACTTACTTTCTTACATAGAAATGGATCATTTGATTCCCTTGGGTTCGACCCTTGCTTGTCTGATATACTTGGTTAGGTTTATAGGGATTCTTTGATAGGCATAACGACTTTAGCCTCGTCAATTGTCATCATTTCATTATGGGTTATGGGCGCAATTTTCCATGATAATGGTGGTGCGTATTTTGCAGGCACAACATGAGTTATTAGGAAAGTTATAATTAACCAAGTGCTCCAAGGGAAGCTAATTTCCAAGGAATCGTTTGTTACCAAAGATCAATTATTGAAAAGATCTAATCTTATCTATGAGCGAGTTTTATCCGAGTCTTCATAAGTGACTCCTACGACCGCAACTATATCCTCTCTGAAGCCAACCCTTGCTTCTTAGTTTGTTCCCACTTGTCACTTCCCTGCACCTTCCTTGCGTTAATTCGGACCCACGTTAACATTTTCATGGCAAGGCAAGCTCCAATCTGGATCCTAGACGTGGAGACTAAGATAATCTAGAATAGCCAAACCATTCTTGTATCGAACCACCAGACCGGGCATTCTGGTATTATTGTATTAAGGGTAGTCTAGTCTCTTTGCTATCTCTTGTTTTTGCCCTATAAACTCTCAGTTGTGTACTCTCTTTCATTCGAATGTTCATATTTCAAATCCTTTTTCTCTCTCTAAATCTACATGGTATCAGAGCCCTTGCTTCTCCATTGAAGCTTGGTGATTAATTAAAGAAGTGTATATTCCATTCACAACATTCGCGGATCGAACTCCGCGGATATTGGTTCTTTCAATTCACTTCATTTGTGCTAAGGTTTATCTTTCGTTGTTTGGACTCAGTAATGTTGGTTATTTGACAATATCCATATATGTTCGTTTGATTTGGTTATCTAGGGTATTTGTTTTGTATTCATTTGGCTTGATTTGGGGGCTTTTGATTTTTGTTCGTTTGAAATTTGTTTTTGAATTTGTTTAGACCTTTGTGTTTTTACCATAGTTGGTCGTTATGATGATTCTCTTCAGTCGATTAATGTTCAACTGGATGGCAAAAACTATTCATATTGGAGCTATGTCATGAAGAACCTCTTGCATGGAAAATCTATGTGGAGTTACGTCACAAGTGTTCGAGTGGAACCAATAGACGAAAAGGTTGATAACTATGCCAATTCGATTGATGTTTGGGATGCATACAATTCAAAGATTATTACTTGGATCAACAATTTTGTTACCCACTCTATTGGTGCTTAGTTGGTAAAGTATGAGATTGTGAAAGAGGTGTGGGATCATCCGGCTAGGTTGTAAACTTAATCTAACTTTGCAAAATAATATCAATTGGAAAAAGATATCCCTGCTCTTCAATGGAAAGATATGAGTATTCAAAACTTTATTCGACTATGTCTACCTTGTGGGATCAGTTAGATCTAACTGAATCCTCATAATTGCATTTTTTATCGACCTACATTGTTTGGCGAGAAGAACAACGCTTGGTTAAGTTTCTAATGGCAATTCGTCATGATTTTGAGGGATTATGTGGTACAATCCTACATCGTACTCCTCCCCTTAGTTGAGTATGTGGTCAATGAACTCCTTGCCTAAGAGACTCATCTTAAGTCTCGGTCTGATAAGGGGAGTCCATCTTCTGCTACTCCATTTGTTTTTTCCGTTTCACAACGTCCATCTGATAGTACTCCACACAGGTTTTTTCTAAAGGTCTCTCAAGATGAGTGCGCCTTTTGCAAGCAAAAGGGTCGTTGAAAAGCTCAATGCTCACTATAGTTGAACAAAGGGAAGCCACCCCAACTATCGGGTCCTTCGCAGCAACCACGTCATTCGCACCAACCACGTCCACTACAACAATGGTCGACTACTCCATGGAGACCTCACCCACTTCAATTTAACAATGGAGTTGTTGCCCTATATTTGGATCCCGATATGTTTGAGCAGTTCCAACAGCTTGTTGCCTCACAGCCTCATCTCATGTCTGTCTTTGCTCCTAAATCTTTATCGTCATCTAGTACCTCAGGTATATCATCCTCCTTGTGGATTTTGGATTCGGGTGCTACTCACCATATGTCTCCTCACTTGTCGTCGTTGGTTTCATTATCCCCTCATTCTTCTATATCCATTATGATAATTGATGGCACTCGTATGCCATTAGAAGGTGTTGGTTCTATTGACACGTCTCTTGTGTCTCTTCCTATTGCATATTACATTCCTAGTCTTAATCTTAGTCTTGTTTCAGTTAGTCAATTATGTGATTTTGGTTACTCATTCTTTTTTTCTTCGTCCACTTGTTGTTTTCAGGACCCTCAATCGCAGAAGGTGATTAGGACGGCCAGAGACAAGGTGGACTCTATGTTTTGGATGAACTCAAAATATCAAATGTTGCTGCCTCTAGTGTGGATTGTCTTCTTTCCGTTTGAGTCATTCGTATTCTTGTTTTTATTTATGGCATTCTTGTTTGGTCATGTTTTTTCTTTTCAGTTAATGTTTTTAGTATCTACGAAAACTTTAAGGCATTTGAACTCTCAAGATATTTCTCACTTTTGTGGTTGTAAACTGGCAAAAAATTTAGTATTACCTTTTTGTAGAAGCATTTCATCTTCTCTTGCTCCTTTTGATTATGTGCATTTTGATGTTTGGGACCTTCCTCTGTGTCTACAAAAGGGGGTTCTCAATATTATGTTTCTTTTATTGATGATTTAACTCGTTATTCTTGGGTTTATCGTATGAAGTGCAGGTCTAATTTTCTTAATATCTGTTGTGATTTTAGAGCTCTTTTAAAGACTTAACATTCTGTTGTCATTAAGGGCTTTCTCTGTGATTTGGGGGTGAATACACCTCTAATGAGTTATTTCAGTAACTTGCTTCTAATGGGACCATCCGTCAGACCTCATGTACTGACACTCCTCAGCAAAATAGTGTTGTTGAAAGGAAACATCGTCATCTTGTTGAAACAACTAGGTCATTCTTATTGTCTGTTTAAGCTCCTAGTTCCTATTGGGATGAAGCCATTCTCACCGCTACTTATGTCATTAATAGAATTTCCATATCTCAAAATTCAGGCTTGTCTCCTTTTGAAAAACTATAGGTGATTGCACCTGATTATTCATCCTTACGTGTGTTTAGTTGTACTTGCTTTGTTCTTCGACCCCATGTTGAGCATACTAAACTGTCTCCTAAATCAGCCTTTTGTGTCTTCTAGGGTTTTGGTGTTGGTCAAAAGGGTTATTGTTGTTTTGATCCGGTTAGTCAGAAATTATATGTCTCTCGTCATGTCAGGTGTTTAGAGCATATTCCATTATTTTCTATTCCTTCTAGCTCTCATCATATCACACAGATAGATCTAATTAAACCCTTCAATCTTGACATTGAGGATGTTACACCCACATATCCTAATATTGTGATTCCTGAAATTATTGTCCCTCGTGCTCTCCCTCCTACGATTACTGCGTCATCTCCTGAGATTGTGAATGATCCTCCTCTTTGTCAATCTAGTCGTTCCCGTAAATCTACTAAGCTTCATGATTTTGCTTACTTGTCTTACTCTACTTCTTTTGTTTTTTTCTTGTTACTATTAACCATTTGTCTGAGCCTATGTCCTATAGAAAATATGTTCATTATACTCTTTGACATGATGCTTTAACTAAGGTACTTACTGCTCTTTATCAGACTCATACTTGAGATTTGGTGCCATTGCCATCTAAACAACACATAATTGGTTCTCATTGGGTCTACAAGATCGAGACCAAGTTTGATGGATCCGTTGAACAATACAAGGCTCAACTTGTTGCTATTGGTTACTCTTAAGAGTATGGTCTGGACTATGAAGAGACATTTGCACTTGTTGAAAAGATGAAAACCATTCGCACTATCACTGTTGTTGCCTCTACTTGCCGATGGAACATCTTTCAGATGGATGTTAAGAATGCATTCCTATATGGTGACCTTCAAGAAGTAGTTTATATTACACCTTCTCCCGACGTTGCTCATTGTCCTGGATATGTATATAGGCTTCGCAAAGCGCTCTATGGCCTCAAGAAAGCACCCCGTGTATTGTTTGAGAAGTTATCCACTGTGATTATCTCGCTTGATTTCCTTCCCAGCCATCATGATTCGGCGTTGTTTGTCAAACATACAAGTGCAGGTTGTATCCTCTTATCCTTGTATGTTGATGACATAATTATTAATGGTGATGACTCTGATGGAATTGCATATCGAAAGAGTAACTTGGCCCATTGTTTTGGTATGAATGACTTGGGTTTGTTACGTTATTTTCTTGGGATTGAGGTAGCTTACTCTCCGAAGGTTTATCTCTTGTCACAAGTCAAGTATATCACTGATCTGTATGAGCATGTGTGTCTTACTAACAACAGAACTGTTGATACTTCTCTTGAGACAAACCCTCGATACTCTCCATCTAACGGTCTTCATGTAACACCCCCGACTTATGTTGGTAGTGCTACACACCAGTGACCTCAGACTTTAAAGTCCAAAGCCATCCTAGGCTTTAATCGGAACAATTATGCTTAAATAAATAAATAAACATTAAATAATAAAAGAGTAGCGGATGACTTGTATAACGAATACTCAAACTTTTATTAAAATTCCTCTCATAAATTGAGAAGGATAGTTTTACAACAAAGTTAAATTACAGCGGAAGACTTTTAAAATAAACCCTAAATACATGACTAATTTCTCTAATTATTACATTTATTTAAGAAGGTTTAATCGATACTAAACAACTTTAAAATAATATTTCTTTAGAACACAACCTTCAACTGCAAGCCTTCGTCTTTGATTTGTTACTTCAATGTTGTTTGAGACCAACCACTAATGTGTTGTATAGGACGGATGACACCAGCCAACCATGCAAGGAATATAAAGTTTGGTTAGTCTAATGAAAGACTACGCAATGGTGAAATACGAATGGTTCATGTAGTTATATATAGTCATTACCCTTGTTTCTCGAATAATACTCGGTAAACGGTAAATGACTACTATACTCCTACTGAATAAAAATAAAAGATATGCTTCAAGAGAAGACTCCAACGAACTGAATCTTATGGGAATTATATGAATTTGTTTGGGAACATTTATAATTATCACATCAATTTGGATCATCGACCAACCTCACCGCATAATGCGAATCCAGATTGGAAATGAGACTTATTTTAGACAAGATTCCGGGCGGGTTCCACCTTGTACTTCTCGCCCGACGTATATTAAATTTCAAAACGTGTATTTACGTTAAAGCTTTTAATCCACACCAATCTCGAAATGAGATATATCAAGGGACGAATCCCGAATAACGGCACTACCTAAGTGCACCACCACTTATATTCGAATAAGGGTAGGTCATGACCAAAAATTATTAGGGTAATAATCCTCCTAGTACCAAGTTATAAAGAAACGGCTATACCTCGCAAGGTAAATAGCGTTCCTAAGAATACTCATGCTAACTAAGCATACAAGTCCACACCAAATCTACATCAAAGTTCATCTAGCACCCTATGATAATATATATATTATATATATATATATAGGGGTGTTCAGGTAAAACGAGTCTTGTGGTAAAACGAGTGGACAATCTTGGAGCGTCAGATTAAGGGTGATGGACGGATGTATTTTAATAGAGATATTGGGGTGTAGTGGGGCATGTAACATGGGAGTAAATATCACAATGGTAGTTGGAAAATTTTCCTAATTAAAAAAAATCAAAAAAGGAAAGATTTGCACCAAGATTGGAGAGAGAAGACGAGAATCTTCATTCCAAATGTTCAGACCTTTATGATGATATTTAAAAAAGGAAACAATTGTGGTTTTGCTATGATTCACGTGAGAGAAGACGAGATGACATTCAGGAACTGATATGCATGTTACTATCACTGATATTCAGAAATCGTTAAGGCTTATTCAAGTCCCTGTAATGATACTCGCGAAATGATATACAAGAAACCATTGATGATATTCAAGAATCATTAAGGCATATTCAAGCCACTCAAATGATATTAAGGAATTGATATATATATGATCTATAAATGATATTCATCATATTGTCTTGAATATTCACTCTTTTATATGATATTCATGTGCGTCGTGTTGCATTGATATTCATTATCTTATATATTGAGTGCGTTGTTAAACGGATATGCACTTAGTTCGTATTGATATTCATCATGCGTTTAAATTCTCATATTAGGATCGCATTTAGACATGTTCGTGAATATCTTAACATACAGTTTGCATAACATATAAAGAAGTGTGCATATCGTACACAAACAAGTGAATATCACATACATCGTATAGAAAATGCATATCATACAAGTATATTCGGCATATCACTATATGAAAAATGCATATCTCATCCACATAAATGAATATCACATTCACGACTAAAGAAATAATCTATAATTACAAATTGCATATCATACAAGTATATCTGAATAACAATTCTATTAACATGAATATCATAACGCCAAACGTCGCCACCGCGGGAGTTCTCAAGCAGTCCGTCGCCAATTGGCATTTCCATGTCCACACCACCCCTCTCCACGTCGCCGCCGCGCTCATTGTCTGCCCCACCGGATTCCTCCGACAAGCCTGCATCCTCTCCATTGAAAAATTGAAAAGATTGAGAAACCGAAAGGATTTAGGGTTCAAAACATTATGATTCAAAAAATTAGAGTAAGATACCTATGGAGATCCGAGGGACGAGGATAATCGAATTCGAGACGGTGCCGACGATGATAAAGCAAGGAGGCGAAGAGGAGAAACGAGCAACGATGAGAAGCGAAGATCTGGCGAAGTCGACAATGGCGGTTTCCAATTCTTGCGACAAAGAGGAATACGAGAGAGAGAGAGAGAGAGAGAGAGAGAGAGAGAGAGAGAGAGAGAGAGAGAGAGAGAGAGAGAGAGAGAGAGAGAGAGAGAGAGAGAGAGAGAGAGAGAGAGAGAGAGAGAGAGAGAGATGAAGTTGAGGGGATTTGGTGAATATTGTAATCCCTTGATTTTAGGGTTTGAGGGGATCTGGTGTGGTCACATCCACTATATAAAATTGGAAAATCCATCATTAAATCAGAGCCATCTATCCTCTTCTCATCCAACGTCCTATATTTATCCACATGTTTCACTATAACAGCATGTTTTACTAGAGCATATTATATATATATATATATATATATATATATATATATATATATGAGGGTCATTGCTAGCAAAATATACAACCTAATATATAAGGTTTATTTTCACACCAATTTAACACACAAGTTCCTAAACAAAATTTTCAATTATATTTATACCAACTTAATTACCACAATCGATTCATTGTCAATTAAGATGAATATGGAATAAATTGCAAGAGTGAACCACCACTTGCCTTGAGTTACGGAGAAGGTCGAACGGCATAACGAGGATAGTTGCTTCCGAATAGCAATTTGACTTCGTGCTTTGATTTCGTTCCAAAAGAGATCCCGAGACGTACCCAAATCACACAAAATAAATAAATTATAATTAGATAATTTATTCAATATCGAAATTTGAAGAATACATCTCTCGGTTTTCAATTGAATTTATTTAACTCTAAATAAATCAATTTCAAGGATTTTCAATAAAACGATTATTTATACGATACTAAAAATCATTTAGTCGTATATTCTAAATAATCATAACATAAGTAAATTGATCAAATAATTTATTTACAACTCTAATAATTTATAACCCCACATATTATCTAATTGAAATGTTATAATTTAACAATTCATAATATAAGATAATACCCAAATAAATATAATTAATTTAATTTTACTCTTAATAAATTTAAGTTCCATGGAAAAGCTCTATTTATAGGGCTTTGATAGGTCTCAAAAAACCCTACAGATTCATTACAAGCTTGGGCCAAAACGATCCCGAATTGGATCCAATTTTGCCAAATTCTTGCACGACACGTTCGAATATTTTTCTTGCCTTTCGGGTGCAAAGTCGATCTTGTTTGGGGATAATCCCTGCCGATTTTAAGGGGTATAAGCATGATTCCGTGTTATCTAAAATGTCCAAGTGTCAATTGCCAAAACCGAGCAAAAACGCGTCCAAATCCTCCATGGAAGGAAGCTTCCATAAGATAGCCACCTATTTGCACACGGTCCCCCGACTTTTTGCCTCATTTTCTCATTTTTAACATTTCAAAAATTACAAAATTTATCCAATCTTATTTATAACTTATCCTAAGTTTAATTATATATTTTAACCCAAATTTAAGTTAAAGGAAATTTTAAATTAGGCTAGTTTTAAGCTTAAATCACCCTTTTCTTATAAACTTAACCATATTTTAAATAACATTCTATTATTCTTACTATAAATACTTTATTCTTAACAAGATAATGTTATTTAAATTAATATTAACATAAGTTAACATAATTTATAAATTCATGACTTAAAAAATAACCTACTTAGGTTAATTATTATTTTATCCTCTCATGGATAAACAATTTAATTCTTATAACATTTATTATTATATTTAAAAATTTCCAAAACCACATTCATGGTTATACTTATTTATTAATTTCTACACCATACTATTATAACCCATTTGATAATTTGTAAAAAAATTATCTTAAATTACTCCTCTAAAATAAATTTCCAAAACCACATTCATGGTTATATTTAAAAATTTCCAAAACCACATTCATGGTTATACTTATTTATTAATTTGAACATAAGTTAATGAAAATTTAAATTACTCCTCTAAAATAAATAAAATAAATTTCAAAACTTTTATTATCTTAACCCAACTTTCCATTGTGATCTGTAGTCGTACCAACATAATTACTACTCTCCGGAATGAAGAAGGGACTAGATTTCATATGGTAAGGAGGTGAGACAATTTGTTCTTGATTTCTTTGTTGGATTGTATGCGGAAGCACTTAGCTTGTGTGCGATATTGGCACTTCCCTAAGTCCTATGTGATCAAGGTAAGTAACATTTACTAGTTACAACATTTATAACTCTCGGTTGATAGACTACATCTTATGTCAAACATATCCTTATTCCTCAAAACCCAAAACATTATCTTTCGGCATTTTATTGAGTATAACCAAACCAAGGTTGTAAACCCCTTTTATAGATTTACCCGTACTATGCCAAGGTCAAAAAAAGACACCTTGCTTTGGAAAAAACAATCCTTCAAATTCCAACGGTCTCATAGGATATTATTTGGAAAGGAAAATCTCAATTTGTTTTAAGGGACCTAAGTTTACTATGTTGGTCTATCTACTAGTATACTAAATAGCATAAATAAACATCATGCATAAACTTAGAAAGCATTTTAAAGTAATATAAAATGCAAGAAATAAATGTGATGCTAGTATGGCACCAAAAACCTATAAGATCTAATCTTCATAGATTCTTGTTTGTCTCTTGGATCGGATCTCCATCCTTGATACTCCTTTGGATCTCCATCCTGGAATCTTCGTAGGATCTTCTTTATTGCTTTACATAATGTAATTATAATCTAATTGCTTGAAATAGAAGTACAAAAATACATAACAATATGCAGATCGTGTACAAGAAAAATATAACGATACGCAAATCGTATTTTCTATCCTATTTTAGGCCATATCAGTCACCGCATGCAATAATAATATCATAATATTAATCATACACGCAAATATTAAACATTCATCCATACACTATTAATTATATGAATATACCATAAAATTCAACTATTTGATAAATAATTAAATTCTACTATCTTATTATTTTAGTTAAATTATAATTCATATATGGAATTAATACCAATATTAATCATTAAATATGCATAATTCGAAATATATACACAAAAGATAAGATATCTATTTCCTTATGTTTTCTAAGCAAATTAGGACGTTAAGTAACAAGTGCCCTAGCTACCCAACTCGTCGCCCTAGCCCTACCCCCACCATGCACCAATAGCCGCCCAACCGCCTCCTCACACCACCTCAGCTCCGTCGCAGCCCCTCCCTGAGCCACTCTTAATCCGCCATGGACCATGTGGTCCACCCAGCCACGGTTTTATGCCTCTCCCACTCAAAGTATTGTAACAAATACAAAATTGGTTGACTTAGGAGAAAATAGGGGATAATTTTCATAAATATTGGGTTCTTTATAAATTAATGTATGAAACAATTTCATACAAAATTAATATAGCTTGGGCAAATTCAAGGCATGAAATTCTAAATTTCTAGGGTCTTATTCGATTAACATCATCATAAAAATCCAATATTTTTCATGTCTGACTTTAATTTATACAAAAAATCATATCTATTGCATAAATTATACATGATGTTTGAATTTTAGGGTTGAAATCAAGCAAAAAATCGGAATTTTGAGCATAGAAATTTCGAACATATAGGCTGAAATCCTAGTATGTTATGTACATAAAATTCACAACTTTATGTATCCAATGAATTAAAATTACAATTTTAATCATACAATTTAATCCATATATCAATTCTCAACCTTAATTGAACCAAAATAATCAAGAACATGCATCAGAATTACAACTTTAATCATGATCAAAATTAATTTATACAAGAGGCTTTGTTGGGATTTAGATACTTTTAGCGGAATTTCATAAAACACTTTTCTAACATCTAACTTTGGATTTGATGCATAAATCAATATGAATCATTTAACAAGTAGTAACATACCTTTTTAATGCAAATATTCAATCTATGATCAACGTGGAGATTAGAACCTCAATTGTGATTTCTCTATTTGATCCATACGAGCACAGGTCTAGACCGCCTTGCTTACGTTTGCTAGAATGGGACAAAACTCGGAGCTTTATCTTTTGCACAAGGCATGCACTGCCGGCCCTAGCTCTCTTGGGTGTGGTGTGTGTATTTTCTCAACATATGAGATAATGGATAATTCCCTTGTATCTAGAAAGGGATATATATCACAATTATATTATCTTATCTTTCATAAAGCTAACTTTCATTTTATCATCAAGCAAATAGATAACACTTATTATTACTTTATGAGCAATCCACATGCCCCAAATAAGCTCTATATGGTCGGCCACCTAGTGCCCCATAATGGGCCTCGATTTACTTTGATCTAGCCCTAATACTATATTGTGTGACCTTATATGACTGTTATAATTAGCAATGGGACCAATCTTATTTATCACATAAATCATTATTGGTTTCTAGCAAAGCACTATGACTACCTACAATATCCGAATATAAATCTCCATTATTAATCCTAAACTATTATTAGTAATTGTCATCTTGATCGAATGAAATATTCCTTCAATCTCCTATTTGTCCTTGAATAAATGTGCAATGTAAAAATTCATTTGTCACCACCTGTCCAATTTGATGATATGATAACATCTTATGTAATTCATATCAATATTCAAATTGTTTCTTGAACTCCGAGCTTGAACTGTCAAAGCAAATGACTAACTTTAATCCATTTGAGCACGACCATGCATTTTCAGTTCTTACTCTTAAAGTGGACAAGACTTCTCCAATCTTGCATAACTATAGCTCTCACTCAATTTCCAGCAATCTCGATCATTGCCTTTATAACCACCTTTTATGGAACGTCGTTTGACCATGTCAAAGACATACCAATCACTAAGTAAGAGAAATATCATATGCATGTTTGAGGAATCTACTAAACATCATTCAACTTAAAATTCTAAAACTCATTTGAAGAATCTTAAGCTAGGTTTGCCCAATATGTATCCTCTAATACATATCCATGTAATTGATTAGACATCCTTATAGTCTTTCAATGAGTCTATCAATAAACTTGCTATCAATAAACTTGCTAAATAGTCTTTCAATGAGTCATTTATGTCCAAATTAATGACTACTATGGATAACTTATAAATTATAATTTCAGTTCACTTAATTGGGTTTCATTCATTTTTCACTTATGATGATCCTATTTGACAATTAAAAATTACTTGGACATTTTATTTAATTCTAAACCATAATTAAATAATAATGAAACTTTTTTCAAATAACAAGCATTACTAAAAGTTTAGCATTCATGAAACCAATCTCCATAATGTAAAACGATACAATCTCAAAGTCATTCTCTAATGTGCTTAATTCCCTTAGCCCTAGTGTTACTGTCATGCTTGCGATTAGGTAAAGGTTTAGTCAATGGATATGCAATGTTGTCATCCAAATGAACTTTGCACAACTTCACTTCTCTTCTGTAGACATAATCTCGAATGATATGGAACTTTCTGAGCACGTGTCTAGACTGGGAGTTTGAACTTGGGTCCTTAGATTGGGCAATGGCACCATTGTTGTCACAATAGATGTCAAATGCCTGATCACAACTAGGAACAACACCAAGTTCTGTAATGTGCTTCCTAATCTACATAGCTTCCTTTGTTGCTTCAGTCACGGCAATGCACTCAACTTCTATTGTAGAACCAGCTATCGTGCTTTTTATTGAACTCTACCAACTCACTTATCCTCCATTTAGAATGAAGAGGTATCCTGATTGAGATCGGAAGTGGTCTATATCTGTCTAGAAGCTTGCATCAGCGTATCCTTCAACGACTAACTCATCATCATCTCCATACACCAAGAAATCATCCTTGTCTTTCTATTGTAGTTTAGGATGTTCTTAGCTGCATTCAAGTGTATTACTCATGGATTTGATTGGTATCTGCTGCACATGCTCAAAGCATATGCAACATCTAGGCGAGTATAGATCACGACATACATGATGGATCCTATTGTTGATGCATAAGGAATCCTACTCATCTTCTCTAGCTCAACAGGTGCAACTTAACACTTGCCTGGCTAAGTTATAAGCCATGCTGCATAGGTAAGAATCCTCTCATAGAGTTCTTCATATTGAACATATCAAGAACCTTATCTATATATGTTCCTTGACTCAGTCCAATTAGTCTCTTAGATCTATCTCTATGGATTTGTATACCTAATATGTACTATGTCTCTCCTAAGTCTTTCATGGAAAAACATTTCTTCAGCCATTCCTTAATGGACTCTAGCATAGAAATGTCATTTCCAATGAGTAGTATATCATCTACATACAAGACTAGGAAAACCACTTTGCTCCCACTAAACTTTTTGTAAACACATGCTTCTTATCCACATCTAATGACATCAAATTGTTTGATTGCCTCATTAAATCAAAGATGCAAACTCTTTAATGATTGCTTAAGTCCATATATAGACTTCTTAAGCTTGCATACTTTACTAGGATTTTCAACCCTCAGGTTGTGTCATGTACACATTCTCCTTCAAAAACCCATTTAAGAAGGATGTTTTGACATTAATCTGCCAAATCTCATAGTCGCAATGAGCTGTAATTTCTAGGATTATCTAAATGGATCTAAGCATATCAACTGGTGAAAAGATTTCATCACAGTCAATACCAGGAATTTGTCTAAAACCTTTTGTAACCAATCTTTCTTTGAAAATTGATACATTTTCGTCCTTGTCTGTTTTGAGTTTAAAAACTCATTTGTATCCTATGGGTGTTACCCTATCTGGGAAATCAATCAAGTCCCATACTTGATTTTCAGACATGGAACCCATTTCATACTTCATTGCTACACGCCAATTTTCAAAGTCTGGACTCGTTACAACTTGCTTATAATTAGTAGGCTCTTTGCTTTCTAAAAGCAAGATATCGCAGCTCGCAGTCAAAACAAAATCAACATATTTCTTCGATTTTGTTATGGGCCTAACATATCTATGTGTGGGCTGAACAACAAGAGGATCTTTCACAACAATTTATGGATTCTCACTAGAATCAAATTCTAGAGGGACAATAGGAGTGAGATCTTGAGATTCCACTACTTTCGGCTTATGGGTAGCCTCTCCTTGTGAGATTGCATCGCCAAATAAAGTTGTCTTTAATATGGTGTATTCCATGTCATTTTACTACTAAAGTTATTGCTCTTCTCGAACTTCTTCAATATGTACATTTCTCCCTCTATCATTTTTTAAAATAAAATCCTTTTCCAGAAAGACATTATCCCGAGCAACAAACACTTTGTGCTAATCGGGATTGTAGAAATAGTATCAGTTGTTTCTTTAGAATACCCTACAAAGAAGCACTTATCTCATTTGGGTGCAAGCTTGTCTGAGAGTAAATGTTTTACATAAGCTTCACATCACCAAATCATTAGAAAAGACAAACTTGGAACTCTTTCAATTCATAACTCATATGGTGTCTTATCTATAACTTTTGATGAAGTCATGTTTAGTGTGAACACTGCAGTTGTGAGAGCATATCCCCATAAATATATTGGAAGATTAACAAAACTCATCATAGAACAAACCATGTCAAGCAATGTTCTATTCCTCTTTTCAGATACACCATTCAATTGTGGTATTGTGAAAGAATCTCACAACTCCTTCAATGATGATCATTTTTTTGACTCAAATATTCACCACCACGATTAGATTGTAATGCTTTAATTTTCTTGCCAAGACTTCAACTTTATTCGGAAACTCTTTGTCCATATCAACTTAAATCATTAGTAAAAGTTATGAAGTATATGTAACCACCTGTAGGATTTATGCTCATTGGTCCATATACATATGTATATATTAGGCCCAAAAGTGCATTTGCCATTTCATCTACTCCAGTAAAAGGTGATCTTGTCATCTTTCTCATTAAGCAAGACTCACATGTTTGAAAAGATTCACAATCAAATGAGTCTAGAAGTCCATTCTTTTGGAGCTTCTTCATACGATTCAAGCTAATGTGACCTAAACGACAATGGCATAGATAGGTAGTGTTCAAATCATTTGATTTTTACCTTTGAGTATTTATGTTATTGACATTGGATTCCAAATCCATTACATAGAGTCGATTACTCAATGGAGCATTAGCATAAAGAATATCATCCTAATAAGCATAAATACATCGATTCTTAATGATAAAATCATAGCCCTAAATATCCAAAACAAGAGTTGAAATAAGGTTTGTAGTAATAGAGAGGACGAAATAACAATTATTCAGTTCTAAAACTAAACCAAAAGGTAAAGGCAGACTATAATCTCCTAGCGGTAGTGCACCAACTCTTCCTCCATTTCCAATGCGCATGTCTACATCTCCCTTATCCAAGCTTCTACTTCTTTTAGTCCATGTACATTTGAAATAATGTGAGAACTAGAACCATTATCTAATACCCAAATTAAAGCTTTTGTTGCTAGGATTTCTATAGAAAACATACCTGATTGGAAATCATAGTTCCATTCTTCTTGTCTTCCAGGTCTTTTGGGTAGTTCCTTTTCTAATGCCCCTTTGCATTGCAATAAAAACATCCATGGTCAGTAACTGCATTAGCCTTTTCAAGAGCCTTTGGCTTAGGATGAGCAACTTCTTTGCTCTTTCCTTGTACATGCTTCTTCTTACCAACGGCCCCTTTCATGAACCCTTTTTCCCTTGTTGATCATTAGAATCTCCTTCTTTGGTCCAACAATGATGGTTTGCTCAGTAGTCTTGAGCATCCCATGAAGTTTTTCAAGACTTTTTCCAACTCCACTCATATTGAAGTCGGTTTGAATTTGATGAAACCATTATGTAAAGCGTGCAGTGTGATGTCAATAGCAAACTTTGACTATACGCGAAGCCAAGTCTTTCCATGCCTCAAAACTCAAAACTTTATCTTTTGGCAATTTGTTGAGTATAACCAAACCAAGGTTGTAAACCCCTTATATAGATTTATCCGTAATATCCCAAGTTCAAAGAAAGACACCTTGCTTTGGAAAAAACGATCCTTCAAATTCCAAGCGTGTCATAGGTTATGATTTGGAAAGACAAAATCTAAATTTTCTTCTAAGAGACCTAAGTTTGCTATGTTGAATTATCTACTAGTGAACTAAATAGCATAAATAAACAACATGCATAAACTTAGAAAGCATCTTAAAGCAATATAAAATGCAAGAAATAAATGTGATCCTAATATGGCTCCTAAAACCTATAAGATCTAATCTTCATAGATTCTTGTTCGTCTCTTGGATCTCCGTCCTTGATACTCCTTTGGATCTTCATCCTGTATTTTTCATAGGATCTTCTTTATTGCTTTACATAATGTAATTATAATCTTGATGTGGATCTGGTGAGAACACTTCTTAAAATGAGAACTCTCTTAAAATGTGAACTGGTGCACAAGTCTGCGCAACAAGGTACACAAGTGGGAGAAAGTGCATAATGCACTTGCAATCTCATGCACACATATTTGGGTGCACAATTGTTTACTACGTTGGTGCACAATTGGTCTCCCTCATTGACCCACCGGAGCTCCAACATTGATCACCGTTGACCAGTGTTGACCGACCCTTGACCGGTTAGTGCACTAGCTTATGCACCATTTTGAAAGTGCACCATGTTATGAATACTTGTGCACCATGTTGAAAATAATTATGCACCATTTAAATAAAATACAAGTGTACAATTAAATAAATACAAGTATACCATGTCATAAATAAATGTGCACCACGTTACAAGAAATTGTGCAGAACAATTCATGTGTTTGTGCACTGAGAAGGTTCATGTGTTTGTGCACTCCATTGTATTTAAAAAAAAAAGTGCGCTACTCAATAAAAATTAGGTGCACAATTCAACATATTATGGTATATTTTTCAACAGACTTTGGTGCACAAACTCGTACAACTTGATGCACAAACATTGTGCAATGCTTTTGTACTTAGAAAAAAAAAACAATTTCATTACTCAATAAAATTCTAGTGCACAACTTCACATATTTTGGTACACTTTTCAACAGACTTTGGTGCACCAATTCCTACAACTTGGTGCACAAGACTAGTTCGCATTTTTAGAGAAGTTCTTATTTTAAGAACAGTTCTCACCTGATTCTTTTACATTATAATCTAATTGCTTGAAATTGAATTACAAAAATACATAACTATATGCATATCATGTACAATAAAACGATAATGATACGCATATCGTATTTTCTATCCTATTTTGGAGCTTACCGGTCATCGCATGTAATAGTAATATCATAATATTAATCATACACGTAGTTTTAATATCAAATATTAAACATTCATCCATACACTATTAATCATATGAATAGACTTCAAAATTCAACTAATTAAAATAACTCATATGATAATTAATTAAATTCTACTATCTTATTATTTTAGTCCAATTATAATTCATATATGGATTTAATTTCCAATATTAATCATTAAATATGCATAATTGAAAGTATATACTCAAAATATAAGATATCTATTCTAGGCAAATTAGGACTTTTGACAACAATTACCCTAGCTACCCAACCCGCCGCCCCACCCCTACCCCAACCATGCACTAGCAGCCGCATAGCCACCTATTTGCGCCACCCTAGCCTCGTCGCAACCCCTACCCGAGCCACTCTCAAACCGCCATGGACCATGTGGGCCACCCAGCCTCAATTTTATTCCTCTCCCACTCAAAATATTGTAACAATTACAAAATTTGATTGATTTAGGAGTAATAGGGTGTAATTTTCATTAAATTTAGGTTCTTGATAACTTAATGTATGAAACAATTTCATACAAAGTTTATCAAACATGGGCAAATTCAAGGCATGAAATTCTAAATTTATAGGGTCTTATTCGATTAACATCATCATAAAAATCCAATATTTTTAATCTATGACTTCAATTTATACAAGAAATCATATCTATTGCACAAATTATAAATGATGTTCGAATTTTAGGGTTGAAATTAAGAAAAAAATCAGAATTTTAAGCATAGAATTTTGGAACATATAGGCTGAAATTCAAGTATGTTATGTACATAAAATTAACAACTTTATGCATCTAATCAATTAAAACCACAAGTTTAATAATGCAATTTAATCCATAGATTAATTCTCAACTCTAATTCAACCAAAATAATCAAGAACATGCATCAAAGTTACACTTTAATCATGATCAAAATTAATTTATGCAAGAGGCTCGTGATAGCGTTGTTGGGATTTAGATGCTTTAGCAAAATTTCAGAAAACACTTTTTCTAAAATCTAACTTAGGATCTTATGTATAAATCAATATGAATCATATAAAAAGTAGTAGCATACCTTTTTTATGCAAATCTTCAAGTTAGGATCAACGTGGAGATTATAACCTCACTTGTGATTCCTCTACTTGATCCACACGAGCACAGGTCTAGACCGCCTTGCTTACGTTTGCTAAAAATGGACAAAACTCAAAGCTCTCTCTCTTGCACAAGGCATGCACGGCCGGCCCTAGCTCTTTTGGGTGTGGTGTGTGTATGTTCTCAACAAATGAGATAATGGATAATTCTTTTGTATTTAGAAAGGGATATATAGCAAACGGATTTGGTGAGAACTGTTCTTAAAATGCGAACTTTTCTTTAAATGTTAATTCATGCACAAGTCATGTGCACCAAGTTGTACGAGTTTGTGCAACCAAGTCTGTTGAAAAGTGCACCAAAATATGTGAAGTTGTGCACTAGAATTTTATTGAATAGTACACTTGTTTTTTTTTTCTAAGTACAATAGCAGTACACAATGTTTTTGCACCAAGTTTTATGAGTTTGTGCACCCAAGTCTGTTGAAAAGTGCATCAAAATATGTGATGTTGTGCACTAGAATTTTATTGAGTAGTGCACTTGTTTTTTTTCTAAGTACAATAGCAGTGCACGATGTTTGTGCACCAAGTTGTACGAGTTTGTGCACCAAAGTCTGTTGAAATGTGCACCATAATATGTTGAATTGTGCACCATAATATGTTGAATTGTGCACCCGATTTTTATTGAGTAGTGTACTTGTATTTTTTTTAAATACAATGGAGTGCACAAACACATGAACATTCTCAGTGCACAAACACATGAATTGTGGTGCACTATTACTTGTAATGTGATGCACATTTATTTATGACATGGTGCACTTGTATTTTATTTAATTGTACACTTGTATTTTATTTAAATGGTGCACAATTACTGTGGCGCACAATTAATGTGGTGCACTATTATTGTTGTTAATCATTATTCCTTTTTTAGAATTTTTATTTCATTTTTCTTTTGTATTTTTTTCATCATTTACCTTATTTCTTTTTTAATAAAAAAAATATTATTTTGCAAAAATATCCCAATTAAGATATCCTTACAACTTTTTAAAAAATGTAATCATGTTTTTTTACATAGGGTATTTGTACAATTCAGTATTCCCTAATAGCTAAAAAAGTAAAATTGTGAGCACGTTTGTACAGATACAGGCTATATAGCGTTAGAGTATTTTCAAATTATTATTTTCTCCATTTTTTAATCAAATAAATATAAGTAAAAAAATTATTATAAAATTAATCCAAATATCTAAAAATGCCAATTTCCCCAAAAATATATTTATATCCTTATTGGATTTTATTGTTTTTTTGTATAACAGTCAAACATTAGGGTCCTTCTAACAGCAAGGTTGCCCTAAATCATCTGAATGGATGATCTTTACAAGTTGAGTACCGAAAGAATTAAAGGTAGAGTTCATTTGAAAGAACTCATATCTATCACTAAGCAGGGGGCAAGTAAGACGATTATCATTGTTTGGGGAAAGGAGCTGCTGAAATTGATGGAGAGCATAAGACGGGATGGGTTGCGTTGCCAAGAAATCTGCTGCTCGATTAGCCTCGAAAAAGTAGTGAAAGACCTGAAAAGAATGAAAAGACGAAAGCAAAGAACAAATATCCATAATAATATAGTGTATTTTCCAAGGAATTTTCCAGATTCCTCGGATAGAGTTAATAACTACTAAATTATCTCCTTCGATAATTAGTTGTTTGATATTGAGGCTAATAGTAGTTTGAACACCATAAAGAGATGCCAATGCTTCACAATGAAGAACTGAAGTAGATGGAATTTTCTCTCGATAGAAAGACATCACTTTCCCATTTGGACCTCGCAGGATGTATCCAAAGTGGGAGGTGTCATCGGTTTTCTTGGAGCCATCAAAGTTTAATTTTACCCAGTAGGTTGGGGGTTTTTTCCAAGTCCGGTTTGTAAGAAGTGCACGATTTTGCCTTATGGTTGGATGCTTAGTAATGTTAGTGGATATTGTCCATTCTTGAAAATATCGCCAAGCTTGTTCTGAGGGGCATATATTGAGAGAGGTGTTAGGTTGTCGGATTGGAGTTGGATTGTCTAAAAAGTCAAAGTTAAAGTGAAAGTCAGATGTAAGTTGAAGAGAAAAAGAGGAATTAAGTTTGGATTCAAGTTTAGATATCATTGATTGAGTGAAAGGGCAAGTGAAGAAAAGGTGATTGAGATTCTCGTCCATAGTTTGGCAAAGCTGGTAGGTGAAAAAAAACATAATAAAAGTGTCTATTAAGACGTTCTGTGGTTGGAAGCGCATCCATAACTGCTTTCCATATGAAATTTTGAATTTTTGGAGAAATCTTTAGTTTCTAAATCCAGGAATAAGATTGTGTTTGTGTATTATGAATAGCCCTCTAATTCAGTTTCTGTGTAGAGGAAGTCGTAAATTGGCCATCCGAATTAAATCTCCAGATAAGTGTGTCTTCCATAGGTGTCGATGGGATGTGTATATTATCAATTTTCTAAGTGATATGCTGGGGTAATAATGCTTGTAGGTCAGCCAGGTTCCATTGGTTGGATTGGTTGATGAAAGAGGATACGGTGATATGTAAGTGTTGTTGTGAAAATAAGGAAAAAGGTCACAGTTGGGAACCCAAGAGTCTGACCAGAATTTTATCATTTTACCATTAACAAGTTCCTAACCAATACCTTTCGAAATTCATCTCGGAGGTGTAGGAGGTGTGAAAATTGCCAAGACTGTTTGGGTTTCTTACGATAAGAAAATAAGTCTGTGGAGGTAATATATTGTTCAGTTATGATTCGGACCCATAAAATATTGGTGTCTGCCAGTATTTTCCATAATGACTTCATTTGAAATGATTTATTTGTTTCATGGGTGGTGTGGAGACCCCAGCCCCCAACGGTTTTTGGTTGACAAATAGAGGTCCAACTGATAAGGGGGCGGTAATGAGGGTTAGATTTGTTCTAGAAAAAATCTATAATGATTTTATCCATTTCAGTACAAACAGAGATTGGGAGCAGGATGCTTTGCATCAAGTAATAAATTTCAGGACATAAATTAGACTGAATAAGAACAAGACGTCCAACCTGTGATAATGTGTTGGCTTTCCATTTGGATAATTGTTTTTTTAGGTTGTGGACATAATCATCAAAGATTGCCTTTTTGACACATCCTTAGATTTGGTGACTTGAATGTTAAGAATGGATGCAAGAGATGTAGTGTGAGAAATGCTAACGTTGGAGGAGGTTTGTAAAGAACTTTTTTGGAAGTTAATCGATAAACCAGAGATACGGCTAAACGTTTATAAGAGGTCCTTTATATAATACATACTAGGTGGAGTGTCATTAGCAAAAATTAAGATATCATTAGCAAAGGTAACAAAAGGAATACAAGTTCTGTTGTGTGTTAGTTCAATCCCAATTTTCCTATTAGGTTGTTGAGCTTCGTTTGCAAGAGTACGAGAAAGGTACTCCATGGAAAGAATAAAGATAAAAGGGGCAATAGGGTCACCTTGGCGTAATCCACATAAAGGCTTGAACATAGGTCCAGACTCATTATTGACCAACACAGAAAAAGACGTAGATGTAATACATGTCATGAGTTTTTTAACCCATTCAGCAGAGAAACCAAATTTTAATAGAATCAATTGAATGAAGTTCAAATTTAATTTGTCGTAGACCTTTTCCATGTCCAGTTTGAGAGCCACCTAACCTTTTCTTCCTTTCTTTCTGGCATGAAAAGAATGGAAAATTTCATGTGCAAGCAGAATGTTGTCTTGTATAGCACGGCCTTCAACAAAGGCACCTTGGTAGACACTAATTAGTTTAGGGAGAACCAATTTTAGACTATTGGCCATAATCTTTGTGATAATTTTATAGATTATATTGCATAAACTAATTGGTCTAAAGTGATTGATTGTGAGCAGATTGTCATTCTTAGGAATATGAATTATGAATGAGTGGGCACTTTCTTTCAGTAGTTGACCAGAATGAAAGAATGCTTGAATGGCTGAAGTCAAAGATCTACCAACCGTAGGCCAGAAAATCTGATAGAACTCAACAGGAAAACCATCAGGGCCCGGCGTTTTGTTGGAGGGTAATTAAAAACCACTTTTTTAATTTCAGTATAAGTAGGAAGAGCTAGGAGTTGAATATTATCCTGATGAGTAATGAGTGTGAGGATTGATGGTTCACGTGCATTTGAGCTGCTAAAATATAGATTCGCCGCGACATAGACTATCTCATAAAATGAACGCGTTCTTCCAAACGATGGACAAGAGACTTGTAAAAAAGACGTTTTATTCATAATCAACGCGATGATTCTAATGGCGATTACATTTCAACAAATCTTTACACGAGAACCATACACAGACCTCTCATTTTCTCCCCCGAAAAATGGGTGATCCAACCAAAGGTCCTCAAAAAGTGAAGCTCTACACCTATTTATAATGTTCGAGTCCAGCTTGTGATTGTTGGCAAGGAGCAGAGACGTGTCAGTCAACGGTGACTTGCATGGGCCGACGTGTCGCGCGCGAGTAAGGTGGCATTCAATGGCGGCTGAGTTATGGCTCCGTTCCATTGGTCGAGCGATATCACAACATACAAATGATCATCGCGATCTTTTCAGGGTTGTGCATGACTTGAGCAAGGGTCTCACTTTTTTGGCTAAAAACACGAAGGAATGAACGCGGTGATTCCACGTGTTCAGTGCTATTCAAGAATAGCGTGCTCCATCACATCATCTTACCTTGATGACGAATGTGTAAAGTCATCAAGGCAACACATGGAGAACGCGTTGAATAACTGAGTTTATTTACTTCACTTCACGAGGCACCTCCATCACGCGTCGGTTCAACCAGGTTGGGCTTTTGCTTAATATGCCTCAAGTAAATCGGCCTAGTAAACTTCTAATATAAGAGAGGGCAGAGGCGGGAAGGCCCTCACTTCTCCTTCCTTCTTTTCTATCTCTCAGACAGAGCTTTATGCCGATTGAACTCCTTCCGCCGCTTCTCCGCCAGCGAGTGCCTCCTCTTCGTCGTCCTTCTCGAAATCGTCCAGGTACTCCGGCTTTCTCAGCCTTCTAACTTCAACTACATTTTGATTTTCGCTCGATTCCTCAACGTTTCTGCTTGTAACTGCTTTTTCCCCCTTTCTCTCTCGCTGTTCTTTTTTTTTTGTTTCTCGTACTTCTGGATTTTTTCGGGCAATACTGGAGGCGGCGGCAGTACTGGAGGGTAGGGTTCTCCTGAGAGGGTGAAGACAAGGACGGGGAAAAGGTTGAACGACATGATCTAGCGAGTCTTGCATGTTGCAAAGCGCAGGGGTTTGATGTCACTCTTCACTCTAGAACTTCTCCTCTCCTCTTTTTCTTCTCCCCTTTTCTTGTCGGACTCTTCAAATTCCGCCTCCAGATCTTTTGACAACTTCACTCGTTTCTACTTCTTGTTGATCGCGTTCTTTTCATGGAGGCCTTTCATTTGCTTTATCTTGGTTACGCGCATTCTTTCTTCCTTATGCCTTGTTACTAAACTTTTTCTTCTTCCTTTCAGAGGGGACTTGTTTAATCGTGTGCAATTGTCCTTCCATATCTCTTCACCATGTCAAGTGAAACGAACTCAGGGAGTGGTGATGTCTATGGCAGAGCAGTAGAGAACGCGTATAGAGAGCATGAGTCCGCCTCGAGTCTCGAACCCGAGACCGTGTCCTCTTCTTCGAGTGAATCATCGCGTCAAACCATAGACGAAGCTGCTTCACAGGGGCGAGTAATGCGGGTTGAGAAAGTGAAGGGCATGGGTGTGGTTTCTTACTCTCCCGCAGCAAATGTTTCTCAAAGCAATCCCCAAGACGAGAGACCGCGGAGTGCAGCAAGCTTTGTGAGCCATCGCTTGAATGTTGATCCTCCTCCTACTCCCGCGGTGATTTCACACGAAATTCCCATGATGAAGAGTCATCCAGGGAAAGACATGAGAAGTCATGGAATGGCAACAAGTGTCTCGCTCTCCACAATGGAAGATTTAGCGTGATCAATTCCTTGGCCGGTCGGGACAGAACTCTACCTTCCTAAAAAAAGAGGAACTTCCATGGCGCGGTATGAGAATTGCATGGTCGTCTTCGTAGCTAGCGTCGAGGCTGGGTTTCGCCTTCCTTTGCCTAATTTTTACCGCGATTTCCTGAGGCTTCTCAACCTTAACCCTACTCAACTATATCCTAACGCGTGGAGATACCTTAGCAGATACACGATACGGTGCTATCACTCTGGTCCCACCCCCGACGCGCAGCACATGCTCAAGCTTTTCACTTTGAAGTATGACAAGGGCTTCTACAACCTCAATCTTCCTACCTTGAATGTCATCAGTAAGCCTTCCAACGTGGGCAAATGGAGGGACAAATGGTTCTTAGCACGATGTTCCTCTCGTTTAGCCTTTAACTGCAAGCTGTTTCCGGGTCCTTTCATGCATCCTGACAAACCAGATCAGAAGAAGATTGACACGTGCAAAGCTTAATTTCGCAATGAAGGAGATGCCCCTGACTACAAACGCTTGATTACTTAGGAGAATTTAGAGAAATTTGGGTTGAGTTTACCGTGTTCATGTTCTTTATTTTCACGCGCTACACTAACCTAGTTTTTTTCTGTTTTTTTTCAGAAAAAAAATAGAAAAAAGAGGGTAAGAGATCGCGGTCTGAGAGTCGTGCTAACCCTGCACTTATTTGTGCCTCGGGGAGGACCAGTTTCGCCGCGCCCAGGTCTTTTGTGGCTGACATGCACAAGTTGGGCATCCCAAGTGACATATGTGCCAAAGAGAAGGAGTGGCTAACTTCACTACCCCTCACCTGTTAAGAAGAACGCGGTGGCAGCCCCAAGCTCGCTTGGGGGATCTCACTCGTTAAGAAGAACGCGGTGGCATCCCCAAGCGAGCTTGGGGGATCTCAGCCGTTAAGAAGAACGCGGTGGCAGCCTTAAGCGAGCTTGGGGGATCTCACCCGTTAAGAAGAACGCAGCCAAGCGAGCTTGGGGGATCTCACCCGTTAAGAAGAACGCGGTGGCAGCCCCAAGCAAGCTTGGGGGATCTCACCAGTTAATAAGAATGTGGTAGCTTACCTGGGATAGTCTAGTCGACCTAATGTGAGGACAGGTCCCCACGGTCGGCGCCAATGATGGTTCTCGTGCATTTGAGCTGCTAAAATATAGATTCGCCGCGACATAGACTATCCCATAAAATGAATGCGTTCTTCCAAATGATGGACAAGAGACTTGTAGAAAAGACGTTTTATTCATAATCAACGCGATGATTCTAATGGCGATTACATTTCAACAAATCTTTACACTAGAACCATACATAGACCTCCCGTTTTCTCCCCCGAAAAATGTGTGATCTAACCAAAGGTCCTTAAAAAGTGAAGCTCTACGCCTATTTATAGTGTTCGAGTCCAGCTTGTGATTGTTGGCAAGGAGCAGAGACGTGTCAGTCAACGGTGACTTGCATGGGGCGACGTGTCGCGTGCGAGAAAGGCGGCATTCAATGGCGGCTGAGTTGTGGCTCCGTTTCATTGGGCGAGCGACATCACAACATACAAATGATCATCGCGATCTTTTCAGGGTTGTGCATGACTTGAGCAAGGGTCTTGCTTTGTTGGCTGAGAGACACGAAGGAATGAATGCAGTGATTCCACGCGTTCAGTGCTATTCAAGAAAAGCGCGCTCCATCAGGGATAATGTGGAGGTCACTATCTGAAAGTACTTGGTTGGTAGTAGGAGTAAAACATTGTTGCAATTCAGAATAGATCATTTGTTGAATGAGATGATGGTCTTGAAATATACAGCCATCTTGGGTTTGGAAAGTTGTAATCTTTTGTCGATACATACGTATTTTAGCTAACGATTGATAATATTTTGTGTTTTTATCTACATTTTGAAGGTGAATAGATTTTGCGCGTTGTTTCCAAAATAGGTGTTGAAATTCCAAAAGTTTGTTATATTTTTATAGATGACGTTGATATTGGGTATAGAGAGAAGGGGAGTGATTGGAATGTAATAGGGCAGCCTGTAGATCTTGTAATTTTGTCACTGTTAATTTTAATTGTTCAAAGTTGTTTTTATGTTTAGATTTAGACCAAGATTTGGAATATAATTTAAGGAGCTTTTGTTTCATGTAGAATTTGAACATATAGGAACCCGTGTTTTTATATTTCCAAACTTTGTGGACAAGAGCTTTGTAGCTGGGATCAGAGAGCCAGGCATTTTCAAATCTAAACGGATATTTCCGAAAGGGATGGCCTTGGTCCAAGGAGAAGGTGATAAGACAATGGTTTGAGGTAATAAAAGGGTGGTGCTGGACAAGAATTGATGAGTAGAGATCAGTGAAAATTGGATGAATCAGAACATGGTCAAGTCATTCATAAATTGTGTCAGTAGTGGTAGCTGATTTTTTCCATGTGAAAGGAAAGCCAGAGAAATTGGTGTTAATTAGTCCGAAGTCAGATAAAAAAGTATTTAATCTGGTGAATCTGAGGTGATTTGGGATAGTACCACCTAATTTTTCTAATGGTAAAAGAATATCATTTAGGTCCCCCATTATAACAACTGGAAGGGTGTAATGGGTAATGAGGCTCTCAATTTTATTCCAGTAATCTGATTTAAACTCTTCTCAACTAGGAGCATATAAAAAGAAGAGAAGAAAATTTAGATTTTGAATTTGAAGCTGTAAAAGAATAATATTATATTTATTAAGTAGGACATTAATGGATTTTACATTAGGGGAGTCATTTATGAGTAGCCAAAGTCCACGACGGGATCCTTCAGCCGGTGATATAATAATTGATCGAAATCCATTTTTTTGCAGAAATGTCGGGCTGATAACGTCATTTATTTTTGTTTCAGCGAGGCATAGCATGTCAAGTTGGTTATGGCGTTTTATAAATACAATTTCTGTCTAGAAGTGTGGTCGACGAATCTCCCGTGAATTCCAATATCCAATCTTCATATTAAATAATGATGAATAATATTATAACGTGTAATTGTACTTAGGTTTATTTAACTTATGTACCCTATCTGTACACTGTTGTCCATGTTTTAATCCAATTTATTGGATTTTATTGTTGAACTTCAACTAGTGAATTCAGCTCAAAACTTTTAATATCAGCTGGAAACACCCAATTATATAGACGAGAATGTCACGAAAGCAACCATAGCTAAGGCGACAGCAAGGCATGTTGACGTTTGCAAAGCTTAAACTTTTTCAGGTATTTTTCTGAGTTTGGGTGAAGAAAAAAGAGATTCTGATTTTCTCAGAAGACTTGCTCGTACGGTAAAAGCTGATCAGTATTAGCAGGACAACAACTGCTAGCTAGTCTAGTGTATTCATACCTAGCTAGCTCAAAAGCTGCTATTTGAGCTTTTTTTTTTTTTCAAGAGAATCAATCAATTTGGGGAAAAAACAATCATAAATTGGTTTAGCCATGGACGAAATTCATCCATGCATGATCAATTGATCATGGTATAATTACTATTGGAAGGGATTTGCTAATAACTAGTGTAATATTTGTGTCATGTAATGTAATTGTATTTGAAATTTAAATATTTAAATATTAATATTTATGTATAATTTTTATATCAAAAAAGTTATATTCTCTCACAAAATTAAATTGTCAAACAAACTCTATTTATGATTCTTGAGTAAAGCAACATAAAATTGGTCATAAAAAAATAAAAGTTCTAAGAAAAATGAATTAAATCATGAAAACGTAAAATCGGTTATGAATAAATACAATCTTAAGAGAATTAAATAAAATTGTATTAGCTTATGATAAATTTTATCATAAAATAAAACATTTCAATAAATTTTATTATAATAAAATAAAAAGTGAGATAATAATATCATTTTATTAAATGATAGTATCAGATATCAGAAAATTTGGAAAAGAACAACATATGGCTCATTTGGATATTTAACTTATTGATAAATATCAAGTTTAGGTTTTTTCTTAAATTTTTAAAATTTTGTATAGTTGGAAATTATAACATATTTTAACTATATTATTCAAACTGGATTTAAAACATAATAATATAAATAAGTTATATAATTAGTTTAATTGATATGGTGACTTTATAGAGGCGTTAGGATATCATTGAATTGAAGATTTGATTTGGTAAAGCATAATCAATCAAAACGAGTAAAAAGAACATACATAAAGAAACAATAAAATGAGCAAGGGGGGACCAGGGATTAGGAGCGATCAAAATCGCACAACTGGAAAACACAGAAGAAGTTTGGTTGATCAGTGAAACAGCGCAACCAGTCGAGGCCCTACGAGAGGAGACTAAAAGAGCGCAATTAACAACACATAAACAATCAGAACGAGTCTCCGTAGCAGAGACTCCTAAATTTCCGGCAAAATGCAGGCCCCAAACCAGAACCTCTGCGACCAACAGACCCACAACAACACTTGGTTTTAAAACATTACTCCCAAGGGCTACAACAGATCAATCAGACTGAGACAGAGGAGAAGTCAGGCCAACAGAGCCATCATCCCCCAAACTAACATCAGCAAGCTGTACATAACTGACCCAAAGTGAAGCTAAATCACAATCACTGACATGATTAAAAGAACCAGAACATCCTACATGATCCGATTTGCAAGCAAAGTCAAAATTGTAACACCTGGAACAAAGATGGACCACCAGCAGTGGAACACAAACACTGGAAAACTTGACATCAGTTCCAAGAATTACATCAAAATGCAACAAGACCAGCAAAACAACATATGTACAGACAGTAAAACCGAAGCAGACATCCCAACATCGAGGAATAAAGAGACGAGAAAGCTTACAGAAGGAAAGAAAAGCAATCAAGAGGAATTTAGACCCAAGCAGACAGAAGGACCCAAGCAGTCGGGGGTCCGACAGGGACGGCCATCTAAGCCACAACATTGGCCCACCGCAGGAAGACCATTTGAAGGGCTAGCAGACAGAACAAAGGCGACGATGACTGGAATTGAAACCCTAGCACCTGCAGATGGCGTCGAGGAGTCGGAAGAGATCCCAAGAGAGAGGGGAAGGGAAACCCTGACGCGAGGAGCAAAGGCAAGCGGAGTTGGGCCGACGATCGGAGGAGAGGGCAGCAAGGATCGGCGAAGGAGGAAGCTAGCACGCAGCTAGAAGAACCCTCACACCAGGAGGGAGAGAGAGTTTCCCTCATCAAGAGGGTAACCCATCAAGGTATTCTTAGAAAGAATTAGAAGTTAAAATTTACAATTAATGTGAGACCTAACCTTTTGATTTTTTAAGGTTTAATGTTGTGATATTATTCAAAAGTCTGACACGTAAATAAAAAAGGTTATTATTTCATATAACATTTATTTTATTTTTTAATTAATTTATGTATGAATGGCTATTATAAAAATGATGTTAGATGTGAGTTGAGTACTTTGTTCTTTTAAGGACGAATGTGTAATTTCAATAGTTATGCTTGTAACTAGACCTGGCAATCGGGTCGGGCGGGCGGGCGGGTTTGGGTCTGAGTACTCCCGGGTTCTGGTACATTTCGGGTCGGGTCATTTCGGGTCTAAAATTTATCGGGTCAAACCAGGTCGGGTTTATTGTCAGTTCGGGTCAACTCGATGGGTCGAGTTATGCAATTTTTTCCTGCTTTTTTTAAATTTAATTTGCGTTAATTTATGAAATATTTATATTAAGTTTTTTTTCGCATGGCTATCTATAGTTCAATTTTAATCCCGATAAAAATAATGTTATCATAATGCCTTAACTATTAATTTTTAACACTATATATTATAGTCTAAATTAACAATAATTTACACAAATCTAGCTGTATGTATGTTGTATGCACAAATTAAACAATAATCTGCACAAATTAAACAATAATAGTGCCAATTCCTGCATAAACCATTGTTAATTAGCTTTTGATTTAAATTTTGGATGAACAATTATCTGCACGAATTAAACAATAAATTGTGCCAATTAAACAATAACTCTCTGGCTACTGTACCAACAAGGAATCAAGGATGAAACAACAACTAATTCAAGAGAACACGTAGAAAATTGGGACCCTTAAATCACTTGCTTAAATCATCTACAGAATTTAAAAATGCACAAAACATTGCACAATCTAACATGCAAAGAAGAATCAATGATGAAATAATCTAGCGCTTGAAGCGGTGAGGATTAAAAAAAAAGAATCAATGTAAGGCAAGTAAACTTGAAATCTTAATCTCTAAATCAAGAAAACCGGGAAAGAAATAAAAAAACGAACCTTGAAGTGGTGAGGATTAGCAGAAACGGGGAAGCCCTTGACAAGCAGAGCCGTATCAGAGATGAAGAGACGAACAGGGTGTTCGAACCCGACACCGACTGCAAACGGACAACCGGTGAAGGGAGTTATCACGGCCGCTGGAGGTGCGAAGATGATAGTGGCGTGGTGGATCGGCGACGATGAGCGAGTGAGCGATATGAGGCGAGGAGAGGCGCAGCCGCGCAAGGCTTGAGGCGAGGAGAGGAGAGGAGTTGCGCAGTGCAGGGTTGAAGTTCTGAAATAATAAACCCTAAAATTTCCCCGGGTGAGTGTTTTTTTAGTGTGCGGTATTTTTTTTTCATTTTCCCGCCTTTTGTTTTGGACTCGTTGGGTCAATTTTACCCGAAAATTTTCCGGGTCATCGGGTTTGTTTGAAAACGGGTTTCGGGTTCAACTTTACGGATTATGACCCAGAAAAATTCGATCGGAACGGGTCGGGTTACCGGGTCGGGTCATATTTTGCCAGGTCTACTTGTAACTCATCAGAATATGAAATGCAAAAAAGTTCTCTTTAAAATGCTACCACAATTTTAATTAGTTGCAATTTTCAAAATAAAAAATACAAAAAAGAATATAACTGAATAACTGGTTACGAAAGATTCTTTAACAACCAAATATAAAAAATCTCAATAATTTTTTTATAATATTTGTGAAATTCCTTTTTCAATTGGTAGTATTATGTTTAATCCAATTTTAAAGATTTGATTTATGAGCTATTATATGAATTTATTAACCTTAAAATAATTCATTTGTTAGACTTTGTTTTGATTATTGTTAAGTCAAGATTTGATAACTTATGAATCCTATCTTGGTACTCGGTGTTTGTAATATGGTAAAACTAATATGATCAGCCTTATATGGTAATAATCAAATAATATCTTAAATGTTTTGTAAAAAAAAAAAGGAATGATGCTATTATAATGGATATATATCTTCAAAAACTAAGCTTATCTTTAGAAGATCTTCGAGTTTATGTTTTGATAATCAAATTTTTAAACTTATACTTTGAGGGCATAAGTTAAGAATTTTGGTTAAGGAAACTAAACCCTAAAGAAAAAATGGTAAATCCTTTAATAAATTTTTTTTAAAAATTTAAAGTTTAATGTAATTTTCTTATATACGAGATTTTAACCTATGTCCTTACGATATAAGTTAGAAAAATCGATTGATAAATAGTAGACGTGATTTGTAAGGATTTTACAATTTATATTTAGCTATAATTTTGACGTATTCATGTATAAACCCCATAAATGAAACAAAAAACCCTACAATTACACACGAGTAAAGTAGGATCATAAAATCGTTTTGGTGACAAAAAATAAACATATATTTCAATAACTAAGATTCATAGGTATGCTCAAGGAAAAAAGAATATACTCATGCGGAATCAAAGTCAAACTACGTAAAATAGTATTAAAATAATACATGAAAGTGTGTAGACTATAAATGTGCGTATTATTTTTTAAAACATTTGTTAAGATTTTTCAATATTTTTTGTTGAGAAACTGATGTTTTTTAGAAATTTTTTCAAAAGGTAAAAATTTACAAGATGACACCTTATGATGTGGATCAAGAAATATCTTTTGTGAATTTTAAGGAAATACGTTCAATATATACACAAGTAAAATTATACCAAACATACATATTATTTTGATTTACTGACTTACACGTTTACATGATATTTACATTTTACCCCTTAGTATTATTTATAATATTTTTATATTTAGATATATTTATTATTAGGTATGATATGTTATATGAAAATTTAAATTCATTACGATATGAAACATTTAAAAACTAATTTTACAGCTTAAAGTAAACTTCCGAGTAAAATATTTTGTTTCCAATAACTTAATTTTAATTATAACAAATAGATTTTTCTCATCTCAAATTCTCACAAAATTACACGATTGTAGTAAAAATCAATTTCGAATATGATAAATCTTGTAGATGTGAAGGAACATTTACATAATTAAAGTACATTATTATTTAAAGTAAAAATGTGACCCACAATTTTCGTTAGCATAATTTTTTTTTTAAAGGCTAATGTTTAAGAACCTTAATGACCTATTGACCTAACATCATCGAAATGTCACACAAATTATTATTTTTGAGCAACTGTCAAACTGCTTAAGAAGGAATTCTTATTTGTATACTCTAGATGGATCTAGTTATTAAAATATTTTCAAATGAATAGCAGTTGAAATGTAGATTACATTTATTTCAAAATGTAATCTATGGCTTGAAAATATGTTAGGTTTAAAAAACATTAGAATATTATATATTTTAGGTTAAAAATAATTGACCTTTATTTTTTTTGAATTGTTACTCAAGTTTTTAACTCTTATTATTTTTTGAGATTATGTACAGCTATGCCGTATAAATGTATAAATGAATAGTCGAACATCTGTAGTGTTTGTAGAATTTTGTTAGATAATTATTGTAAAATTAAAATAACACAAATGATTAAGATTAGCTGTTCATTAAGATTTATTAAGGGCTCAACTATTCGGCGCATAGGCATTTTTGCCTTTTGGCGCATAGGGCCGCGCGTAACGTGAGAATAGACTTCCCACGTTACGCGTCGATACTGACCCATTCAAGACCCACACGTAACGCGTGAATTGGCTCCACACGTTACGTGTGGGATCGGTTCACACGTTACGTGTGACATTGTATCACACGTAACGTGTGGGAATCTGGCTATAAAAGCCAGATTCGGCTCCTCCTCTTCATTCAGCATCAGCACTCAGCCTCCTTGCCCCTCCCGCTGCGCCTCCTTGCCCCTCCCGCGTAACGTCTCCTTGCCCCTCCCGCGTAACGCCTCCTCGCCCCTCCCGCGTAAGGTTAGTTCCTAGAAATAATTATTTGATTTTGTTTTTAATAAATTTAAATCCACACATAGTATTTGGTTAGATAGATCTAGGTTTGGATGATAGATCTACGATTTGGAGATGATTTGGATGGTAGATCTAGGTTTTGTAGAAGTTTTTGTGATGTTTAGGGTTTTGGTTAGGTAGATCTAGGTTTGTAGACATTTTGTGTGGAAAAATGAAAGTGGAAGTGATGATATTGTTAGATTGGTAAAAATTGTGGATTTGTTGTTGAATTTTGGGTATATTTGAAAAAAAAAAAAAATTCGGACTGTCTCGCCGGAGAAGACGACCGGAATATCGCCGAAAAGTCGCCGGCGGCTTCCCGGTGAAATTGGAATGTGCACATTCACACGTAACGTGTGAATGTGCACCACGCGTTACGTGTGAGAGCAAGTCACACGTAACGTGTGAATTTCCATTTTTTTAGATTTGTGGAACGTTGATTTTCTGTTTTTTTATTTTTGTTGATTAAAATTCGGACTGTCTCGCCGGAGAAGACGACCGGAATATCGCCGGCGACTTGCCGGTGAAATTGGAATAAGCACATTCACACGTAACGTGTGAATGTGCACCACGCGTTACGTGTGAGAGCAAGTCACACGTAACGCGTGAATTTCCTTTTTTTTTGATATCTGTAACGCTGATTTTCTGTTTTTTGATTTTTGTTGATTAAAATGTGTTGATATGTAAACGCAGATGGAACCTGGGGAAAGAACTGAACGCAGGATACGTTGCAACCTTTTACGCCAACAGTCGTATGTGACTGGCGAAGAGGTCAAAAGGTCGGAAAGGAGGCAACGGAGGGATGTGTGCTACCGGGATGATGAGACCGGCGCATACCAGATTGGAGCAGGTAGCAGTACTGGGGCTGGTTTAGGGTTTCAAACTGGAGTCGGTAGCAGTAGTGGGGCTGCTGGCGATACTGGCATGATAGGAGTGCATAGCCTAATGGAAGTGCCGTCGTTTATTGGGGGTAGAGCAGGCTCTGAGCCTCCGAGGGACCCAGACTATGAAGGAAGTCCGCTGCATTGTTATTCTGATACAATAGATCAGAATAACTATTACGGGCGGAATTTTAGTCTGCCGGTACTACCGCCGCATGTGAGCCCTCATCATAGCCCGAGAGATTATTATCAGGGAGATGAGGAGCAGGACAACCCGTGGGAGAACCTGGCGGTGTACCCGAACGCTGCCTATCATCAGCCTATGGTAAGTACATTTAGTATAACATGCATTTGTTTACAATTCATTATTGCATCTGATCTATTTAATAAATGTAAGATCATGCATGTACATGGGGGACTCAAGACCAGGGGACTCAGGCCCAGTCCAGCAATGCCTGGATTCCAAGAGAAGACGCCCCAAACACGGCGGGCGAGGAGCCGGGCGAGGAGCCTCAGGAAGCCTCTTCTTCACGGGGAAAACCACCCCGGTCAAAGAAGAATGTCAGATACGACCCTGAACTGGTGGTGAGCGTTCCTGGAGGTCCGGAGAGACCTGAACTCCTAAAGAGTTTTGTAAACCACGTGGCGTACCTCCTTTACCAGCGCGTTGTAAGTTGCACGTAACACAATTTTTTTAATTATTAATCTTGTTTTAAATAAGTCTGTATGATTGCTTAATTATGTTCATATACAGTCGGTGCAACCCTTGAGGTTCCAGCAGCGAGGCAAGCAGTTACGCTCATGGCGTCTCACAACGGAAGACGCGTGGGGTAGCATGGCGTTGGCGTCCGGGCTATGTCATCTATCGGACATCATGCATGAGCATGTGGATGAGACGCTGATTGGTGCCTTCGTCGAGCGTTGGCAACCGGAAACCAACTCATTCCACATGCCATGGGGAGAGATGACTATAACTCTCCATGATGTGTGGATGATCCTTGGGCTTAACATACAAGGGCAAGACATGGGTCCCCCAAAGAAATGGCACGAGCAGCTGAGCCGCAATGATTTGAAGAAGGCGTTGATGGAGCAGACGCATGAGTTTTTTGAGCTGGAGGATGGTGCTATCGTCGCCGGTAACTTGCACGCGGGAGATTTTAAGACTCATTGCGAGGAGTTGGCGTCGAAGAAGCTGGCGGCTGGGTTCTTGCTGTACTTGGTGGGGTCTGCCCTCTTTCCTGACAAGTCTCAGCATCGCTTGCCCGTTTATTACACTCCGTTCGTGACTGATCTCACAAAAGTCACGAACTATGCATGGGGTACCGGTGTTCTTGCACACGTGTACCGCAGCTTGGGCGAGTGCACAAGAAAAGAGGCACGGGTCATGTCCACATGTTTCACTCTGATCCAGGTATTAAATGGCTTGAATAAAAATATCTAAATTTTTGTTATAGATATATTATATGTTTGTTATGTAGGGAATTGACATATGTGTAATTATTTTGTAGTCATGGATATATCAGTACTTTCCCATGTTTAGACCTGCACAGAGTGTTTACTGGGACCCACAACAGTCGATCCCATACGCCAGAAAATGGGACATGTCACATGAACCCAACCGGACCAGGAATTATAGGGAGGAGCTGGATGGGATGCATGCTGATAGTGTAAGTGCATATACGGTCCTTATCTATTATGTTAAAATATATATGCATTATAAGTTGTTTGAAATTCAATTGTGTTTAGGTTGAGTGGATGCCATACGGCTCCATTGACTTCAATAATGAGATGTTTGCTTCATCGCGATTTCATGGAGTCATATCCTGTCTGTGGGTCACCGAGCCTTACATGCCGGATCGAGTAGCTCGGCAGTTTGGGCGTGTACAACAATGTCCAAGACCACCGATTGTTCCCATTAAGGCATGGAGGGGCGTGAAGATTAGCAGTTACACGGTGGAGTACGATAGATCCTTACATGCATGGAATGCCCGCAATGAACATTCCATTAGCCTGCAAGCCATGGGTCCTCCAGTTCGTCAACACCACCAGTGTACCGATGATTACATGCAGTGGTATCTCTAACATACACATCCATTCATCATCCCTCAAGAGGATCGTTACACTCAGCAGCAGGTAAGTAATCATGTAATTATATCCTGTTTATTTTTGACTTCGTGTATGTTTATTAATCGTATCCACTTATCTTCTGTGCAGTGCCTTGATAGTTGCTATTCACGTATGGATCCATATCGCGATCATCACCATGGAGATGACCGATGTGAAGACGTAGCCGAGGCGTTACGGCAATCATTGGAGCAAATGTATCCCTTCCTTTCGAACCATTGAACTTGGTTGCTTCGTCATTTGAGCATTATCAAGGCACTGCATGTAACCATTGAATTTGAATGTTATGACTTGAGTTTGAATGTGTTTGTTGAAGTTTGAATGTTATGACTTGAGTTTGAATGTTTTGTTAAAGTTTGAATGTTATGACTTCAGTTTGAATGTTTTGGGGAAGTTGTTTGGATTATGACAACAATAGGAATGTCGTACTCATTGCAGCATACTATACGAATGTCGTACTCATATCATTCATTACATAAATCGACTGTTTCGACCTTCTTCTTTCGTTTTGGCTTCTTTTCGTCCTTGTCTGGTTCATACTCCAACGAACGATCTAATAGCCATTGATCTACGTAATCACCCGAAGACGGGTCATGATGATACAACCACCCCGAGTAAATAGGAGGCAAGGGCGAAGTTTTGGCCAGCCCAATCTACATGAAAATCAATGCATCATACATATGTTTTAACACAAGATAGTATAAACAGATGTTTTAACACAAGATAGTATAAACAGATGTTTTAACACAAGATTGTATAAACGTACCGCAATAAAATGTTGCTCGTTCTCGACATGGCAAATGCATACCGTCTTCAAATTCTCCCCAATCGATGCTTCGTTTGTCTTCCCCCTCATAGGCAGGTATGTCATCCCCACGCCACGACCGACGGTAACGAACACACATGTGAATGCCGTTGCCACCAAACATCCCATATCCGGGAGCTCCAACCACGTCTCCGGTGGGGCCGGCCTGTTCGGCGAAGGAAACCAATCAAGCTTCGCCTCCATTGCCTCAAGTGTCATCGTAGACACCCAAAGTGGCGCGAGTAGTTCATACTCTTTTCTCAACGTAGCGATCATGGTACGTCGAACAAATTCCCACTTATCTTGCCCTAAGCCCAGACCATGCGCAATGGCTCTGTACCCGCAATTTCCATCACCCACTATCTCATACCATCCTCCAAAGTGTGGTCTCATACACTTGGGGAACTGTGAAAGATATCGCCATGGGTTCTTGATCAATGACGTGGCACCACACGGTAAGGGTAGGCCCATCTTCGGTGGTCTTCCTTTTTGCTTTTTCGGAGGTGTTTCGTCCATCTGTTGGTCAGTGTGCTCCCATGATGAGGGTTGTCTTTTGGTGGCAAAGTTCAGAGCTCCTTGAGGCCGACCCTTATGCCTAACTTTGGCTGGCTCTTCCAGAGTAGTCTGCTCTGGATGTGCTATACTTCTAAGTGTACAGACTGCTCTTTGTTGAATCTCCACTAGCAATGTGGGGAAGACGCTTCGGGCAAATTCGTCAAGCAAAGATTTATTCACGTTGCGTGTGCATAATTCTTCCTCTTCTGATGTCTTCACTTCTGACAAGGTCAGTTGCCTCCAGAACGGATGCAACGAGCTAGGTTCAATTGGGGTCTCGCTCCGAACATTTTGCGCCATGTCATGAACGCAAGGCAAGCCATCTCTGACCCTCATCTGGAATCTGCATATAGTGCTCCACACTGGAGCTTCTCCTTTCCTGTATTCCTCAATCAAACGAGCTAGTGCAACCGCAGACACCTTGAAGTGCAGCTTACGAAAAAGATGTGCGTCTGTTAGCAGCGTATATCTCTTCCCAATGCTCTCATTCAATGCCCCCCGAATCTCAGTAATATGATTGCGCAACCGTGTATCATATTGATCGAACACAGTGCAAAGGTTGCCATCGTTGCTTGTGAAGAAGCTTTTCAGACTGGAATGGGCCCCTTCAACCCTGTATTACAATCAAGAATTCGAAAATTTGTTTGATTATTGTAAAGGTCTAACTAAGTTCAAATAACTAGCTAAATTTAGATAAACCATTGATGCACATACCTGTTAGTGGTGGTAGTACCGAGCGTGAACACTGTATCTGTCCATACAGAGACGATTCTTTCCTTGTAGGGGTCAAGCCAGTTTTTTTGTAGGTACTGAACACATTTTGGAGCTTTCTTCCAATCACACTTCAGCTTCCAGAGTGATCTTTCGTACCCTTGTATGGTCGTTTCCTTAAAGAGCTTCATGCAGTCGTTGGAAAACGTTGTGCCCCTAAACTTGCCCATGGCCTTCTTCCCGAAGTCTTCAATATTCTTTCTCACATGCCGCCTACATAGGAGGAATTTTGCTTCTGGAAACTGCTTCTCTAATGCGTTCATCAACGCCTTCTCCCGATCAGTGACCGCACATGTGGGTGCTCGTTGCACCTTGGCAAACATCTTAGCAAGTTGCTCTATGGCCCATTTGTAAATGTCTTCGTCCTCCTTCTCCAGAAACGCCCCGGCAATATTGTAGTTTTTCCAAACTGATGTGATGCCGACAATTTCAAGGAAGGGCAAATTATAGCTGCACACATAATCATATATAAAATACAATGGCGTCCTAACCTTGACATGAACAAATGAAGAGTATAATTCATATGTTTGTTACTAACCAGTTAGTTGCATATGTAGAGCCCAGCAGCACAATGTACGGAAATTCCTTCAGCAACCGCAACTGATCCTGGCTTGCAAAGAAGATATCCGTTATCTTGTTGGTCTCCTTGTTGAATCTATACTCCATGAAGTACCCCTTCTCATTGCACTCATACAAGAACTGTTGTACAACTGTTCTTCCTTCCATGCCCTTCTTTCTTATCTCGTGCATGATGTTGTATACTTGCTTCATCTTGGTCAAATTTCCAAGGGACGACTGGATTGTAGTATGAATCTTCTGAGGCTTGCAATGATTGACCGTCATCACCCTTATAATCTCCTTCTCTTCAGCAGTTGGTCGCCCAGCTAATGCACTACCATACAAATTGTCTCCTATGACATGGTTGTGAGTTCCATGTTGTACAGTGATCCTCCACAATCCCTTCGGCCTTTCTTTCAGCCTCAACATGAAGGGACACCCACATTTCTTCGACCTTGTGATGTCTCTCACTTGGTCAGCTCCTTTAGGGACGTTTTGTCCATGCCTATCACACGGTAACCAAGTCCCCCCGAGGGTCGAAGGGGTGGAAGCTTTATTCCTCCACTTTTTGATGCAGAATTGCTGATTCATAGCAATCTCCCGCGCCCACAAAAAGGCTTCTTCTCTAGACTGCCAGATTTGATCAGATGTGAAGAACCTTGAATAATCGGCCGAGACGTACACATCCTCCTCCGGTAGTACACTGAACTGAGGCTGTGTGTGTAGGGATGGAAAGCACAGTTGTGGGGTAGCATGAGATGAAGATGCTTCTGGAGGAAACGGTATCCCAACATCAAATGATGGTATATCAATAACTGGTTGAGGCGTGTTCCAATCCTGCAGTTTTTCCGGCGTTTCCCAAACCGGAAATGTCTTCTGAGGCGTGCTCCAATCCTGCAGTTTTTCAGGCGTTTCCCAAACCGGAAATGTCTTCTGTGGAGTGCTCCAGTCATTGAGGGAGATATTGTTTAACCCCTCGTATAAATGATAGTTCGTCTGCATACACGAAATCATGTCATCAATTAGTGCACTGATTATAAAAAAGCACGTTTACTGTCAAACCGTGCCATATTACAGAATGAAACCTGGTTTCGGGTGGTGATTACACACGTAACGTGTGAAGAGTGTCCACACGTTACGTGTGAAACACACCCACACGTAACGTGTTGAACATCTTCACACGTTATGTGTGAACATTCTTCACACGTAACGTGTGAAACTGTTCTTCAATATAACAGCAAATTCGTAGCCCTAAACCCTAAACAACGCTCAATCTTTGTTTCTAATACCCTAAACAATAAAATGAGATCTTTAATATTAAACAATAAGTATCAAAAATAGCTTTCCTAAATCCTAAACAACAAATATAATGGGCCATCAAAAATAACTTCTCTAAACCCTAACCATGAAGCTAAGAACTTTAAACATTTTCAAATCAAGAAATAAAAAAGACAACTTTAGGGTTACTTATAGAAATTACCTCGTTCCAAAGTGGAATATCTTCCCCATTGTTGCTCCAATACTCGTTATTGTTCGGATTGTTCATTTTTTGTACAAAAAATGTGAGTGAAAATCAAGATTTTGGGAGTGTTTAGGATGAGGGTTTAGGTTCGAAATGGATTCGAAATGGGTTGTTAGCGGACAAAGAAGATGGGTCATTATTACAGTTAGGTGGGGACAAGACGGTTAATTCAATGCGTTTTACAACAGACTGAACCACACGTTACGTGTCAAACCGTTCCACACGTTACGCGCGAAGTATATTAGAACGTTACGTGTGAAACACATTAACACGTAACGTGTGATTACTAGGGTTTAGGGTTTAGGCGTATGTCGGGTAGGGTAGGATAGGATGGATAGGGGTAGGGTTTAGGTTTTTTGTGGTATAGGGTTATGGCATTTCAGTAGAGTTTAAAATAATGAGTTTTAAGTTTAGGGTTTAGGGTTTAGGGTTAGGGTTTAGGTCTTAGGGTTAGTGTTATGATTAAGGTTTGAGTTTAGAGTTTATCTTTAATTATTAAGGGTGAATTTGGGTATGCGAGTTACATTGTTTATGAGAGTGGTTGACGTTTAGGGTTTAGGGTTATTAGGGTAAGAGTGGTTGAGGTCCTTAATGCTAGTGGTTGAGGTTTTTAATGCTAGTGGTTGAAGTCTTTAATTCTTGTGGTTGTGGTCTTTAATTACTACAGCTGTATATATCATTTCACTATATAAGAGGCATTAGGGTTGTTTGTTCACTACAACACTTCCAACACAAGCGAGATTGAAGATTCATTTGTGGGTAAGCTTCTTCTTCCAGTTTCTTTCGATTTAGTAACCCTAATTGGCCTTTTCATATTAATGGATTTGTAGGAAACCAAGCACTACATCAAATAATGACATCTTCATCCGAATCATCATCAAACCTAAATAGGCACCATCAACAAATAAGTGCTCCACAATGCGAGTGTAATTTGAAAACCATTGTCCGTACTTGGGATTTGCAGTGGAACTACGGAAGGAGGTATTGGGGATGCCCAAGACTAGGGTGTTTATACAGGAATTGGATTGATCATGTGTACGAGGAGAGGGCACACGCGGTTATTCGACAACAATGGCGGGAAAAACAAGATCTTATTAAGGTGAATCAAGATGTTGTTAAGCAAGAACTTTTATAAGATATGGATAAGATGCGTAGGTATAACCTCAATCTATATAATGATGTACATCATATAATGCCTTGATGTCATATCTTTTGTGTAATGTTGTTTACGTACTATCAACCTTTGTAGGGAGCAAGCAATTTTATCAAAGCAGAGACATGATATGTCGCGAAGTTTTACAAGAGACTATCCTAATTTTTTTCAAACGCAACTAGACGATGTCATTTATTTTGTGCTAGGTTTTCTAAGTTTATGAAGAACTTGTATTATTTCTTGTATGTGATTGTATTCATCCAACGTAATGAACAATTCTATTCTATCTTCTATGTTGATTATTTTGGGGTGTTTTTTGTAGGGTTTTAGATAAACAAATAAATACTACAAATAAACATTCTAAACCATATTGACTAACCCACACGTAGCGTGAGGGTACAAACCACACGTAACGTGTGAAATTGTCCCACACGTAACGTGTGGAGCACTGTCACACGTAACGTGTGGGTTGTACTCTCACGTTACGTGCGAGCCTATGCGCCAAACGGCAAAATGCCTATGCGCCGAAAAGTAATCGTGTTTATTAATTTATCATTTATCAATCAATCAATTATATATATACTACTCCCTCCGTCCCTTAATATAGTTCTCCTTTCCGTTTTTGACGTCCCAAAAAATTGTTCTCCTTTTCATTTTTGTCATAACAAATATCCTAAAATACTCATTTTTCTTTCCCAAAATTATACCTAATACTCACAACCTTCCAAATATCCAAAACATCTCTCCTCCATTATTACACTTCCAACTCTCTCTCCCCAAAAAATACCCTACTTTTTCTCTCTTCCCAAAAAATACCCTACTTTTTTAATCTCTCTCCTCCCTCCTTAATTCTTGTGTCATTCTCCAAAAGAGAACTATATATGAGGACGGAGGGAGTATATACTAAAGCAGTAGTAATTTCTGCCACGTGTCTTCCGTTGAATAGCGTCACATCACCCCATATTAAAATAATTGATTGGAGGAAATTTTACTTGACCCGCTTATTTTAAAAATGTAATTAATTAATAATTATTTTATTTTTAGATAAAGTATAATAATATTAGTTTTTTGATTTGCAAAGAATATCGGTTAAACAAATCTCGGTTAAACAATCTCGACAACTCCCGGTTAATTAATTAAACAAATCTCCCGATTGCTTATTTTAAAATTTTAATTAATTAATAATTATTTTATTTTTAGATAAAGTAGAATAATATTAGTTTTTTGATTTGCAAATAATCTCGGTTAAACAAATCTCGGTTAAACAATCTCGGCAACTCCCGGTTAATTAATTAAACAAATCTCTCGGTTGCTTATTTTAAAATTTTAACTAATTAATAATTATTTTATTTTTAGATAAAGTAGAATAATATTAATTTTTTGATTTGCAAATAATCTCGGTTAAACAAATCTCGGTTAAACAATCTCGGCAACTCCCGGTTAATTAATTAAACAAATCTCTCAGTTAATTAAAGAATCTCGGTTAAACAAATCTCGGTTAAACAATCTCGGTTAAACAAATCTCGGTTGGTTCTATAGCCCATGGGTCGGTATTTAATTAAACAAATAGGCACATCAAATATACTATCAAATTGTAACAATATTAAACAAATAGCTTATGTGCAACACTATAGACCGTACCCATACTTTTCCTCAATTTGATCAGCCATTTGGAGTGATATAATTCAACGTAAGTTTTGTTTATACTATTTTTTGTTAACAATCTCGGTTATAGTAAACATGAAATTTATATATATTTTACGTTGTATTTGCTAATTTTTATTTATTATTGCAGACTATGGAGAGGAACATTCATCGTTTTCATGAACTTCTTAACCTCGAGAAAAATGTTAAGTATACTATTTTTTGTCGCCTTCTAAAAATGTGGTGTGTTATCAATTCCGATAAGGAGATATCGGGGAAAGAAATGATTTTGATAGATGAGAAGGTACGTTATTTCTACATTTTTCCATCGTATTAAACTCTATATATCTTACATAAACTACATAATTGATTTTGACTTAATCTAATATGTATTTATGTTTACGTGACCTTAATCATCATATAAGCATTTATGTTGTGTTATTTCAGGGAAATAAAATGCTTGCTTGGATCAAGAATTCATGGATAAAGAATTTTGATACAATGGTTGAAGATCGTATATACTCTATATCAAATTTTGGTTTGATCAATTATGGTGGGATCTATCGCTATTGTCGCCTTCCTTAGAAATTGATGTTTTTTCATGAACACCAAAGTGGCTGAAATTGAGGAACTTCCAATCCCTCATAATTCATTTGATTTTGTGGAATTTGATCTTATCATAAGTAAATCAATTGATGATATTTATTTGGTTGGTAAGTTAATCTTATATCTTTTAATAGTGAACTATATTTTAAAAAGTTCGTATAACTAAAGCACATTTTTTTTAAATTTGTGCAGATGTCATAGGCCATATGATTGGAGTTGGAGAAATGACTGAATGCTCTGTTCATAATGAAAAGAACAATGTTCATAAAAGGATAGATATTCAACTTCAGAATTCAAGGTATCCGTAATTTTAAATATAATTATTTGATTTTTTAATTTTATATTATTGAAAAATGAGAATTTATTATTAGTATTTATGATCTCATTTTATTAATTTCAGGAATGAAGTCATTACTTGCACTCTTTGGGATGATTATACTGACCAGTTCACACCTTATATAAATTCTACGTCAAACGACATTCATGCCTTATTACCTTAGATGTGTAGTTTTTCGTATTTGCTTTTGCTACATTTTGTCATGAATTATGAAATGTTGACAACTTAAATTTCATTGTTAGTTTATAACTGCTTAAGTTTCATACAGAAAAGTTCTTTTAAGTAGTTGATGTTATACACTTTTCTTAAATTTCATTGCTATTGGAAAATTGATTGGATTATGTATAAATATAAATAGTAAATCTAATTATATTTCAATATATATATGATACTAACATATTTTGAATAACGGCTCCCGTGCAGGGCACGGGTCTTCAACTAGTTTAAGGGAAAAGATAAGGTGAGGATGGGGTTTAGAAAAAAAGTGAGGACGCTCTAAGACCGTCGGATCAAGAAAAAGAGCGTCCAGACCAGCCGAGGAAAAAATTCGGATACAATTCGGCACGGCTGAATTTTTTGTGAAAAAAACGCGTCCTACGTGCACACGCATTTTAGTCCGTATGCACACATACGTTGTTTTGCATGCACACACACGTTGTTTTCATGTGCACACACATGTCATTTCTGTATACACACGTAGGTTAATTATTTTCGTTGGTTTTCATACGTATGCACATATGTTATTTCGTATGCGCTTTGAGTCATTTTCGCATGCACGCATATGTTATTTTCATGTGCACACATGCACACCTACGTTGTTCACATGCACACATAGCACAGAGTGCATTTCGTATGAACAAACATGTGATACCCCGTATTTTTGTAAGGTTATTTTGGGAATTTTGGAATTTTTCCGAGTACCCGTTGTGTACGTCGGATTTAATACAGAGAGTTTGAGACATTCTGTAATGTGCTCTGTATCTGTAATATTTTTCTCAGTGAAATAATATACAGACAAGGTGCCTTAGATTTTAATTGTCGTTCGCGTACGATAATTTTTATCTCGGTTTAACGTTAGGTTCGTTCAAAGCTGAATGGGCGGGAAAAGGGAGAAACGGCGACCGCCGTTCAGAAACGGCGACCGCCGTGGTTGGGCCCGAGGAGTCAGCATGTCAGCTTCTAGCTGGCCGCGACAGGCCTAGCGACGGCGACCGCCGCATTTACGGCGACCGCCGCGTGCCCGCCGCAGGCTAAAAACGGCGCCCGCCATGTTTTGTCCAGTGGGCATTGCCCGTTGGTCGCCGGTGGTAATCGAGGCACGCCGATCTTGCTTTCGGCCGCGTCTTAGGGTTTGGTTGAGGCTCCCAGGTGTTTGGCTATAAATAGGGGTGTTTGGGAGAGGGTTTTGAAGCCCTTCCAACCCCGAATCGCTGCCGGATTTCCTTCTCGTCGGAGTTGGTTTTCGCCGGAGTTTGAAGGTCTCGCCGGTGTTGCTTTGGTGTGTTTCCTGAGTGCCTTTGTGAAGCTTTTGGTTAGCCTTGGAGGTTAGAAGCCAAAGCAAGTCGAAGGAGGCCGAACCGCTCGTGTTTTGGGGTGAGATTTCTCTCGTCTCTATCGACCGTGTTCTTCACGGCGACCGCCGTGTTCTTCACGGCGACCGCCGTGATGAATGCGGCGACCGCCGCCAAGAACGGCGACCGCCGCCAGTGCCCAGAATGCCTTTATGGCTTTGGCTTGGTTGGTTGTCGTCGTGGCGTCTTTCCTTCCGTGTTCTTTCGCCGTTTTTAGATTCGTACTGTTTATGTCGGATCTAACTTAGGGTTCCTTTTATGGGTCGACTCGAAGGTTGTTGTACTGTCGGATCTATACCCGTGTCGAGCCGGAATCCAGTTGTCGTCTTTAGACTATTCTGCGGATTAAGGCAAGTGGCGGTTCGCTCTTGCTCATCGTTCTATATTTACATTAATTATCAGTTGTTTATCTGAGTAATTAATTTGGAATGATTATTGTGTTCATCTGGAAATGGTTTTATAAACTGTTTTGGAAAATCATATAATAGGTTGTATATTTGTTAGAACAACGCTATTATATATATATATGTGAATTAATACAAATATTATTATAGGTTGTATATTGTTAGAACAACGCTATTTTATCTGTTTCTGGCCGCGATGACTTTGTTGTGATTGATTACTGTGTTGAACTGTTTAGTTAGCACGAGTATTCGTAGGAACGCTACTGTGTATCTCATTGTGAGTGCTAATCGTTTCTTGATAACCTGGTGGTTAGGATTTAGTTCCTACCATCCTTCTCTAATGCCGTTTGTAGGGATTTAGTTCCTGACTCCGCCTTGAGGGATTTAGTTCCTGCGGGATTTAGTTCCCGCGGGATTTAGTTCCCGATTTGACTTTTGGGATTTAGTTCCCGAGTCAACTCCGCTCCTAGGGATTTAGTTCCCGCGAGATTTAGTTCTCGATTCGACTCTTGGGATTTAGTTCCCGAGTCAACTCTGCCTTAGGGATTTAGTTCCCGAGGGATCTAAAAAGATTATAACGTGATGTGGGTTTTGGAATTAAAATAAGATAAAGTGTCCGAGTGCACTTAATTAATATACCTTTGGCGAGTAGTGCAGCTAAGTAAATAGTACAGCTAGGAAAGCTCGTCTTGACTTTTGATCAGAGTACGTTCTCTTTCCATTCTGGATTCGCTGTAAGCGATGAGGTTGGTCGTGAACCGAAACATCTTAGTCAGTTTTTAAATCTTCGTTATGTGGTTCTGTAAGATCCAGACTTGAATGTAGTACGTTCTCCTTCCGATCTGGATTCGCTGTAAGCGGTGAGGTTGGTTGTGAGCCGAAGCATCTCAGTCAGTTTTTAATCGCTGTTGTTTGATTCTTTAAACGTTCCAGATTTGTCATATTTCCTTAAAGACTCATTTCCGTTGGAGTCTTCTTTCGGGTCGATTTCTGTGAAGATTCAGTCTTCCAGAATCTTCTCTTGTGCATATCTCTTGTTTATTCAAGTAGAGTATGATGGTTGACAAGCGTACTCGATTATTATTCGAGAAGCGATGAGTCTAACCTAATACGACTGCTTTGAACCATTCTGCTTTTTACCCTTGCCAGTCTATTCAAGTAGACTAACCCACGAACATTGTTCTCCGCATGTGGGCTGGTGTCATCCATTCGATTCGGCACATCAGATAGAGCGAAGATATGAGGAGACTAGATTGACTATGAAGACGACGGTTGTTTTCAGATGTTTTAATAATTATCTTTTAATCAGGTTGAGATCCTTGGGCAGGTGATCATTATGATCACAACCCTTTTTGTAATATCTTTTAAAAAGTCTTCCGTTGTACTTTGTTTAAACTCTGTGTTTGGCCTATTCGGGATTGGGATGTAATCCCGTAACTCATGTTTCATTTGATTGATGTTTTGATTTGGATACTTTGATCATTGTGTATCATTGTATGCCTTAAATTGTATTTAAACCGGTAAAGCCTTGGGTGATCTTGGTAAGGAACACTGGGGTCACTGGCGGTAATACCTTTCCAAATGGGTTAAGATTTGGGGGTGTTACAGTTGAAACATGTCATTTTCACATGCACACAGTAGTATACTTCGTATGCAAACGGTAGTATACTTCGCATGCACACAGTCGTATTTTCATGTGCACACATTTTATTCATTCCATATGAACGCACGCGTTTTATGCATGCACACAAAAATGAATTTCACGTGCACACTGTAGTGTATTTGGCATGAACCCAACAATGTATTTAGCGTGCACACAAATCCGCACTTCGCGTTCACGCAAATCCGTTTTTTTCGCGAATAATTCGGCCGTGCCGAATTTTTGAAAAGCGATTTGGACACTTCGTGTGCTTTCCATTCGACGGCTCTCATGCGTCCTCATTCCTCTCCTCCCTTCACATTCTCACCAGATCTCAACCCTTTATTTATAATAGCTGATGGATCACGCTATTCTTGGATAACTTCACGCATTCATTCCTCTGTGTCTCTCAACCGGCAAGTGAGGCACTAGTTCAAGTCGTGCCCAACCCTGGAATGATCGCGATGATTGTTTATGTGTTGTGATGTCACTTGCCCAATGGAACGAAGCCACAACTCAACCACCATTGGATGTCGCATTACTCGCGCACGACACGTCGCTCCATGCAAGTCACCGTTGGTTGACACGTCTCTGCTCCTTGACATCAATCACAAGAAGGACTCAAACACTATAAATAAGCTTGAAGCTTCATTTTTCAAGGACATTTGGTTGGATCACCCTTTTTTTTTTGGAGGAAAACGAGAGGTTTGTGTATGGTTCTCGTGTACTGATTTGTTGAAATGTAATCACCATTAGAATCATCACATTGATTATGAATAAAATGTCTTCTTTACAAGTCTCTTGTCCAACATCACGAAGATCGCGTTCATTTTGTAGGGTAGTCTATGTCGTGGCGAGTCTATATTTTAGCAGCTCTAATGCATGGGAACCAACACTGGCGCCGACCGTGGGGACATATCCTCACATTAGGTCGACTAGACTATCCCATGTAAGCCACCGTGTTCTTCTTAACGGGTGAGATCCCCCAAACTCGCTTGGGGCTGCCACCGTGTTCTCCTTAATGGGTAAGATCCCCCAAGCTCGCTTGGGACTGCCACCGTATTCTTCTTAACAGGTGAGATCCCCTAAGCTCGCTTGGGGCCGCCACCGCATTCTTTTTAACGGGTGAGATCCCCCAAGCTCGCTTGGGGCCGCCACCGCGTTCTTCTTAACGGGTGAGATCCCCCAAGCTCGCTTGAGGCTGCCACCGCGTTCTCCTTAACGGGTGAGAGCCCCCAAGCTCGCTTGGGGCTGCCACCACGTTCTCCTTAATGGGTGAGATCCCCCAAGCTCGCTTGGGGCTACCATCGCGTTCTTCTTAACGGGTGAGATCCCCCAAGCTCGCTTGGGGCTGCCACCGCGTTCTTCTTAATGGGTGAGATCCCCCAAGCTCGCTTGTGGCTACCACCGCGTTCTTCTTTCGTTAAGGACTACCACTAAAGAAAATGTAGAAGTTCAAAAGGGTGCTTATCATTCATTTGCATATCGTACTAATTGTTTCGTGCAATAACATACAGAAGGAAAAAATGAAGAAAGTCTACAAGTAGCCGGTGGAAATCAAGAGGCATTGCGATCCTCAGGCAAGGCTGCATTGGTTGTCGCAGCATTTGCATCTATGTCCATAGTCTGGTCATCTTCCTCGACAGGGTCTTCGATTGAAGGCTCGCCAAAGAGATCCGTATAATCATGAGTGAAGTAAACAATCCTAGAGTCAATCTCGCCGAACTTCGCCACTGCCTGTCTGACTCCAATTCTTATTCCTTGTTCCTAATGGGATCCCACCTCATCAGCTACCTTGATCTGATAGTCCTCCGACTTGAGATAATCGGTGACAGCGCGTTCTGCCCTAGCGCGCCATTTTTCTTCCTCAAGATTTGATGCATCACGTTGTGTTTTGAGCTCCGTTATATCCTCATCCTTCTCAGACACGGCCTGTTGTAAATCTTCAACCTTCTTCTTGAGCGACGCGTTCTCTTCTTGAAGCTTTACCATGTTGGAAATGGCCTTGTCACGTTCCGCCGCAGACTGTTCGGCTTGCTTAGTCAATGTTGCCACATTCGCGCAAGCCTCTTTTTCCTCGCAGATTCCTTTGCATTTTGTCTCTAAAGCATTGCAGTACGATGTTGTTGCCAACATACTAAGACGAGCCTACAAAATCAAGCAAGTATAGTAATGATGAGAAGTAAATTTGATATGGCAAGATTCGAAGGCAAGCGAAAGATTGTGTACCATTTCCATATACTTCATAGCCTCGAACTAAAGAAATGGCGCGGGAAGGGAAGTTAGCCACTCCTTCTCTTTGGCACATAAGTCACTGGAATGCCTAGCTTGTACATATCCGCCACAGAAGGCCCTGGCGCGGCGAAACTGGTTTTCCCCGTAGTACAAATAAGAGCAGGATCAGCGCTACTCTCAAACCTCGATCTCTGCCTAATGAAGAAGACAAGGGAGGCCTTAAATACCCTAGGAGGGCCGGCCCTAGCTTCCCAAAAACGGGTTACACTTAATCCCGAAATATCCGAAAATAGAAAGCTTAAAACAATTAAATAATAGTCCTAAAAATATCCAATGCAGAAATTAATAAGACTAAACATAGGTAACGTTGACCAATAAAGTCAACGCCTTGACTTTGGACTTGTCCTCTTCGTCATGTGATACATCATGTGTCATAAACGTCTCCAGCTCTTGACGTAGTTCCTTCAATCTTGACCTAGTAATCGGTCCATCAAAGGTTGGCACTAATGGCGGGGATGATTCCTCATCATTCTCCCCTTCTTGAAAAGGACTCGTCCTCGAGTCATCAACATCAGCGGCTGCATAAGGGGTAAGATCACCGACATTGAAAATCGGGCTCACGCCATAGTCATCGGGCAGCTCCAACACATAGGCATTGTCGCCTACTCTCTTCAGCACCTTGAACGGTCCATCACCTCTGGGAGACAGCTTCGATTTCCTCTGCTCCGGGAACCGCTCCTTGCGCAGGTGTAGCCACACCAAGTCGCCGGGCTCGAACAACACTTGACACCGGCCGTGATTAGCTCGGGCTGCGTTCTTCGCTGCAGTAGCTTCCAAACGAGCCTTAGTCCGCTCGTGCAGCTCCTTCATGAACTCAACCTGTCTATCAGCATCAAAGTCTGCTCGTTCCGGTAAAGGCAACGGCTTAAGATCCAAAGGGGTTAGGGGATTCAAACCATAGACACATTCAAAAGGGGACATATTAGTAGAAGAATGAATAGTCCTATTATAAGCAAACTCAACATGTGGTAAGGCTTCTTCCCAACTTTTCAGATTAGATTTAATAACAGCCCTAAGGATAGTACCCAATGTACGGTTAGTGACCTCAGTTTGTCCATCTGTCTGGGGGTGACTAGCAGTAGAGAACAACAACTTAGTACCAAGTTTACCCCACAAAGTCTTCCAAAAGTAACTCAGAAATTTGACATCCCTATCACTCACAATAGTATGAGGTACACCATGCAACCGAACAATCTCTCTAAAGAACAAATCAGCAATATTCCTAGCATCATCAGTTTTATGGCATGCAATAAAGTGAGCCATCTTAAAGAACCTATCAACAACCACAAATATAGAATCTCTCCCCTTCTTAGTCCTAGGCAATCCAACAATAAAATCCATACTAATATCAACCCAAGGAAAGCAAGGAATAGGCAAGGGAGTATAAAGACCATGCGGTTTTGCCTTAGATTTAGCTTGTAAGCACTCAACACAGCGTTTGATAAAATTCTCTACATCCCTAAGCATGTGTGGCCAATAGAAATGAGTATGCAACATGTTATAAGTCTTATCTCTACCAAAATGGCCCATCAATCCACCTCTATGGGACTCATCAACAAGTAACAACCGTAGAGAACAAACAGGAATGCACACCTTATCAACTCGAAACAAGAATCCATCAAACAAGAAAAACTTATCAAATGAACCCTTTTCCACACAATGCTTATAAATCACTCCAAAATCAGCATCCATATCATACAACTCCTTAATATAAACGAATCCAAGGACTCGAGCATCCAAAGTAGTCAAGAGTGTATGTCTCCTAGAAAGGGCATCAGCTACAACATTATCTTTTCCTTTCTTATACTTAATCACATAGGGAAATGTTTCTATGAATTCCATCCACCTACCATGCCTCCTATCCAACTTATCTTGACTCCTAAAATGCTTTAAGGACTCATGATCAGTTTTAAGCACAAATTCTCTAGGCCAAAGGTAGTGTTGCCAAGTTTTCAGCACTCTAAACAAGGCATATAATTCCCTATCATAAGTAGAATAATTCAAGCATGCACCTTTCAACTTCTCAGAAAAGAAGGCAATGGGCTTACCTTCCTGCATGAGGACTCCTCCAATACCAATGCCAGAGGCGTCACACTCTACTTCAAAGGGGCGAGTGAAGTCAGGCAGAACCAGCAATGGCGCGTGTGTCAAACGATCCTTGAGAGTCTGGAACGCCTTTTCTTGAGCTTCACCCCAACGGAATGGAGTATTCTTCTTTGTGATCTCTGTCAGCGGGGCTGCAACGGTGCTAAAATCTCGAACGAACCTCCTGTAGAAGCCAGCCAGGCCGTGGAAACTGCGCACGTCACCTAGGTTCTTCGGGGTCGGCCAATCACGGATGGCTTGCACCTTCTCTTGATCCACTTGCAGTCCATGAGCACTCACTACAAAACCAAGAAACACAACTCTGTCAGTGCAAAAATCACACTTCTTCAGATTTCTATACAACTGTACAGCTCTGAGAGTGGATAAAACTTCCCTGAGGTGCTCTGCATGTGTTTCCAAAGATTTGCTGTAGATCAGAATATCATCAAAGTAAACTACAACAAATCTACCAATAAAAGATCTCAAGACATGATTCATAAGACGCATAAAAGTAGAGGGGCATTAGTCAAACCGAAAGGCATAACAAGCCACTCATACAAACCAAACTTCGTCTTGAATGCTGTCTTCCATTCGTCTCCTTCCTTCATCCGGATTTGATGGTATCCACTGCGAAGATCGATCTTGGAGAAGGTGGAGGCGCCATGGAGCTCATCCAACATGTCATCGAGCCTGGGGATCGGGTGCCTGTACTTGATCGTGATGTTATTAATAGCCCTGCAATCAATACACATACGCCAAGTATTGTCCTTTTTGGGGACGAGTAAGACAGGCACAGCACACTAGGATCGGCTCTCTCTAACATACCCTTTATCTAGAAGGTCCTGGACTTGGTTCTGGATTTCCTGGGTCTCAGTAGGGTTCATCCTATAGGCAGGCCGGTTAGGTAGGGTAGCACCGGAAATCAGGTCTATTTGGTGCTCAATGCCTCTAATAGGGGGTAGGCCAGGGGGTATCTCATCCGGGAAAACATCAAGGAACTCAGCTAAAAGGGTCTGGACAGCAGTTGGGAGTGTAGCTCGGTCGTCGTCACCTAACAGGGTATAGGCCTGACAAAGGGACATGAGGGCGACGTCCGGGGGAAGGTAATCTACCAGGTGGTCTCTGCTGGATGCTAAGAGCACTCGGCTAGGGGTAGAGGCGAGGGTGAGGTCGGTCCGTGTGGAGGCAGTGGATGGTTCGGCTGGGGACTTACCCTTACGCTCGGCCTCTCTTTTCTTATCATAAGCCTCAGCCACTTGAAGCGGCGTCATCGGTTTCAACACCACTTTCCTACCACGAAACTCAAAGGCATGTTGGTTAGTACGTCCATCATGAATAACATGTCTATCAAATTGCCAAGGACGACCTAACAAAATATGACAAGCTTGTATAGGAACAATATCACATAAAATTTCATCCTCATAAGTTCCTAGCTTAAGTGTAATCTTAGCTTGCTTATTCACCTTGAGTTCACCACAGTCATTCATCCAATGAATTCTATAAGGTCTAGGATGCAAAAAAGTAGGGAGTTGCAGTTTATGAATTAATTCAACACTAGCAATATTACAACAACTACCACCATCAATAATCATGTTACAAACTTTCTCTTTAACAAGACATCTTGTATGAAACAAATTCTCACACTGATTATCATCACAATGAGCCTGATTAACATGCAAAGTCCTCCTAGCAATCAATGAATCACCATGCTCATATTCAATAAAATCCAAATCATCATTATTGGCATGCTCATTCATATCATGGCTAGCAACTAAATTTTCATGCTCAGTGTCAGACTCAGACTCTAACTCACCCAAATGATTAATCATCAAAACACGAGTATTAGGACAATCCTTCATGTAATGACCCTTTCCTTGACATTTAAAGCAAGTGATATCTCTAGCTCTAGGAGGAGGGTCAGCAGGGTTACCTCGTGTAACTACAGGGGCGGGCCGTGTGGGCTGCTGTGGTGCGGTGGAGGTAGAGGGGTGCACACCACGGGAATTCTGCTCATTGCCGCGAGGCAGACCGGTTGCTGGGCGGGATCTCTGGTGTCCGGTGCGGCCCTGCTGCTGGTCGGGACACCAACTTTGGCGTTGTGGCACCGTGCGGTGTTGTTGGGTATAGCTGGACTTGAATTGTCTCTCCACTTCAATTGCTTGGTGTAGCAAATCTGTCATGGTAGAATAGGGATACAATTCTATAGTGTCAGCTAAATGAGGATGCAAGATACGTAGATACCTGGACATAGTGGCCTCTTCATCTTCGACGACGTTGCCGCGTGCCATGGCTATCTGCATATTGTTGTAGACCTCTTCAACACCTAAAGAGCCTTGCCTCATAGTCTCCAAACGGTTGCGGAGAACTCTACTGTGGTGGTGGGGAACGAAGCGGGCCCTCATCATAGCTCTCATCTGGTTCCATGTGTTGACCGGAGGGTCCATGGCTTGTCTTCGAGCCTTCATAACAGAATCCCACCAAACCAAAGCATAACCAGTAAATTCAAGAGCAGCGAGTTGTACCTTTTTATGTTCAGGGAAATTGTGGCAACCCCAAATCTGCTCAATCTTCGTCTCCCATTCAAGGTAGACGTCTGGGTCACACTTTCCATCAAAAGTCGGGATCTTCACTTTGATCCGTCCAATGCCGTCTTGTTCGGCTTCACGGCGGCGGGGCTGTCCGCGGTCATTCCGGAGGCGGTAAGGACGCCACTCATTACGCTCCTCGCGCTCATAGTCCTGCATATCATCATCACTCTATAAACTAGAACGTATCGACATAGGAGGGGACTCAGACCTATCACGAGGTGCGGGATGCCGAATCGGGCATATGCGGTCGGTGCCAGTGGCTCTCAGTTGGTGCGGGATGCCGAATCGGGCGAACTCTCTGATACCAATTGATACGGGGTTAGCCGTGTAGAAGATGGATCTAGGCAACAGATCTCAAAATAAAAGAAAACACAAGATTAGAACAATGGCGGAAGTGAAACTAATGGATAGGATAATAGATAGAACCAATAGAAACGACGAGAAAACCCGCTTGCTTGATATCAAGGAACCTTGTCGAATGATCTACCAACCCGATCTCTACAACGCCACACAACCAAGAATCGCTGACGAACTTGGAGCACGGAGAGGATTGCTTATGAAGTACGAAATCACCAACTCCAGAGGGACTTGACAAAGACGAAAACAACTAAGCATGAAAGAACAATCGATTGAGACTCTCACGGGGAGCCGAGTTTTCAAAGCAAAAACCAAGCTCTGTTTTTGTGTTTTAACAATGTGAGAAATCTGCCTAATGAAGAAGACAAGGGAGGCCTTAAATACCCTACGAGGGCCGGCCCTAGCTTCCCAAAAATGGGTTACACTTAATCCCGAAATATCCAAAAATAGAAAGCTTAAAACAATTAAATAATAGTCCTAAAAATATCCAATGCAGAAATTAATAAGACTAAACATAGGTAATGTTGACCAATAAAGTCAATGCCTTGACTTTGGACTTGTCCTCTTCGTCATGTGATACATCATGTGCCATAAACGTCTCCAGCTCTTGACGTAGTTCCTTCAATCTTGACCTAGTAATCGGTCCATCAAAGGTTGACACTAATGGCGGGGATGATTCCTCATCAGAATTAATTAAGGCCCGTTGAACGAAAGCCCAACCTCGATGAACAGAAGTGTCCTGGAGACACCTCAAGTGAAGTAAATGAACGCGGTAGTTAAACGCGTTCTCCATATGTTACCTTGATAACTTCACGCGTTCATCATCAAGGCAAGGGGTTGTGATGGATCACGCTATTCTTGGATAACTTCACGTGTTCATTCCTCTGTGTCTCTCAACCGACAAGTAAGGCACTAGTTCAAGTCGTGCCCAGCCCTGGAATGATCGCGATGATTGTTTGTGTGTTGTGATGTCACTCGCCCAATGGAACGAAGCCACAACTCAACCACCATTGGATGTTGCCTTACTCGCGCACGACACGTCGCTCCATGCAAGTCACCGTTGGTTGACACGTCTCTGCTCCTTGACAACAATCACAAGCAGGACTCGAACACTATAAATAAGCTTGAAGCTTCATTTTTCAAGGACCTTTGGTTGGATCGCCCAATTTTTTTGGGAAGAAAATGAGAGGTCTGTGTATGGTTCTCGTGTAAAGATTTGTTGAAATGTAATCACCATTAGAATCATCGTGTTGATTCATTCAACACTTGTCTAAGATTGTTTCCTGTTTGACCCGTCATCCGGTGGCACTGTTCGTTGATTGTGTTTGACTCACCACTCTCCCTAGTCATGTAGCTCGCTTTTGCTTTATTGTATTTTCATTTACTTGTTTGTGTTGTTTTTAACTGGTTTATCCGGTTGTCGATTTATCGACCTGTCGAGTTGTCCGACATTGTTATGTCGGTAACTCGAATTCTAACCTTATATATATATATATATATTCAGTTGGCTAGGAGCTTTGATTTTCTTAGTGCATAAGGTACACTGCACCAATATTGTGTTCTTTTTGGATGGTTGGACAATCTAAATCCAAGATAAGGAAAAGGCCGGGCTAAAGCTAGTGCACAAGAAATTGTAGTTCGACAGCAAACTGGAGGGCTAGGGCTTTTGATATAGTGCACTAGCTAGGCGTACCTAGCTGAGACACAAATTCCTTTGTTAAAGCTCTCCTGCTACTAACTAGCTAAATTGGAAATTGGGAACCTAATTATTCTTGTACGTATATCATAACTTGCTTAATTAGAGCCAACACTTCTTCTCATATGATACTCCGTATTAATTAACAAAATGGTAATAGCTAGCTAGCTAGTCAACATCAAGATCGAATACTTGCTCCTGAAGAGACAAATAAATTAATGAGTATTAAGTAACCTAATTACCAATTCACTATTTTCATTAATACCATGCATGATGTTATTAGTTTAATTTACCGGCCACTTATATTGTTTTTATAGTTTTGACATGCCAAATTGTTAAGCTTAGACGACATAACTAAATATCTCAATCTTGTAACCGGTCTATATCTACTACTCCATCTGTTAAGCAATATTTGTCATTGTAGTTTTTAATACAACTATTAAGAAATGTAATAATTAAGTTAAAACACTATAAAAAAAATTCCTTAAATCTACAATTTGATAATTATCCACCTTATTTATAACCAATAAATGAAGAGAATGTGCATAGAAAGTATCAATATATGCAATTTTCAATTACAAACCTTATAACACACCTATAAATCATGTTTTTTTTTTCCTAGTGTGTGTTCATAAGCACACAATAACTTTTCCATCTTTAACAATAAATTTTTTAGCCACTAAGTTAACTTTTTAAAAATGGTTTACCATATCTACATAAGAAAATAGTTTAAAAATAATTTCCAAACTTAAATTCTTATCATGTGCCCATGAACACCAGTTCAACTCTTCTGCTCCACACCCCGTTCCCTAAACCCTACACCACACCCATCAACCATTCATCTCCCTTTTGGTTTCGGTTTGAACGGATGAGATGGAGAGGGAGCAGGGAGGGGTACAAGGAGAGGGAGCAGAAAATTTGGTTTGCATGAACACACACTAGAAAAATCAATAAATCATTACCTAAATTTCTATAATGATAAAGGATAAAACGACACCTATTTCTTAACAAAAAAAAAATGATTTTGAAATTCAGATTTATATGTCCCTAGCTCGAAAATGTCACTTTCTTACATGTCACTTTCTTAATGATAGCTAAGTATGTTGATATATATGTGATGGGAGGGGGGAGCTTTTTCACTGGCTTTTGGCAAAGTAGGAACAAATTGGACAACCAATGAAAACATTGGCATCGGTGTGGGGAAGCCCAAACCTCTAGTTTTTCAAAGGCTTCTCTTTTTAGTTTTTATTTTCTTTGGCAATTGTGTGTCTTAACAACCCATTAGGATTGGAGATTAATCTCTACTCACATTGTTTGGTTGTCGTTCATCTAAAATTAATTTACATAGAAACAATTTACAGTTAAATAGATCATTTATTCATGTGTAAGCACTGAATTAAATCTTACAACATTGCGCCAACCTAATGATTTTACTACCTACGTCGTAAAATTACCACTCTTTCTTAAAAAACCTAGTAGTATAACAAAAAAATTAATACTATTAGTTGAAATACCGAGGTGCTTTTGTCTATACAATACTTTAGAAAACCGTGATGATGCTGTATATACATGTGATTCACGGTATTTACTAGGACAGTGCAACTAGCGTTGTAGGGCTCAGCGGCTGTTCAAAATGGGACTGGACCGAAAAACCGGACCAGAAAAGACCGGACCGGTGAAATTACGGTCCGATCTCCGGTCCAGGTTTTCCCCTTAATCCGGGTCCGATCCGGTCCAAATTCGGAAAAACACCGGTCCGATCCGGACCGGTGGAGCGGATTTAAATTTTTTTTTTTCTTAATTTATATTTTTTTTTGGAGATTTATATATTTTTTTTATAGATAGTTTTTTTAATTTAATAAGTTAGGAGTATAAATGTTTTTTAGATATTTTTCTAGATATTTTTTATAGATTTTAAATAAGAATTTTTTTTTATTTTTTTTTAAAATAAGGTCCGGTCTAAACCGGTCTCCGGTCCAAACTTTTGAAAAAAATCCGGTCCGGTCCGGACCGGATGAACACCCCTACTCAGCGTGATATAATTAGGTGTAGTTATTTTATTATTTATCTAATGGTTTTTCTAACCTATATACTAAGGGCATAAGTTAAAACATTTTGTATTCAGAAATTAAAAAGAATGCTCAAACCCTTTTAAACAAATGAAAATTACTAAAATAATAACACATAATCACAACTTTTTAAAATAAGGTGCTTAACTTATGCCTTTGATGCATAGGTTAGAAAAATCCTTTATCTAATTACCATAACTATTCAAAACAATCTATGATAAAAAAAATTAAGATCATTCGTAAGGATGATTTAGATTGGGTATTCCTTAGAAAAGCGATCTAGTTTTTTACTATGACAAATAACAAATCAATCAATCTATTTCAGTATATATGGATAAGTCTCTCGCTACGTATCGACCTCTATTTTTTTTGGCTTATGTGTCAATAATTAGATGATTCCACGTCATTAAACCTTTGAAAAATTTAAACAGTGAATTTTGTCTTAATATAGATTTACCATTTAAATATTAAAATAATATTTTAAAATATCTTAACTATATAATTTTAGTTATTCAGTTTTATTGTAAAATTCTATTTTTACTGCAATACAATTAATTATAAAATAATTTTGATTTGGTTTAACTTCTTATAAATATTTTCATATTTTAAATTTATTTTTTATATTATGAAATTTTTATTTATGCATATCTTACTCGTATTGATCATTAAGTTTTGATCCATTATGTTAACAAATTTTATATTATTTATATTTTTTTGTAAATATTATATTTTCATATTTTATATATTTCCATCACTAATTTTGGGTCCCTCTATTAGGTTGATTCAAAAAAAAAAAAATATAACAACTCATTTATCTATTATTTTTTATTTACCTATTAATTTCATACAAACTAAATTTGTTTTGAGTTGATAATATGAGGAGGAGACTTGGGATATAAAGTGAGAAGTAGTGGTAGCCACTATATCTAAGGAATGGAGATCTAGGATTAAAACACATGTGACAAACTTTTAAATATTACAAACTTTATTATTTTATAATTTTTTTCAATTTTTTTTTCAAATTGTTGTTTTTGGAAATTCCCCTCCATTTTTTTTACTACCATGCACTTTAATATCTTAATCATGTACTTAATTTTAAAATACTAAACATGCACTTTAACACACTTACACATGCACTTATTTTTAGCATACTAAGCATGTACTTTAACATACTTACATATGCATTTTTTTAGCAGACATGACGTGCACGTTAACATGCGAAACATGCCCTTTAACATACTAACAAATCTACCTTAACATAATAAACATACACTAGCAAAAATATGCACTTTTGATTGACATATTTAACATTATATTTACATATTACCACATGCACTTTAGTTATTAAAGAATAAAGATCCACTTTTTATACTCTTTGTGAGCATTAAAAAATTGTGCTTCTATACGCACTTTGAGTTCTTATAAACGCATTTTTATGCTTGTATATGCAGTTGAAGTATAATTTTCTAGGTTGTTGCACCGTAAGAAAAAAATATTTTCAGAAAAGATAAAAGAAAAAAATCAAAACAAGAATTTTAAAAAATATTAATTTTCGAAAAAATATAAAAACATTCGGGAATTTTTTTTTTTGATTTTTTGATTTTTTTCTAAAGTTTTTCTTTGATTTTTTTATTATGCATATTTGGTAAAAAAAATCCTAAAATAATCCGGCAAAAGTCTTCTGGATGAAAATTCAATTTTTTTTGTGAAGAAATAAATTCAAGCAAAAACGAAAAGAAAAAAAGTAAAAAGATAATAAATTTGTCATATTTATGAGTTTTAATGTGTTTTTATATTTAGAACTTTTTTTTTATAAATAATTATCATTATTCCATACTATTTACTGTAATTTTCCTTCATATATAATTCGAACTCTAATGTTGAATTTATGAATTATTATCCTACGGATAAAGAGTTTGGATCATATAGGGAGGGGTTTTGTGGTGTAAAGTGGGGAGCTTCCATAGCCATTGGATCAAGATAATCAAAGGGCTGGTATTACTTTCATATTTTAATATAAAACGGTGGCATATTTGTAATTATTGCTATTTTTATTTTTTCCCCCATTTCCCTTGTTTGTTTCTCCTCCCTCTTTGCTTCGTTCATGCCTCTTTGCTCCCGATTCCGCCATTGCTAAGCTTCTTCTTTTTTTCGTTTCTGCAATCCTGGCATGATTAATCAAGGTATTTGTTCATTTTTTTCGATTCCTTCCTTTAATTCGTGTTTGTGATATGTGTACAAACTTCCTTAGGTTTAGCGTTTTGCTTTGTTCAATCTCCGTTTTTCTCTCTCGTTAAATTAGGTTTTTTCAATTCATATATTTTGTTATTCCTTCAAACTTAATTATGCAATCTATTCAGTCTTGCTACTATGTGAATTTGATTTTGAATCCATTGTAAATATTCTCAATTTTAGATTATGTGTTTTTTGCTTTTCGTTCTGTGTTTTTTTTTGCGTATGCACTTTTGATGTCCTAAGTTATTAGTTGTGCACTTTTTGTGTGTTTTTGTGTTTTTGGATCATCATTGTTCTTTCCTTGCAGTTTTTCCAATCGCAATTTGTCATATCGGTGCATTTGTTCGAAAAGTTGTTATTCATGCACCAATTGTGCCTTATTTGTGCACTTTCACGAATTGTACATATTTTCAGTTCGAGTTTTTTCTTCCTCTGTCATATTTGTGCATTCCTTGAAAAAGTTGTTATTCTTGCACCAATTTACCTTATTTGTGCACTTTCACCCATTGTATATATTTTCAACTGGGGCTTCTTCTTCCTCTGTTAGATTCAGCTGCATCGAGTGTTCCGGGTGGTGGTGGTGGTGATTGTTCTTCATTTGTTGAGTCGGATACTTGTGAGATATGAAGGGCAAACAATGTACTATTTGCCTCGTTGTCCAGAAGATATGAAGCCTTTCATCGATTTAACATTTACTACACTTGAGGAAGGTATGAATATCTACAAATGCTAGCAGCAGGATGTGGGTTTGATGTGCGCAATGGTTGCTCCCAGAAGGACAAAAAGGAACAAATTGTGGTTCTTAAATAGTTGATTTGTACTAGGAAAAACTATAAAGTTGGCCGAAATAAACATAGTCGACGCACTCGTTTTTCAAATACGGTTGGTTGTAATGCCAAATCATTTTCAGATTTGTTGGAAGGTTTGGCTATATAGTGCAATCATTTGTAGAACGTCTTTCACATTAGTTTGTTGATGACCCCTTATAAGCAGTTTATGAAGACCAATCGAAATATGGACAATGGGCATAAGAAGTTTGTGTTGAATTTCTCAAGAGCCAATGTAGGAACAATTAAGTGTCATAGATTATACAAGGAAATTGTTGGTGATAATGAAAATATTGGAGCTTCTATGGTTGATTTTAAAACTTTTAGGAGAGACTTGTTGGCATAGTGTTTGTCTCTAGTTTAATTTTGATCAAAGCTTCAAAATCCCTTTAAAGCTAGCTCAAAATGTAGAGAAATGTTCTTAGTGCACATGATGTGGGTTAGAAACCCACATAGGCTACAAGAGTAAAATCATGTTTTCCACAAACCATGTCAAATAATGTTTTAAGAGCTTATTATGCACTATTATATACAAGAAATGCACTTTTATCCCACAATGTAGTAAGACAACATCGAACTTACGCATATCTTGACAATACCAATCTCCTTGCCACGAACAGACATTAGGATTGTTTCTACCTTTCCCTCTTAAACGTGTGGGATCGTCAAGTGGCTTTGCAAATGGCCTTCCAATTCCTCTACTTCGAGAATAAGGATATGAATAGTTATGACTAACAGGAGATCTCACAAGAGCTCCACCACCAAATCCTCGACCATGACGTACATCTCTAGGATGATCAAAATCGGTACTGTATGTGCGATCAACATTTCCATGGCATGTAGGAGAGACATACACTTCACGCTTATATTTACCATACAGAGAGAGTTTCCTCCTCAGTAGTTGTTGACAAAAAGGCAAAACAAACAACTCAAACAATATTGGGCCACCTAAAAGAAGCGGTGATGTTTCCAATTCACATATGTACACATATAAGGTTGTACCAATTACCTTGCAACTATGAAAGTCATTGTAATCAATCCATACAATGCCCTCATTTCATCAATTCTATGTTATTTAGTGTGGAGCATGATTTTATTAGATTTTACAATGGATGGCCCGTCCCTATATTGATTTTATTTATTCGGTATCAATAAAAAAGATACAATCAAATATTACATATAAGACATGCACTTTTATACACTGAGTTATCAAAAGCATAATTTGTAGCCTATGAGGGATTCGAATCCATATCCATGTGTATCAACACATTGCTCTACCATTTGAGCTAATATGTTATGGAAAAATCAAATATTTGGACCTACACCACTTGATACAAATCACATTCAAAGTTAAATAGAAGCATTTATCACGAAATTAGCCAATAATTCATCTAACCTCTTAATTATGCAAATTTAATATCAAGACATACACTTCGAGCACTAAAGTATGCATATTTTAATATCATGACTTGCACTTTAGGCACTTAGATATGTACACTTAATATGGAGACATGCACTTTTAAGCACTTAATTATGCACACTTAATATGGATACATGCACTTTAAGCACTTAATTATGCACATCTAATGGCAACACATCACTATGCACTTTAAACACTTAAGTATGCACTTATGTAGTCTTACAACATAAACCTATTAGAAACATGACATGCTTTTATTTTTGCACTTATTTCACATCTAATCTGCACATTCGCAAACTACATATGCACTTGCTATACTTAAGTATGCACTAGAATTTGACAGATAACAATATGCAAACATATCACTTCACACTACATATAAGAATATGCACATATACCACTTCAGAGTATAGGTAAAAATGTGCACATGTTATAGTTAGATATGCATTGTAAAGAGCAAACCATGCACCACAACTTCGCACTACTCAATGTATCTTATTTTCAAGAGGTAAACACAATGTTTCAGATTCTACTCAACTAATTGCATGTGTTTCAACATATGTACCCTATAAATCTTTATTCACTCAAACTGAAGTATCACGACATATGAGCCCCAATTTTAAACACATGAAACCTAATTTGAACACTAATACCCTAAATCTGAATACATGAACCCTAAAACGCACCATTAAGCGAACACAAACTAAAATTTAGGAGTGGAATATTGATTTTTACCTTGATTTTGATTTCCTTTCCCTTTCAAAGTTTTGTCGACGCTCACCATTTCAGTTTGTTCAATTCTGGAGTTTCAACAAATGTTGAGAGGAATGATGGAAGGAATGGAGATGGATGATGATTTGGAAGCAAGATTTAGCGATTTTTAGGAAGATTTTGAACGAAAGAGATTGGTGATCGGATTGAGATTTGGGAGTCGATTTGAGAGAGGTAGGTTTTTTTTCGGGAGTTGAGAGCGTGTGTGAACTAGAGATTGGGTTTTGGGTTTTGGGTTGTTTTGTTCGGGTTTGGGAGGGTATCATGTTTGGAGTTATTTACAAATGGTGCCACTGTAAATGAAATTTGTAAGGGAGTGCGTATGTTTTTTGATATTTTGAGCTTGCTGATGTGTCTTGATCTAAGTCATTGATTCAACTCATCTGACGGTTCTAAAAGATCCTCACCTTACACCTGCCATTTTATATGCACCAGAACCGGACTCTACGGCAACATATATGTAAAGCTCTCCTGCTGATAGTCCGGACCCAATTTGGACTAACGAACTACGTTCTTATAATTTTGTACACAATTTCTACATCCACTGGATTGCATTTTTCAGATCAACGGTTAAGTTTCGTGGACTATTCATGATCATTAGAGTCGTCAAAAATTGACCGAACCCGTTTTACCGACCTGACCGACCCGCTTTTGGACCCGACCTGACCGAAATTTTTGATAACCTGAAGTTACCGAACCCGAATTTACCGAGACCAAACCCGACCAACCCGAACCCGACCCGATTAACGAATAAATGTGGAGTATTAATAAAATATAACATAAAATATATATATGATAAATTACATATAAATAATGATAATATGCTTAATATCCTAAAAAAAAGAACATTGTTGTACTTATATAATTTTTTATGATGTAGAAATTTATAAATTAATATAATAAAAATTAAAAATTAAAATAAAATATGATTTTGGACTACTAATATCAATTACATTAAAATAATTAATAATATTATTATTATTTTAATCCATTTCAACTTACTTTGACATATTTAAATTAGTTTTTAACTATTTAATATTATTTAAATAGTGAATAAAATATTAAAAAAATGACGCTCTTGACCCGTTGGTTAACCTGAACCGCCCGGTGACCTGTAATGACCCGACCGGCTTGACCTATTATCCGAAATGACCCGACCCGTTCTCAACCCGAACCCGAAATAACCGAACTGAACCCGACTTGACCGACCCGATTGACAGCTCTAATGATCATCATAATTAGTTGACCAAGATGCTGAAGTTGATTGGTGAAAGAGATTTGCAGATCTAACTGGTTTATGCTATAAATAAATTTGTTGAGGTTTGGAATTCAGAGTCCATTTAGATTCTATACATAATGCATTAAATTTAATTATTTTGTATTAAGTTGTATTAAATTTCACGTTTAATATAATATAATGTAATTTAATGTATTATTTTGAAAATCCAAAGAGTCCCTTATAATATATTATAAAATATATTTTACAATAGTCGCGTTCCTTTAAAATAAAATTAGACTGATATAAAAATCTACTTGAAAACCTGTTTATAACATTTTTTTGGACGATAACTTGGAGTTTATGGTTTGTCGTGGATTTTCTAGTGAGTTTAAGTGGGTAAGGGGTGAACTTATGTCCATCACTTGGTTGTTCTCACAAAAACATAATGGATCTAAACCATCGAGAACATTTGAGTAAAAGAATGATATAAGAGATAATGATCTTAATTCACCATGTACAATTCCAGATCCTTAGCTGAATTGATTACAATCAAGTTATCTCCTTCAATATCAATTTTATCTAATCCTCTGCCCCCAGGGGCGCAGTCCGAGTGGTTGCCACGGGGGAGTAGATCGTGGGTGTGGTCCTCCCACCCGGGATCAAAACGTGGTGGCGCCATTTAGATGGGCCACTCCTGAATTTAATGCCCCTGAGCTGGAGGGGCACCTGCGGTTGGGCTCCAACGTGGGCCTGGCAACGTGGGCCTGGCAGAGGAGGGACGGGATTAGTGGGCTCACTTAGGTGGCCCGACACCCGGCTCCGGCAAAAAAGAAGAAGAATTTATCTAATCCTCTTGGCATGTATCAATGTATTTCGTAATGGAAGTACTTCTTGGCACACATCAGTCGATGATCTCGTATTACAAAACCAATTATAGAGTCACCATCTGATTTCGTTGATCCATCAAAGTTAATTTTGACAAAAGTGTGGGTTAGTCTTCCCCACCAATTATTATGTATTATTTGAGGTTTTTGCGCCAAATCACCCGTTATATGGCAAATTTTGCATGAAACCACCGGTTATATTCTAAACCACCCATTAAAAGGCTTATGTTAACAAAAAGCCAGCGAAGAGATCATTCCGTCACTTTTGCCGTTAATTTATGTGAAAAAACTTATACCCCTCGATCTTTTTTAAAATTACGAGTAATAACATGTTTTATACATTTATTATCATGTTTTTAAAAAAAGTTTAATTTCTGAATTTTTTTCCCGGTTTTTTTTATGAATATTATTTTTCCCGGGATTTTCCACAAAAAGTTAATACCATGGGCTTTAGCAATTTAATTATGCACTTTAACATACTAAATCATGCACTTTATATGTGTATATATGCACTTAATTTTGTATTTATTATTACAAAAATTTTGCCTAGTAGCACTGAGTTTTTGACTTATTCGCGAAATCCTCTTAGTTTTTGACAATTTTGTGTGGTAACTTTGAGTTTTTGACTTTTCACGAAATACCCTTAGGTTTTGACAATTTCGTTTGGTAACCCTGAGTTTTGAATTTTTCTCGCCGGATACCCCTTCATCCATTTCACTTAATATAAATATAAACCCTAAACCCTAAAATCCTAAACCCATAAACCCTAAACCCTTAAGCCCTAAACATAAACCCTAAACACTTTTTTAGGCTAGGGTTTAGGATTTATTAAAAAAAACCGTTTGTATTTAACGATTTGGATATTTTGCGAAAAAATTAAAGTTAACATTTTTTAAGTGAAATAAATGGAGGGGTATCCGGCGAAAAGATTAATAACTCAGGATTACCACACAAAATTGTCAAAACTTGAGGGGATTTCGCAAAAAAGTCAAAAACTCAGGATTACCAAACGAAATTGTCAAAACCTGAGGGGATTTCGCGAAAAAGTCAAAAACTCAAGGTTACCAAGGGAAATTCTGTGCTTTAGCATTTTAATCATACAGTTTAACATATTAACTCATACATTTCATGTGTAAAAAAAATCATATCATGCACTTTAGCATTTTAATCATGCACTTTAACATACTAACTCATGCACTCTTAGACCTGTCAATCGGATCGGTCAAGTCAGGTTCAGTTCAATTACTTTGGGTTGGGGTTGAGAACGGGTCGGGTAATTTCTGATAACAGGTCAAGCCGAGTCGGGTTATTACAAGTCAACGGGCGGTTCGGGTTGACCAACGGGTCAAGAGCGTCATTTTTAAATAATTTGTTCACTATTTAAATATTATTAAATAGATAAAAACTAATTTAAATTTGTCAAAATAAGTTGAAATGAATTAAAAAATAATAATACTATTCACTATTTTAAAGTAATTGATATTAGTAGACCAAAATCATATTTATTTTTATTTTTAATTTATATTGTATTAATTTATAAGTTTATGAATAATAAAATTATATAAGTACAACAATGTTCTTTTTTAGGATAATTGAGCATATTACCATTATTTATATGTCATTTATCATATATATTTTATGTTATATTTTATTAAAACTCCACATTTATTCGTTAATTGGGTCGGGTTCGGTCTCGGTAAATTCGGGTTACCAAAAATTTCAGTCAGGTCGGGTCGGGTCCAAAAGCGGGTCGGTCAGGTTGGTAAAACGGGTTCGATCACTTTTGACAACTCTATATATAAAAAATCGAAAAAATGATTTATTTAAAAAAAATCAAAATTCAAAAAAAAATATTTTGGAAAAAATGAATAATAAAAAATATGGTACTACTCGTAATCTTACAAAAGAACGAGGGTATAAGGGTCTTTTCACACAAGTTAACGAAAAAATGACGAAATGATCTCTTGAGTGACTTTTTGTTAACGAAAGCCTTTTAATGGGTGATTTAAAATAATTATCGATATAACGAGTGGTTTCGTACAAAATGGACCATATAACGGGTGGTTTGACGTAAAAACCCCTTATTTTTTGGATAGTTGTTCCATTATGGTGTTTATTATTATTTGTGCAGCCAATATCCTGTGTGGAATCTATCGCTCAAGATAAACGAGCTCCCATGGAAACTCAAGGATTTGAGACAAGAGTGAAAGAGTTAGAAGAAGGGAAGGGAAAGGATAGAGAGGAAAGAAAAGAGATTGGTTATGTGCATTTCGATGCCTCAACCAAATTTTGTTAAAGCCTTATATAGGCTAATTACACCAATCACCCTCACTTGTCAATTATCTACATGGAATCTCCTATATACCTATAATTACACAATCCTAACAATAGTCGCTGCCACGAAAAAAGACCTTGTCCTCAAGGTGGAGTCAAGGAAAAGTTAGGAAATTAATGCAACAGATGACCAGTTGGTTCCCGCATTGTTTCTTCAAAGTATAAATTGACCCATTTGATTAACCATTCTATCTCTGGCTCTTCACTTGCTAATTGATGCAAACGTGTGTCCAGAATAGCTTTAGGGGCTACCACAACTTCACTAGAGTAAGTAGCAACTGAAGGATTGGATGACACTGCGATCTGATCACCAATGCGTTTCTTCAAATAAGAAACATGAAACACAAGGTGAAGCTTGGCTTGAGCAGGTAGAGCTAGGCATTATGCAATAGAGCCTACCTTCAGGATAATCTGATAAGGGCCATACTATCTGGAACTCAGTTTAAGGTTCTCTTAGAAAGTTTGTCTATATGGTTGTAGCTTCACATAAACCCAATCTTCTTCCTAAAGTGTCCTCTCAGTCATGTGAGCATCAACTAGATGCTTCATCTTGGCTTGTGCTTGCAAAAGGTGAAGCTTGCACTGTTGTAAAAGGTGTTGTCTCTCAACGATCCAATCTTCAACTAAAGTTGTTGTGACGGCAATTTGTGGAGCTCTAAGTTGGGGTGACACTTATCCATACAACACTTGAAAGGGTGTCATTTGCAAAGCAGTGTGATAATTTGTGTTGTACCACCATTCAGCAAGACGAAGCCAACAAACCCTTTGCAATGGTTTAGCAGAAGTCATAAAACATAGATAACTTTTAAGGCATTGATTCACTCTTTCAGTTTGACCATCTTACAGAGGATGATAGGCGGTAGATAGATGCAAGGAGGTGCAAATGGCCTTGAAACGTTCTTGCCAAAAATGACACAAGAACACCTTGAGACAATGTTCACAGGCAATCCATGTGACTTATACACATGACACATGAATTCCTATGCATCTCTAGTTGCAATGAAGGGGTGAGCTAATGGAATGAAGTGTGCATACTTTGTCAACCTGTCAACCACTAACATGATTGCATTCTATCCATTAAAACACGACAGTCCCTCCACCAAATCCATGCTCAATTGACTCCATGCTTTCCAAGGAATAGAGAGAGGTTGTAGTAATCTTGAAGAAGTGATACGAATCCGCTGGCTCGGATCTCGTGTGAAGCCGGATCTAGGTAGGAAATTGTCTCGGATCCTTCTCTTGGTAGCCGGATAAGTATGAACCACCGGTAAGGATGGTCCGTAGTTGATACGAATCGAGGGGTCAACTCGTCTCGCGCACAGATCTAGATCAGGAAAGCTTTCGACTTGACTCGAACGGATCTCTCGAACTCTTGATGGCAGCCAAAGTGATACCTTGATTGAACGAACAAGTAGCCAGTTTGGTGACGCCCGGGTCGACTCGTCTCGCGCACAGATCTAGATCAGGAAAGCTTTCGACTTGACTCGAACGGATCTCTCGAACTCTTGATGGCAGCCAAAGTGATGCCTTGATTGAACGAACAAGTAACCGATTTGGTGATGCCCAGATGGTTAAAGAAGGAGTTTCTCTCAACTTGACAATTTAACCATTAATTTAGACGTGGCTACAAATGAAGCCAAAGTTGGCTTTAAATAGAGCTAGGACATCTCGGATGGGCCGAGATGCTTATTGGGCTAGCCCACTAATATAAGTGGAGCACACGCCCGAAATAGTAAATACTAAACTTGGCAAAACAAACATAGTAATGTCTAATAATAGAAAGCATCTAAAAATAACATATATACTATAAGTAGAAAGGCGTTGGGAGGCCAAGGGGGCCACCACGGGCGCAGCCTTGGATGGCTTGTAGTAGACCCGTTGTTGGACAGGTAGGATCGCATCATTCTCCCTCCCTTAGATTCGAAGCGTCCCTACTTCGACCGTGTGAGGGTCAGGGCAAACATGCGATCAACAACAATGGTGGCACAATCACGGTGTAGACTCGGTGTCAGGTCTGCATATGGAACCAAGAATATCGGCTCACTAGGTGTAGGCGCTGGATCGGGTAATGCACTGGGCATCGAAATGATCGTCGCGCATGGCTCCCATGCCGGAGCGAGCACAGGAGCAGACATTGTTGGAGGTACTGGCGTGAGCGCCTTGCTAGGCACCGGGGTGGCTTGCGCTGACGGCGGTGGTGCGAAAGGAAGTGCCTTAGGAGCCGGAGCGGGTGCTGGGTCGGCAACCGGGGCGGTGGGCGCTAGAGGCACTACCACGGGCATTGCTGGGGGAACCGGAGCACGAACGAGCACTGCAGGGGGCACTGGTTTAGAGACGGGCGCTGGAGGTGCCGCCGATGCTGATGCGAGGACAACAGTAGGCGGTCTGGATGGATGACGTGTGCGGTCTGCGTGAGCTTGCGCGTCCACTCCTGGGGCAAAGTGTCGTGTCATTTCATACACGAGTTCTCCCCAAGTTTCAACAGGAGGCTAACCACGGTCCCATCGATCATCCTCTAGATCGAACCACCAGTCAAGGGCATAGCCGGTGAAGCAATCAATGGCGATGTCACACATCTCATATTTGTTGTAGTCCCGTTGGCTAAAGTAGCGCGCCATATGTTGAATCTACTCTAAGACCTCTTCGGAGTCGTCATAACCGGCAAAGCACTCAAGACATAAGCGTTGGCGCGGAAGCCGTCGATGACCTACATAAGACATGACTAACGAAAGTCAAAGCATCGAAGCAGGGAACCAACCGGTGGAGTCAAGCCTTGACTAAAAAACAACTCAAAATCAACGCTCAAGTGGGTGGATTATGGGCTGCTCGTGAGGAGGGCGAGGCTCGAATGGAAGGTAAAAAAAAAGGCAAGTAATAATATGGAATAAGTAACAAGAAAAAGAAAAACAACAGAAATAGGAAATAATATGATACAATAGACGAAGTCCTATGCCAAGGGGGACGCCATGGTCTTGGTCACCTTGGGCTGACTGATGCCCGACTCGGATTGAGCCCGGAGCGCATCATTTCCCTCCCTTAGAATCGAAGCGTCCTTGCTTCGAGCTGGTTGGGGCAAGGGAAAATATGCGCTCGGCAACCAGCGAGAGCGCTGCATAAGAATGGGGCTCATGACCGACACTTGGCATCTCAAAGATCAGCATATGTGGCTTGGATGCGGGAGCGGTCTTGGCGTCGAGTGCCTTGAACATCATCGTGCGGGGGCTCGGGTCCGGAATCAGCATCGTCGGAAGAGCCGGTGTAGGCACGTTGGGCACGTCGGGCTCGCGTGCGGGCATGGGAGCGAGGGGCTGGGGCGTTGGCGCGTTGAAGGTGGGTGCGCTGGTGCACTGAAGCGCATCAACCGGTGACGGTGCCGCGGGGTGTCAGGGCACACGGAAGGCACGACAGCTTGTGGGGTGATGGGCTGTTGCACGACTGGGCACGCATGTATGCGTGTGATCAGGGCCACGTCTGGTGCCTCTCGGGGGCGGACTGGTGCGCGCATTGGCGCGGGAGCCAAGTCTGGAGGCGGAGTCGTCAATGTGTGCACGGGCAGGACGACGGTGTGCGAGGGGGCCGGCCTACGCGGAGCGGCCTGGCTACACGCTACGCGACAGCATGGGTTCGCGGATGCTCGGAGGCGGCGACGCGGGGGCGTACTCGTAGATCGTCGTTGGGTCACGGCAGCGCCGAGGCGGGGAGTCATAGTCGTGGCGTCGGGGCGATACGTCGCAGGTGTAGGCGTAGTAGGAGTCGTGGTCGGGGCGCCGAGGTGAGTAGTTGTGGTCGCGGCGCCGGGGTGGCGACGCGTGTGCGCGGCGGCGGGGATGCGACACGTGGGAGCGCGGCGCCCAGTTGTAGGGGTGGTGCAGTGGCGGGGGACCATATACGCGGCGCAGTGGAATGTAGTTCGCATCGGCTTCATATGGACTCACGCCACCAAACCACTCGTCGTCGCTCCACTCGTCGACGTCGAAGTAGGGGTCGGCAAAGAACCACGTGGGGCGCCAGTGAGCCATGGGTTGGAGCGGGCTCGGCTAGGGGCAGTCCAGGGTGATGGATGGATAAGGACGGGTTGGATAAGGCAAGTTATCCGGGATTGGCAATCAATCCGGATTTGGTTAGTTAAGGAAAGGGGGCGGATTTGGGAATGATATGAGATTTGATTTGATTTGGTTTAGGAATGATTTTTTTTATGGTCAAAGATAAGATTTTATGAGAATAAAATATTTTGGTAAGGGAAATGAAAAGGAAAAAGGAAGGGGGGCCGAACTAGGGCTTCAGGAAGGGGCGGCGGCTAGGGTTTTGGCAGCGGAGAAGGGTGCGTATTTTGGCCTTTTGAGGGGTTAAACGACGTCCGTTTTGGACGAATGTTATATCTCCGGACTCGTATCGAGATTCTATACAGGGATATGGAAGAAAATTTAAGAAAATAGAATTTTTTCTGGGCAAATTATGGACAGAATTCGAGTTCGATTTTGGGAGTTTTAATGGTGACGATGGGTAGGGAGAAAGGAAATAGATGGAAAGACATACTTCGTACCCCTGGCTCTCTGATACCAGTTGATACGAATCGAGGGGTCGACTCATCTCGCGCACGGATCTAGATCAGGAAAGCTTTCGACTTGACTCGAACGGGTCTCTCGAACTCTTGATGGCAGCTAAAGTGATGCCTTGATTGAACGAACAAGTAACCGGTTTGGTGACGCCCAGATGGTTAAAGAAGGAGTTTCTCTCAACTTGACAATTTAACCATTAATTTAGACGTGGTTACAAATGAATCCAAAGTTGACTTTAAATAGAGCTAGGGCATCTCGAATGGGCCGAGACGCTTATTTGGGCTAGCCCACTAACATAAGTGGAGCACACGCTCGAAATAGTAAATACTAAACTTGGAAAAACAAACATAGTAATGTCTAATAATAGAAAGCATCTCAAAATAAAATAAAAACTATAAGTAGAAAGGCGTTGGGAGGCCAAGGGGGTTGCCACGGGCGCGGCCTTGCATGGCGCGTAGTAGACCCGTTGTTGGACGGGTAGGATCGCATCAAGAAGCTAGAGTTTCATGTTTGTGCCTTTGGCAAATGTCACATTCCTAACACTCTGTTTCACTAAAGCTTTCATGTTAGATAGAATATTGACTTAAGTCTTTGATAAGTGGCATTAAGGGTGTTCAAAAGAGGATCGGACCGGAAAACCGGACAGGAAATGACCAGACCGGAAATGACTGGACCAGACCGGTGAAAATACGGTCCGGTCTCCGGTCCAGGTAATTCCCTTAATCCGGTTCTGATCCGGTCCGGTCCAAACCCAGAAAATATCCGGTCCGGACCGGTAGACCGGATTTTTTAAAATTTTTTTTAAACTTATATGTTTTTATATGTTTTTTGGGAGATTTATATGTATTTTTTTATAGATATTTTTTTTAATTTAATAAGTTAGGAGTATATATGTTTTTTAGATATTTTTTATAGATTTTAAATAAGAATTTAATTATTTTAATTAAAAAAACAAAATCCGGTCTAATCGGTCCTGGACCGGACCGGATTCGGTCCGGTCCGGTCCAGATTTTTGAAAAAATCCGGTCCGGTCCGGACGGATGAACACCCCTAAGTGGCATGAATACCAGAATGACCTCCCACAACATCATGATGCATATACTGAATAAGCTTGGATCTCAAGGAGGCATTTGATCCAATATACAATCTTTCTTTGTATCTCAGAATGTTGTGCAAAAACTTATAATGTGAGGTGTCATCAAGAAGGCCGAGAAGTCAATTCAGCAACCTTGGAATCTCATTTGTAACATTCTGCCACTTGTGTCATCCAAATAGGTTCCACAGTCATGGTGAGCGCACCAGTAGCAGACTCAAAGTGCCTCGACAATGCATTAGCAACCTTGTTTTCCTTTCCCTTTTTATAAGTGATTAAATAAGACAAACCAAGTAAATTCTTCACAACTTTTTTTTTGCAAATGTGTGGTGATCTGTTGCTCCAGAAGGTGTTTCAAAGGTTGATGGTATGTTCTGATATATAAATGAAAAGGCTCTAGATAGTGTCTCAAAATTTCAACAACCAATAGTATAGCTAGAAGTTTCTTCTCATAAGTGAAGAGTAGCAAATTCTGACCATGGAGATATTTACTAATATAAGCCAAGGGTCGCCCTTGTTACATTAAAACAACACCAATCCCTGAATCACAAGCGTCTGTATCTAACTCAGAAGGAAGAGAAAAATTAGGCAATCTCAGCACAAGAGGAGAAGAGAGCTTTTCTTTTAAATATTGAAAGGGTTGATCAACTACAAGGCTCCATGTGAATGAATATTTTTTCAACAATTCAGTGAGTGGTCTGCTGATGATACCATATTCCTTTATAAATCGCCTGTAATAGCCAAATAAACCCAAGAATCCTTTAAGCTCCTTGGCAGTCTTAGGAATTGACCAATTGATCATGGCCTCTACCTTTGAAGGATCAGTAGCCACACCTTTCTTTGAGATAATGTGGCCGAAGTAGTCCATCTAAGACTGAGCAAAAGCACATTTGGATTTTTTGCAAACAAGCAATGGTTCCTCAATAAATCAAGCACCACAGAGAGGTATTGAATGTGTTCAGATGCAGTCTTGTTGTATACCAGTATATCATCAAAGAAAACCAAAACAAATTTCCTCAAGAAGGGCCCAACTACCTCATTCGTCAAGGATTGGAATGTAGTTGGAGCATTGGTTAACCCAAATAGCTTGACCTTAAACTCAAAATGACCATGGTGAGTCCTAAAAGCAGTATTGGAAATGTAGTTCTCTGCCATTCTCACTTGATGATATCCAACCCTTAAGTCCATCTTACAAAGGAGACAAGCCCCATATAACTCATCTAATAACTTTCCTATATGGGTAATGGGAAACTTGTCTTTAATAGTAAGGTTATTAAGTTGCATGTAATTCACACAAAACCTCCAACTACCATCTTTTTTCTTGTCTGGCAAGCTTGGAGAAGCAAAAGCGCTTTGACTAGGTCTTATAGTTGCATTGTGAAGCATCTTAGTCACTTACTTTTCTATTTAATTCTTCTGAAATTATGGGTATCCATAGGGCTTAGAACTGACAGGTTGAGCTACAGGTTTAAAATGGATGTAGTGTTCATGCCTTCTCTCTAGTGGCAGTTGTTTGGGTTCTGCAAACACATCTTCATAAAGCAATAACAAGTCACTAACTTCAGTTGGCATCAGACTGTTCTCTTTCAGCTGGAAACAATGGGTAATCTATGTGATGAAAAGATAAACCCTTTTTCTTAGCAATTTTTACCATTTCTTCCATGTCATCATCCTTATTGAAGCTTGCTCTTCAAATCCAGTCAACCCAATTTTGTGCCCATCTTTAACAAAGGACAACTTTAGTTGTTTAAACTAAAATGTAAGTGGACTAAATTCTCTCAACCAGTCCACTCCCCAAATCATATCACACCATCCTAGGTTCAAAAGCCTTATATCATACTGAAACTGATTGCTTTGCATGACCCATTTGAATCCCTTATAGACTTGATGACTGAACATTTTGTTTCCATTTTCTATTGCCACTGTCAACAGACTAGATTCTTGAAGATCAAATTTGGAGTCCTTAACAATCCTAGGATCTAGGAAGATATGTGTGATGCCACTGTCTACAAGAATCACCATGTGTTTATTTGCCACCATCCCTATAATCTTGATGGTGTTGAGATGACTACTACCAGCTAAGATGCGGACATACACTTCTGTTTCTTCCCATAAATGATCATCATCAGATTCATTTTGATGTGATTCCAATGCACCGGTTTCTTTAGCTTACAACTCCTCTATTTCTTCAGCTATCAAATGATCATCATTAGATTCATTCTAGAGGCGGTGGTCAAGGGACACATTGGGTACAAAATTCCATGCTCTTGTATTCTCAGCGCCATTGGAATGAATCAGATTTGCCCCAAGATTGAAGTTCCTCCCATGCGAAGAGGTTTCTGGTTCTTTTCCACAAGACATGTTCCTGATCATCTCTGCTAAGGCTTCAAGCCTCTGCGTTGTGATCAACTGGAGATTCTCCGACCTATAATCAAACTCCCTCTGTTTCAATTCCAAGTGATTTTGATCATCCTTCGCTCACTTTTGATGTTTTTCGAATCAAATTTGTGCATCATCCACTTTGCCTGGTCGCAGCGATGTGGAACAATTGCGCCTCCAATTTATTGAAGATTTCTTCTATGGTTTCCATACGTGTACCTTCCGCCATAGCCCAGGACAAAGGCTCAGATACCTGGTAACTCATGGATTTGAGACAAGAGTGAAAGAGTTAGGAAGAAGAGAAGGGAAAGGATAAAGAGGAAGGAAAAGAAATTGGTTTTGTGCATTTCGATGCCTAAATCAAATTCTATTACAGCCTATAGGCTTATTACACCAATCATCCTCAGTTGTCAAGTATTAACATGGAATCTTCCATATTCCTCTGATTACACAATCCTAACACAACCCATTTCTTGGTTTTTTCCAATTATATCTGACGGATTTGTAATGTATTTAACAATATCCTTAATCAGAGGGTTGTAAACTTCAGTGTTTCTTTATGTAGTGAAAGAATTACATTAATTTTTTAAACTTTGTGGGGGTTAATAAATTAAACCAAAATATATGATTCTTAAATTTTGTTTATGTGAAGCCAATCGTTAAACAACTCATTAAAAGTCTCCCGTTAACCAAAAGTCAGCCGAAAGAATTTTCATATGGTTGTCTAGTTAAAACACATTTTTGCCCATGCTTTTCGAATAAGTTATTGGTTTTACCAGGTTTTCTTAACCCGATTAGAATGTATTTTAATCAAAAAGCATATTTTTAAATTATTCGCAATCCGATCCACGTCCCACCGCTAATAGCCACCAACGGGGTCCAAACGAACCGTCGAGTCTCAGCCTTACCACCTAGAGCCTCCATCCATCTCCACAAGCACCGATAGTGGTTTGGAACACCTAATTCAAGTAAGGTTTACAAAAATCGATTTGGGGCTTTTAATGATTTTTTATGAATTCAACTATCTAATCAGCATAAAATGCTTCAAACAGATTCAATATGCATTAAATAATACTCTCTCTGTTAAAATAAGTGTCATTTTGCCTTCTATTTTTGCTAAGAAATATTTGTCATTTTAGATTTTTTAGGTAATGATTTTTGTGTGATTTATGAGTTATGTTATTGAAAATTGTACATGTTGATATTTTTTATGCGAATTATCTTTTTTCAATGGTTGAAAATGAGACGTGTAATTATTATTATATAGATTTAATAAAAAAAATTGTTGTATTTTAGCTTAATTATTGCATTCCTTAATAGTATTGTCATAAACTAAAATGACAAGTATTACTTAACCGAGGGAGCATCTATTAAAGCTTCAATTTGGTGAATTTCACATAAAAAGATTGAAAACCATGAACTTTAAAGTCCAAATTAAATTGGGGCGAGATGTAGGGGGAGGGAGGTGGTCAGTCAGCCAAGCGGCAATGACGTAGGACCTAGTTTTGGGGACTACGTAATCGGTGTGGGTGTTAGTTTCGCAGGAAGAAGGCGACCATGTATGAAACGATATTGCTGAAAGAACAATGTATGCTGAATAAGGGAACAATGTGTGTTGAGGGGACTGTTCCCTGCAAGTCTTGAGCTTCTTTTGATGTTGACTTCGGCTTCAATAGGGAACGATCAATGAATGCTGTTACTCGGATAAGATTTGAATCGTGAGAACACTTTCCAAAATCAGAACTTTGCCCCTTACTAAGCCTTAGGGAATCCGCAAAATCTGAAGTGAGATAAGACAAATCCTCTAGTTCTCTTCTAGGCTTCTGATGGGAACTAAACTATGTTCATGTATTTGTGGAGTATGACTTCAACTCAGATAGAGAACTCGTGCATTTTTCTGATGTACCAATACTATCACCGAAATGCCTTTATATAGGCTTTTGGGCGGATACAGGGAACGGTTACGGCGGTTACTAACGGTTACCAACCGTTCCAACTGCCACCAACCGTATTCAAGAATATCCAACTACTTCTATCAGTTATCAACTGATTTAAGGTAGTTAAGAGGTGGTTATTTTGACGGTTACCAAGGCGGTTATAACACATTTATCACGTGCTGAAACTTTAACCATGTCTCAGGGAACTTGACGTTCCTACCTAGGGAATGGCTGATCCCTCCAAGGAATGATCACTCGTTCAACCTTACATAACGTCGATCTGTATTAAAGACATAATTAACCTCTTTGATGCACTGTTCCCATATGGGTAACGTCACATATCATTAATGTCTCCCTCAGAATCTCAAGTATGCTTACACGAGTGTGTACTCCACACCTCCAAACCCGTGATGTAGCTAAGTGAGATCTTATAGTGTCGTATGAATCCCGATCACACTAAATGGCACCGTTCCCTATATGGGAACGGTCTCTTGATGACACTAAAATCACCAACAATCCTCCCCCATTTTAGTGTAATCCTTGATTAACAAAATAAGCAAGTCTTCATCCCAAACTCATGCATAAACACAAATATCGAAACGATTGAATTTATGTCTTAGTGTAATTACACATTACAAACACTCAGGAATCTTGTCTCCTCACAGTCAAGGATGCGAGCTTACACATTTCAAACACCCAAACATCATGAAGCGGCCAATCTTCACGCCCATATAGGTAGATCCTTTTAAGGAACACATCCTCAATCGTGCACCTACAATCTGCACTTTTTCAAAGGAACTATTAAGAAATTGCTTTCAACCTCTAAACTTGTAGGAACAGAGCACATACCTAGGGACTGTTCCTTTGTGCTCTCAGTTTCTAGGTGTAGGCTTTCCACATTGAATCCGTTCCCAACGATAATTGGAAAGGAATTGGGTATCCCACCGCTAGAAAACTATATGGGTCTTAATCCCATCCCTTTAGCCGACTTGGAAACCAAGTTCCTAGCGAACCCCTTCGTCAAGTGGTCAGCCAAGTTTTGTTGTGATCTAACAAAATTCACCGAAATCACCCCATGCGTAATGAGCTCTCTTATCGCACTATGCCTCACACCCAAGTGGCGTGATTTCCCATTGTATACATGGCTATATGTTTTAGCCAAAGTTGCAGTGCTATCACAATGGATTGATATAGGTGAAATTGGCTTTTCCCATACTGGAATTTCATATATCAAGTTCCTTAGCCATTCCACTTCATTCCCAGCAGCGGCTAAGGCAACAAACTCTGATTCCATGGTGGAACTCGTGATGCAAGTTTGTTTCTTGGAAGCCCATGAGATGACACCCCCACCAACAAGGAACACCTACCCACTAGTGGAAGAATGATCCTCTTTATTTGTGATCCAACTTGCATCTGAATATCCCTCTAACACCGAGGGTCATCCACTATAAGTAAGACAAAAGTCCACTGTTCCCTTAAGGTACTGAAGTATCCGTCGAACCGCTTGCCAATGATATGCACTAGGATTGCTAGTATAGCGACTAAGCTTCCCTACTGCAAAAGAAATATCCGGCCTAGTACTTATCATGGTATACATCAAGCACCCAATAACCCTTGAGTACTCAAGTTGCATAACTGATTTTCCCTTGTTTGGGAACAATTTAACACTCAGATCATATGGTGTTTTCAAAAGGAGTGTACTTATCACAATTGAATTTCTCTAATACTTTCTCAATGTAATGAGATTGTGACAACGATAAGCCCTCCGTTCCCCACCTTATCCTAATCCCTAGGATAACATCGGACTCCCCCATGTCCTTCATGGAGAATTGTGATGACAAAAATGCCTTTGTAAGGTCTACTTGCCTTTGATCCGTTCCAAAGATCAACATGTCATCCACGTACAAGCAAATTATAACACCGTTCCCAGAATTATCAAATTTGCTATATACACACTTGTCGGATTGATTCAGTGTGAATCCATTGGACAACACAACCTCATCAAACTTTTGATGCCATTTTTTTGGTGCTTGCTTCAGCCCATACAAAGATTTGACCAATTTGCACACCTTATGCTCTTGTCCGGGCATAACGAACCCTTCGGGTTGTTTCATATACACTTCTTCCTCAAGGTCCCCATTAAGGAACGCTGTTTTCACATCCATTTGGTGTATAACCAACTTGTGAATAGCACCCAAGGCAATCAATAGCCTAATGGTGGTAATCCTAGCAACCGGTGCATAGGTATCAAAGTAGTCGGTTCCATACTTTTGTCTAAAGCCTTGAACAACCAATCGGGCCTTAAACTTATCTATGGTTCCATCCACTTTCATCTTCTTCTTGAAGATCCACTTACTTCCCAATGGCTTACAGCCAAGGGGAAGATCAACTAAAACTCATGTATTGTTCCCCATGATGGAATCCATTTCATCATTTATGGCCTCTTTCCAAAAGGAAACGTCTTGAGACTTCATTGCCTCAGTAAACGTCTTTGAGTCATCCTCAATATTGTAACAATACAAGTATTGGGATCCAACTTCATTCCTTGTTCCCTCTACCAGGTAAACATGGAAGTCAGGGCCAAAGGACGTTCCCTTCATTACTCTTTTACTCTTTCGGATCTCTGGTTCACTGTTCCCAGGTTGGACATCCATGTCAATGGTGCCACTTGTACTGGGAACACTATCATTGTCTCCATTATTATTCGGAACAATTACTTTTTGTAAAGGTGTCAAGGAAAATTGTTTTTCATCAAAGATGGCATCTCTTGACTCTATAACGGAGTGAACCGAAACAGACTTGTTAGGTTCAATAACATAGAACCTATATTCCTTGGAATGCTCAGCATATCCAATAAATATACATTCAACACCTCTTTCACCCAAAGTCTTTTCCTTGGGTTCGGGTAGTCTTACAACCGCCCTATATCCCTAAACTCAAAGATAATTCAGATTTGGCTTCCTTTGGAACCAAAGCTCATATGGGGTAGTCTTGTTCCTTTTGTTAGGAACCCTATTCAATAGGTAACAAGCCGTCAACATGGCTTCACCCCAAAATCCGTCATTCAAACTTGAGTAGGAAAGCACGGAATTGACCATTTCCTTAAGAACTCATTTCTTCCTCTCTGACACACCATTTTGTTAAGGTGTATAAGGATCCGTGGTTTCATGAATGATTCCTACGGATTGGAAGTATTCTGGGTCAAAATACTCACCACCTCTATCGGTGCACAATCTTTTGATCACTGTTCCCAACTGAAGTTCCACTTCAGTTTTATAAATTTTGAATTTATCTAGGGCCTCGTCCTTAGCATGCAATAGAAATACATAACAATAATGGGAATAATCATCTATGTAAATAACAACATATTTCTTATTTCCCAAGGACGGAGAAGCATGAAAATCACATAAGTCACTATGTATCAAATCAAGCACTACACTATTTCTCTGAACATTAGGGAACAGTTGTCTTGTTATCTTAGTAAGCATGCAAGTTCTACACCTCTCTATACTCATATAAAAAGGAGGAATAAACCATTTTTAGACATATCAAGCATGCGTTTATAATGAACATGTCCTAGTCGAGCATGTGATGTGACTCTACCTCCCATGACGGCCCAAGACGAGGAAGAAGCCATGACCGTGAGCTCAGAAAAGCCAAGTACGAAGACCGCGATCTTCGTCATACTCCTCTCATATGGAACAGAGTCCGCGATCTCATTCAAGCATCTCTATCCAAGACCAAAGATCGCGTGCCTCGACGCGTCTTCCTTCAAGCAACTCAATGTTGAACGCGATCTCCTTCAAGCGACTCAACCTCCTTCAATGCTGATCGCATTCTATCTGAAGATTCTCGTATTCAATACCTTTTAACGCGTAGTTTTGAGACATTTTCTATATTTGGTAATATTGCTTATTTTAGATAGTTTCCTTTTATAGTCTTTTCTATTTTTGGGTTTGTGCCTTTTGCATGCTTGCATGGGCTAGCCCATAGGTTCGTCTCGGTCCAAGCCCATTAGGTCTTGGCCGAGTTCTTTGGCTATTTAAAGCCTCCTTTGTTATTGTTATTTCATTACGTTCAATTTAATTCAAGGTTTCAAGTCGAGTGTTTATCCTCCTTCCCTTGATCGGACGTCAAAACCCTCTATCTTCGCATCCCCTTCACTCCGCCGCCGACGCTACGGCAATTGCTTGAACTTTTAAGCCAGTCTTCCTTCGCATCTCCCTTCACTCGCAGTCGACGCTATGACACCCGCAGTCGACGCTACGACACCAATGACTTGTCTCTTCAAGTCACCTATCCCTCATCAAACCGCTTCCGCCACCGCTATCCACTCACTTTATCAGCCGCGTTCACCACCACCTTCACTGTCGAGACGTTCATCGCGTGACTTCTCACCCAAGACTAGATCCAAAGGTGTCGCCTTTGACAATTGGTTTGTCATCGGAGGCAAGAACACATTAACTGGCATCAGAGCCCAACAGTCTTGTAAGTCACGAACTCAAGTTTGCATTTTGTTCACAATTTTTCTTGACCCCCATCGTTTGCTTTCATAAAGATCTCGCGAGAAAAAGAAGAGAAAAACCAAAAGTTTCCATCTTTCAACACCTGCTCGGTTTCTACAAGATCCTATCTTGGCCGAATTGTTTTTCCCTTGTTCCATAAGTTTTGGTGTGTTAGGTAATTTGTTATCTTGCATGCTAGAATATTTTTGTTTCCTTATTTCACGCGTGGATAGAGTTTCCTTGTTTGCTTGATTTTGCTTTTTAGTTAGTTAGCCGAATTTCCTTATAAGATAACAATCAAATCTTATTTTCTCTCTCCTATCTCTAAAGATCACACTTGTGATATTCTTGTTACTTAGACCGATTTTATTTTTTTGTTTCCTTTTGCAAATCCGAAAAGATCAAAAGATAAGATATCGGATATTATATAAAAAAAAAGATATCACAAATATATTCAAAAAAAAAACCTACCAAAGTTAGGTAAAGCCAAAATAAGACAACCCTAACTCCTCACCACGGTCTAAGCTCACTTCTTTATCTCTCCGCCATCTAGGTCAAGCTTCTTAGAAGGTACTTTCTTGCTTATTAGGTTGCTTTGTTTACATTTGTTTTAGGGTTTCAATTTGTTCTTGTTTGTTTTATTGCAACTTGCTTGATACACCATCTCTTGTGCAAGCCAAGCCCCCCTCAAGGCAAGCCAAACTAACCCTACCTACGTGAACTTTGTGACTTGACTAGTGATTTGCTTGGTTGTTGTTCTTCGTTGTCTTTTGGTTTATTTTTACTCCCATGTATGGCCATATTGTTATAGGTACCATGACGATTGAACACGGTGAGACCCAACTTGGAGTCGACAACACCAACCCACATCAACCACCGTTGGATCTACCCCACGACCAACCCCCGATTGACCCCCCACAACAGGACCCTCTTATCGCGTTGTCCGAGGAGCAAAGGGAGATCCAAGCCCTTAGACAAGAGAACGCAGCTTTGAGAGCCCAACAACGCGATGCACAACTCGTGCCCCACCCAACTCCCCTGAGTACAATGGACGCGCCGGCTCAACCACGAGCCACCGACGCCGGTCCATCAAAGACAAGAGTCGACAAAGGCAAAGGAATCATGCCTTCGACATCTCATCATCAACCACAACTCAATCGTATGCAGAGTGTCATCGAGAGTCGCCAAGACTTCGTTTCCCACACAGACCGCTACGTGCCCAGAGCCACAACCGCTGGCTTCGACAATGGCTCCGACTACGACCGCGATGCCGATGACACTCAAGGTGAGTATTCTGAACCATACAACTTTGATGATCGCTATGCCTCTAGGAGAACCCAGAGACGTGTACCGGACTCAGCGCCATGCGAAGGCCGCCCTCGCCGAGCCGAGCCAGCCGACACGACGCCAAGGAGACCCAGTCACCGACCAAGTGGGAATATGCGACGCGATGAGACCAACTTGAGGACACCAACTACCCAGCCATGGAGCCATGATGTACGCAATCACTTTCGACACCAAAGTGTTCGAACGCCGCATTACGGATCTGATGGCTACGCGTCGATCACACCGAATGTCCACGACGACTTCGACGAGTATGACGATGAAGAGATCGAGGACTCAGGTATGGTTAACCCTAATTTTTTTCAACCCCCTCTTGGAGATCCACTAGAATTGCAGGATCGCCCTTCGGATTGGATACCTCCACCGCGTCTCTAGCCCCAAGGAGAACGCGTTCGTGACATTGGCGGCGAGCACCACGATGTTATGCAAAGAGACATTCGACGCGACAACAATGATGCCCAGCCGCGAAGACGTCAACGCGATGACGCCTATGTTCCCATGGATGAGTATGTCTGCGAAGATCGCCAAGAACGCGATAGACTCTAGGTTGGACGCGATAGACCACATGGAGTGTGCGCCTTTGAGAACCCTCTCTACGACGCCACGCCAAACAACGCGTTCAACCAAGCACCTGCCCAGACTCGATTCCAATGACACCAAGTCAAGGTACAAATCGAGCATTTGTATGGTGAATACAACCCCTCTGTTTTTCTTGAATGGGTGCAGGCTACGGAGTACACACTTCGATATTGTCGAGTGCCCCCCGAGGAGCATGTCGATGCCGCGACACTTAACTTCCGAGGAGCCGCCCGCGTTTGGTGGCATAGATTTGAAGATGACTGCATGCGTCGCCACAGGACCAGAGTCATGGAATGGCATCAACTAGTCTACGTGATGACCAAGAAATACGTGCCTCCAGACTATAAGAATCAAATGAGAATGGAGATAGCCATGGCTCGCCAAGGGTCGATGTCTCCCCTCGAGTTCTTTTCCAAGCTTGAAGACATGTATTACAAGGCCAAGATCTCCATTGCACCATCGACTTTGAGGATGAAATTCTTGAGTGGGTTAAACACCAACATCCGTGATCAACTCGAGATTTTGCCCATCAAATATTTGAACACCCTCACACACACGGGGATGCAAATCCATGCCCAAATCTCTCGCCGAAAATCTTACACTTCTTCAAGTGGCCAACAAAGGTATTCTTCTAACCCTAGTGGATTACCTTCTACTAATGTTCGCCCTAGTGTCCCAACCACAGCCGCGTTGAGCCAAGCTCCCGAAGCGAAGCCGTCGACGCCACACACCGCACTGCGCCAGACTGCGCCCACACAACCCCCAGTGGGCACCGATCGCGCACGCGACCTTGAGTGTTACAAATGTGGTGGACGAGGCCACTACAAAAAGGATTGCCCCAATGCGCGCAAGGTCTTGTTCTCTATCGCCGCCGCCGGCTACGAGTCATGCGACGATGAGGAGGGCGCCCTTGAGCCCATCAAGGAGGGAAACAAAGAGGTGGACGAAGCCTATGACTGCGTACCCGCTTCTTTACACGCGGGCACACCATTGAGCTTGGTGACGCGTTGTCTCCTCACAATCAAGGACGCGAGCTTACGCGACCAACGCGAGAACTTGTTCTACACAAGGGCTCTCGTCCACACAGCTTCCTTGAGTGTCATAGTTGATGGAGGATCATGTGCTAACATTGTCAATGAGAAGGTCGTGACACACTTCAAGTTGCCTATGACACCTCATCCACAGCCTTATGCCTTCCAATGGATTTCTTCTAGTCCAGGTAACACAGTATCTCACCAATGCTTAATTTCATTTTCCATTGGTCAATAATGTGATTCCGTTTTATGTGATGTGATTGCAATGGACGCCACCCATCTCTTGCTTGGGCGTCCATGGCAGTTCGATCGTCGCGTACTTCACGATGGGTATCTAAACACATATGTGTTTACCTACCACGGGAAGCGCGTGACTCTCTTACCAATGAATTCCCATGAGCTTTTACAGGATCAGGTCGAGCGTGATAACGACAAGACATTGGATGCGGCAAAGACCACGTCAACACCACCGCGACCCACCTCAGATCCCGGAGATTCTTCCTTGCAGCACCGACTCATCTCACACCACGACGCGCCCCAGGATAACACGAGTTGCAGAGACAAGGGGAGTGTCGCGCCTCCGAACACTGCGTTGCAGGGCCGTTTTGATCACCAGGTGCTTCTCGCATGACCCAAGGACTTCATTGCCCGTTTGAACAGCAAGGTGCCAACTCCAGGCATGCACTACTCCCACATCGCCGCGCCTTTGCCATAACCTGTAGCCTCGTTGCAAGCAGAGTTCACAACGGATTTGCCAGCGAAGCCACCAAACACGCTACCACCCTTGTGTAGCATTCAACACACAATCAACTGGGTGTTTGGTGCCTATCGGCCATGCTTCGGCCCAAGATTCGTGTTCGACACCGGAGACCTCGTGTGGGAGCACTTGCACGAGAATGTCGAGCAAAAGATCAACGATGGTGAAGCGGGGATGCTTCACAACCAATTGGGGGAGGGTGATGTGACCCTGCCTCCCATGACAGCCCAAGACGAGGAAGAAGCCATGACCGTGAGCTTAGAAAAGCCAAGTACGAAGACCGCGATCTTCGTCATACTCCTCGCATCTGGAATAGAGTCCGCGATCTCATTCAAGCATCTCTATCCAAGACCAAAGATTGCGTGCCTCGACGCGTCTTCCTTCAAGCAACTCAATGTTGAACGCGATCTCCTTCAAGCGACTCAACCTCATTCAATGCTGATCGCGTTCTATCTGAAGATTCTCGTATTCAATACCTTTTAATGCGTAGTTTTGAGACATTTTCTATATTTGGTATTATTGCTTATTTTAGATAGTTTCCTTTTATAGTGTTTTCTATTTTTGGGTTTGTGCCTTTTGCATGCTTGCATGGGCTAGCCCATAGGTTCGTCTCGGTCCAAGCCCATTAGGTCTTGGCCGAGTTCTTTGGCTATTTAAACCCTCTTTTGTTATTGTTATTTCCTTACGTTCAATTTAATTCAAGGTTTCAAGTCGAGTGTTTTTCCTCCTTCCCTTGATCGGATGTCATAACCCTCTATCTCCGCATCCCCTTCACTCCTTCGCTGACGCTACGGCAATTGCTTGAACTTTCAAGCCAGTCTACCTTCGTATCTCCCTTCACCCGCAGTCGACGCTACGACACCCGCAGTCGACGCTATGACACCAATGACTTGTCTCTTCAAGTCACCTATCCCTCATCAAACCGCTTCCGCCACCGCTATCCAGTCGCTCCATCAGCCGCGTTCACCACCGCGTTCACCACCACCTTCACTGTCGAGAGGTTCATCGCGTGACTTCTCACCCAAGACTAGATCCAAAGGTGTCGCCTTTGACAATTGGCTTGTCATCAGAGGCAAGAACACATCAGCATGCCATAGAGAGGAAATGTTTTCCTCCGAGGGAACAACACCCATTGAAGGGGCCGTTCCCACTGTGGGAACAACATGTTCAGAAGAAATAGAACCTTGACCACAAGTCATGTAAGCTGAATTCATAACTTTATTAATACTTAGCTTAAACATACCATTACATATATAACCACGTCCTACAAATACACCGCCCTTAGATAATGCATATTTATCGGCTTCAAACACTTGTCGAAAGCCTAACTTGTTTATGATAGCACTAGAGACTAGATTTTTCCTTATTCTGGGTACATACAACACATTTTCCAGAATTAAAGTCTTCCCAAAAGAGAACTCTAACGGGGGCAGTTGACTCGTTTCCCATATGAAGGACACGTCCATCATCCAAGGGAACGAAGATCTTGAACATTGAATTGTCCCTACACACGTGTGTGGTAGCACCCGAGTCAACCCACCATGCTATCTCATCATCCTGCACAAAGAAGGCCTCAGAAATATTAGGAACAAAGTCCAAACCAGGAAATGTTACTAAAGAGGGAACAGTTCCATTCGAGGGAACAGTTCCATTCGAGGGAACCGTTCCTTTCTGACCTTGATGAGATTTCTGCCCTTGGTCCTTGGAACCTTGAGCAGACTGGTTGGGAACGTTGCCCTTCTTGCCCTTTCCAGCCCAACAATCCTTCTTAAGATGTCCAGGCTTCCCACAGTTCCAACACCCCTTTGGAGAAGGTTTCTTGTTGGGACCGTTGTTTGTGTTGTTATGCGGCTTTTTCTTGCCATTCCTGTTGTTACCCTTATGGGAACCATCTTCCATCATGTTGATGGTGGAAGAATTGGGAGTCTCTTTCTCCTTTCCTTTCTCTTGCGAACGAAGGCCCTCTTCAATACGCAAGTGGCTACCAAGTTCCACAAGGGAAATACCTTCCTTCTTGTGCTTCAACATGTGCTTGAAGTCTTTCCATGATGGAGGCAATTTGTCAATAATGCTTGACATAGAAATGGACTCGTCCATATTCAATTTATGTTGAGCAAACTGCCCCAAGATACGGAGTATCTCATGATATTGCTCCATCACAGGTCTTGAGTCAACCATTTTATATGTATTGAAGTTGCTCACAAGGCACTTTACGCTTGAAGCGTCTTCAACCATGTACTTTAACTCTAGAGAGTCCCAAAGTTCCCTGGCGGATTCAACATTTTGGTACACATCAAAGAGGGAGTCGGACATACCATTTAAGATGTGCCGCCGACAAATGTAGTCATCGTTCTCCCACTTGATCCTTCTCCTCACGACCTCAAGTGATTCTTCATCATCGACTATCTCCGGCATAGGAGTGCATAGGACGTACACCACCTTGAGGGTGGTCAAGAGGAAATGCATCTTCTTTTGCCAACGGCGGAAATCCATCCCTTTGAATTTTTCCAACTTTTGGAACTTCGTTGTCATCTCACGAACAGACGTCATTGATCAAAAAATTCTGATTTTGCTTGTAAGAACAATGTATGCTGAATAAGGGAACAATGTGTGTTGAGGGGACTGTTCCGTGCAAGTCTTGATATTCTCTTGATGTTGACTTCGGCTTCAATAGGGAATGATCAATGAACGCTATAACTCGGATAAGATTTGAATCGTGAGAACACTTTCCGAAATCAGAATTTTTCCCCTTACTAAGCCTTAGGGAATCCGCAAAATCTGAAGTGAGATAAGACAAATCCTCTAGTTCCCTTCAAGGCTTCTGATGTGAACTAAACTATGTTCATGTATTTGTGGAGTATGACTTCAACTTAGATAGAGAACTCGTGCGTTTTTCTGATGTACCAACATTATCACCGAAATGCCTTTATATAGGCTTTTGGGCAGTTACAAGGAACGGTTACGACAGTTACAAGCGGTTACTAACGGTTACCAACCGTTCCAACTGCCACAAATCGTATTCACGAATATCCAACTACTTCTATCAGTTATCAACTGATTTAAGGTAGTTAAGAGGCGGTTATTTTGACGGTTATCAAGGCGGTTACAACACATTTATCATGTGCTGAAACTTTAACCATGCCTCGGGGAACTTGACGTTCCCACCTAGGGGACGGCTGATCCCTCCAAGGAACGACCACTCGTTCAACCTTACGTAACGTCGATCTGTATTAAAGACACAATTAACCTCTCTAATGTACTGTTCCCATATGGGTAACGTCACATATCCTTAATGTCTCCCTCAGAATCTCAAGTATGCTTACACGAGTGTGTACTCTACACCTCCAAACCCGTGATGTAGCTAAGTGAGATCTTATAGTGTCGTATGAATCCCGATCACACTAAATGGCACCGTTCCCTATATGGGAACGATCTCTTGATGACACTAAAATCACCAACAATTGCAAGAGAGGTTGTTCGTGTCTCCGTAAAAAATTGTATGAGAAAGAAAACCAATCGGGAAAAGGGCTATAAAGAAAATGGACTTAGGGCATAGATAGAGCGATATTGTCAAGGTGGTCTAAGTGGTGGCAACAACTTTGTTGGTGGTTGATTTTGCGAGGTTCGTGGTGGCAGTGTTTTGAAGTAGGAAGGTGTTGGGTGGATAAATATTCGATCAATACGAAAGATCAATTACACAATAAAGTCATCCATTTGATGCATTTACATTGGCAACAATCAAACAAACTTTTAATTTTTAATTTAATGCATCACAAACACACTTTTAATTCTTAATGAATAACAAACATATATTTAATTATTAATGTAAAAAGGCATTTTTGATTATAATGTATTTTAACCGGGTATATAATCGAATTATGAAAACCTTGTTAAATCCGTAAACTTTTTAAAAACCAGGGGCTTAATAGTCTTATAACATGTTCTAACGGACAACAAGATGAAAAATCACTGTCAGTGACTTTTTGTTAATGAAAGGCTTTTAATGGGTAGTTATTTATAAAAATACGTATATATGAGTGGTTTCATGCAAATCGGCTCTGTCACGAGTGATTCCGTGAAAAAAACATTTTTTAATAGTAATACTGAAAATGGTTACTATAAAAAATTATTGTAGTCTTCCAATAACATGTTTTCGCTTTATTTTAAATAAGATTCGCGTGATTTTGTATTTTTTTATAGGTGATTATATAAAAACCTTATATTTTATGAGTAAATAGGGTAATTTACAATTAATTTAAATAAATATATTATATAATTTAAACATATTATATTAATGATAATAAATCAAATTTCTTATAATTTTGATGGGAATATTTATGTTGATAGGATCGCGCCTCTTTTCATCTAGTTTCAGGTAAGATTGGATCGTCTCTTGTTGCTCCAAGGAAGGATCAAAATCGGCTTTGCAAGAGATGGTTCCTCGGTGGATTTTGGATGTGATTTTGGATGGATCGGAGATCCGTTTTTGGATTTGTGATTTTCTTTAAGGGGATATGTATCTTACTCTCTTGTGGATATCACTCACCACTCAAGGATAAGATAAAGATCTAAGGATCTTGAGATATAACACACTCAAGAGGCTTCAATCGGCACTCGATACGACACACGAGCTAGGATAGAATTTCTGGAAATTCTTGAGACTCAAACTGAGTTGTTCTTCTAGTTTTTGATTAAGTTGGAAGTGTGTAACAAAGGCCAACAAGGCCATCTTAAATAGGAAGAAAATTGCAAGAGTTAACACTCTTGAGCTAGCCTATTCAAGACAAGGAAAACCCATCACTTATCCAACTAATTACATCATCTAAATGACTTCAATTTAGATTAAACCCTTCATTGATCTTGTAGATGAAGAGGTCCCACGTGCCCCCCTTTAATTTGAAGCAAAATGACCGAGTGGATTTAAATTGGGCCTCGTTTTACTCCAACATGTAAGATCTGTGGTGGAGACGCCAATGCTAGATTTACTTGGAGAAGAACCACTGAGTCAAGTACAAAACGGCTCAGTGCTCCTAAGCTCAAAAGACCCTCCATATGCTTAGTCTTGAGTCCAAGAGCTTGGGCCCTTGTGATCACGCCAGGAGGTGGTTCCTAGCCTTACTTTGGTGTATAAACTCTAACGGCGGCGCACGCTTGTGAACGAGTGAGGTGTGGATCGGGCTCCTTGGGAGAGCTTGGAGAAGCCATGGGCAAGTCTTCTTGATTGACCTTAGGCAAGGTCACATCATCCTCTCTCCCTTGAAAGGGATTCGACCTCGAATCTAAGTGCCCTACAAGTAAAATATATATAAAAGTGAGGCATTTGTACTCTACCAAGAAAATGTGATAACGTAAGAATGAAATTTCCAAGTTCTATATGATACGCAAGGATGCATGCACAAGCTATTACACTCTTCTTCATAATCCTATGCACATGCTTAATAATGCAACAATCAATGCAACAAAGATGCTTCGACATAAAGGTAACAATATGATCTAGATGCAACCTAAATGACACGTGTTGCGAAAGAGAGTTATGGTGCAAGCAAGAATGCATACTCCTAGATGCAAATGAAACATGAAACAAGTAGGAAAAGCTAATACTATATGCATGTGCAATAACTAGTATGCAAGGACAAACAAAATATGAAGGAGTGAAAAAATCTTCCCTGAAATGTGAACTCTCATTACTCCTTTTGCACGAAATGGGAGCTAGTTCTAGAAACTTTGTTTGTGTTGAATTTTCTTCAAGAGCGTCACTATCCTTGATCTAATAAGGACATGCATGGTGATATTCTTTTGCACACTTGATGGCAAGCACACGGGTAGACCGGGGTATGCATCCAATGTTGGAGTGGCCATGGTGCCTAGGCGGGGGCCTGGACGGATTGGAGGTTAAAGAGGCTTTAGTGTTAGCCATTTCGGAATGATGATACAATCAATGTTCTAAAAGTCGCTAGGCGGGAGCTGAGCGGTGAGGAGGGGCCTAGTGCCTAGGCGGGGGCCTGGACGGATTGAAAATTAATGCGTGACCCATGTGATTATTTGACTATGTTCTCCCGAATCCAATAATGTTTATAAAACTATGTTAGGATGAGGTTTGATTTTAATTATGGGCCTTATTTTTCAAAGTCTCACCCAAAACTATGTTCTATGCATCCGCCATCTCCTAAGATGTTGCTGCTTCCACAACATCTGAGACTTCTTCTCGCCTAGGCGGCCCTAGGTAGGGTCCTAGGCGATGGATGACTGCCTAGCGACCAAGCGGGGCCTAGGAGGCCCTAGATGGGGATTTTTAGAACACTGGACACAATGGTGAGGACTTGAAGGTGTGGAGGAAATTTATGATGGTTTCAAGAATTCCTGCACCTCAGGTGTAATCAATGTTACTTCCTCAAAATCACTCTTTCGATCAACTTCAGTAACGAAAGAATACTTGGCTTATGCTTTCTTGAACTATTCCTATATTTCTTGAAAAGATTTTTCGGAACTTTCAAGTTCTCTTTTCTTGTCGATGTGAGCTTTAGCTTCCAACACATCTTCTTTACTCATGGGATGAAAACGAGGTTCTTGCATGCATAGTTCAAGGTGTACCTCATTGTTTTTGGGTGATATTTTGCATTTTCCGCTTGTGCCCAAGGTTTTCCCAAAATCAAACGAATGTCTCCTAGTGGCACGACATCACAAATGACAATAGCTCTGTATGCATGAAGTGAAAACGGTACCACAACTTTCTTCGTCACTTTGACATCATTTCTTCCATCTATGAGACTCAACTTGTATGGAGTAGGATGTGGGAAAATGATCAACCCCAACTTTTCAACCATGCTCTCTCCAACAACATTCTATTCCAACTCATGGTCGATCACAGTAAGCAAAGTCTTTCCTTGAACAACGACCTTGGTGTTGAAAGAATGTATCACATGTTGTTTCTCCAAGCAGGAGAGCTTAATGTTGGCATCCATAGCCTCTTGGAATTGGTCACTCTCTTCAAGAATGAATGCTTTCTCCTCTTGAAGGGTTGCCTTTTGTTACTCTAATTGCTCTCGAATTATTTATTGAATGGTAGCCACCGTAAGAGGTGCTTCACCCTCGGAGTGACTAGTGGACACATCATTGCCTTGGTTGCCTGGCATGGTTCTCACCTACGCATGGTTGGAAAGACACAAACCAAACAACCAAGACTTTGCAGAAATAGGGCTACCTTCAATGGTACCTTAAGCCACACAAGGAACCCACACAAGTAGTTCGAAGTTTACCCCTAAAATTCAGATTTGTAGAGCTCGGAAAAGGTAGGGCTAGGTAGTTGTGTTTGGCAAAACATGACACCCCAAATCAACAAGTTCTTGTGCACTTTAAGTTGATGCAAACTCAAGTAAAACAACACAAGAAGCTACTAGGCACCTCAGTTTTTACAACATTCAAAACATAAATGAAACTTTTAACAACATTTCTAGCCTTGCTCAAAGCCTTTTTCTGGTTGGACTCGTTGTCGCTATGGTCCTCTCTTTTGTTTTTGATCGAGTATTTCAGAGTCTCAACCCCTTTTTCTCTTCGAGATAGAATGTTTTTAAGGCTCAAAACTGAATTGCAACATTGACAATTTGGATAGCAATTTTTGCTTACAAGAGTTCACTCGTTACACTTCAATATCACAATTTTCTTTGTCAAACTTTTGGTCCTTTTTTCCCGTATCTTGTGTCCTCGACTTTTAGCATGCAAACAAAATAAAAGGCACAATAAAATGTTGATTTAAGATGAAGATAAGTAGAAGAAACAAGAGAGTTAATGGTCGGAAGTTTCAAGAGACACACAGCAAAAGCCGAGTTAATGTTGCACTTGGATGAAGTGGTTTTTTATTTTCATATTGGCATTCAATGAAGCTGGGTTATTTCTTGGAGTTTAGACAATTGAAAGGTTGTCTTCAACCTTGGAATTTCGTGGAAAATAAGATAAAAAAGCTTGGGAAAATTCAGAAAACAATCGAGGCAAACACAAAGCTAGAGATCGAGCAATACAATTTGAATTCGGTTTCAACTTTCAAACCACTTAGGATGAAGGTCTTACCTTGAGTAGATCCAAAATCACTTGATAGGATCGCCCCTCTTTTTGTCTAGTTCAAGGTAAGATTGGCTCGTCTCTTATTGTTCCAAGGAAGGATCAAAATCGGCTTTGCAAGAGATGGTTCCTCGGTGGATTTTAGATGTGCTTTTGGATGGATCGGAGATCCGTTTTTTGAGTTTTCTGGAAATTTACCTAATTGAACATTTTTTTGATGGGTATATAATCAACTTTGTCTATTTTTTATTATTCTCTAACCTTAGATTGTATCTTCGTTTTTTATTTATAACTTAACCATGTTGAATCGTGTATGTAACACCCCTAAATATATCCTTTGAAATGTATCACCGCCAGTGACCTCAGATTCCACATCCGAAGCCACCCAAGGCTTAACCAGTTTATACAAATCATAAAACGACATTTATAATACGAAATGTCATAGTATTGGATTAAATCAAAGTTTCGGAATTTCGTCCATAATCCAAATACAACCAAAATATATTACAGCGGAAGTCTTAATACGGTGGAAGTCTTTTTAAAATAAATGACACAAAAGTCTTGATCTAGCGATCACACACCTAGGATCTCAACCTTGGTAAAACACTTCAAAAATTCCATCTGCCTTCACCGTCGTTTCTAGCCTTCATGGAACTGCAGTTTATCTGATGTGCCGTATGAGACGGATGACACCAGCCAACCATACAAGGGAATATAACCGGTTGATTAGTCTAATGAAAGACTATGCAAGGGTTAAACAGAAAGGTTATAAGTAGTCGTATTAGGTTAGACCCATCGCTTCTCGGATGAAAGCCGATGACGATAGTATACCTCAATACTTCTACTGAAATTATCCAAAGAATAATGATCGAGAGAAGACTCTGAAAGATTGAGTCTTACGAAAACATATGAAGAGAAGACTCCAAAAGATTGAGTATTATCGGAAAGTATGACAAATGTTTGGGAACATATAATATTTCCACACAAGCGTTTAAAAGCGACTTGACTATTTGGGTCCACGACCAACCTCACTGGGTAATGCGAATTCAGATTTGGAAGGTGGACTTACTCTAATCGAAGCCCAGACGAGTTTTCACGTTGTACTTCTCGCCCAAGGTTCATTAATTATGTGCATAATCGCACTTGTTTTATTTAATTCCAAAACGTACATTTACGTTATAAGCTTTTATAATATCTCCTCACAAGAGATAATATCTCTTCACAAGAGATGTAGAAAGGAATAAATCCCGAATATCGGCACCAGCTGTGTGCACAAAACCCTAAGTAAGGGTAAGGTCATGACCGAAGGATACTAGGGAAAAATCATCCTAGCACCAGTTATAAAGAAACCACTAGACCTCGCAAGGTACATAGTGTTCCTACGAATACTCGTTCTAACTAAACAGTTGAAACATATGAGCAATAATCCACATCAATGCCATCGAGGCAAATAACAGATATAATAGCGTTGTTTCTAGCAATATATACAACCTATTATAATATCTGTATTTCAATCATATATATATATAATAGCGTTGTTTCTAGCAGTATATACAACCTATTATAATATTCCTTTTTAAATCACATACAGTTATCAAAACTGTTCCCAGACGAAAACAATATTCATCCCAAATTAATTAACAATTAAACAATTGATAATTAATATAAATATGGAATGATAAGCAAAAGCGAACCGCCACTTGCCTTAAGTAGATTCGGCGATGAATCTAGACGAGACGGCTATTGATGATATCCTTTTCGGGGATATGGCCTATGCTTCAGATAGCTCTAGCAGGATTACGGGTCCACACGCGATCCCGCAATTAACGTTATAACGCTCGATTGATTTTGGGTTAAACTTGGACTGAAAGCCTAATGGGCTTTCTCGGCCCAACAAGGAAGCTGTTAATTAAGTGGGCCCCCCTCCTTCATCTCCTTCCTCCCGTAAACAACAACAGTAGCAGCTCAACAATGGAGCACAACGCAGCCCAACGTAGCTCTGTCTTCTTGCCGCCGATTCGGGCTCCTCGTCGCCGGAGGAGCAGCACCAACAGCGCAGTAACAACGGCGGCAACAGTGGTGGCACGCAGCAGCTCCGGCAACGGCAGAAGGACACAGCAGCTGCAGCGGACAGCTCTGACTCGCGGTGCCTCGTCGGTGGCTCGCCTTGTCACCGGGGAGGAGCAGTAGCAGCACCCACAAACAGCGGCGCCTCGCCGGCGGTTACTTGAGAAGAAGGAAGATGGCGAAGCAAGAAGAGAGTTGGGTGCCCATCACCCTCCAGATCAGCTCAATTTATAGCCCCAGGAAGAGGCGGTCGACCTCCCCCCCTTCAGTGCATGGATGCCACGTTGGGGAGTGCAAATGTTATGGGGAATTGGTTTTGGCATGGGTTTTTAACCCCGGAAATTATATGTTTGTATCCAAACAAATATTTTAAGTCCCGAAAATACATCGAATGTATTTTATACCACTCAGGGAATTATTACAGATATCAAGCATTTTACAGAATGTCTGAACTTCTCTGAAAATAATCCGACTACAGTACGAGAGTTTGGAAAATTACCAAAATACTCTTTACTAAAATGAGGGGTATTACATCACCTCACCCTTAAAAGAAGTTTCGACCCCGAAACTTGGCCGAATAAACCAAAAAAAAAGCGAGGCGTTACAACACTACCCCCTTAAAAAGGTTTCGACCGCGAAACTAGGCCGAAAACAGCTCGGGAAAGCGACTAAGCATATCCGCCTCAGTCTCCCAGGTTTCCCAAGTAACATCTTTAGTTTCTGACTTGGACCATAAAATACGTACTAAAGGTACCACCTTGCTGCGCAACTGCTTCTCACGGCGCTCGAGAATACGCGCCGGTATCTCCTCGTAGGTACCATTTGCCTGAATCTCAATGTCTTCAAAACTCAGCACATGAGACTCATCTGGCACGTACTTCCTCAACAAAGATACGTGGAACACGTTATGCACTGGATGTGCCGACGGCGGCAATGCCAATCGATAAGCTAGAGACCCAACTCTGTCAAGGATCTCAAACGGTCCCACGTAGCGAGGGTTAAACTTCCCACGCTTACCGAATCTAAACACACCCTTGGATGGCGACACCCTGACAAATACTTTGTCACCAACCTCAAACTCGACATTCCTACGCTTCAGATCTGCATAAGACTTTTGTCGACTCTGAGCTGTCAACATCCTTTGTCTAATTAAAGCAATGTCTGAGGCAGTCCTTTCGACTAACTCTGGTCCGAGCAGAACCTTGTCGGCATTCTCATCCCAACAAATCGGAGATCTACACCTTCGACCGTACAGAGCCTCGAATGGAGCCATCTTAATGGTAGCATGCCAACTGTTGTTGTACGTGAACTCAATCAGACTCAGGTTGTTCTCCCAACTAGTCGGACGATCGAGTACACAAGCTCTTAGCATATCTTCCATGGTCTGGATGGTCCTTTCAGACTGTCCATCCGTCTGAGGATGAAACACAGTACTGAATCTCAACTCGGTTCCCATGGCCTTGTGTAGTTCTTTCCAGAATCTCGACATGAATCGGCCATCACGATCCGATACAATGGTCTTTGGAGTACCATGCAAACGGACAATCTCGTGTAGAAACACTTCAGATAGCTTTTGGGTTCCCCATGTTGACTTGATAGCCACGAAGTGAGCACTCTTCGTGAGCCTGTCAATGATTACCCATATCGCATCCTATTGACTTTGAGTTTTTGGCAATCCTGTGATGAAATCCATAGCAATATCCTCCCATTTCTATTTTGGCACTGGGAGAGGTAGCAACTCACCACCAGGTCTACGGTGTTCTATCTTGACCTTTTGACAAGTCAAGCATTTCGCCACAAACCCTGTTACATCCCACTTCATGTTGGGCCACCAGAACTTCTTTCTGAGGTCCTTGTACATCTTGTTAGAGCCTGGATGTACAGAATAAGCTGACGAATGGGCCTCCTTCATCACTAACTGGCAAAGACCATCAACGTCAGGCACACAAATCCGGTCCTGAAACCAGAGTGATACATCTTCTTGAATCATGAAATCGGGAGCTTTCCCGTCCATTACTTCACTGCTTAGCTTTACCATGACCACATCATCAACCTGTTTCTCCTTGATTTGATCAAGTAGCGTAGCTTGAATCTCAAGCATACTCAGGTATCCTTGATGTTGATCGTACAAGACTTCCATCTCGCACAACCTTTGGTTCAGCTTGGTCTGAGCAGTAAGTAGAGCCACTACAGTCTCGTGCGGCGTCTTCCGGCTCAATGAATCGGCTACTACATTAGCCTTGCCCGGATGATATAGCAACTCGATGTCGTAGTCTTTGAGTAGCTCTAACCAGCGACGTTGTCTCATATTCAGCTCCTTCTGAGTGAACACGTACTTGAGACTTTTATGGTCAGTGAAGACTTGGCATCTCACACCATAGAGATAGTGTCTCCAAATCTTCAATGCAAACATTATTGCTGCTAATTCCTGATCATGCGTCGGATAGTTTGCTTCATAGGTTTTCAATTGTCTAGATGCGTATGCAATAACCTTGACTACATAACCATCATTTCCTTTCGGTAGCGCTAACACTGGTGCGGAGGTCAGACACTGCTTCAACTTCTGAAAACTGGCCTCACACTTGTCATCCCAGACAAACTTCTTGTGGACTTTGCGGAGCAAACCGGTCATAGGTAGAGCGATCTTAGAAAATCCCTCCATGAACCGTCTATAATATCCAGCAAGTCCAAGAAAACTGCGCACCTCTTTCACATTTTGAGGCTGCTTCCAATTTGCTACCGCTTCAATCTTCTGGGGATCAACCATAACCCCATTCTCATTGATCACATGGCCTAAGAAAGCCACTTCCTTGATCCAGAAGTCACACTTAGACACCTTTGCATATAGCTGATTCTGTCTAAGGACTGACAAAGTAATCCGAAGATGTTCCTCGTGAGCTTCCTTGCTCGGGGAATAGATCAAAATGTCGTCGATGAAGACCACTACGAACTTATCCAAGTATTGGTGGAAACATCGATGCATTAGATCCATGAAAACTGCTGGAGCATTGGTAAGTCCAAATGGCATGACTACGAACTCGTAGTGACCATATCTCTTCCGAAACGCAGTCCTCAGAATATCTTCCTCACGAATCCTGAGCTGATGGTAACCAGATCTCAGATCGATTTTGGAAAAGACTTTGGATCCCTGCAGTTGATCCAACAAATCATCAATCCTTGGCAACGGATACTTGTTCTTGATCGTGACATTATTCAACTCTCGATAGTCGATACAAAGTTGGAACGGTCCATCCTTCTTCTTGACGAACAAGACCGGAGCGCCCCAAGGTGATGCGCTCGGCCTTATATAGCCCTTCTCAAGAAGATCCTTGAGTTGCTTCTTCAACTCATGCATCTCAGCAGGAGCCATCCGGTACGGTGCCTTAGAGATCGGCGCGGTACCAGGCTCGAGATCAATGGTAAACTCCACGTCACGATACGGGGGTAAACCAGGAATTTCCTCTGGAAAGACATCCGGAAACTCACGAATGACTGGAATATCACGAACTGATGGCTCGTCTTTCTTGGGCTCATCGAGCTAGCACAGGTACCCGACACAACCTTGTCGAAGTAGCTTAAACGCAGCCATCGCATTGATAAGCCTGCCGTTATCAGCGTCATTACGACCCTTGAATTTGCATACAAACTAGCCCCCAGATGACACCATCACAATTCTTAAGCTAAAATCGATTACCGCCCCATGATGCGTCAGCTAATCCATACCGAGAATAATGTCGTATGGATCCATGGATATACAGATCAAATCTGCTTCGAACTTCTTACCCTGGATGGTAATCGGAAATTCTGACAAACGCTTGGTGCCCACTAAATGTTCACCATTAGGAAGATTCACAACGAAAGGTTCACAAACCTCGTTGCATACTAAGCCTAACTTACTAACACAACTCTCCGAGATAAAAGAATGGGTAGCACCCGAATCAAACAATATACATACTGAAGTAGAATGAAGGTATAAAGTACCTTAAGCAATTGGAGCATTGGGTCCATCCGCCTCACGCATCTCGTAAAGGCGTTGACCCTGACCTCCAGAAGCAGCTGGGGCTTTCCCCTTGTTCTGTGCAGCTGTCTGCGTCGAAGGACTAGGAGCTTCCACTGGTCTAAACCTAGGTCGATTGTTCTAACTAACAGACCCTTGCTGTGATTCAGCTCCTTTCTGCCTCCTCTGCGGACAAAATGTCTGCATGTGCCCCACCTTTCCACATCCAAAACACGTCTTCTTCTCCTTCGGGCACTCATTGCTCTTGTGCCCGTGCGTACCACAGTTGTAGTACTGGATCGGATTCTTGCCCTGACCCGAAAACTGCGTAGACCCTCCATGAGTCATATCCGTTTTCGTTCGGCCAGATTTGGCAAAGTTAGATGGTGGCGCGGGACGTTTGAATCCACTCGCCTGAGGCTGATTCTGCATTGACCTCTGGCGATTACGTTTCTTTGTCGACTCTTCCAGAGTCACTTCCAACTTGTAGGCTGCATCCACGTACTGCTCCAGAGTAGAGCATCCATGGCGCACCATCAGTGGCTTAATGTCTGGATTCATCCACTCATGGAAATGCCAGATCTTTTGCTCATCACTGGACACCTCTGGCCCAGCATATTGTAGCAGATGATTGAACTTGGCCGCAAGCTCAGTTACTTTCAATCCATCCGTCTTCGGATAGAGGAACTCCTTATGTTTTTCTTCCCTCATAGCTCTGGAGAAGAAACGATCAGTCATTTTGGCTTTGAACATCCCCCAGTTCAAACCAGGGTGATCAGCTAGACCAGTACCTTTCCACCACTCGCTAGCTACCTCCTTCAGCTGAAGGGAAGCAATGTGCACCTTCTCAGCTTCAGTGCACTCAACATTGCGAAACAATCATTCCATGTGCGAGAACCAATGTGCCACCCTGACTGGCTCTCATTTCCCATCATAGCTATCAGGCCTCATAGAGCTTATGGCCTTCAGTGCTTGGCCATAGTCGCCTCTATTCCTGACCGCATCTTCTCGGGGTACATGAATATTTGGCTCCTCGAATGGGAATCTCCCGAGCGACAAGACAAAATTGCTCGGAGACTACAGTTCTTAACAAAACGAACACTGAAATACTACAAAGGAACTACTAAATTCAACATTGTCCCTTATCAAGGCACCTTGAAATGTTTCCTGTAAGGCAAACTTCTCATACAAGGCTTCTTCGAACGGGGTTTACCATCGGAATCCGGCGATGGACTTCTCACCCTGCTCGGCCCTGGAGCACACGGCTCATCCCTTGGTCCCGGTGCCCTCGGCCTTACCCTAGGTGCAGGAACACTCTGACCAATCTCATCAGATCCCGATGGGTAGCAAAACTCCTCCAGAAATCATGGTTGGAAGTCTGCCCTATTCACCTCATACAAAGGATCGAGTAGCAATCTTGCTTGGCGGATGTACTCCTGGAGTTCGCGGACGTCCCCAATCATTCGGGTGAGACTGACCTCAGTCTCGAAGGTCCTCTCCTCCATGTCGTTTAGGGCGTTCGACCACTCCTCCAATCGTCCCTCCTGCAATTGGGGTCTTGGCCTGGTCTGTTGAGTCGGGACTACAACTGGTGTACCCATCGACTCCCATGGCCTTGCCCTCAAACAAGCACGTTCAACCGTCTCATCCACCTGGCGATGCGCTTCAGCACTAATCGCCTCCCAAGTGGCAGGAGACAATGGTGAATACTCCCGCTCAGGTGGCAACTCCGGACTAGGGGGAACGAACTGCACCCTTGGGTCCTCACAGTCCACCAGCAAGTGTTCTAGGCCATTGGACTCGTAGCCCTGACCCTCGAGGTCCTCCTCGGGATTCTCTTCCTCTTCCGGATCCTCCTCCGGATCTTCCTCAGGATCCTCTTTCGGATCCTCCTCGGGAATAGACTCGATCATGAAGTCGTCGTCGAAGTACCCTCTTGCGTACTCTAACGGCTCCCATCATCCTCAGTGTCCTCCCTCGGCTCCTCCTCGGCTCTGCCACAGGAACCTCGGTATTATCGGACAATAACACTACCGACTCAGGGAGTACGGTCTTCACCTCCTCAGGTGGACTACTGAGTTCCCCGACCTCAAAGCATCGCAAGGGAACCGGGAACTCAAGCCTCACTGGAGATGGTGGAGCCACCTCGGCTTCTTCTGAGTTCCTTTGAAGAGAACAGAATGCACCCATATCTACGGGCGACGAGAAGAGAGTTAGTCTTTCTAAATATAGAAGCGAACTTACTATATCAGACTAAAGAGAAGGCACGACTAGAACGGCATAACTTTTTTCAAGCGAAAAATTTTATTTGGAAATTCAAATTCTTCAAAAATATTTTTTAGTTCAAAACGAGTAAATGGTTTATAAAATCCCAACCCGTTTTTTTATAAAAAAATTCGGCTCTGATACGAAATCTGTAACACCCCCAAATATATCCTTGAAAGGTATCACCGCCAGTGACCTCAGTTTCCACATCCGAACCCACCCAAGGCTTAAAACGACATTTATAATACGAAATGTCATAGTATTGGATTAAATCAAAGTTTCAGAATTTCGTCCATAATCCAAATACAACCAAAATATATTACAGCGGAAGTCTTTAATACAACGGAAGTCTTTTTAAAATAAATGAAACAAAAGTCTTGATCTAGCGATCACACGCCTAGGATCTCAACCTTGGTAAAACACTTCAAAAATTCCATTTGCCTTCACCGTCGTTTCTAGCCTTCATGAAACTGCAGTTTATCTGATGTGCCGTATGAGATGGATGACACCAGCCAACCATGCAAGGGAATATAACCGGTTGGTTAGTCTAATGAAAGACTATACAAGGGTTAAACAGAAAGGTTCTAAGTAGTCGTATTAGGTTAGACCCATCGCTTCTCGGATGAAAGCCGATGACGATAGTAAACCTCAATACTTCTTCTGAAATTATCCAAAGAATAATGATCGAGAGAAGACTCTGAAAGATTGAGTCTTACGGAAACATATGAAGAGAAGACTCCAAAAGATTGAGTCTTATCGGAAAGTATGACAAATGTTTGGGAACATATAATATTTCCACACAAGCGTTTAAAAGCGACTTGACTATTTGGGTCCACAACCAACCTCACCGCGTAATGCGAATTCAGATTTGGAAGGTGGACTTACTCTAATCGAAGCCCAGATGAGTTTCCACGTTGTACTTCTCGCCCAAGGTTCATTAATTATGTGCATAATCGCACTTGTCTTATTTAATTCCAAAACGTACATTTACGTTATAAGCTTTTATAATATCTCCTCACAAGAGATGTAGAAGGGAATAAATCCTGAATATCGGCACCAGCTGTGTGCACAAAACCCTGAGTAAGGGTAAGGTCATGACCGAAGGATACTAGGGAAAATCCTCCTAGCACTAGTTATAAAGAAACCATTAGACCTCGCAAGGTACATAGTGTTCCTACGAATACTCGTTCTAACTAAACAGTTAAAACATATGAGCAATAATCCACATCAATGCCATCAAGGCAAATAACAGATCTAATAGCGTTGTTTCTAGCAATATATACAACCTATTATAATATCTGTATTTCAATCATATATATATATATAATAGCATTGTTTCTAGCAGTATATACAACCTATTATAATATTCCTTTTTAAATCACATACAGTTATCAAAACTGTTCCCAGACGAAAACAATATTCATCCCAAATTAATTAACAATTAAACAATTTATAATTATATAAATATGGAATGATAAGCAAGAGCGAACCGCCACTTGCCTTAAGTAGATTCGACAATGAATCTAGACGAGACGACTATTGATGATATCCTTTCCGGGGATATGGCGTATGCTTCAGATAGCTCTAGCAGGATTACGGGTCCACACGCGATCCCGCAATTAACGTTATAACGCTCGATTGATTTCGGGTTAAACTTGGACTGAAAGCCTAATGGGCTTTCTCGACCCAACAAGGAAGCTGCTAATTAAGTGGGCCCCGATGTAATACCCCTCATTTTAGTAAAGAGTATTTTGGTAATTTTCCAAACTCTCTTACTATAGTCGGATTATTTTCAGAGAAGTTCAGACATTCTGTAAAATGCTTGATCTCTGTAATAATTCCCTGAGTGGTATAAAATACATTCGATGTATTTTCGGGACTTAAAATATTTGTTTGGATACAAACATATAATTTCCGGGGTTAAAAACCCATACCAAAACCAATTCCCCATAACATTTGCACGCCTGCCACGAATACTCCCCAACGTGGCATCCATGCACTGAAGGGGGGGAGGTCGACCGCCTCTTCCTGGGGCTATAAATGGAGCCGATCTAGAGGGTGATGGGCACCCAACTCTCTTCTTGCTTCGCCATCTTCCTTCTGCTCAAGTAACCGTCGGCGAGCACAACCAACCGCCGCCACCACCTTCTTTCCCTGGTTCAGATCGTGACGAACTGGAGCAAGCTGCTGCGTGGTGCCGTTGTTCGTGGGTGCTGCTGCTGCTCCTCCCCGGTGACAAGGCAAGCCACCGACGAGGCGCCGCGAGTCGGAGCTGCTACGTCCTTCTGCCGTTGCCGGAGTTGTTGCGTGCCACCACTGTTGCCGCCGCTGCTCCTCCGGCGACGAGGAGCCCGAATCGGCGGCGAGAAGATGGAGCTGAGTTGGGCTGCGTTGTGCTCCATTGTTGAGCTGCTACTGTTGTTGTTTACGGGAGGAAGGAGATGAAGGAGGAGGGGCCCACTTAATTAGCAGCTTCCTTGTTGGGCCGAGAAAGCCCATTAGGCTTTCAGTCCAAGTTTAACCCGAAATCAATCGAGCGTTATAACGTTAATTGCGGGATCGCGTGTGGACCCGTAATCATGCTAGAGCTATCTGAAGCATAGGCCATATCCCCGGAAAGGATATCATCAATAGTCGTCTCGTCTAGATTCATCGTCGAATCTACTTAAGGCGAGTGGCGGTTCGCTCTTGCTTATCATTCCATATTTATATTAATTATCAATTGTTTAATTGTTAATTAATTTGGAATGAATATTGTTTTCGTCTGGGAACAGTTTTGATAACTGTATGTGATTTAAAAAAGAATATTATAATAGGTTGTATATACTGCTAGAAACAACGCTATTATATATATATATGATTGAAATACAGATATTATAATAGGTTGTATATATTACTAGAAACAACGCTATTAAATCTGTTATTTGCCTCGATGGCATTGATGTGGATTATTGCTTATATGTTTTAACTGTTTAGTTAGAACGAGTATTCGTAGGAACACTATGTACCTTGTGAGGTCTAGTGGTTTCTTTATAACTGGTGCTAGGAGGATTTTTCCCTAGTATCCTTCGGTCATGACCTTACCCTTACTCAGGGTTTTGTGCACACAGCTGGTGCCGATATTTGGGATTTATTCCCTTCTACATCTCTTGTGAGGAGATATTATCTCTTGTGAGGAGATATTATAACAGCTTATAACGTAAATGTATGTTTTGGAATTAAATAAGACAAGTGCGATTATGCACATAATTAATGAACCTTGGGCGAGAAGTACAACGTGGAAACTCGTCTGGGCTTCGATTAGAGTAAGTCCACCTTCCAAATCTGAATTCGCATTACGCAGTGAGGTTGGTCGTGGACCCAAATAGTCAAGTCGCTTTTAAACGCTTGTGTGGAAATATTATATGTTCCCAAACATTTGTCATACTTTCCGATAAGACTCAATCTTTTGGAGTCTTCTCTTCATATGTTTTCGTAAGACTCAATCTTTCAGAGTCTTCTCTCGATCATTATTCTTTGGATAATTTCAGTAGAAGTATTGAGGTATACTATCGTCATCGGCTTTCATCCAAGAAGCGATGGGTCTAACCTAATACGACTACTTAGAACCTTTCTGTTTAACCCTTGCATAGTCTTTCATTAGACTAACCAACCGGTTATATTCCCTTACATGGTTGGCTGGTGTCATCCGTCTCATACGGCACATCAGATAAACTGCAGTTCCATGAAGGCTAGAAACGACGGTGAAGACAGATGGAATTTTTGAAGTGTTTTACCAAGGTTGAGATCCTAGGCATGTGATCGCTAGATCAAGACTTTTGTGTCATTTATTTTAAAAAGACTTCCACTGTAATATATTTTGGTTGTATTTGGATTATGGACGAAATTCCGAAACTTTGATTTAATCCAATACTATGACATTTCGTATTATAAATGTCGTTTTATGATTTGTATAAACTGGTTAAGCCTTGGGTGGATTCGGATGTGGAATCTGAGGTCACTGGCAGTGATACCTTTCAAGGATATATTTGGGGGTGTTACAATGTATGTGTTTACTCAAGGAACGGTGAAACTGATCCTTTGGTAGTTGGAAGTAATAACAATAAAAGGTAACAGTTGACGCAATTCCTTAGAGAAAAAAACTCAATTAACCAACCACTTGATCAAGAAAAACCTCTACCTCTAGGTGGTTAACCTAGTAGGATTTCAAACTTCTACTTGTATTATAATCCGATTACAAACAATCTTGCAAGCAATGACTCCAAAACCTAGTCATGCACAACTCCTATATCTACCTTAACTTCTAAGCAAGTGTACGCAATCTAACAAGACAAGTAAACACTCAACCCTAACACAAAGTACTCACTTAAAACACTTAAAGCTCGTACCTTTGTTGTCCTTTCTCTATGTGTTTGGAAGCTCCAAAATTGTGTTCTTAATCCAACTCTAGACTCAGTGTATATATACCCCTAGAAAAAGACCTCAACTTCTATCTTTAAACTCGCTAACACATGCCCATATAAAGACCTCGTTTCCATCTTGTCCTATTACCCTAAATACAACTCCAAAGCCTATTCCAAAAGATAAGAGTCTTCATATATAAGACTTAATCAAATAATATCTAAAACTCAAGCCTATGATCCCAAGTCTTCACAAAGTTGTTCTTTCCATATTTGATTAATCTTCTCTTAAAGATCTTGTGTTGTATCTCTACATTTTCCCCTTCGCCCCAACGTTGTTACTTACTTCTCATTACAAACATCGCATACGCCTGTTCTCTTTGTTTGTTTTCTCAGCTCGTCTGTTCATTTGACTCGATGTTCCTTTGCTTCATTGTTTTTCTTCCTTTGATTTCAACTATTTCTGCACATGATTTAAAACCTGAAACTCAAGGGAACAAGCAAACCATAGAACCTAATGGTGTTTATTATCATCAAAACTTGAGGGAACAATCTCATTTCAACAATTTCCCCCTTTTTGATAATGATAACCCGATCTCAAAATTGTCCATAAAAAATATAAGTGAAAACATCAATATAGAGTCAATCAACATCAATCAATATGCCTGTTATTTCAAAGTTCATTTTACCTTCCGAGCAGCGTTCCCCCTAAGATAGATATCACAGTGTCATGACAATGGGATATAAATACCCTAAGTATTTGTAACAGATTGGCAGGCATGTCAATAACAAAATGAATTCCGCTTTTATCTTCTTTCATATCTTCTATTTCTCTATCCACTTTTCCTTCTGAATATCCTGGGCTACGACAACTGGTATCATAGCACAACACTTCAACAATGGCAGACGGAACTCGACTACGAAACATCGAGGAAAATTTCAAGTGAACTGATTCACAAATCCAAGAGCTGCAACAATTCATGAATTCGACCAAGGAATTCATGAGTTTGACTCAAATCTTGCCAGACGATTCTCAGAAGCATCAAGAAACGAGTCGGCATCAGCAGGATGAGCACAAGCGGATGATCGAACAATTGACGGAGATGGTCAGAACCTTGATGCCTAAAGATCTTTCCATTCATGGGGAAATTCGAGCAAATCATAGAGCCGAGTCGGTCAATCCGAGCATTTTAGGGGCACCGAATGAGGGAGATCGAATTGCTCGACCAATTCCTGGAGAGCGGGGTCGTGAGGAGCGCAATTCAGGGAATAAGCATTCAATTCGCAGCCATAATCAACTGATTTATGGAGATCGCGATTGAGGATCATCTGGAGGTAATGATTTCGCAAGAAGCAATATCCGATTTCCAAAAATTGATTTTCCAGTCTTTGACGGCACTCATCCAAGAAGTTGGATTAGAAAGTGCAATCGATATTTTTCCATATTATTGAATCATGAGTCGCAAAAAGTAGAAATGACATCAATGTATATGAACGGGAAATGTGAAGTGTGGTTGTAGGGTTATGTCTTACAGAGGAATGTGTTTTCTTGGAATGAACTCAAAGAAGCAGTTTGTATCCCTTTTGGTGAGAATTGTGGATCTGATGTGGTGGAAGAGTTTAATAAGTTGGAACAAATAGGGGATTTTGACTCTTACAACAAGCAATTTGAAGAGTTAAGAGCAAGTATGCTTACCTTCGACCCTCACCTGCCTGAATCGTATTTCATTTCCAGCTATGTCAATGAGCTAAGAAGCGAGATTAAACCACAAGTGAAGTTGGGAAGGCCAACATCCTTGGCAATGGCTTTTGAGCATGCCAAGCTTCATGACTCGATAGTACATGATATTGTCAAGCTTAGTCGACCACAGTGGAAACCTAACCCGTCTTCTTATCTGAATCGACCACAGTCCCTTGAAAATAAGCCTTCGATTAAACCTTCTACCAGTTACAATTCCTCAACAAATACATCCTCTCTTTCTAAACCACCTGGGTTGCAAACAAGACCTAAGGGAACTGAGTCCAGGGAGCAAAGGCGTATTGCGGGTCTTTGTGATAGATGTGGGGATCGCTACTTTATGGGGCACAAGTGCAAGGTTCAGTCATTGCACAACATTTGAACTGCAGAGCATGGGTACACAGATCTTGATAGTGGGGTCGTAGAAGACAACGAGCAACACTCCATTGTTGAGGAGAAGGAACCTGAAGTGTACGTCCATGCCTTGACAGGGAGCAGTTCACTTACTACAATCAAGATACGAGGAGCAGTTCTTGATCAGAGTATCATGATATTGGTTGACAGTGGAGCCACCTACAGTCATATGGATCCAAGGGTAACAAAGGAGGCAAGATTTGACGTACAATTAGCACCGATTATGGAAGTCGCATTAGCAAACTGTCACAAGCTTTACAGTCATCAAGTCTGCAAGGGGTTTACTTGGGAGATGCAAGGTACTAAGTTCTCTTTTTGTCCTCGAGTTCTTAAGCTTGGAGGATGTGACCTTGTTTTAGGAGGAGACTGACTACGTGAATTTAGTCCAGTAGTATTAGATCTTAAGCTTCTACATATATCATTTGCTAAGGAAGGGAAAAAGATTTAAATTAATGGTGTGAAGGAGGAAGGTACAATCAAGAGTATGAGTGGCAGGAAGCTGCATAAATTGATTAGGAGAAAAGTGCCTTTGCTTATTACCCAGGTAGCACACATGTTTTTAGTACAGGGTACAGAGAGTTCAGAGCCTATGTAGGTGCAAGATCTGCTGGCTAAGTTTTCTGATGTGTTTGTTGAACCTCAAGGAATGCATCCAAACCGGGGACATGAGCATCAGGTTCAAGAGATGCTGAAATCGGCCATCATTCGTCCAAGCCAAAGTCCATTCGCCTCGCCGACATTATTGGTTAAGAAGAAGGACGAGTCTTGGGGTTTTTGTATTTGTTACAGGCAACTCAATGAAGCCACAATGAAGGACAAGTTCCCCATTCCCAATATTGAGGAGCTTATTGATGAGCTTCATGGAGCTTCCTGGTTCTCCAAATTGGATCTGCGCGCGGGCTATCATCAGGTTCGAATGACGGAGATTGACATTCCAAAAACCGCCTTTTTTACACATCATGGGCATTATGAATTTCGAGTCATGCCTTTCGGGTTGACAAACGCTCCGGCAATATTTCAGGCGATGATGAATTCAATCTTTAGCCAGTACCTATGCAAATTTGTGCTTGTCTTTTTTGACGACATTTTGGTTTTTAGTAATTCATTGGATCTGCACGTTCGACATTTAGCACTAGATTTTCGTTCATTGTGTGAGCATTCTCTATGTGCCAAGAAATCCAAGTGCAACTTTGCTCAGAAACAAGTGGAATACTTGGGTCATCTGATTTCTAACGAAGGCGTAGTGACTATCCCTGCTAAGATTGCAGCGATGGTGGATTGGCCAGTTCCCAAGAACCTTAAAATTTTGCGAGGTTTTCTAGGATTAACTAGGTACTATAGAAAATTTGTACCTAATTACGGATCGGTTGCTCTTCCTTTGACTGAATTACTAAAGCACGAGTTGTTCTAGTGGACTTCGGAGGCTACTGTAGCATTTATGAAATTGAAGCAACTCATGTCCTCCACTCCAGTGTTGCAACTTCCCGATTTTTTTACACCATTCGTGTTTGAAACCGATGCGTGAGAGGTGGGTATTGGTGTGGTTTTGATGCAATTTGGACACCCGATTGCCTATATTTGGCAAGCTCTTCATGGTCGTCACCTGTTGCTTTCCACTTACGAAAAAGAATTGCTTGTCATTCTCTTGGCGGTTGATAAATGGCGCCATTACCTAGAGCATGCCCATTTTTTCATAAAGACTAATCATCAAACACGCCACTTGGTTGATCAGTGGTTGACAACCCATATTCAGCGGAAGGCCATTCATAAGTTATTGGGCCTCTCTTACTTTATATCATATAAGCAAAGGGTAGAAAACATAATTGTTGATGCCTTGTCTCGCCGAGATGAGGCTGATTTGGGTTCCTTAGCAATAGCATCAGCAGTTGAACCTCGTTGGGTAGTGGATGTCATTGCCAGTTATGCTTTAGATTCAGCAGCCCAACAACTTTTGGCTTCGACAACAATTGCCCCAAGTGAAGATTACAAAGTATCTAAGGGTATTCTTCGCTTTCGTAATCGAATTTATATTGGCAATTTCAGTGTTAATTGATTCGTTCACTTCATGAGACCCCGCTCGGCGGCCATTTAGGTGTTGAAGCGACTTATCAGAGAGTGAAGGCCTTGTTTTATTGGCTTGGCATGAAGAAAGTAGTTGAGTCATTTGTCTAACTTTATAATACATGCCAACGGGTTAAAGGTGAGCATGTTAAATACCATGGATTGCTCCATCCTTTACCCATTCCTACTACTGCTTGGCATAACATCCGTATGGATTTTGTGGAGTGTCTTCCCAAATCGCTAGGCCAAGACACAATCATGGTGATAGTGGATCGTCTTACGAAGTACGCACACTTCATTCCTCTTCATCATCCTTTCAATGCAGCAAAAGTGGCCCAGTTATTTATGGATTCAGCGTTCAAGCTCCATGGCATGCCTTCCATTATCGTCTCCGACAAGGATAAGATTTTTGTTAGCCATTTCTGGCGAGAGTTGTTCACGGCGTTGGGTACCAAGCTTGACTTAACCACAACTTATCATCCAAAGACAGATGGGCAAAAGAGCACGTCAACCAATGTCTTGAGAATTATTTGCGCACAATGGCTTCTGCTCGGCCTAAGCAGTGGGCTAATTGGCTACCATTATCGGAATGGTGGTACAACACCAACTCCACACTGCCATCAAAACTACTCCTTTCCAAGCCTTGTATGGATACGCACCACCTCAGTTGGATATGGATGCATCATCAATTTATATTGCTACTGTTGGGGACTAGTTGCACGAGAGGGAGATGGCTTTGGTACAATTGAAGGATAATTTAATTCAAACATAGGCACGGATGGAACACTTTACTTATTTACTTCGTTCGGAGCGCGAATTTGCTATGGGCGATTGGGTCTACCTAAAACTGCAGCCGTATCGTCAGTCGTCTGTGGCTGTGTGTCGACACCTGAAGCTCTGTTCCAAATTTTACGAACCATATGATATTCTGGAAAATATTGGCCATGTACCTTACAAATTAGCTTTTCTAGTGGATGCTAAGATCCATCATGTCTTTCACATTTCGCAGCTCAAGCGCCGTGTTGGTTTGGGTCTTATGTCGGTTGCTGCACCACCGTTGCATACTGAGAATGGTGATTTCCAAGTTTTCCCCACGGTTATCCTGGATACCAGAGTTTCTCTCTTACCTGGGGGAGAATCTGTTACAGAGTGGCTCATCCATTGGGTCAATTTTGAAGTCTCCGAGTCGACTTGGGAACCTGCTGGCCATATAATCCATCAGTTTCCATCATTGTTTACAAGTCTTGAGGTCAAGACTTTTTAATTGGGAGGGGGGGGGCATTGACATGACAATGGGCTATAAATACCCCAAGTATCTATAACAGATTGGCAGGCATGTCAATAGCAGATTGAATTCTTCTCTTCTCTTCTTTCTTATCTTCTATTTCTTTCTCCCCTTTTCCTTCTGAATATCCTGGGCTACGACACACAGCTCCTACCTCAAGTTGCAAACAAGTTCTCCCTAAGCATTAGCATTGTTCAAAATTCAAGAGAAGGAACAATGAGACTGCTACATTCCTTGATTCGAGCTCATCTCACAATTTTCCACACTTCCCCATTTTGGTATCATCATATGATGAAAATATTTACAGTAATAACACATAAAATCTTAAAATTATTATCAAAATAATAATTAATTAGATAAGAGGGGAATTGATTACATAAATCTAAGGAACATCACAAAACGACACTAGCTTTAGCGTTTACTTCTGCAACTCCTCCAATATCTTCTGATTCAAGGTCCACCCTTAGACGGACCTTCCCCTAGTTCCTTCTTCTTAGAGGGTGCTTCTGCAACTATTCCCGTGTCATCTCCTTGGTACTTTATTTTGAAGATGTTGGTCATGTCAAGCTCGGTGCCCAAAACCACCTCATCAACAACTTTGTATAGTTGTTCATGCTCCAGAATTAATCGAACAAGCCCTATATATGGCTATGAATGGGGCTTCCCACTACAACTCCCATGTATCGAACAATGATTTTGGGGACGTCAATATTATCCTTGTTCAAGAACTTGTCAGGCAATAACATATCGATAATAGTGATGCAGTTTTTCTTCTCTTAGCGTGGCACTACAATCTTGATGACATAGTAGTGGGCCAAACTCCCAATCAATGTTAGATTAGTGGTGTAGTATAAGGCTAACTCCTTTCAAATCACTCGTCGCACAATCTATGCCTTGACATCCTTGGAATAGTTCAGGTTGGAAGCTTAGAGATTCCCTTAGAGGGAACAAACAACATTCTCGCAATGTTGTCTCTAGTGAATGACATAGAGACAAAGACTAATTTTGTTGTTGCCACTGGTAGACACGTCTTTGTGGCCTCGATGTTCTTGTATAATTTGCGCACCAGATCCATATCAACCACGACTTTGCACTTGCACAACCTTTCTTATCCTTGAAACTAAATCAGATCCTATAGTTCTTCCATCCCACGAGGCTTCAAAATTTCTCTAGAGACAATCAATGGGGGTAGCAACTTCTTCCCCTTCTTGGTCGATGGCACTGAGGACCCTTATCCAGTATTGGTTGGTGCGTTTGACTCTGATCAAAGTCGTCCCTGATTATCACCATTTCCTAGCCCTTGATTCTTGGCGTTTTTGGTTTAGGGTGGAGAACTCAGTGGAAGTGTAACACCCTGACTTATGTGGGTAGTGCCACACGTAGTGACCTCAGACTGTAAATTCCAAAGTCACCCAAGGCTTTAATCAGAACAATTATGCTTAAAAAAAATGAACATTAAATAATAACAGAGTGAATAGTGGAAGACTTTTTACGTCGGTAGTGCCACACGCCAGTGACCTCAGACTGTAAAGTCCAAAGACACCCAAGGCTTTAATCGGAACAATTATGCTTAAATAAATAAATGAACATTAAATAATAACAGAGTAAATAGCGGAAGACTTTTGAAACAAATACTTAAACCTTTATTAAAATCTTTGCTCGTAAGTTGAGGAGATAAGTTTTTCAATCGAAATTGCAATACAGCGGAAGACTTGTTAAATAATCCTAAGACATGACTAACTTAACTAGGTCTTACATTTATTTAAGAAGATTAAGTCAACACTAGTCAACTTTAAAAAATGTAATACTACTTAAATTCTTCAATCTTCAACTGCAAGCCTTCATCTTTGACTTGTTACTTCAAGGCGTCTGAGACCAACCACTGATGTGCCGTATAGGATGAATGACGCCAGCCAACCATGCAAGGAAAGAGAAAGGTTGGTCAGTCTAATGAAAGACTATGCAAGGGTGCAAATAGAGTGGTTCTTTGTGATTATATCCAGTTACTATCATTGTCTCTCGAATAATAGTCAGTAGACAATATATAACTCGGATACTCTCACTGAAACGATAGAAAAGGTATGCGACAAGAGAAGACTTCAAAGAAGGTAACTCTTACAGGAATATGTATGTTTGTTTGGGAACATTATATTTATCACACAAAGTTTGAAAACTGCCTACTTGAATATTTGGGTCCTCGACCAACCTCACCGCATAATGCGAATCCAGATTAGAAAGGGTACTTACTTTATACAAGAGTCCGGGCGGGTTCCATGTTGTACTTCTCGCCCGATGGTATATTAATTATGTGCAAAACGGAACTTATCTTATTTAATTCCAAAACGTGCATTTACGTTAAAGCTTTTAGTCCACACCAATCTCGCAATGAGATATAGATCATGGGACGAATCCCGAATTTCGGCACTAGCTAAGTGCACCACCACTTATATTCGAATAAGGGTAGGTCATGACCAAAAGTATTAGAGAAATAATACTCCTAATAGTTATAAAGAAATAGCTAAACCTCGCAATACATACCAAAGTTCATCTAGCACCCTACCATAATAATATATATATATAAGGGTCGTTGCTAGCAAATATACAACCTAATAATAAGGTTCATTTACACACCAATTTAAACATACAAGTTCCCAAACGCGAATTACGAATATTTATCCCAACTTAATTAAGATAATAGATTAAATGTCAATTAAGAAAAATATAGAATAAAATAGCAAGAGCAAACCGCCACTTGCCTTGAATCACAGAGAAGGTTGATCGGCGAAACGGGAGCGGTTGCTTTCGACTAGCAAATAACTTCCTGCTTTAGTTCCGTTCCAGAAGCAAATCCGAGATGTACCCAAATCACACACAATAAATAAATTAAAATTAGATAATTTATTCAATATCAAAATTTGAAGGATACATGTCTCGATTTCTAATTGAATTTATTTAACTCTTAAATAAATCAGTTTCAAGGCTTTTTGATAAAACGATTATTTATACAATTATAAAAATCAATTAGTATATTCTAAATAATCATATAATAAATAAATTGATCCAATAATATATTTATAATCCCAATAATTTCTAACTCAAAATATTATCTAGATGAAAAGTTATAATTTTACCATTCATAATATAAGATAATACCCAAATAAATATAATTAATTTAGGTTTAATAATCATAAAACTTCATTAATCCTAACATATTTTTCCAGTAATCCAGATTAACCAATTTAATCAAGATAAGGCAAAATAAAATAAAAATCAAAGAAAGCAAAAATCAAAATTGGGTAAAAACCCCTCACCGGAATCGCGGCTGGCACGGCTGGTTCAATGGCAAAATTGGAGCTCGTCGGTGTAGCTCCGGCGTCAGGACAAGAGGGCTTTCAAAGAGGACTCAAGGACGCAACTGGTGGTGGTGGTAATTGCGGCGGTGGAGCTCGGTGGTGGCCGAATTTGGACGACGAACAACGGCGACGGGATTTTAGGGTTCGAGACTTTGAATGCGAAATTGGATGCCGAAATCCCAATGGTTGAGGCTCTATTTATATGGGTTGGAAAGAGCTCGGTAAACCCTACAAAATCGTCCCAGATTTGGGTTAAAAAGATCACGATTTCATCTCAAAATTTCCAAAATACGAACGACACAATTTCGGATATGTTCTCGCCTTCTATGAACAAATTCGATCGTGTATGGGCACGATTCTTTCCAATTCTTCCCCGATGTGACGCGTCAAGATCTTACCTATGAAGTCCATGGACTAATTGAACGAAACGCGACAAAAACAAGGTCGGATTTGGCCCAAGACGTCATGGACAAAGCTTGGCCAAGAGCTTGGTGGGCTTAAGTTACCCTTTCCTATAAATTTAACCATGCTTAAACCCCTTTTTATCACTTTGTTAAACTTGGTTCAAGCATTCTAAGTTAAAAATTGATAAGTTTATTTAAATTATAATTAACATAAGGTTAATCATAATTTACACCATCCATAACTTAAAGAGATAACATACTTAAGGTATTTATTATTTTATCCCTCCCATGGATAAACATAATAATTCTTATACCCTTTATAATTCTATTTAAAATTCAAAAACTACATTTATTGTTATACTTATTTATTTATTTTAACACCATACTATTATAACACATTGGATAGTTTGTGCGAAAATTATCTTAACCTAACTTTTGAATTTAAGTTAATGAAAATGTAAATTACTCTAAAATAAATAAAATAAATTTCATAACTTTTATTTTATCGAATTAAAATTACCATATTACCCTTCTAATTTAAGTGGGATATTACAATACTACCCTAATAAAATAGTTTCGACCCTGAAACGAGCGCTAACAAGGTTGGGAACAATCACTCATGTCCCAATACGTTACACGATTCTTTATGAGTCCAGTCAGTCCTTATCAGCATGTGACCTATACTATTTTTGGCACTCAAGGATTCTCGTATGAACGCATAACTCAAAATAGTAACGAATTTAGTAATTTCCAAAACAATGAAATACTTCTTTATTATTCGAAACATTAAATTAAACAAACTGAAGGAATGTCAAACAAACAAATTACTAAACTATGGAGAAAATAGACACACAAGTCATCGCTCCTTATTCTTAGAAAGGCTTAAAACAAAAAGGAAATATAACTAATCATTCAGGGTTTCCCTCTCGTCGGACTGACGCATCACGAAGAGTCGTTGCCCCTGTCTCGGAGAATCAATAGGCACCTCGCCTTTATTTCGAGTAGCAGATTGACCAGAAGCGGACACTTCTCGCATTGGGTCCTGTCTACTGCCAGCACTTCATGCCTAGTATGGTGGTGCCAACCCTTGGCCTTTCCGCCGACAGTAAGTTTGCATGTGGCCTTCTTTCCCACAATAATGGCAAACCCGCTTCTCTTTCTGGCATTTAAAGTTCTTATGACCTGCTTCACCACAGTTGTGGCATTGAATTGCACCGCTACTCCAACCTGAGCCTTTGGTGGAGTTAGACTGAGTCGTCTCGGTCTTAGAACTAGGGGTGAACAAAAGTATCCGATCCGACCGACCTGATCCGAACCCTAAAAGTCCATATCCGAAAACATCCGTTTAATTTTTATCCGAATCTGATCTGATCCGGGTGATTTCTTTCCGGATACGGATCAGGATATTTTGCTTACCGGATAACCGGTACTATTAATATATATAATATATATATATATATGTATATGTTTTTATAACTAATATACAATATTTAATTAGTTTAGATGATCTCAAAATGGTGCTTGTACATTTTTTAAGTAATTAAACTACTTCAATTCTCCAATACAACATTCCTTATTATATTCCTTTTAATAAAAAAAATAACCTTGATTATTATACTTATAAAAATAAAACCCTAAATCATGTACTAATTGTCGCCTCACTAAACAAAATAAATATGTTTTTTTTGTCAAGACTGAGTGTTCATCATTTAATTGAATTTTGATTATATAAGTTAAAGTTATAGCTTTATATATACTTGTCAATTCCTCTTGTTATATAATATATACGTTTATGGTTCTCAATCTGAAAAGGTTGACAAGTTTAATCGTTTGAAAAAATTACAGGGACTTGCAAATGGTGCTGATGTTTGACATTTAGTTTGCACTCGCACATTGTGTTTTGATGGAATTAAAAAAAGTAATATTTTGATTTAAATTTTAATAGGTTTTCTAGTAACCGGATAATTTGGATATCCGTGTCAAATATCCGATCCGGATAATATATACCGGATACGGATATGAGTTTTGTAAATATTTTTTACCGGATATCCGACATACCAGACCGGACCGGATCGGATATATCCGTTTGCTCACCCCTACTTAGAACAACCAGACTTCTCGAACTTGGTAGGCGATGTCGACTGCTTAAATGCATTAAACTTCCGATTCTGTTGCCCATCTTTAGCCTTATTCTTTTCCTCCAGCTTTCGGGTGGATTCTTCCAGTGTAACCTCTATTTTGTAGGCCGCATCTACATACTGCTCCAGAGTAGAGCAACTGTGACGCACCATTAGAGGTTTGATTTCTGGGCTCATCCATCCGTGGAAGTACCAGATCTTATGTTCTTCAGAATGCACTTCAAAACCGGCATAATGTAGCAATTGATTGAACTTTGTTGCCAGCTCAGTCACCTTTAATCCCTCAGTATCTAGGTAGAAGAATTCTTTCAGCTTATCTTCTCTCATAGCCTAGGAGAAGAATTGATCAGTGAGCTTGGCCTTGAACATTGCCCAATTTAGATTCGGGTGGTCATCCAATCTAGTTCCTTCCCACCACTCACTAGCTCCGTCTTTCAAATGCAACGAAGCTATGTGTACCTGTTCAGCCTTGGTGCAAACCACATTCCGAAACAGTCGCTCCATATGGAAGAACTGGTAGGCAACTTTGACTGGTTCCTCGGTTCCATCATAGCTATCCGGGTGCATTAAATTAATCATCTTCAATGCTCAGTTATAATTCTCGTCGTTTCTCTCGGGAATCACTAGAGGTGCAGGATCTTCATGTCCCCCAATACCAGCTACAACTTGAGGAACGGGAGCCGCTTGAGCTTGCGGTATTCCCTGGGTTGTCATTATCTCGACAACCTGCCTCACTATCAGTCCTATGACCATAGCGTCCAACACGATCGGGGCAGGAGGTGGATTAAGTGGAACTTCCCCCGCAACTTGAGGGTCCACCTGTCCCTGACGAACATCTTTCCGCAGTGACATGTTATTATTATGGGAACCAGATCCCGTGTCATCCCCTTGTTGAGAAGCACTTCTCAGCTGAATCCGAGAACCATTGTTGGGACCTTCATCGGCCGCTCGGTTGGTGGATCGGGTGTTCACCATCTGTTGATGAACCATAACATCAATTTAGAATTTTTCCAACTTGTATCATATGATACTTAAATCAACTACGTTATGATACGAATTGTAATGGTCCAAACCAATAGCTCATATTAGATTGACTGACCCTCCACCATTACTCTTAAGACGATCTTATCTTCTTACTTGAGAATTAGGCGAATAGGAGAAATGTTAACATTTGAATGACATTAAACCTAAGAATGAAAGATATCATTATGAATGGAACTAAGGAATAAGTAATTGAATCGAAGCTTGTAGAGGTTTGAAAACCACCTATTATCAAACCTTGTACATTATACTTTCAAACCATATATATATTTAACTTAATAAAATAATTATTTATATAGTTATTTTCTTGAAGTAGAGATATTATTATTTCGTTATAAACTCTTACCAAAACCCAAAACCACACTTTTGAAATTGTAACATAAACTTAATTCTAATCCTTTATAACACCATTTTATAAACCGACAATAAAAATTAATATTAGTGTTTTAACAACTAAACTATTTCTTCTTAAAATTTTCTAGATTTTAAGAAAAAATTTAAACCTTAAATTTAGTACTGACTAGTTAAATTCTCAAAACTCCTTTATTAAATAAAATAATTTGAAAATAGTTTAAAAAATAATTTTGAAAATGCTCAAACCTAACAACAGACCAATAATTTTAATACCGTTGCTCAAATACCACATTTGTAACACCCCGGGTTTGTAATCCTTTATAAGGATTAGAGTGCTACATATGTCAAAAAAAGCTTTTCCTTTTAAGGGTTCAAGTGAGGACAAAGAACTCTGAAGTTAAGCGTGCTAGGGCGGGAGTAGTATCAGGATGGGTGACCTCTTGGAAAGTCCCCGGGTTGGCACGGGCTGGCGTTGCTAAGGCTTCGGGTCTTACAAATGGTATCAGAGCCGACTCTGGGTTACGAGTGGGCTTGGTCCGGTGGACGGTCGCTCGACCCAGAAGGCGGTCTTTAGGGCTTGACGAGGTCGTCAAGGGTTTAAGTGGGGATGGTTGTAACACCTCGGGTTTGTAATGCTTTATAAGGATTAGAGTTCTACCCATGTCAACAAGAGCTCTTCCTTTTCAGGGTTTAAGTGAGGACAAAGAACTCTGAAGTTAAGCGTGCTAGGGCGGTGATAAGCACTACTTTGTAGAGCTTAACTAAGAGTCATTAGAGGGTTTATTGGTGTCATTCGGGTATTTCTAGGCACATTCATGTGCAAGGCGTTTGGAGGCGAAGTTTAGAGTTTTTGGAGGTGTTTGAGCGGTTTTGGAGATCATAGGAGACACCGAGGAAGAAAACCACCAAGGAGAGACGCCATAGGAGTGAAGAGAAGAGCTGAGCACGGTGCGAGAGATAGCAAGAAAGAGCTGATGAGAAGAGGAGGTCTGAAGCCTTGCCGTACCTGCGCCGGAGTCCACCGCCCCCTGCGGTTGAAGAGCTGGAGCTACTGCCATTAGGCCGCACCCTGCGGTTCCAGAACCGCCCCTGCGGCGAGCTCGGCTGAACACGTACTGGAGGTCCACCGCACCCTGCGGTGGAGAGACCGCAACCCGCGGTTGCGTGTGCTGAATGTTATTTGCTAGTTTTTATTTCCGTTTTAGTTTTATTCCGAAACTTTATTTCCAAGTTTGTTATTTCCTTACCTTTATTTCTGAATTATTTCCTTAGTATTTAAGTAGGGTTAAGACTATTTTGGAGAGGGTCTTCTTCTCTCTCTTGAACCCTAATTGCCGTTATTACGTATTTGCTTACAAACTTTATGGAGAACTAAACCCTCCATTGTTGCACTTGACAGTCTGAAGCCAGCAATTGATTGGTTGTGAGTTTTCTACTCTTGTTCGTTTCCTATTGGTTGGATTGATTCTCTTGTGCTTAATTTATATTGGCTTATGTTGGTTTATCTAGATTGATCACCTGGGTTTATTGATATTTTCCTAAGTGCTAGGACTTGTGATTCTGTGTTCAGGTTGCATATCTAGTAGCGAACACGGTTGTGCGTATAGGGGATCCGAGCGCACAATTGTGAGGGAGAATTAATTGCATGCTTATAGTAACGGGTTGTTTCTATTGCATGTATCTTGCTAATCCTTGGTTGAATGCTATTGCTTTATTGATTCCTGAAGGTTTTCGGTATTGATTTAGTAATAAGTATTGTTAGGGCTGGTAGAACTAACAATTACTTAAGATCGGGATAAGAACAACAATAGGATTGTTAAGGACTTAAGATTGATAGAATTCTAGGATCAACTTATCTTTTGTTCGGTGGATCTCTTGTTAAGTGTGGCGCTTTTCCTCATCATATTTACAACCATAAATCTGCGATTTTGCTCTCTTGTCTTCTTATTAATTTGGTTAGAAAACACATACAAACCCCCCCCCCCCTTTTTGTTCCAAGTTGGTAACCTTGAATTGCAAGAATTGATAACCTGATTCCCTGTGGATTCGACCCTGACTTGCTTGCTATACTCTATAGTAGGTTGCTTAGGATTTCTTTGATTTGGGTATACGACTTTAGCCCTGTCAAATTTGGCGCCGTTGCCGGGGAGTCAAATTTTCTGTTTTTGTGATTTGTTGTTACTAACCCTTGGTGTGGATCTATCTTATGGTCCACACTCGTGCTACTAATTCACCGCTTCTTGATTTTGATCCAGAAATTACACGAACTCTTTCACAGGCTCGCAGAGTGAATCGTTCTTTAGTGTTTGACAACCCTACATTCGAGATGGCTAACGATGGCGCGGATCGGACGTTGAGACAGTTGACTGCACCAGACCTGCAGCAGCAACCTTTGGCTGTAGTAATCCCTGGGCTGGCTGCAGGCGTGAACTTTGAGTTGAAGCCGGGGCTGATTCATTTGCTTCCAGAGTTCCATGGACTGGCTGGAGAGGACCCAATCAAGCATCTGGGTAAATTCCACACAGTCATCATGAGTATGAAACCGGCGAATGTTACTGAGGAGCAAATAAAGATAAGAGCTTTTGGGTTCACCTTGAAAGATACCGCTGATGACTGGTATTACCATCTTCCTACTGGAAGTATTGACACGTGGACCAAGCTTCACGAGGCTTTTCTGGAGAAGTATTTCCCTGCTAAGAAGGCCAACAGTTTGAAGAAAGCCATTAGCAACATCGAGCAGGAGGGTGACGAGACCCTATATGATTACTATGAGAGGTTCAAGAGACTTTGCTCAAGCTGCCCATTCCATGGGTATTCCAACCAGGACCTGGTACTTCATCTCTATAACGGGCTGCTGGATAATGAGAGGAGGATGGTTGACGCTGCTTGTGGCGGAAACATTCTTAACATAACTCCAGCACTCGCTATGGTAAAGATTCAGGAGATGGCTGAGGGCACGAGAAACTTTGGTAGATCTGCTACCAAGAGAGGAGTCCATGCTGCTGAGTCTAGTCGCTCTTCGTATGCTAATGATATGGCTGAGTTGAAGGACATGGTGAAGCGACTTACGCTGCACGGAGCCCCTCAACAACTCAAAGCATGTGGGGTATGTGCCGATCAATTCCACCCCACCGAGGCTTGCCCTCAAGTTCAGGATGATGGGACCGAGGAAGTAAACGCTGCAGAAGGATGGCAACCAAGGCCAAAATATGATCCATTCTCTAACACTTACAACCCCGGAACTAGAGATCATCCGAATTTCAGGTGGAGTAACCAGCAGAATGTCCAGAACCCTCACCTTTTGCAACCACAACAACCGAGGCCACAGTACAACCCTAGACAAACCATGTCAGCTGAGGACATGATCAAGTCATTGGCTCAGTCGGTCATGCAAAAGGATGCTGAAACGAAGTCTTCCATTCAGAATCTTGAGAAGCATGTGGCACAAATTGCTCAAGCTGTGAGTAATCTAGAAGCTCGTGATTCGGGAAAACTACCGTCACAAACGGTAGTGAACCCGAGGGAAAACGTCAGTGCTGTGACTTTAAGAAGTGGGAAGCAATTACATGTCGATCCTAGTTCTGAAGAGGACGACTCGGAGAATGAGGATGCTCTGCTGAACGACCGCATCCAGCGGCACGGTGGCCGCACCTGCGGCGAGCAAGACCTGGAGAAGCAGAAGGCTACTGTCGATAGACCGCACCCTGCGGTGGGAATACCGCACCCTGTGGTGAACGGTGATTTTTCTCGGGAAATTCCTGTAGCTCCACCGCACCCCGCGGTTGAGAACCGCACCTGCGGCGAGTCTTCCGGGATTGTCAAAGAGCCTTACGTCGACGATTACGTTCGTCCCTACTTCCCTCCTCTCGGTTCCGAGAAGCCACCCGCCCCCTTTCCAGAAGCACTCAGGGAGAGAAGGGTCGTTGATGACAAAGATCTTTTTGAGACCTTCAGCAAATGCGAGGTCAACATCCCATTGCTCAAGCTAGTGAAGAGCATTCCTAAGTATGCTAAGTTCTTGAAGGAGCTCTGCACGATCAAGAGAAACCAGAAGCTGAAGGGGAAACAAAAGGTGAAGGTCAGCGAACGTGTGTCTGCGGTATTTCAAAGGCGTATGCCCAAGAAATGCTCCGACCCAGGTATGGTTAGCATCCCCTGTGTTATTGGTGATACTAAGTTTGCTAGAGCCATGCTTGATCTAGGTGCTTCTATTAATGTGTTGCCTTACTCTCTTTATAAATCTCTTAGATTGGGACCTTTGCATGAAACAGGAATTGTTGTGCAACTTGCTGATAGGTCTAGTGTTTACCCTAAGGGGGTAGTTGAGGATGTGCTTGTTATGGTTGACAACTTGATATTCCCCGCTGATTTCTTTGTCCTAGATATGGAACATGATGACCATGCGGCCCCTATTCTGTTAGGAAGGCCTTTCTTAAAAACTGCTAGGACCAAGATAGATTATGTAAGTGGGACACTTACTATGGAATTCGATGGGGAGGTGGTACAATTCAACATCTATGACGCTATGAAACACCCTATTGATGACCATTCTCTATGCTCTATTGATGTGATTGAACCCATTGTGCAAGATGTATTTGATATTTCTGGTACTGATGAGCTGCAGTCTATTATTGAGAATGACATAGATGAGTTCCACACAGAATATGCTCTGTCAACTAACATGCAGGCGATGGTGTCTCAAATGGAGAAGCTTCCTATAGACCCTTTGGGCGTTGGCCCCATTCTATTAACCCCGGGCGAGAAGCTCGTTCCCTCTGTTATACAGGCTCCCGAGAGTGAACTCAAACAACTCCCGGATCACCTCAAGTACGCTTTCCTTGGAGTCAACGACACCTTGCCAGTCATTGTGTCTAGTAAGCTTTCGAAGGAGCAAGAGGAGAAGCTAGTGGAGACTTTAAAGGAGCACAAGACTGCATTAGGTTGGACCATTGCCGATATCAAAGGGATTAGTCCCTCAACATGTATGCATCGGATCCTCCTAGAAGATGACGCCAAGCCGTCCAGGCAACCACAGAGGAGATTAAATCCACCTATGATGGAGGTGGTGAAGAAGGAGGTGCTGAAGCTCCTTCAAGCTGACATGATCTTCCCGATTTCCGATAGTCGTTGGGTCAGCCCCACTCAGGTTGTTCCCAAGAAGGGAGGAATCACAGTGGTTGAGAACCAACAAGGAGAGTTGGTCCCTACAAGGACACAAACGGGCTGGAGAGTTTGCATAGATTACCGCAAGCTGAACGCGGTAACCAGAAAGGATCACTTTCCCTTGCCATTCATCGATCAAATGCTAGAACGCCTTGCTGGGCGCCCCTACTACTGCTTCCTTGATGGATATTCAGGATACTTCCAGGTGGCCATAGCGCCAGAGGACCAAGAGAAGACTACCTTTACATGTCCTTTTGGCACATTTGCATACCGCAGAATGCCCTTTGGACTATGTAACGCACCCGGTACTTTTCAACGATGTATGGTTAGTATCTTCTCTGAGTACATTGAAAATTTTATTGAAGTATTCATGGATGATTTTACAGTACATGGGGATAGCTTTGATAAATGTTTGGCCCACTTGACACTTGTGCTGAAAAGATGTGTTGAAACTGACTTGGTTTTAAATTCTGAAAAGTGTCATTTCATGGTTGAACAAGGGATTGTGTTAGGTCATATTGTCTCTGCTAGGGGTATTGAGGTCGATAAGGCGAAGATTGATGTAATTCAGTCTTTACCTTATCCTACTAATGTGCGTGAAGTTCGTTCCTTCCTAGGCCATGCAGGTTTCTATCGCAGGTTTATCAAGGATTTTTCGAAGATCTCATCACCCTTATGCGAGCTGCTGAAGAAAGAGGTGACCTTTGATCTGAACGAGGAGTGTAAGAAGGCGTTCGACTGCTTGAAAGAACGCCTGACTAGTGCACCGATTATTCAAGCACCGGACTGGTCAAAATCGTTCGAGATCATGTGTGATGCCAGCGATTATGCAGTTGGAGCAGTTCTGGGACAAAAAGAGGGAAGGGCCTCTCATGTGATTCACTACGCGTCCATGACTCTGAATGGCGCGCAACGGAACTACTCCACTACTGAAAAAGAGATGCTAGCTGTGGTATTTGCCTTGGAGAAGTTCAGGCAGTATTTGTTAGGAGTGAAGGTGATTATTTACACGGATCACGCCGCCCTTCGTTATCTAATGACGAAGAAAGAGGCGAAGCCGAGATTGATTCGATGGGTTCTCCTGCTGAGTGAGTTCGATGTGGAGATACGGGACAAGAAAGGAGCAGAGAACTTGGTAGCGGATGATCTGAGTAGATTGGTGAACGAAGAGGACAAGCCCGGGAAGCAGACCCCAATCCACGGAAACTTCCCGGATGACACCCTCTTTTCAGTGGATGTACTGGAGCCACACCGCACCGGGCGCCACCCCCACCGCACCTGCGGTAAAGAGAAGGATTTACAAGGCCAAGGTTCTGGAGAATGGCCGCACCCTGCGGTGGATGACCGCACCCGCGAAGGCGGTGATTTTTCTCGAGAAAATTGCCCAGATGTACCGCACCCAGCGGTGGACCCAACCGCACCCGCGGCGAGAGGCGACTTTTTTCGAGAGGTTTCTGCTATTTGGCCGCACCCAGCGGTGGATAAACCGCAACCTGCAGTGAGCGAAGCTGTTCGTGATTTTTCTGCTGAGAGCGCTTCCTCACTCGAGGCGTACTTCCACAGGTCCGTCCTCGGGATCCGATCCCTCCGACCATGGTACACCGACATCGTGAACTACTTGGTTTGTGGGGAATTCCCTCCGGATCATACCAAGGCGCAACGGGAGAAGGTGCGGAGAGAAGCGCGGTACTATATTTGGGATGATCCTTATCTCTGGAGACACTGTGTCGATCAGGTAATCCGTCGATGCCTTCCGGATAACGAGGTACAATCTGTCCTTAGCTTTTGTCATTCTGAGGCATGTGGGGGCCATTTTGGTGCAAATAAAACTGCTAGGAAAGTGCTAGATGCAGGTTTCTATTGGCCCAATCTTTTTCGGGATGCATTTGCTTTTTGCAAGGTATGTGATAGATGTCAGAGGATGGGAAATATCTCTAGGAGGAATGAGATGCCTCAGTCCTCTTTGATTTTTTGTGAGGTTTTTGATGTGTGGGGTATTGACTTTATGGGACCCTTCCCCAATTCTCACGGGAACCTATATATTTTGCTTGCGGTGGACTACGTTTCCAAGTGGGTGGAAGCGAAGGCCACCAGGACTGATGATTCTAAAGTTGTGGCAGGTTTCTTGAAAGAGAACATATTTTCCAGGTTTGGGATCCCTAAAGCTTTGATTAGTGATCGGGGAACCCACTTCTGCAACAAGACTGTGACCGCCCTACTGAAGAAGTATCATGTCACACAGAGGGTTTCCACTGCCTACCATCCACAGACTAATGGGCAGGCTGAGGTGTCAAACAGAGAGATCAAGACGATCCTTGAGAAGACAGTGGCACCCAACAGGAAGGACTGGAGTTTGAGATTGAATGATGCACTGTGGGCTTACCGCACTGCCTACAAGACTCCAATCGGGATGTCTCCTTTCCGGCTCGTATTTGGCAAAGCTTGCCATCTACCTGTGGAGTTGGAACACAAAGCATGGTGGGCAGTGAAGCAGTGCAACATGAGGATTGATGAAGTAGGAGAATTTCGCAAGCTTCAGCTGCAAGAGTTAGAGGAGCTACGCCTTGATGCATATGACAATGCTGTGATCTACAAAGCAAAAACCAAGGCGTGGCATGACAAGAACATCTTGCGAAAGGACTTCCACCCCGGTGACAAAGTCCTTTTGTTCCAATCCCGCCTGAAACTCTTCGCGGGGAAGCTGAGATCAAAGTGGATAGGACCGTACATTATTGCTGAGGTCTACCCACATGGCGCCGTTGACTTAATCGAGCCGACAACTCAGAAGACATTCAAGGTCAATGGTCAAAGGTTAAAACCTTACCATGAGGGTTTCTCCACTGCAGAGATTGATGAGATGGCTCTGGAGGAGCCGAGTGCTGAAAAGGAATAGACGAAAGTCTACGTCGAGCCAACGACGTGAACCAAGGCGCTGCTCGGGAGGCAACCCGAGGTATTGTTTTCTTCTTTTTCTTTTGTCTTTTCTTTTTCATCGCTTAGTTAGGTAGTTGTGTTGGTTTTTGTGTTTCTTTTTCGTTCGTTTTCGCCTGCGGACTAACCTCGCAGGTACGAAGGAAAGTCACGCCGGTGTTCTGGAGACCCACCGCACCCCGCGGTGGAAGCACCGCCCCCGCGGCAAGCCCCTGTTCGAAGAGAAAAAGGCGAAATCAAAAAAAAAAAAAGGCAATAAAAGGGCCCCTGACAAAAACCAAGTGGGGGAGTAAAAATTGAAAAAGTTGGGCCCCGAAAAAGCCATAAATGGGGAGTAAAAATTGGATTAAGTAAAAGAGGCCTTATGGGCCCACCATACCCTTCTCTTTCCAGCCCACCCCATCCCTAACTCCTCTCCCTCTCCACCCTCATTCCCACGAACTCCCTCCCTTCTCTTTCCAGCCCACCCCATCCCTTTGCCTCCATAGCTTTCAAAGCTTCCATAACCCCATACCCTCAAACCTCCACCAAAAACCACCATTTTCGTCCAAACCTTCACCTTTCCCCTCACCCAACCCGACCTTCCTCACCCGAAACCCCCACAAGCAAACCCGAAAGTTTCATCCCAACATCCTCACCCCCCCATAACCACCGCACCCCCAAGATCCACCGCACCCGCGTCGGATCCAACCCTTCCCAACCCAGATCTACCACCCTTGACCCAAACCCGGCCCTAAGGAGTTGAAGGAAATTCGTTTCGTAGCTTTCGGAGAAGCCCCCACGCGAAGAACTCGCCCAGTGCCCAGACCGCCCCCTGCGGTTAGCCCACCGCCCCCGCGGCGAGAGCCCAGAACGTTGCTCCTCCCTGTCAGTCCACCGCTCCCCGCGGCTACACCACCGCACCCGCGGCAGACAAGCAGTAGGCACCATCCCGGTGTCTTTTGTGAGTTTCTCTTTGCCTCTCGCTCTCTTCATTGTTCATTTACACCATGTCGAGATCACGAAAGGTCGGGATGACTGCGGAGGAGAAACAAATATTTGAGATTGTGAAGGACCGGGATGTGACCCCGACTAAGTTCCTGGATAGGGGAACTCTGGAGACTCTGGGGCTATTTGAGTGTACACAGCTCTGTCTGGAGAAGATGGGATTGGGGGGATTCGTTGATGTGTATGCCCCCACATACGAGACTCTGAGCAGGCAGTTTATCACCACGCTCAGCCTCACCATGGATGGTGAGACCCTTGTCTCCCTTTCTTTCAAGTACAAGGGGAGAGAGTACACAGTCGACGCTGCGCAGCTCGGGATGCGCTTGGGGTGACTAGACCACCCACCGCTGCGTGGAGAAAGGGCACGAAGGAGGCCGCGCTGATTGATTTCTGGGTAGGTGCCACGGGGCAGACGTACCACATGGGTGACGAGTATAGCAACAAATTTACTCACCCATGTCTGCGTTTGCTCCACAAGCTGATTATGGGGACGCTGCTGGGACACCCTGAGGCCAACAAGGTCCCCCTGAAGGGCCTCCCCTGGCTATACTCTGCATTGCCACAGGCTACATTCACCCCAGACTGGTTGATGCTCATTCTCGAGGGACTCCAGAAGCTCCGCCGCGGAGCGAGGCGTGATATCGTACAGGGTGGTTTGATCACCCGCATCGCTGAGACCGTCTTTCCGGTCGAGGAGGAGGAGGACCCCATCCTCTCCCATGTGTTCGATGTCGCCCGGCTGCGGGCAAACTACATGCTGAAGGTGACGAAGCGACAGCCCTTCTGGTGCTCCTACTCTGACAGGAGCCATATCATGGCCTTACCCAGGGAGATCCCATATAGCTCTACTTACCGAGGATGGTACATGCACCCCGATCCCATCATAGCTCCATTGGGGACGGATGCGACTGAGTTTGTAGACGAGGGACACCGACCTCGGAGGAGGCGGAGAGATGTGGGCAGCTCGAGCCAGGCCCCTGCGGAGGATGAGGAGATGAGCGCCGGTCAGGACCCGCCACCTATGGATCCCTGGCAGGATCAGATGTCCCGACAGATGGAGGCGCTGAGTTTGCAGCAGCAAACCTGGCAACAGGGCTATGATGTGCGGTTTGACGGATTTCAGTCCCGGGTTTTCCAGCGGATGGACCACCAGGATGAGCGCCTGGGGCAGATGGACGAGCGTCTCCAGCGCTTAGGAGAGCGACAGGACCAGTACTTTGGCCAGTACCCTTGGCCACCACCGGGACCATCACAGCAGTGAGTCTTTCCCTTATTTTATGATTGTCTTCTTTTCCACATTGAGGACAATGCGTATTACAAGCATGGGGGAGGGAGTAGATTCACTTTCTATCCTTATGTACAGTTTCTGTATTTTTCTTTGTGTGTTTCATTCTGTTTTTCGGAGTTGCATTGCATTGGTTGTGAGTTTTCTAAATAAATAAATAAAAAAAAAAAGGCAATAAAATCCTGGGATGAGTTGAAAATCCGAAAGGGCGACTCAGGCAACAAGCAGGTGACCCGGACCAGTGCTAGACTGGGGTAATATGGTGTCGGAGTGACGTGAGCATATGTGAGTCCATCTTTGAAAAAAAAAAAAATTAAAAAAAAAAATAAAATAAATAAGAGTGGCTTGGTGAAAACCCGAAAGGGCGCCTTGGCAAAATGAGCGAAAAGAAGAAGAGTGATTCTTAGGATTTCTCTTTATTTATTGGCGAGGCGTCATAAGAAGGGAGACATAGAAGGAATGTCGGGTAGGCCACTTCGGGAGGCATAAGAAGTCTTAGATGGAGGATAGGATTAGAGGTCACTTTACACTATTGGATGTCCGGGATAAGCTTGGGGGAAGTACTCTGCTTGCCCCCAAGTTCTGTTGTTGTTGATGATGATGTGTTGTAGATGAGATTGACGCCAGGAGCTTTGGCATGGGTTAGGTGACTCGTAGTAGGAGGAGATGCTTCCTGAGACCTTGTGTGCTATTTTGGAGGGGTGAACTTTCTTTTAGTTTACTCGAGGACGAGCAAAGGTCTAAGCATGGGGGAATTTGATAAGCACTACTTTGTAGAGCTTAACTAAGAGTCATTAGAGGGTTTATTGGTGTCATTCGGGTATTTCTAGGCACATTCATGTGCAAGGCGTTTGGAGGCGAAGTTTAGAGTTTTTGGAGGTGTTTGAGCGGTTTTGGAGATCATAGGAGACACCGAGGAAGAAAACCACCAAGGAGAGACGCCATAGGAGTGAAGAGAAGAGCTGAGCACGGTGCGAGAGATAGCAAGAAAGAGCTGATGAGAAGAGGAGGTCTGAAGCCTTGCCGCACCTGCGCCGGAGTCCACCGCCCCCTGCGGTTGAAGAGCTGGAGCTACTGCCATTAGGCCGCACCCTGCGGTTCCAGAACCGCCCCTGCGGCGAGCTCGGCTGAACACGTACTGGAGGTCCACCGCACCCTGCGGTGGAGAGACCGCAACCCGCGGTTGCGTGTGCTGAATGTTATTTGCGAGTTTTTATTTCCGTTTTAGTTTTATTCCGAAACTTTATTTCCAAGTTTGTTATTTCCTTACCTTTATTTCTGAATTATTTCCTTAGTATTTAAGTAGGGTTAAGACTATTTTGGAGAGGGTCTTCTTCTCTCTCTTGAACCCTAATTGCCGTTATTACGTATTTGCTTACAAACTTTATGGAGAACTAAACCCTCCATTGTTGCACTTGACAGTCTGAAGCCAGCAATTGATTGGTTGTGAGTTTTCTACTCTTGTTCGTTTCCTATTGGTTGGATTGATTCTCTTGTGCTTAATTTATATTGGCTTATGTTGGTTTATCTAGATTGATCACCTGGGTTTATTGATATTTTCCTAAGTGCTAGGACTTGTGATTCTGTGTTCAGGTTGCATATCTAGTAGCGAACACGGTTGTGCGTATAGGGGATCCGAGCGCACAATTGTGAGGGAGAATTAATTGCATGCTTATAGTAACGGGTTGTTTCTATTGCATGTATCTTGCTAATCCTTGGTTGAATGCTATTGCTTTATTGATTCCTGAAGGTTTTCGGTATTGATTTAGTAATAAGTATTGTTAGGGCTGGTAGAACTAACAATTACTTAAGATCGGGATAAGAACAACAATAGGATTGTTAAGGACTTAAGATTGATAGAATTCTAGGATCAACTTATCTTTTGTTCGGTGGATCTCTTGTTAAGTGTGGCGCTTTTCCTCATCATATTTACAACCATAAATCTGCGATTTTGCTCTCTTGTCTTCTTATTAATTTGGTTAGAAAACACATACAAACCCCCCCCCCCTTTTTGTTCCAAGTTGGTAACCTTGAATTGCAAGAATTGATAACCTGATTCCCTGTGGATTCGACCCTGACTTGCTTTCTATACTCTATAGTAGGTTGCTTAGGATTTCTTTGATTTGGGTATACGACTTTAGCCCTGTCAGGCGGGAGTAGTACTAGGATGGGTGACCTCCTGGGAAGTCTCTGGGTTGGCATGGGCTAGCGCTTCTAAGGCCTCGGGTCTTACAGGAAGCCCGAGTCTCATTCCCAATGAGGACTATGTAGTACATTTTGGACTATGTAGTCCTCACTGACGATCTTAAAGCGCTTCTAAGGCATGTAAGCTATCTAATGTCTCATTCCCAACGATGAGGTCCAACGAGGACTATGTAGTCCTCGGGTCTTACACAAAAACGTGATAGGACAAAAACATACCCACAAGCGTATGAGCTCAGTTGTAGCTTTTCAAGTGTCGTTCCCAACGAGGACTATGTAGTACCTTTTGTAAACTTAAACTGGTAAGCTAAGCCGTAAGAAGGAAAATTCGTTTGTTTAATATCTAAAAAAATAAGAAAACAAGAAGCAAGAATTGCAAAGGATGGTTGTAAACAATTAGGGAGAAGATCCTAGGACCAGGGACCCCCACAACAATGTCCTGGTAAACTTACAAATATATGCCCGAAACTAGTCTGAACTTGTCTGAAGGTAAGCTATCTAATGTCTCTACTAACTCCTTTCAGACGATAATAGATGTGCCTACATTATAACTAACAATCGCTGTCGCTTGGAGCTAATCAAATCTAGACCCTATGGGCACTTAGAATCTAGGATCAAACTGGGTTAACATTCGCTGTCGCGCTCCGTTAAGTCCAGGCAAGCCTAGGGTTTCTATGGTAGCTTAGGATTCCACAAGAGTAGTTAGGTTGTTGTCGTACAAATAACACTCGGGTTCAATACCTAGTAATCTGATAAAGTAATCTCCTTTCAGACTCATACCCTATCTGAGTTAACTATTAAGGTTATCTCCTTTCACACTCAAACCTAATAGAAACCTAATCAACATTCATCAATTGTATTAAGAACTCTAGGATTGAATAGACAAGGTTCCAAATTTCAATTCAGGCAAATATCATACACAAGTCTACCAATCCATTGTTGGGATCACCCTAACCCTAGAATTATAAGATTTAGCCAGACATGCTTGGATAAACAATCAAAAACATCATATGAATAATAGAAATCATTCAACTAGATTAGAAGAAGAGAAATACTTGATCAAATCGAGGGAAACAATCTCGAATCTTCATAAATCTTTGAAGAAAATCCAAAACACAACTAGGGCTAGAGAGTGGCAAAAAGTGGAAAAAACGACGTGCCAAAAAAAAACCTAGAAAGTATTTATACTATCCAAAAATAAAAGGGGCGAAGAAAATAACGTTTCGGGTCCGCCGAAGAACCGCACGGTTTGTGACAAACCGTGCACGTTTCCAGAACGCGAGGGGATGGTGGCACGGTTTGTGACAAACCGTGCCTCTTTACAGAATGTGTTTTTCTTTGTGTTGGAGGCTCGCACGGTTAGCAACATCCGGCACGGTTTGTCACAAACCGTGTCAAGCTACAGAACGCTCCTCTTTGTCTTTGTTTGCCTTCAAATTTGCCCATGCACTTCGCCCATGAAGTCCATGCCTCATTTCCAGATGTCCGCCAATGTACTTGAAATCACGCAGAAACTCGTGTAGACATCTAAACTAGAGAAAACGATGCAACTAGCTAAAAATGTAAAATAATAAACGTGAAAATGCCTAAAATATAGCCTAAATGCATGTCCTAAATGTGTATAAAATGGATGTCATCAAATTCCCCCAAGCTTAACTCTTTCTTGTCCTCAAGCAAGTACACAATCTATAAATCCACAAAATGTGCCAAGGTTGTTTTTACCCAAGAGACAAGTGAACAATGATCATGAGAGTCCAAACATAAGACAAGTGCAGTCATAGCATGCTTTGCAACCAATGATAGAGATGTAGATAGTTCCTCTACTCCAAACCTCACAAGGATAAAGAAATGAAGTCACTCCACTCATGTGTTTAGGTTTGTGTTTCGCTCAATTCTCTACTTTGAATGCTAAACTACCATAGGCTTGCAACAGTGTCCTAAATCTCCACTACGGAAGACCATGTGCATAACAAAAATCATGAGGACTTTACAGGCTTGTAATGGGGCCAAGGTATAGGATTAAGGTAAGGATATATTTAGGCCATGTGGTGCTAAATCTGGGGAAGAGAATTACCAGGATGACACCAAGCTTGTAACGATCCTTCACATCCATTTTTATTCTTCAAACCCATACAACAAAACCCTTTTGATGATAATTTGTCTCCTTTCTTTGCTCATTCTTCCTTGCCTTATTTATCTTTCTTTTTTTCTTTTATCGTTTTTTTTTAGACAAGGAAGAAAGAGAGGAGAACATTACAAAGCTTAATTAAATCCAACCACTACCATATGCAACCTCCCCCAAGCTTGGCTCAAGTCCACACTAGCAAGACAAATAAAGTATCCTAATCCCCGGATGGGTAAGAAGAATATAAAGGCTCGGTATGCTTTTGTGGAGCTTCCAAAGAAAAGGCAATTAAGGCACAAAGGGGCTTCAAGCATAGGAAAACATATATAGGGTGGCCAAGGAACAAGGGTTTAAATGAAACAATGCCTCAATCATGTTAAAGTCATGTACATAAATCATAGATGTAGCCTTGAAAGAGGTATTAATGCAAGTTTTAGAGTTAGCAATCAAAGAGAGAGTCACACATAGAGAAAAAGAGAGGAATTGCACAGAAATAGTCCTAAAATGACAAAACCTCACAAGCTTTATGTCTAGAGTGGCGATTCTAACACATCTCAATCAAAGGTCACATGCTCAAGCCAATTGTCTAAAATGTAAACCCTCATAAGCATGCACAACATGCAATTGCAGTATTAACAACCAAAGCGTATTGAGGGGATTCATAAATCATGCGTTACAAGAAAGACAACCAGAGGAAATTAAGCAATAGGGGGAAATCAAACATCCATAATGCAATGCATGAAACCAAGTTCATAAAAAAAATGCTAAAATAAACCAAGCAAATGCAACTAAACCTAAGATGAACATGCAACTAAATGAACATGCAAGTCTACATGTGAATTGCTCCCCCCATGCTAAACCCTACATTGTCCCAATGTAGAAAAGTAACAAAAGAGGAAGAAACTCACAGAGTCAGTCTACTGTGGTGGTGGGTTGTTGGGGTCGTAGTCACGCCCGAACATTTGGCGGTACATCTGGAGGAACATGGCGTGCTCTTGAACGCGTTGGGCCGCTAATTCGTCAACTTGGCGTTGTAAGGCCGCAACATCATCATGTCTGGCGGTGGAAGCAGAGGCACCAGAAGACTCGCCATGCTCCCACTGGCTAGGAGGCTCATCAGCTTCAACATTGCGGGGAATCGGCCCTTCCCAGTTGCAGACCCAGTTGTCCATATCATCAATGGAGGTACGGCGGGCATCAGGCAAAGGAATAGGAGGGAAACCAGCCTTGAAATTCAAGTAGTTGACCTGACTGCCCCGGGCGTGGATGAGCATATGGGCCCGATGTAGATATCGTATGTTGATCCTACTGGTGTCGGGGGTGACAGCATGGCCAGCTACAGAGACGTTGAAGTGGCGGATAATTGGAGTGATCATGCCACCTATACAGATACCACCACTGGACTTGGTGGTCATCTTTGCAAGTTGTCAGGCAAGTAGAATGCCCAAATTCATCTGCACACCTTCCGTCATGCGCTTTAAGATCGTCAGCGAGCTCTGTTGTAAGATCGTCTTACAGGAAGCCCGAGTCTCATTGGAGAATTGGACCTCATCGTCATCGTCAACCTTCTTATCTTCTTATTCAACCTCATTGATCTCGCTAGCCTTCCTTTTGCAGCTCTCAATGGGAACGATGGACACATGGTGAATAACTCCTAACTTTCCCTTCAGGGCATCCATATCAGATTGTTGCTTCTCTAGATGACGGGAACGGATGGAGGAGGTGGCTTCCTGGTCAGTTTCCTTCGGAGGCAATCCTTATGCCTCTGATTTGGCCATTCTTCCTCCATTGGTGCCACTTTCTCCTTCTCAGCATTAGCAGTTTTCATCGCATTTTTACATATGGCAGCGATATCTGAGATAAGGGTTTGGCTGGAGGGAATTTTAGCAAGAGTGGAAGAAGGGGTTTTGCTCGCCTGAAGGGCTTGGAGCTTTGCCAAGGCAATGACGATTATGGCGTCATACAACCCTTCTATGATGGCGTCGATGTTGGTGACGTTCATGTTAGTGTTTGAGGAGGAGGCCATTGGGTATGTTTGTAACACCCCCAAAACTTAACCCTTTTTGGAAAGGTATTACCGCCAGTGACCCCAGTGTTCCTTACCGAGATCACCCAAGGCTTTACCATTTAAATACAATTTATGAAATACAAATGATACATAATGATCAAAGCATTCAATTCCAAAACATAACATTGTCAAAGAAACAAGAGTTACGGGATTACAACCCAATCCCGAATAGGCTAACACAGAGTTTACACCAAATACAGTGGAAGTCTTATAAAGTAGGGTACAGCGAAAGTCTTATAAAACACATTACAACCAAAGTCATTGCCCAAAAGATCTCAACCTGATTATAAAGAAATAACTAAAACATTCGAAAACCACCGTCGACTCCATAGTCCTTCTATTCTTCTGAACTACTTTCTATCTGATGTGCCTAATCGAACGGATGACACCAGCCCACATGCGGAGAACAAAGTTCGTGGGTTAGTCTACTTGAATAGACTAGCAAGGGTACAAAGCAGAAGGTTCAATGTAGTTGTATTAGGTTAGACTTATCGTTTCTCGAATGATTACCGATAACGATAATCAACCTTCATACTTCTACAGAATAATAACAAGAGGTATGCACAAGAGAAGACTCTGGAAGACTGAATCATTATAGAAATCAACTCAAAGGAAGACTCCAACGGAAGTGAGTCTTAAGGAATTATGACAAATCTGGAATTACAGAATCAAATGATGATTTAAAAGCTGACTGAGATGCTTCGGTTCACGACCAACCTCACCGCATACAGCGAATCCAGATTGGAAAGAGAACGTACTATGATCAAAGTCGAGACGAGTTTTCCTAGCTGCACTATAACTTAGCTGCACTACTCGCCGAAGGTTTATTTATTATGTGCGTCGAGTAGCACTTATCTGATTTATATTTCAAAACACACATCACGTTATTAGACTTTTACATGTGTACCCCACCATTGGGACGACACATCTTAGTATACGTTTCGTCGAGAGTGACGCACACCGGAAAGTTTGTGACACCAGCTAAGTGTCCTGCCTCTACACACTTGTGAAAGAGACCAGTCATGACCTTAAAATGGTATTGGATGGGTACGAGCCACCCCTCTACCTGATTATAATGAAACGATTGGACAGAGTCCGAGTAACGTTCCTATCTAACAGTGCTAACTAAACAGTTCCAGCACAACAATAGTTCGGATAAATCCACATAAATGCCCGCAAGGCGATCATAAATAATAACGTTGTTCTAACAGATATACAACCTATTATATGATTTTCCAAAACAGTTTATAAAATCATTTCCAGACAAACACAATAATCGTCCCAAATTAATTACTCAATTGAAATAAATGATAATTAATGTAAGTATGGAACAATGAGCAAGAGCGAACCACCACTTGCCTTAATCCGTTGAATTGGAATAAGCCTAACGACGATGGGATTCCGGGCTCGACACGGGTATAGCTCTGACAGCACAACAACCTTCGAGTCGACCCATAAAGAAACCCTAAGTTAGATCCGACATAACAATAGTACGAATCTAAAGGAAGACGAAAGGAATGACGCCCGAACAACGACCACCCAGGGCCGAGGCCAAAAGAAGCCACGACCTTCTGGCGGCGGTCGCCGAGTTCATCACGGCGGGCGCCGCGTTCATCACGGAGGGCGCCGCGTTTATCACGGCGGTCGCCGCCGAGAACACGGCGGTCGCCGCGGTGAACCCAGAACAGAACGGCGAGGGCAGAAAACTCACCAAACACACGCGAAACGCTCCCCTTTGGCCTTGCTTGGGTTCTGACCTTCAAAGGCAACCAAGAGGCTTCTCAAGGGCTACTGGAACACACCAACAACACCCCTGGCGATCACCACTAAACTCCGGCGAAGCAAGCTTTTCCGGCGAGAAGAGATTTGAGAGATTTAGGCTGAGATTTGTGCCCAATCTGACCCAAAACCTCCTCAATTTATAGCCAAAGCATAAGGGGACACCATGATGGTCTACAACGAAGCGGAGCAGGGCTAAATCGGCACGTCAGAGGCTCGCCGGTGACTTCTGGGTATTACCCGCTAGCTAGCTCGCGGCGGGCGCCGCCATTCACCCGGTCGCCCCCTCATAAAACCACTACGGCGGGCAACTTACGGTGGTCGCCGCCCTTAATGCGGCGGTCACCGTTTTCTGGTCTTCGCGCCCAGCTAGAAGACGAGGGCACTGTTGCCTCGAGCCCTTCGCCGCGGTCGCCGCCTTAATTGTGGTGGTCGCCGCCACCATGGCTTTGCCCTTCCCAGCTTTTGGACGATATCGACTTAACTCGGGATAAAAATAATCGTACACGAACGAGTATTAACATCCAAAGCACGTCGTCTGTATATTATTTCACTGAGAAAAATATTATAGATAGAGAGAACATTACAGAATGTCTTAAACTCTCTGAATTAAATCCGACGTACAAAACGGGTACTCGGGAAAAATCCCAAAACTCCAAAAATAGCTTACAAAAATACAGGGTATCACAATGTTGATGGAGGGATTGAGTTTGAGGGAAGTGAGAACGTGAAAAAGTGAGATTGAGAGTTCAGATTGGAGGGAAAAGGTAAACTTGAGGGAAACTGAGATTTTATAGTAAGGATTAGGGTTATGGTTAAATTAGGATAAGATAAGATCTTCAAGATTACACATTTACCAAATATCAAATGACTGAATCATTTCCAGTATAAAAAAAATCAAGGCGGAAACAATCACTTTTTCTCCTTTTTCTTCGCCCATCGTTCCTCTTTTTGCAGAGTCGTATTCTCACAATCATTGCACACTTAGCCGTTAAGCAACGTTCACATGCTTCTCAATTTCTATTTTTCTCATTCTTATGTTCCTTTGACAGAGGACTTACTCAACCATGAGTGGAGAAAAAGGGGTCTAGTTTGAATAGCATAGAGGTTTATAATATAGTAAAACATATCCAAACAAGTAATTCGTGATAGGAGAAATCAAAGATTTGGATAACTGGACCCGATAAGGGGTAAACAAGATAAAGTTCATAAGGAACACTTATCTTGATCAAGGCTTAGGGACAGCATGACAACCAACTATCATTTAAAATTGTAATTAGGGTGGACATGATCAAGTCAGTTGTTTTGGGCTCAAGAAGATGTTCTCATGAATATGGTCAAGTTCCAAATATTATCAAAATCACTGTGCAAACTCGTATATAATATGAAAATCAAATCACATAGCAAGTTGTTATAAATCAAAATTTATCAAATAATAAGCAACTAAGGTATTGTTCCCAATTTAAATTATTAATTTAGCTAATCATTGAGAGAATAGTGGACATGGACTTACTCAATTGAAACGATCATGCCTAGAAGCATCCATATATGTTCATATTACCTTATGTCCAATGCCTTGGCAAAAATGTCGACAACTTGATTCTGTATCTTGTAATAATCCATCTTCATAAAACCTTCATCAACAGTATCCACGAAGAAAGTTTGGTGATGAATATCAATATGATTGGTACTAGAAAGATGCACTGGATATTTACAAATGTTAATAGCACTAGTGTTATCACACATTATGGGAACAATGCTAAGAGACATACCATAATCCTCCAGTTGTTGCTTACGCCATGATACATGGGAAACAAATGCAATGGCACCCACGTACTTAGCTTCAACAATAGAGAGAATAACAAAGTTTTGTTTCTTTTATCCCTAAAAGATTATACAGGGGCCTTGGAAATGTGTCATCCCATAAGTGCTTTTCCCGTCCCCTAAGTGGCCAACAAGATCATCATCCGTGAAGCTAACAAGCTCAAAGGCACTATTCCTTGGATACCAAAGACACAAGTAATCTCCCTTTCAAGTACATCAATATTTTTTACTTCCTTCAAATGTTATTCCTTAAGATTTGCTTGGAACCTTTCACATAAGCATACACTAAGCATAATGTCTAGTGTACTTGCCATGAGATAAAAGAGTGACCCAGTCGTTCCTCTATACATGGTTTGGTCCATAGTATGTCATTTGAATCTGCATCAGCGAGTGCTAAGGAAATAAGGATATCAATGGGTTTAGCATTTTCCATACCATACTTCCTTCTAAAACTCATTGATGTACTTTTGTTGATGGACCTTTGTTCTCTCTTCACCTTGTAAGACTTACAATCCCATGATGAATGACAGTTCCCCTATCATGCTCATCTCGAACTCACTACTCATCAAGTTCTTAAAGCTCACTACAAGTGAAGCCTTAGTGAAACCAAAAATGATATCATCAACATAGACTTGAACAATAAGAATATCACATTTCTGCTCAAGTAGGAACAATGTCTTGTTAATTACACCACGTCTATACCCATTAGACAAAAGGAATTGTGCAAATCTATCATACCATGCTCGTGGAGCTTGTTTAAGGCCAGTTATTTTTCCAACACGTACCCATGTTCAGGACAACTGACATCTTCAAAACCTAGTGGTTGTTGCACATGGACTTCTTCTTAGAGATAGTCATTCAAGATGATAGTCTTGACATCCATTTGATAGAGCTTGAACCATACCCCTTGTGTGCAGTGTAGGCTATGACAAGACGAATGTCTTCAATCCTCGCAACTAGAACATATGTTTCATCATAGTCAATTCATTCTTGCTGATTATAGCCATTTGCAACTAGTCTGTCTTTGTTCTTTGTCACTGCTCATTTGTCATCCAACTTGTTCCTAAACACCCAGCGAATACCAATCTCTTGTTTGTATAATGGTTTTGGGACTAGTCTTCACACCTTGCTCCTCTCAAACTGGTGTATCTTTTCTTGCTTGGCCACAAACTAGATATCTGGTGGCTTCTTATATGGTCTTCTGTGTAATATCCTGAATTTGTAAGGATTAGAGTGTTACCCATGTCAACAAGAGCTCTTCCTTTTCATGGTTCAAGTGAGGACAAAGAACTATAAAGTTAAGCGTGCTAGGGCGGGAGTAGTACCAAGATGGGTGACCTCCTGGGAAGTCCCCGGGTTGGAATTGGATGGCGCTTATAAGGTTGTGGGCCTTACAAAATGGTATCAGAGCCAACTCTAGGTTACGAGTGGACTTGGCCTAGATGGCGGTCACTCGACCCAGAGGGTGGTCTTTAGGCTTGACGAGGTCGTCAAGGGTTCAAGTGGGGGTGATTGTAATACCCTGTATTTGTAAAGATTAGAGTGCTACCCATGTCAACAAAAGCTCTTCCTTTTCATGGTTCAAGTGAGGACAAAGAACTATGAAGTTGAGCGTGCTAGGGCGGGAGTAGTACCAGGATGGGTGACCTCTTGGGAAGTCCTCGGGTTGGCATGGGATGGCACTTCTAATGTTGTGGGCCTTACATTTGGTTCTACAAAGAGATATATGCATTGAATGCAAAGATTTTATGTAGATTTGAACGAGTGGGTACCTCTTTGTCATAAGGTGTGAGAATATTGTCAGTTGGATGATGCTTCTTTCCATGGTAATTTCTGGTGACAACTTGAGTAACATCAACCACAGTTGAGGGAACAACAGTTAAGGAGAATTGTTCTGCAACTGGGATGATATTCTCTTTTGCATTGAATGATCCTTCAACATCAACTGGTCCTTTTTCCCCTTGAATCTTCTTCGCGACTAGACCTAGTGGAGCTTCTTAGGCATCCAAAATGTTGGATGGTAAGGGAATGTCAACATTGGTGAATGATAAGAGGTATCATCTTCATGGTCTAGTGTCCCTAAGAAACTGTTAGCAACACCCCCAACATTGGATGCACCATTCCCTGTACATGGGTCATCAGGTTATTCACCACCACCACAACCACCACCACCACCATCGTCGTCATCATCATTATTTGAGTCCTATGTTTTCATTTGCACAAAGTCAGTGTCAAGGAAGGTTGATTGAGCACTTCTCTTCCATCCCCAATTTTTTTATCAAAGACCACATGAATGCCTGCTTAAACTTTTCTTGGTCCTTTTGTTGGAAATCATGTAAGCTTTGCTATTGGCAGTATATTATAAGAAAATGCATTCATCATCCTTGGGTCAAACTTGTCTAAGTTGTCCTTCCCATTGTTGTAAACAAAGCACCTACAACCATTAGCTCGAAAGTGAGAAATGTTGGGCTTGCGTCCATTAAGTAATGGACAAATCATAGCATGATTAAGGATATAGCATGCATTGTTGATCACATCAGCCTGGAAAACTCGTGGAACATTGCTAGATATGATCATTGATCTAGCCATGTCTTCCAATATGTTATCCTTCCTTTCAATTTATGCCTCTTTATTGGGGAGTCCTAGGAGGGGAGAAGTTGTGATATATACCGTGTTCCCTGAAGAAACCAAGGAACATTTCATTCTAAAACTACGTTCCATGGTCGGGTCTCATCGCACTAAGCTTGTGTCCAGTGCTTATTTCTAACTTCCTCATGAGTAACTCAAACTTGGTGTAGGATTCATCCATGAAAGATTGTCCAAGTGAATCAAGTATAATCATTGACAATCACAAAAACATACCTATTCCTAGTGTGACTTCTCACTATCATGAGACTATAGAGATCCATATGGATAAGTTCCATAGGGTGAAAGATGCTAACGAGTTTCTTTCTCTTGAACAAGGTGCGAATTTGCTTTCCTTTGATGCAAGCCTCACAAATTCCATCTTTCTCAAGTTGAACCTTAGGGAAGCCTATCACAAGCTCTTGTTAATGGAGCTTGTGGATGAGTTAAAGTTTAGCATGTCCAAGCTCATATTCCACAGTTTTGTCTCGTCAGCAAGAGACGCAAAGCATAGTTCTCTCTTAGGCTTAAAGCTTGTGTCAACAATGCAGACATTGTTTAATCTTTTTCCTTTAAGCACAATTTCCTTGGTTTCCTGATCCATCACAATGCATTCCTTAATGGTTAAGGTGGTCTTGTTGTCTCCTTGGTCACACAGATGAGCTACATTCAACAAGTTAAAACCAAGTTCATTAATCAAACTAACATCACTTGCCTTGATGTGATCATTTAGTCTTGCTTAACAATTCCTATTATCTCTCGTTGTCTCTTATCTATAATGTAAATGTTTCCTCTAGATCTTTTGTGAGTAAGGGGAGGTTGTCATTGTTCGATGTCATATGGTACGAGTATGCACTATCGATGTACTATTGATTGTTTCCCCTCACTTCATCGGGCACAAGAGATGTTAATGTTTAACGACCCATGAAAACTTTTCTATACCTAGTCAATGAGAAACATAATTCATGTGTTACCTAGGACTCGCATAGTGATACTTAGGACTAGCATCATAATATTCATTGAGATTTACGTCATTAGAAGACATTGTTCCTTCTTCTACGGAGATTCTCAATGAAAGCTTTCTTCTTTCCACAATTTCTCTGAATGTGACCATTGTTCCAACAGTGCCAACAGAGTTTGTAGTAGCCATCCATATGATACTAAGGGTTAGGTTTGAAAAAGTACTCTATTTGGCCTTAATGGGGTTAGGAACATTGGGAAGGTACCTTGGGATTGTTTGAGAAAGATCTTATGAGTGGGTTGGCCAGGTTATCCGGTATGGTTCTCATTGATCCCACTCTTTAGTACTTTCACCCTCTCTTCTAAGTGAGCGTTTTTTTCCGTAACACTCCAAAGTTCTCTATCCTTAATCTCTCTCATTTCTTGTTCACTAAGGTCCTTATCTTTCTCTTGAGATTCTACAACTACATACCCAATCCCATACTTAGGAGACACATAATTCATCTCCTCTTCCTTTAACTTTTGATCCATTATGATCGAAAAGACTTGGTTAAGTTTAGCCTTCATTTGAGAAAGTTCTTAATCCGGTTTAGTTCTCTTAAGGAGGTCATTTCTCTAAGAACTAATGGTAGCAAGGTTAGCTTTCAGAGAAAGGTTCTCCCTTTTTAGGGACTTAAGTTCACTTTGAGTTTCATCACAAGAAGTGCAGGGAATTGTAGAGGAACTAGCAATGCTTTTAACTTTTTTTTAAGATCAGAACAATGTTCCTTATACATACTAAGTTCTTGAATTTCCAAATTCTCCTTAAACATTCTCTTAATAAGTGTGATTATAGCATTTTTATCATAATCCTTAAGAGAATTGAAAAAGGCTTCAAGACTGGCCTCTTCTTCTTAAGTAGATGACTTGAGGGCCATAGCGCACATCTTAGGCTTTGACCAAGATTCTGGTTTATCATCAGAGTCTTCACCCTATGCAGCCACAAAAGATTTCTTTTTGTCATTCCTATGATTGCCACCTTTGGGGAAAGTCTTGTCACATTGTCCTTTTTTACGACACTTGTAGCAAGTGACATACTTGAGGTCCCTTCTTACTCTAGTGTTCCCTCTGAATTTGGCTTTATTGTAAAGAGCTCGCATGGATTTGGTGATGAGGACTATCTGCTCATTTGTGTCATCTTCCAGATCTTCATAACCTTCTTCTTCAACCAGTTGAAGTGCCTTGCCCACTTTCAGTGAGACCCCTTTGTTGGCTTTGCCCTTTGCCTCCTTGTCTCTTTTTTGATTTTGACAAACACCTCATAGAGAGTTCAGGTGAATGTTCTCTTTTGGTAGGCCTTAATTGAGTTTATACTTGGGACCAAGACCATCAAGCACAACAAGAGCCTTCCTGTTGGGAAGCATTTCGTTGTGCTTAACACCAAAGGTGATCAGGTGAAAGCAAATCAACCCAAATCGAGACTGATATGCATAAACCGTTTCTCCCTCTTGCAAGGTGAAGTTCTAGAAGTCCTTCTTTGCGGAAAAGCAATGGCTTTCCTTGAGATCTTTGCTTCCCATATGAATATGTTCCACAACAACCCACTTAGCCTTTGCAGTAGTGCAAGACATGGCTTTGACCATGTCCTCATGACACGATATTGTTGATGTACATGCATGCCTTACTGTTCTTTTTCATGCCCTTCTAGCCATTTAGTCCTCATGGTGCAGTCTTGCTCATAACTTCATTAGAGATTGTGAAGTCGCCATTCCCAATGACTAACCAAGCTTGGTAGTCCTTACTTCTTACCCAGTTAGAGAACAAGACCTTTCATGTGTTGTACTTGCCAACATTTGGAACAGAAGCTTGTTGTTTCCAAGTCCAATGTCGTAGTTTGCAGAAGAACTCAATGTTACCAATTAACTTTGAGTAACAAACAATCTAAAGCAACCTGCTCTGATACCAATTGTAGAATCGTGTATGTGTTAGTTCAGGGAATGATGAAATCGTTCCTTGGGCAGTTGAAAGTAATAACAATAAAGGTAATGGCTTCGCAATTTCTTGGAGAGTAAAACTCAATCAACCAACTAGTTGATCAGGGAAAACATCTACCTCTAGGTGGTTAATCAAATAGGATTTCAAATGTCTACTTGTATTATCAATCCGATTACAAACAATCATGCAAGCAAGGACTCCAGAACATAGTCATACGGTTTCTAGATCTATCTTAACTTCTATGCAAGTATAAGCAATCTGACAAGACAAGTAAATACTCAACCTTAGCACAAAGTACTCACTTACAACACATAAAACTTGTACCTTTGTTGTTCTCTCTATATGTCTTCGGAAGCTCCAAAATTGGGTTCTTAATCGAACTCTAGACTCAATGGAGATATTGCCATAGGAAATGATCTCAACTTCTATCTTTAAACTCGGCTAGCACATGCACACATAAAGATTTCATTTCCATCTTGTCCTTATTATCATAAATACAACTCTACTAAAGCTTATTTCAAAAGATAAGAGTATTTTTAAATAAGAAATAATCAAATATATAATAACTAAAAGTCAAGCCTTGGAGGTAAGTCTTCACAAAAATCTTGTTTCCGTATTTGATTAATCTTCTCTTAAAATTCCAATACCGTAGTTTTTCCCTTCATTCCCCAATGTTGTTACTTCACTTCTCATCACAAACAAAACACACGTTTATTCTATTCGTTCCTTTTTTCAACATGTTTGTTCCCAATTAACTCAATGTTCTTTTTTTTTTTTGGTTTTCTTCATTTGGTTTTCACTATTTCTACAAATGACCTTCAACCTGAAACTCAAAAAACAAAGAAATCTTAATGTCATCATTAAAATTAGAGGAACACTCTCTTTTCAATAAACTCTCTTTTAATTTTATCACTGTGTTGATAACGACACCTTAACTAAAAAACTAATAGCATAATTTAAAATGCTGAAGTCTTCAAGCTATTTTAAAACTAATTTGTTTTTAAAAAGTGGAATTTACCTGATCACAATATTATATTAGTTCAAATACATGGATCATGACTTCAAAGTAATAATATATTCAATTGCCTAAAAGACATTATGAAGTAATTCATATGCATGCATTCCGACCTAAGAAAGCAATTTATAGGCATGCATTATGCATATATCATGAGACCATATATTATATTCGGTTGCAAAAAGGCTATCTCTGTGAGCATTCGAAGTTAATTATTGGAGGCGGTAATTTAACTATTATTTTTTTATGGGAAATAAGGACAATAAGGAGAATTTTATAGGAAACTAGTTACATGTGCTCTCATGGTATGTACGTGTCTATGACATCTTTAATTTCAGATATTTTTTTATAATTAGATTAGTTAATATTTTAATATATTAGTGTACTTTGTAAAATTTATAGAATCGGGTTTATCATAATTTATGATCAGTTTCTAAATAGTTAAATAATATATATATATATATATATATATAAATATGAGATATTCTATTATATTTTACTAATTACTATGTTTACTATTAATGATAAATGAATTGAAACAAAATTACTTTCTGAACTTTATAACAAAAGTTGTATAATTCTATCTCGTATCAAATTATTACATAGAAATTGCTTAAACATCAAGTATTTAGATGTTATTTTCTTGTAGTAATTTAAAGAATCAATGTACTTTTATCATGCTTTTAGAATATTTAAGTCAACTATTAATTCTTATTTATATTTATGATTAGTTTGGTTGATCTTGTAGATATATTGGTATACTTGTATAAAATATGTATAGTCAATATATTATCACATCACTAAAAAATGTATATTTTATGTCATATTTAATTACTATATATACGTTAGTAATTGTTTTATATTTAGGTATTATTTCAAGTAGTATTCAAAAGTTATTTTAAAGAATCAATATTTGTATTGTTATTATATTGTTATGAATTATTTATATACATTCTCAACTAACATATATGTAATATATATACAAACGTTTGTGAAATAGTTCATTATGAAGGAGTTGTTGACATTAATTTACGACATTGGCAAAAATACAACAAATATGTGCAATTTATGATATCTAACATGTAAAAAAATATATTAATGTATATATACAATAAATTTCTAAAATTATAACACCTTATTATAAGTTTAGATTGCTTATATATTTATTTTTATATTTGTATGTTCTTATTCATGAATTCTAATATCAATTTTAAGCACTTATTAATTAAACACTAAATTTACATTAGCACAATCCTAGAAATTAAATTATGAACAAAATCGTAAAAATTAAATTATGAAAAATTTTAAATTTCAAATTATTCTAATTTTTTTCATTTATTTATCTATATATCATTTTATAATAGATATTACATTTGAACATAACAAATAACAATTTATTGAATTTACATTTGTTTAATCTTTGCAATTTTAATTTATAGGATTTAAATTTTGCTTGATATTTAATACATTTATTGATAAAAATGTTAACTTTTTTTAAATAAAATAGAGGAAATTGTGTAAAAGAAGAGGCATTTAGTAGATAGCATATATATGTCAATTTTTCTTGTTAGATAGATAAGGACAATTCATAGAGGAAGGGATTTTATGGGAAATAAGAACATTTTTTATTTTCATTTTAGATAATGTAAGATGGCTAAAGGTTTTTTAGCTATACATTATATCAATCCGATGATAATCGAGAGTTTCATTCAGGATTACATAGAGATATCTTTTTCAGCTCAAATTTCCGAATCTAGTCTAAAAGTATAAAATATAAATACTAGAATTGATCGTGCATATAAAGATTTTGTAAAAATAATATATTACGGTTTTTCTAGTGTGTGCCCATGGGCACATGCTAACAAGCTTAAATAGGAAATTTGTCTTCAAAATATTCCCTAATAGATAATTGATAAACCCTTAGCAAACAAGATTAAACTAGTGGCTAACCAAATAATTGCCAAAAAAATAGTTCTTGGAGTGTGTCCATGGGCACACACTAGAAAAAACCTATTACATATTATAATGGATTTTATTCGAAAAACAGATTTGGAGTTTTGCATGGGGAGAAGAGGAGAAAGAAGGGGGATTTTGGGTGTGTGAGAAAAAGGTGGGGGAAAGGAGGCGAGGAAGTTTAATTTAGTACATTAATTATAATGATTAAGATATTTATGTCATTTCTCATATTGATTTACCCTAGTTTTACTTAAGAAAAATCAAATAAAGTAATCCTATACAATCTTTTCTTATCTTTTCTAACAACAAGATCTTCAATAACTTTCATCATTGCGGCCCAAGTTGTTTCACCATGATTTCTTTCCAAATATAAGAGATTCGGCAAATCGCAAGGGCAACAGCGCTCGCGTCACATCGTTCCTAGGCGTTGTTCCCTTCCTTTTCCTCTTCACAACTGCGCGTCTCACTTCTCTGTTTGTTCTAGCGCGTTGTTCCATTGTTGACTTATTTGTTCCTTATATTATCTGTTTTGATTCGCCACATGGTTTTCATCGTTATTTTCATTCACTTTGTTCCTGAAACTCATGGTCATACTAAAAACCATCAAATGTATTTTGAGTTTATCACCATCAAAACTAAAGGGAACATCATCGTTTCAACAATTTCCCTTTTTTTGGTGATGACAAACTCCTTTAAAATGTGCTCGTGTGCTCTTTCAAAACAGTCAAGTTCAAATCAATCAAGTAAGAAGTCAATCACATATAGTCGATCATATTCAATGATCAAAGTATCGACAAAGTTCCCCCTCAGAAAGTACATAGAAAGATTTACCTTCAAGTAGTGTGATCATTCTCCTTAGCACTAGCATCTGTCATCAACCCTTCATTGGGTTTTCACATTTTCCACACTTCTCCCTTTTGGCATCATCAAAAGATCACAGTAAGAGCATAAAGCACTAACTAGTTTGCAAGTCATGATCAAAATATTTCATTCATTAAGCAGGAAGAAGTACAAAGCTAAGGAACTTAGACACACAAAGTCAAAAGACAAGGAGAAACTACGCAAAAGACATAAAAACATTAAAAAACAAGAACAAAGGGTCAGACGGGCTAGATAGTAGCAGGGAACACTCAAGTCTCAAGATCTTCCTCAGCTTCTTCATCTTTGCTCAAGAAATGATCCAAGAGCAACTTCATTGTGATATTCATCTATTTAAGCTCAGCCAGAATCTGATGCTGAATCAAATTACCCCTTGATGTTCCTTCGCCAGTAGCTTTCTTAGCAATCACAGTGCCCATTCCCTTCGAATCACCCTTAAATTTCATCTTCTCCACAACAGAGGAGTCCAACTCACTATCTAGGGAGACTTCATTTTTTTCGCGGTAAGATTCATCGCGAAGAAGCAGCTTCTTCACCAATCCCGGTTACGCCAAAGAGTGGGACTTTGCCTTGCATCGTTCCATATGGCACATAATCACACGAGGAAGATCAATCTTCTCCTTCCTCAAAAAGCGATCAAGCAGAAATAGATCACATAGAGTGATGGTGTTGCGATTTTCTTGTCGTGGTGCTACAGCTCTGGAGATAATGTGGAATGCCACCCGCTGAACCAGAGTCAGCCTCTCAGTGTGCAGTTCCCCAGTGGTTGAACCAAACAACCGTTCCATGCACGCCAGCTTCTCCTCATTCACCTCACTAGCCGGAACCTCAAAGAATCTACCCAAAGGAACAGAGAGTAGAGAAGAGATTACCTTGGGCGTGAAAGTGATGTCTTCCCCACTGATCTTAGAAGATCCACACATTGCATCAGCTTTGGAAAGATGATAGTAGTAGTAGAACTCTCGCATCTGAACTTCATTCACAGTTGCCCTGTTAGCACAGAGTCGTTCCCAACCTTGGAACCTCAGAAGTTCAAGAACCTCATCCACCTTATGCTCAGCAAAGAAGCTTTCAAGAATGAGGAGAGGTGGGAGGATTTTTTACCATCAGTAAAATCAAGAGCAGATGTAGAGACGGAGATTTCCAATTTTTCCTTCCCTTCAGTTTTTGCCTTTTTCTTCTCAGTCTACGCAGCAGAACAAAGCCGTTCCTTGAGAGATTTAGGGGCAGTTACTTCGCCACCCAACTTTGACGGAGTCGACTGCGCAGTTAGAGCTTTGCGATGCTCCAAGAACTGAACTTCCTCTTCTTCTTCCTCCTCTTGAGCGGACGCAACGAGATCAGCCATCTTTCCTTGCGAGTTAAAGGCGGCGCCAAAGAGGCAACCTTTACCCCTAGTTCCTCTTCAATGGACTTCATGGATTGTTCCTCCTACTCAACTATGTCCTTGGAGGGAGAAGAAACTTTGTCTTCTTTGTGAAGGTAAAATTGTGTATGTTCCTCCATGGAAACCATCTCAAGCACAGGATTGAGGTTTTGAGCTTTCAACGGCGACGGAGCAGGAGGAGTTGGAGTGGATGTCAAAGCCGAGGGATTGACGGCCTATTGAACGGAGGCCTGAGCAATTTCAAGGACAGACGCCGGTACACCAGGTTGTGTAGGAGTAGCGCGAGCAGCCTTGGCCTGTTGGAGTCAAAGGATGTAGGCATCCATCTCAGCGTCGGACATGTTGTCGGTGGAGAAATTTTTGCTTGGAGAATCCATTGACGTTTGGTGAGGGATTAGGGAAACGGCAGTGAGTAGCAATATTTTTTTGAAAATTTATGAGAGAGAGAGAGAGATAGGCGGTGAAGGGTTTCGGATGGAGAGGTAAGTATATATAGGAAAGGTAAGAGCTAGTGAAGATAAAATCTTTCCAAAGAGATCCAAACCAACTTACCAAAAATCCATCATGACGATCTTTTCTCTCTCCTTTGATAACGACCCTTTTTATTTTCGTTTACCGTGTCGCCGTTCCTGCAACAAAGCTGTCAAATCTCACAACTAGCCATTCCAACGTTCACCTACAACTCAATAAATGTCGGCCACTGATTCAAATTCAACGTTCCATTCAAACTGTTCCCCCTTAATGTGAGTAGAGATCTTCGTTCCCCCTAAGACCAAGAGTGTTTGCGAGGCTTGTCTGGATATTTCAAAATTGGGTTCACACAAAATATAGTACATCTAAACATATGGTAGGAACAAATACAACTCATATAATTATTCCCCGTAAAAAGGTTTAACAAAGAGGGATCATAGGGAACGTTTACTTGAATCAAGGCTAAGGTAGGCTGTATAACCGATTAGCATGTGGGCTTATAATGAGGGATCAATTCATCAAATTGGTCATTTTGGATTTCAAGTAAGATGTTAGCATGCAATCAAGTAATTTAACATAAATCAAAAGACAAAGATGCAAGACCCTAAGACTAAGCAATTCAAACATACAAAAATCATGAAATAGCAAGGTCAAGACATGCATAAAAGTAAGATATTTCATGAGGTATGTGATCAAATTAGCCAAGCATTGAGTGAATAGTGGATATGGATTTTCTCAATTCAGAGAGATCATGCCAAGGAGCAACCGAAGATGCTTGAATGGACCCTTGTCTAGTGCTTTGGTGAAGATGTCGGCTACTTGATTTTCAGTCCTGCAATGTTCCATTCTAATGAGCCCATGTCAATAATATCACGAAGAAAATGATGACGAATGTCAATATGCTTAGTACGTGAATGATGAACTGGATTTTTCAAAATGTTAATAGCACTAGTATTATCACACATGATAGGAACAGTGCCAAGAGACATACCAAAAACTTCCAGTTGTTGCTTTAGCCACAATATCTGAGCACAACAACTTGCTGAGGCAACGTACTCAGCTTCAGCAGTGGAAAGGGATACAGAGTTTTGCTTCTTGGAACCCATGAGACAAGACAGGGACCAAGGAACTGTGCCGTTCTAGAGGTGATTTTGCGATCAATTACGTGCCCGGCAAAGTCAGCGTCAGTGAATCCAACTAGGTTGAAATCACAATTCTTGGGATACCATAGACAAAGATGGTCCATTCCTTTGAGGTATCGAAAGATTCGCTTCACTTCCTTCAAGTGTGAGTCTTTAGGATGGGCTTGAAATCTAGCACAGAGATAGACACTAAAAAGAATATCTGGCCTACTTGCCGTGAGATAGAGGAGGGAACCAATCATTCCTTTATACATAGTGGGATCAACAGTTGTTCCATTCAAATCTGCATCCAAACGAGTGTTAGGAGAAACCAGAGTGACAATGGGTTTTGCGGAATCCATACCATATTTCTTCAACAACTCCTTGATGTATTTTTGTTGATGAATCTTCGTTCCTTCCTTTGTTTGTGTGACTTTTAATTCGATGAAAAAGGACAGTTTCCCAATCATACTCATCTCAAACTCACTACTCATAAGATTTTTAAACTTCTCTACAAGAGCAGAGTTAGTGGAACCAAAAATAATATCATCGACATAAACTTGAACCACCAGAATCTTACCTTCTTGTTCCAGAAGGAACAGAGTCTTGTCAATTGTTCCTCGACGATATCCATTAGAGAGAAGGAACTGTGCAAGTCTATCATACAAAGCACGAGGAGCTTGCTTAAGACCATACATTACCTTATCCAAAGCATACACGTGAGAGGGAAAGTTGACATCCTCAAAACCTGGGGGTTGCTTCACATATACTTCCTCTTGAAGATATCCGTTCAAGAATGTGGTCTTGACGTCCATTTGATATAATGTGAAGCCCTTGTGTGCAACATAGGCGATGAGAAGATGAATAGCTTCAATGCGAGCCACTGGAGCATAAGTCTCATCATAGTCTATCCCATCTTGTTGATTGTATCCTTGAGCAACCAACCTTGCCTTGTTCCTTGTAACCAAACCCGAGTCATCCAACTTGTTCCTAAACACCCAGTGAGTTCCAATGGCATGTTTGTTGCGAGGCAGAGGAACGAGACGCCAAACTTTGTTCCTCTCAAACTGATGTAACTCTTCTTGCATATCTCTGATCCAGTCAGGTTTCTTCAGTGCTTCCTTGATTCTCTTGGGTTCTACAAGAGAAATAAAAGCATGGAAAGCACATAACATATTGAGTTTGGAACGCAAACCTCTTTCACCAAAGGGAGTGATGAGGTTATCAGTGGGGTGAGCCTTTTGGATTCGAACACTCTTTGATACAGGAAGGGATGGATCATCATGTTGTATCTCATAGTCGTCCATCGAAGATGAAGGCAAAGAGGCATCTTCGATTGGGTTTGTTCCTTCGTCATTACTCAGGGAATCATCAACGTTATCACCACCAGAAGTTCTGGAGGGAACAGTGGTAACATCTTCAGTGTTGTTAGGAGCCTCAACTGTTGTTGAATCATCAGTAGATGTGGAAGGAACATTTGTAGCTGGTGTAGAACTGTTTGGGCCATCATTGGATGAATCATCAAGACTAGATGAATCTTAAGGAGACTGATAATGACAACAAGTAGTAGTACCACCGTTCCCACCACCTTTACCACAGTGAGGAGAAAAGCCACCTCCTTCATCGTCAGAATCCTCTCTTTGCATTCTTGGATAACTATCAACAGGGAACGTTGTCTCCATCTCACTACTTCCACCTTTGGTGTTCTCATCAAAGACAACATGGATGCTTTCCTCAATTTTGTGAGTGCTCTTGTTGTAGACTCTGTAAGCTTTGCTTGCCTTTGCATATCCTAAAAAGATTCCTTCATCACTTCGTGGGTCAAATTTTCCTAAGTTATTCTTCCCATTATTGTGAATGTAACACCTGTATCCAAAAGCACGCAACTGAGAAATATTGGACTTGCGATCCCTTATTAGTTCATAAGCAGTTTTAATCACTAGGGGATGCAGCATGGCACGATTGAGGATATAGCATGCGGTGTTGATAGCTTCTGCCCAGAGAATCCTTGGAAGATTGCTTGCAATGAGGAGAGTTCTAGCCATGTCTTCTAGAGTCTTGTTCTTCCGTTCCACAACGCCATTCTGTTGTGGTGTCCTAGGCGCAGAGAAATCATACGAAACTCCATGCTCCTCACAGAAAAACATAGAATTCTCAAACTCCGTTCCATGGTCAGACCTTATGGCTTTCAGCTTCTGTCCCAAACTGGTTTCCACCTTCTTGATGAACGTTTCGAAAGCGGAGAAGACTTCATCCTTTGAAGAAAGAAAAATTGTCCAAGTGAATCTAGAATAATCATCGACAATTACGAAAACATACATGTTCCCTACATGACTTCTTATCCTCATAGGACCACAGAGATCCATATGGATCAGTTCCAGAGGCTGAGAAGTTGTAACATCAGGCTTTAGTTTGAATGAGGAACGAGTCTGTTTTCCTTTCACACACACCATGGAATTCTGATCTAACATTTGGGAGTCCACGTACATGTTCCTTTACATGGAGTTTGTGGATCAGTCGAAGATTAGCATGTCCAAGCTTTCTATGCCACAGTTTCGTCTCATCAGCTATAGACGCAAAGCATAGAACCTCCTTTGGTTTGAAATTCTTGTCCACAATGTACACGTCCTTGAATCTGATTCCTCTAAGAATAATGTTATTGGTTTCACGATCTTTAACATAACATTCTTGTGAAGTGAAGACCGTCTTGTTGTTCCCTTGGTCGCAAAGTTGTGCAACACTCAACAAACTAAAACCAAGTTCCTGAACTAAACTTACCTCTCTTACCGTAATACTAGAGTTTAGTTTTGTTTCGCCTGTTCCTATGATTTCTCTACATCTTTTGTCTCCAAGGGCTACGCTCCCTCTGAAGTGTTTGTGAAGTGAGGAGAGTTGATCTTCTTTTCTGGTCATGTGGCATGAACAAGCACTATCAATGTACCACTTCTCGTTCCCCTTCACTTCAACCTGCACAGAAAACGTTAAGGTTTGGCGACCCAGGCAAGCTTAGCCTTACTTGGTCGAGACACATGATTCAATTGTTCCCTAGGAATAGCACGATCAATGACAATAATTTTCTTCCTAGATCTAGCATGATTATGATTATGCATATGTGAATCATTATAGAAGTCATTCAAGTTCACATTATTACTCCTAGTGTTCCTTCACTGTGTGTGCTCTTCAGAGAACTTATTTTTCTTTCCACAGTCTCTCTGTAAATGTCTGTTGTCCCCACAATACCAGCACAACTTAAATTGATCCATTTGAACATACTTCTTGTTGGGCACAACACTTTTGTGTTGCTTAGCACGTTCTGGGCAAGGAACGTTAGATTGCTTTCCTTGGGACTGCTTGAGGAAGATTTTGTGAGCAGGTTGTCCAGTGTACCATGACTGATTCTCATTCAACCCACTCTCAAGGACCTTCACACGTTCCTCAAGATTGCGGTTCTTTTCCCTAGCATCATGCAGTTCCCTGTCTCTTACTTCACGCAGTTCAAGAATAGATGGATCATCCTATTTATGCTTAGAACCTGTGTATCCGATACCATATCTAGCCTCGACAAACTGTATGTCTTCAGTTTCAGCTTTCTGTTCCACCATCATGGAATGAATCTTGTGAACATATGCCTTCACCTCGGACATCTGTACTTCAAGCTTAGTTTGACCAGCTACAACACTTGCATCAATATTGTTAGAGACTTCATTCATTAACATGGAGACTTTATCGTTTCTTAACCTTTGAAGTTCCTCACGATTAGCATCGCATGAAGAACAAGGAACACTTGAGCTTCTAGCAGTTTTAGATATTTCTTCTTTTAAACTACTACACTCATCTTCAGAGTTTGCAAGTTCCTCTTGAGTTTTCAAATTTTCAGAATACATTTCCCTTATAAGAGCAATCAAAGATTTCTTATCATAGTTCACGAGAGATTTCAAAAAGGTTTTAGGATTTACCTTAAGGTCCTCAGGCGGAGCAGTTGAGTCACTGAGAGCCATTGCACACATCTCACCACCCCAAGCTTCAGGGTTTCACCATCTGAGTCATCCTCATTGCCCCAGACAGCAACGAAAGCCTTCTTCTCATCGTTCCCAGAAGTTTTGCTTGATTTCTTGGGCTTTGGGCATGAGCTAGAATAGTGACCCTTCTCGTTACAGTTGTAACAAGTGATGTATTTGATGTCACGTGTGTCACCATGGTTCCCACCTTTGTTGTTTCTACGTTTGTAGTAAAGGGGACGCATGACTCTAGTTAGTAACACAACCTCAGGATCATCAGAAGCTTCTTCGTCATCACGATCATTTTCAATCATGTCTACAACCCGTTCAACCATCAAGGCAATTCCCTTGCCTTTGTAGTCTTTGTTTCTTCCAGCATTTTCTTCATTGTCATACTTCTGAATCTTCCTAAAGACCTCATGGAACGTCAGATTGACGGTGTTGGGATTCTCTTTCAGAATAGCCTTAGTCATCGCATGACGATGAGGAAGTCCATCAATGATGATGAGTATCTTCTCATCAGGCAGGATCTCCTTGTCAAAAATGGAGTGAGCAGTCAAGTTGGCCGTGATTGCTTCAAATCTAGCATGGTAAGCACTCACTTCTTCATTATCTTCCATTTTGAAATTGTAGAAGTCCTTCTTGGCTGTGAAACGATCAATTTCACGAAGATCCTTGCTTTTCATGTACATCTGTTCCTGGGCAAGCCACTTAGCATTGGAGGATTCACAAGATTGAAGTTTTTGCACATCTTGTTGATTGAGATCATTGTTGATGAGCATGGCCGCCTTGCAGTTCTTCTCCATGATTTGGAGATCTTCTTGATCCCATTTCTTCATCTTTCTTTTCTTCTCAAGATCAGCAATCTCGAGATCTCCAAGGGAGATGATCAACCAACATTGAAAATCATGACTTTGGACCCACTTAATGAAGAGAGTCTTCCAGTGTTGATATTTACCAACGAGCAACAAGGGACGCCTTGAAGAGTTCAATCCAACTTCAACAGTGGTAGCAGTCATCGTTACCTGAAAATCTGTAAATAACACACAATCTAGAACAAACCTGCTTTGATACCAAATGTAGTGTTAGTATAAGGAACTGTAGAACTGTTCCTTGGGCAGCGGATTATAGAAACAGAAAATAGAGTAACAATAGCGACGTTCCTTAGAGAGGAAAACTCAATCAATCAACTAGTTGACTGAGAAAAACCTCTACCCCTAGGTTTTCCTAGTAGGATTTCAAATGTCTACTTATGTTATTGATCTTGGAATTACAATCAAGAAAGTCGTATCTCAATCTAGTTTACTCCTAGATATCTAGACTTCTTATTGTAACGTTCCCAACAACACCTAAGACACTCAAAATCCTATCAAGTACTCGACTTACCAAAGCTTCATACTTGCAAGTGTTTCTTCTCTTCTTCTTTCTCTTCACCGAATACTCAAGCTCTGTGGAAATGTTGTAGTCACTTGTCAAATGAAGTTGACGACTTTCTTTCTTATAGTCTAGAATATCCTATTGATTTACCCTAGTTTTACTTAAGGAAAATCAAAAAAAGTAATCCTATACAATCTTTTCTTATCTTTTCTAACAGCAAGATCTTCAACAACTTTCATCCTTGCGGCCCAAGTTGTTTCACCAAGATTTCTTTTCAAATATAAGAGATTTGGCAAATCGCAAGGGCAACAGCGCGCGCGTCACATCGTTCCTTGGCGCTGTTCCCTTCCTTTTCCTCTTCACAACTGCGCGTCTCATTTCTCTGTTTGTTCTAGCGCGTTGTTCCATTATTGACTTCTCTATTCCTTACATTCTCTGTTTTGATTCGCCACATGGTTTTCATCGTTCCTGAAACTCATGGTCACACTAAAATCCATCAAATGTATTTTAAGTTTATCATCATCAAAACTAGAGGAAACATCATCGTTCTAACAATATGTCCTCGTGCCCTGCATAGATTTAGTTTATAAAACTTGAAACTAAAATATTATTAAATATTTACAAAAATTAGTCTGGTAAATTTTAAGCTTAATCTCTTAACACATATAATATAACGATAAGATTTTTGTATGATTATAATTGAAAGTATATATATAAATATATATGCAAATTTGTATGCAAAAATTTAGAAATAAATTAGAAATTTCACACAAATAACCAAATCAAAAACATACAAGCTTAGATTTAATTAATGAGAACGTTAATATCTAAAATCAATTAAAAGGGAAAAATAGTTAACTTATATGACATATTTATTTAAAATATTTTTAATATATATTATCACTTTTGCATTCTGAATCATATATTACCAATTATATAAATTTAAGTATTAAAACTATAAGAAGTAACTAACTAACAAGATAAAATATATAATAAATAAGTTTATTTACAAATAAGAAGAAACTAATAAAGTAAAAAGATATAAATAATATTTGAGATGATAGTATCTATATAATTTAGGTAAGTTATTTTAGATAAAAATAAATAAATAAGATATAGAATATATAAATATCAAAATTAGGGAATGATAAAATTGTAATTGTATATTGAGATATGCCTACGTAGCATAGTTCACGGGTTGACACACATAAAAGAGATAATTAAAGGTATATATAGATAATTGTTTTCTTTCCCAAAAAATGCTTTAGTTATCAGAATTGTGACACTAGGATTAGAATTTAAAGTATTTACTAACCGGACTTACTCAAAACTTATGACCAAGTGATATTGGAAAACCCAAAGTGATATTAACCGTTTATGACACACCGAAAATTTCGAAAAACTACTAAAAATAATCTTGACTTTTACTAATAAACTAAAATAATTCCAACTTTCAAGTTAACTAAAAATTATTCAAACTTTCAAGTTAACCAAAAATAATCCAATATTTGAATCCATGAACCAAAAATAGCACAAATGATTTTTTCGGTTGAAATTCCGACTAATCTGATAATGTGTACTCGATCTCTCATTGTAGTTGGGCGTTGTAAGAAATTCTTCTTTGTACAATATTTCTTATTAGGTGTAATCTTGTTATCGAATTAGCCGGAATTTCAACCGAAAAAATCATTTGCGATACTTTTAGTTCATGAATTCAAAATTGGGATTATTTTTGGTTGACTTGAAAATTGTAATTATTTTTAATTCATTAGTAAAAGTTGAGATTATTTTTGATAGTTTTTCCTTTTTATTATTATTATTATTCCTCCTCTCTAAAATTTCTCCTATGTTGGCTTGACAACAATTTGAATTAAGCAATTTGGAAAGACCGTAATGCTTTAATCTTTAGAAAGATCCCGATCAAAATACATACAACAGTCAACAGTGCTTTCATTTCTTACAAGGACTGGATACGGTCTTTCTTGGAAGAAGCTTTCTTTTCTTGTAAAAATAAGGGACCAATGCAATTTTCAAGATGGAGAAAACCTCCTTCAAATTGTATTAAATTAAATTTTGATGCTTCAGTCAAACAAAATGGTTCAACACATATTGGATATGTATTCCATAACCATTCTGGTAAGGTGCTCTTCTTATACCACAGACAGATCCTCTGCTCCTCACCTATTAAGGCAGAGGCTTTGGCCGCTCTTGAAAGCCTTCGTAGGGCTATTTCACATCGTTTTACGCAAATAGTTCTTGAATGAGATAATCTTTCTGTCATTAATTCCATCCGTGGAATTTGGAAAATTCCATGGGAAATCTCTCCCATAATTATGGAAATTCGATCTTTGTTATATGATTTGGATTATTTTCAAGTTCATCATTGCTACCGAGAGTCAAATAAAGCAGCTGACTTTCTGGCTTCTTCTACCATCCCTTCTACTGTTCTCCGTAGTGCAATATCTGAGTTCCTTTCGAAGAATCAAGACCATACTCAACAACTTCGTTCTCGAAGAGACTACCTAAATTCGAGATTCAGCGTCCCGTTAACTTGTAAATCCTTTGTAAAAAGCATCCGTTATGATGATTTAGGTATGTCTTCTGGTTTGTAAGGATTCCTTCTGTTTGCCTATATAAAAAAAATATAAAAATAAAAATAAAAATTTGAATTAAGCATAGAACTGGATTGGAGTTTTTAGCTTAAATTTTAAGTTTGGTGTGTACGAATTAATAGAAGAGTATTTTTTGGGTCAAAATGAATATGCTTAGGAATTTGTAAAGACTCCGCTATGATTAACTTATCGGATATTTCGCCTGGTGCCCCTGAGTTTTGGGCTTTTTCGCAAAATATCCACAGGTTTTGACATTTTCGTCTAATACCCCTGAGTTTTTGACCAATTTCGCCTAGTACCCCTGAGTTTTTGACAATTTCGTCATATGCCCTTGAATTAAAAAAAAACCGCGATTTATAAAATTACGTCCATAAGTTTTAATTATTTTAAGTCTTTAAAATAATTAAAATTAAAATATTAAACTAGGAATGGTTAAAATTGAATTAATCTTGATTACTGAATAATAATAGAGAACTAATTTGATTTTATTAAAGTTAAAATAATTAGAATTACTTTGGGTATTATCTTAAAAAAGGAATGGTTAAAATATTAACTTTTCATCTAAATAATAACTTGGATTGAAATTTCTAGACTTATAAATAAAATTTGAAATTTATTTATTTATGATAAGATTATTTAGAATATACGACTAATAGATTTTTAATCGTATAAATAATGGTTTTCATCTAAATATTTTTGGTTCATAAATAAAAATCTATTAGTCGTTAAAAATCTTGAGGCAAAATTATGTATATACCCTTCAATATATGTCTCAAAATTTAGTATACCCTTAAAATATATACCCTTCAATATATGTCTCAAGATTTTTAACGACTAATAGATTTTTAAGGGTATACTAAAATTTGAAGGGTATATATGTCTCAAGATTTTAAATTGAATTAATTTATCTCCAACTAATTCAATTTTCAAGGCTTATCGGTAAAACGATTAAAAATCTATTAGTCGTATATTCTAAATAATCTTATCATAAATAAATAAATTTTAAATTTTATTTATAAGTCTAGAAATTTCAATCCAAGTTATTATTTAGATGAAAAGTTAATATTTTAACCATTCCTAGTTTAAGATAATACCCAAAGTAATTCTAATTATTTTAATTTTAATTTTAATAAAATCAAATTAGTTTTCTATTATTATTCAGTAATCAAGATTAATTCAATTTTAACCATTCCTAGTTTAATATTTTAATTCAATTTTAATTTTAATTATTTTAAAGATTTAAAATAAATAAACTTATGGACGTAATTTTATAAATCGCGGTTTTTTTTTTAATTGAAGGGCATATGGCGAAATTGTCAAAAACTCAAGGATATTAGGCGAAATTGATCAAAAACTCAGGGATATCAGATAAAAATGTTAAAACCTGTAGATATTTCGCGAAAAAGCCCAAAACTCAGAAATACCATGCGAAATATCCCTTAACTTATGAAGGGTGAGAGCTAAAGTATAATGTTTCGAATGGGGCCCAATAAGTTGCATAGTGCTGCAACAAGCTGCATACGTTCCCAAACTCCTATAAATTCACCTCATTCCACTTCTCTTTCAATCCAACACTCCCTTTCCTCTTTTTTCTTCCTCCCAACAAGCATTAAAAACAAAGAATTAAAAAAAATTACTTGGAAGTTTCTTTAGTAACAGAAACAGAAATTCCCCTGTTTTTTCTTCAGTTGCTCTGCTCTTCCAACAAACAATGACCACAACTGTTGACCAAGCTCTCCCATCTTTCCCTGAGCCCAACGAAATGGGGGGATGGAGTTTCCTACAAGCTCTCACCACCCCCTCCAACGGGGACGACGTCATCTACGTTCACCCGCTGGTGAAACGCTCGAGATCGCCGCTGACCGAGAAGGGCCTTGAGATGTGCACCGAGAGCCTAGGCAGCGAGACGGGAAGCGACGCTGCAAGCTTCGACTTCCCCGTTTCCTTGCCCGAACCCGGCCCGAGTGTCCGAGCAAGGGCAAGGGTCAGAGAGGAAACGGCGACAGTGAGACGGGAATTGCCTCCGCCGCTGCCCTCTATGAGTGGGGTCCACGTGGAGTGCGTGAGAGAAGGCGGGAGGTTGGTTATGAGGGCGGTTACTGTTGGCCCGGCCCACGCTTGCTTTGAGGCCCAAAGGGACAACGGTCGGCTTACGCTCCGTTTCACGGAGAGCTGTGCCACCGGATGCGAATCTTATGAGGAGGAGGAGGAGGAGGACTGCGAGGGAAAGGACACGGATGGTATTTCTGAGGAAGTGGAGGGTAAAAAATATGCAACGGCGAGCACAAGCAGCAGGTGTAATGAAGAAGAGAGCACCAACAGAGACATGTTGTATGCGGAGGCTTTTTGGGTCGCCACTTCTTGAATCAACTCCTAAGTTCTATGTGTTCTTAATAATATCCTCAGATCTTGTATGTTTTTTTTTATTACTTTTATTTGAGTTATTATTGTGAGAGATTGAGGTGAGAGTCACCACTCACCACCAATCAACCCACCATGATTATTTCATGTGTGGTAGTTATTATAGTTAGTGGATATGAGTTTTAATTGTATTGGCAGATGAACTTATGTTTATATATCCTAGTTATGAAGCACGCACTTATGCTTAATTAGTTAAAATATACGCTTCTATTGGAGTTGAAAATTTTGTCTTGTAAAATATGTCAGTTACGTTGACAGAATTGAAAATAAAATAATTGGCAAAAGACCTTTTTTTATTACGAAAAAAGTAGGCTGGTACTTAATAGTGAATAGTGGACTATTGTAGAGCATACTTTTTTTTATGAGAACGTGGAGTTTTAAGTCATGTTAAATGACATACGTAGAGGGTGAACGACTGGTGGATGCAATTTTATTAGCTACGCGGCTCACTTCTCTAAAAATATAAAAATTCGGACTTCAATTAATGGAGATCTTTTGTTTCTTAACTACTCTTTAATTTGTCTCTCGATTGATTGTGTGCACTTGTCGACGCAGAATTTTAGTCTAGTGGGCTAAAATTCTCAAGAATAAAAAATTATCATCTATCTTACATAAAATTTAAAATATATTTTTTAAGTCTATTATCTATTTTAAACAAACAAACTCAATTTCAAACAACAAATTCTATATCCGAATCTCAAATGAAAATTTACTTAAAATTGACCAAAAATTACACAATTTAAACAAATTTCATCATTACATACTACTTTCACGGCGTAATCTCAACAAATTTAAATAAAAATTAATTTGTAAATCTACAAACCCTAAATTTATAAAATTTAACACAAATAAGGTTAGATATAGAAAAAATATTATATTTTATATTGAAAAATTGTGTGCAAATTTGGATAAAGTTATATTGTTTTTAGTATTTTTGAAAATTAGACATAACAAATCCTATATAAAAATTATTTTAAAATTTAAAACTACATAAGTTATTTTAAGGGAAAATTAAAAAAAAAAACAACTTTGAAAAAATTAAAAATAAAAATAAAAATTTGATTTTTTTTTAAAAAATCCCAGTCCATTGTGTAATTGTTATTGATGAAACTAGCATTCCCTGGAGCTAGCCATGACCTTTTGTAAATGGCATTTTGTCCTTGGAAATACATTTACCATTTTCAAAAACAAAAACAAAAATACAGACTTCGGTAAATGATTGAAGATTTTGGAAAATGTCAGCGACAATCATCTCAATTTCTCGCGAACAAGTCCAAATGCCTTTGATTACATTAATGATGCAAAGATCATTACCTTTGATATTAATAAATTTTAGTTCAAGGATTTAGTTTTTTCACATTTAATTGTCTACATATACACTGGTGCGGCTTTGTCATTTTTAATAATAAATCTGACTGAAGCATTTTCATCTTTCAATTCAAATCCATCAAAATTTATTTTACTGAAGTTTTGGATTGGTTTGTTGATAAAAAAACCTTTTGCCTTTTGTTATAAGATTGAGAACTCTTTCCTTATAGGCATTCTTAATTCATACTCCCTCTGTCCCGAAATGTTTGTCCTAAAGTACAAAAAGCTCTTGGATTAAGAAAATTAACAAAGTACAATTGGGGACATGACCTGCTACAATAAAAATTAACATTAAGGCAGAAGGGGACATGACCTGCTACAGTGCAATCTGTGGTTATTTACCACAGATGAAATTTCAGCCAATGAAAGGCTGATTTTAGGGGCACACGGATCACTTACAAATTTTGGGGACAAAATTGCCCTAAACAAAAGGGGACTTAGGGCATAATTGCCCTGACAAAATTGCCCCTAAACAGTACCTAAAAGGGGATTACAACATTCTCATCTAAATTTACAGAATTTACATTCAAAGCTTCAGTAAATCACAGAGAGAAATTAAGGACATAATACAATCTCTGCATCACAGCCTGGTGGTGTTATGGCCTCAGCTTTATGGGACTTAAATGAAGCTCCACTTCCAGATGAACCATACATTTATGATGGAGAAGAGTTCGAAGAGGGACAGTCATCAGGGGACATGGAACAAAATAGTGAACATAGCTTTGATCTCAACCAGGAACCAGGAGATGAAGAGGGACAGTCATCAGAAGCAGAGCACAACATAGAGGCAACACAACATCATCAACCAACACATAATACCAGGCTCAGCAGTGATCAAAAAATGCACATATTGAATGCTCTGCTAGCAATATCTAGAGAGGGACAATTACCACATGGTGCAATAAAGAAAGTTGCAGAAGAGTTCAAAATGTCAACAAGGTGCATAGGCAGACTTTGGAACACAGCAAAGAAGCAACATAATGCACAACAGAGGTACAATCTAAGCACAAAATATCACAACTGTGGTAGAAAAGGAATTCAAGTAAAGATGGATTCAATCACATCACTGGGCATGGGAGACAGGTCATGCATTAGAGACTTAGCTAGCAAGCTTAGTCTTTCAAAGACCAAAGTGCATAGGATGGTCAAGCAAGGTACAATAAAGCCACATACAAATTCAATCCATCCTGGTTTGAGTGAGGGACATAAGAAGGCTAGGTTGGATTGGGTACTGAAGTTACTTTGTGGGGATACAGTAGAAGAAAAATCAGTGTATTATCCAATGTTTGATTTTGTACACTTGGATGAGAAGTGATTTTTTCTATCAAAGAAATCACAGAGAGTATATCTAGCACAGAATGAAAGGGGCAAGTACAGAGCTGCAAATTCATCTAAATTCATTCCCAAAGTTATGTTCACTGCAGTTGTAGCAAGGCCTAGATTTGATGCAGAGGGACAATGCATTTTTGATGGGAAGATAGGAATCTTTCCATTCACATATCAACAAGAAGCAAAAAGGTCATCCAAAAACAGAGAGAAGGGGACACTAGTTACAAAGCTAGTTGAATCAGTCAACAAGCAAGTGACAAGGAACGTGTTGATAAACCAAATCATTCCAGCAATCAAGGCAAAGTGGCCACAAGATGGAGCTCAAAGAGTTATATTCATACAACAAGACAATGCAAAGGCCCATATAACTCACAGAGATCCAGAATGGCAACAAGTATACATTCAGGATGGATTCACTTTCATCTTAATACAACAACCAGCTAATAGTCCAGATGTAAACATCTTAGATCTAGGATTTTTCAGAAGCATTCAGTCACTCATCCACAAGAAGATGCCAAAAAGTATTGATCATATGATAGAAGCAGTGCATGAAGCATTTTTTGAATTGGCCCCTACAACTCTAAGAGATGTGTGGATGACACTACAATTTGTTATGAATGAAATACTTAAATGCAAGGGAGGCAATGAGTATGATTTGCCACATGTAAACAAGAAGAAATTAATGGCTCAAGGAAATCTACCAAGAGAGATCAAGGCACCTATGTGGGCTATCATAGAAGCATTAGACATAGTGCATGGGGGTGCACAACAAGCAGATCAAGAAGGAACATCAATAGCAGGTCAACAGAGTCAACAAGGGACAACAGAAGTTGAATATCAAGACACTGAAGAAGCACTTGAAGACAGTCAGTTTATTTAGCAATATATGACAAAGATTGAACATTTTGTGTACAGAGCAAGAACTTTTGTAATTTTGTAAACAAGCATAAGTAATGGCACAACAATGACAATGCATTTCTCAGATGTCCCTAATACCATTATAGACACAAACCCATTCACAATACCTTAGCATACACATAAGCATCAATCAGTCATTTGACTGTGTTCCAATGGCACACTAAGACAGTGAACATGCAGGGAATGCATCTCAGTTTCAAGACTTCATCATAGATAGACTCAAGGAGAATAACACCACCAATCACAAGAGATTTTAGAACTTTAGGACAAACATTTCGGGACAGACAAGGGAAATGCATAAATAATCTCAGATGTCCCCATAGCCATCATAGACACAAGACCAATCACAAGACCTTAACATATACATAGGCATCAGTCAATCACATGTGAAAGTGTTCCTATGGCACATTAAGGCAGTGATATTAAGGTCTTACATCTCAGCAAAAAGACTTCATCATTGAAATGCACAAATAATCTCAGATGTCCCCATAGCCATCATAGACACAAGACCAATCACAACACTCAACATACACATAAGCAACAATCAACCACATGTAAAAGTGTTCCTATGGCACATTAAGGCAGTGACATTAAAGGTATTGCATCTCAGTTTCAAGACTTCATCATTGAAATGCATAAATAATATCGGATGTCCTCATAACCCTCATAGATACAATACCAATCACAGTACCTTAACATACACATAAGCATCAATCAATTACATGTGACACAGTGTTGCCATGGCACATAAGAAGTCCAGTGAACATAAAGGTTTTGCATCTCAGTTATCATGCATCATCACCGATCACAACACAGAGGCAACACAACATAATCCAACATCAGAACAGCAACACCAAAACAGAACACCAACACACCAAAACAGAGAATCAACTTAAACAGAATACCAATGTCTTAGTCATCAGAACATCAACAACAAAACAGAATACCAATGTCTCAGTCAACAGCACAACAAACTCATTCAACAACATGCATAATTCAGAGCAATAATCTCAGCAAAAGTACTCATGCATAAACAACTAAAAAAGAGTGAGACTTAGCTAAAAATCAGAATTAGAGGCAACATCACCATAACCGGGGACGATTCATCTCGCAGCTTCATCGTTAGAGGAATCAGGGATAAAGATAATCTCAGGGGAATCAGGGAGAACGACGATCTCAGGGGTAGGAAAGAGCTCAACGAACTTAGGGGTAGCAGGGAGCTCAACGATCTCTGGGGGCTCTTCCCGCAGCTTCCCCTCCACATTTTCCTCTGAGCCAACAGGAGTGAAGTTGTGATCCCCAACACAATCGCCACCCCACTCGCACTGTGGAGCTTGAGAGCAAGCAACAAAAAGTGCATCAGAAGTCCAGGACCCATCAGACTTAAATAGGTCCGAATCACCCATTTTTTATGCAAACAGAGAAGGGAACCTAGGGGACCGGGGTTTTCAAAGCAACGATTTCTGAGATTTAGGGTTTTTTGGGCGGGTTTTGGGAGATATGGGTAGATCTAGACGAGGAGCAAGCATTTTCTGTGTTTGGGGACAGTTGGAGCAGATTAATCGCCGACGAGCAGATCTGCAACAAATCGAGATCATTTTTGATGAGTTAGGGTTTCAGAGAGAGCTCAGACGAGAGAGTAGAGAAGGAGAGACACCTTCAAGGAGAGTGAGAGGTTAGATGAGAGCACAAAGGAGAACTAGAGGTGAAGAGAGCTCAGACGAGAGAGGAGACGAGAGAGCTCAGATCTAGGGTTTCAGAGAGAATGAGAGATGAGAAGAGAAGAGAGCGGCGAAGAGTGAGACGAGAGAGTGAGAGTGTGAGAGCTCAGATTAGGGTATTTAGGGTTAGGGTGGGAAATGGGCTGGGCTGGGTAGATTAGGGTTTCGGTTAATTGGACTGGGTAGATTAGGCCAGGTTAAATGGGTAGATTAGGGGTAGGTTAATATGGGTTAGGGATATTGGGTTAGGTTAAAATATGGGTTTGGGTTAGTTTGGTTAAAAATATAATTTGGGTTAAGTTAATGAATTTAGGAGTAGTTTGGTTAATTTTGTTAGTTTAATTAATTAATTAAATTTTTAATTAATTAGATTAATTAGGTTAATGGAATATGGTTTATTAAGTTTTAGGTTATGGATAAAAATGGTGGATATTAATGGAGTTTGAGATGGATGGAGATGGTAGGTGATAATGATTGGATGTGAATGATTGGATGTTTTTGAATGAGGGATAAAATGGTGTAAAAGATGGAATGAATAAGGTTAATATTGAAAAAAAAAATGGATAAAAAAGAAAAATAGGACAAATAAAAAAAGACGCTCAAAACGAAAACAGGACGAATATTATGGAACGGATAAAGTAGTTCACTTATATTAAAAAAAACATAAAAGTTTCATAAACAAGAAAACTCGTCTGATCAAACACTTCTGTAGACATGATTACACATTCACAAAAAGTGTAAAGCACACCTAAATGCGTACGTACATGTGGGAGAGTTGAATTTTGCATACTCACCGTACCACATGCTTATAATTTTCGGTGTCATAAACCATTTTTATTTTTGAGTGTACATAACAACACCTTTATCGGGCCATATAAGAGCATTTTTTTGTAGTAACTATTCATTTGGCAAAAAAAAAAAAAAAACTAGTCATTTTACAAATAAAGTTAAATAAGCATTTTCTTAAGCCTCTTCTAGTTATGCAAAGAGAAAATATGTCACCTTTTTGCAAATTTTGTTTCTACGGCCAGAAATTTTCTACGTACAACACTTCTTTGCTAGCTTAATTTACTGAGTTACTTGATATGAGTCCAAACTATATAATCCAATTAGTATTTCACATCAAGGCTAAATAAAAAGAGGTTGTCTTAGACGTGACAGACAGAGAGTATTGATAAAAATATATAATGGATTTGGTAGCAGTAAAGGTTGTGGACTTGTGGTCAGGGGCGGACGCAGGATTTTAGTTCAGTGAAGGCTAAATTTTTGAAAAGAAAAAATGTACCGTTTATTTAAAATAAAACCTTTATTTCAAACTCAATCATCTATTTAAGTCTAATGTCTACCTTATATAGACAACCCTAATTTCAAGCAATAAATACTATATTCGACTCCCCTCCTAACAAAAAAAATATATTTAAAATTGATTAAAAAAATTACACAATCTAAAACAAATTTCATCTTTACTTACTACTTTCAATGTTTAATTTCAACAGATTTGTATAAAAATTGATTTTAAAATTTTATAAATCTATAAACCCTAAATTTACAAAAATTTAACACAAATAAGGATAGATATAGAGAAAGTATTACATTTTTATTGAATAATTTGTGTGCAAATTTGGATAAGTTGTGTTTCATTTGTATTTTTTTAAGATTATGCATATCAATCCTATATAAAAATTATATTTAAAAAATTGGAAAATATATATTATTTTGAAAACTTTTAAAGAAAAAATTTTAAGAAAAAAATTAAAAAAATGTCTAAAAATAGACAAAAAATCAAGAAAAAGTTCCAGTGTGGCCTCACCTCGGTCCGTCGTGGCTTGTGGTAGTAGTTTTAGGTTCTAGTAAAACGGGTGTTACGGTAAAACGAAAGTACTAATTATATATATTGGATGAACAAATGATGAACAGCCTGGATCAAATCTTTTGGGGTGCATATTAGAATGATAGCCCAACATGTAGGTGATTTGGGTTAAAATCATGATTTTATAGGTATATTATTGATTTTCATTTCTCTTTCCTAAACCATCTATATTTCCCTCTCCATATCTCCACATTTCTCTCTCCCTATTATTTCAAAACCTCCATCTTTTACCGCACTTCCCCAGATCCAACGCTTCTTCATCTCAATGTTCTTCTTCTTCATTGTTCTTCTGTCTCAAGCGCACTAATAAATCTCAGGGTTCTTCTTCTTCATTGTTCTTCATTGTTTCAACATCTTCATCGTTTAAGCAGTTTTTCGAGTATGTATTTAGAAAGTTTCAATTTTCGTTTCAAATTTTTTAGGGTTCTTAATAAAATTTTATAGAATAGAAAATTTAAAAGTTTCAATCTTCTAATTTTATTCATTGCTGCTTCTTGGTAAGGTGAAGAATAAAGGTTCTGATTATTTATTAAATTATTAGATCATGATTGAGGAAGATTATTTTCCGTATATAATTAAAGTAAGATCATATAGAATTGTGATTTGCATGTACGTGGAAGGTCAAAGGCATGTTAATATTCCTTTCTTTATGTTAAAATTTTTGCACATATCAATTACGTGAAAAAAACTCGATGTCGCCAGTTTTTACTATAAGATTTGATCGATCATAACGTCTATGAATCGTTGTTCATGAGGTATTCTGATGTTGCTTCTTCGACTTTCGATTGCTATCATGTTCAATTTGATCTATCCGCTTGGATTAATTACAAGATCGACAGATGTCCAGATCTTTACTGTTTAATCAGTAATTGTTCTATCTCTATTTTTCATGTGAGCGTTTGTTTGGTGTCGATCAATGTTTATGTTGAGTCAATTTTTTTGTGTATCAATTTGCTATTCTTTCATCTCAGTTGAAGAACTGCTTACTAATCCAATTGAATTAGAAGAGAAAGGTAGCCGACGTCGAAGGCTTGTGAGACAACGCCATTGTTAAACGCCATGAATCGAAGATTCGAAAAAAGTCGACTGAAAGATGATATTCATGATATTAACGGTGATATTCGCGATAGTGGGTGGTGATATTCATGTAATTAAGTGATGATATTCATGTAATTGGGTGGTGCTATTTATGTAATTGGGTAATGATCGATATTAATGAATTGAGTGGTGATAATCATGTAATTGGGTGGTGATATTAATGTAATTGGGGATTGATCGATATTCATGAATTGAGTTGTGATATTCATGTAATTGGGTTGTGATATTAATGTAATTGGATAGTGATCGATATTCATGAATTGAGTGGTGATATATTCATGTAATTGAGTGGGATCTTCATGTAATCGATTATGATATTCATGTAATTGATTACGATATTCACATTATCAAGTGGTGATAATCATATTTTAAGTAGCGATATTCATGTCTTTAGGAAATTCAATATTCACATTTCAAACAAAGATATTCTTACAAATATGGACAATATTCAAGAAACAATGTTATAAGCAACAAGAACAAATTTACAAATTTGCGAATTTGCAAAGCATCGGGACGCACTTGATCGATATTCATAAACACATAATCGATATTCATAAACGCATAAGCGATATTCAGAACGTTGTAAAAATCGTTGAACACAAATTTATGTCGTATGATTTTGATGATGGACGAGTTTAATTGTAGTAAAAGGACGAAATCTAAGAGAAGATTATGGGTTGTTATGATTTCTTTCTCCTAAAGATTCTATCTTTTTTTTTATTGTAAAAAATCAACACAATTAATATCTATTAGTAATTGCCTAATTTACTTCCTAATCTCATGTAAGACACACCCATACACCCTCAAATCTCTCCAAAATCAACCTTCCATCATCTCTCATCCAACGATCCTACTACTACAAAAAACACCTAATATCTCGTAGGCAAATAACTCGGGCGTTAAATTGTCGAGATATTCAAGTGTTGGAAAAAGTTGATGTTAATTATAATCCGTGTGTTTCTCTATCCGGGTTATATAAACGGATGAGAGAATAAAATAATCCGTATCTATTAACGCCCGGGTTATATGCACGTTTATATATCCCGTGATACTGAAATCCGAGTTATTTGTGAGCTTAATTATTATTATTTTTATCAAACACCCGGAATATTTGTGTTGGTTGTTATCTTGAGCCGAAATCAATCGATTTGCTCGATCACTCTTCTTCTTCCCTAGCCCCAAATTGACCACCATCCTCTCCTGCCCTAGACCCAAATCGATCCGCGCCCTTCGTCCTTGTTGCTCTGTATTGAGAAACGCCCTAGCACCACCAGCCACTCCGCCTAATGAGCTGCAAAAGCACTCGCGATCCAGTTTACCTCTCTGTGTGTTCGCGCTTGAGCTAGGTTACGCTCCACTTTGGGGTTTTTGCCTCCATAACTAATGATCGAGTATCAAGTTTGCAGTCCCAAGGTTTCTTCCTCCTTTGTTTTTGCTTCATCTCCGTAGTGGTTCGTGAGAACTGGGAATGTCGTGCCAACACTTATGGCAAAATCCGCACCTGGATAGACGAAGCCCGGTCGCCGGTGACCAAAGAGAAAAAAAGAAGAAAGGTTATCTATTTCTTACATTCTCCCAATTGGATTTGTAGCGTCATTTTCCATCTCCAACCTCAAAAACCCTAGAAAGTCTAAATCCATTGAGTCCTCGTGAAGGCATGTTTGCATCAGTCTTCAAGCAGTGCAGTGAGAGATTAGTGATGAACTCATTGATCTCTTCGCTTCAGCAATCGCGAGGCATTCGGGTGAAGGTGTTGAACGGGAACCTGGATCAGGCTCTTTCCCTGATACAGAGGAAGATGACTTCCAGCAGAATCGAGCGAATGATAAAGCAAGAGCAGATTCATCACATCAAAAACTCTGAGAAGCGTGTGCTCGCTCGTAAGGCCCTCTACTATAAGCTTCAATCCCAAGATCTCGTTCGCAAGCTCAAGTCTATTCTCATCAAGAAATTCAGGTACGGTATCAATTCCCCCCCCCCCCCCCCCCCTATTTTTTGTTAGAATTGTTCCTTGTGCTAGGCTTGTCGATTACAGGATGTTGCTAGGATTTTGAAGTGGTTGTTGATTGAGAAAGATGATATCTTTTGAGTATAGCTAGGCAACTACTTAGTCGCGATGCTTTTCATTAATTAAGGGGCATGTTTGTTAATATTATGTGATTCGTGAATATAATTGAAGATGATAACTGAAGAAGCATTGTTTTATCAAGCCGATGATGTAACATCCTTATTCAGGTCATTGAGGATTTTTTTGAATACTAGAATATTTAACGTTTCATCCCTTATCTATAATACATCTTGCAGGATTTCATGTTTCTTCAGCTATGTTGGGTACTCTGCTAGGAAGCAAATTTCTACAATATAAGAACTTCAGTTGGCTAATTACATAATTTTTAGTTTTTGTGTTTTGATACTTATAATATTACACCTGCTGCTTTCATTTTTTCAGTCTTCCTCGTGGTTTTGTCATTTATGTTGATAATGAGTCCTAGTAGTTTGCTATGTAGTTCATAATAGTTCTCTCATTTATGTGTTTGGTAGTTTCTGTTTATATGTCATGTAGATTTGATACTTTGGAGGGTCTGTGTGTAACAATAGTTGCTGAAAACTCTGTAATATTATGGCATTGGTAATATCTTATTAATTTGGTATTGATATACTAAGAAGCATCAATGAATCAACAATAATGTAGTAATTCACATTTTTTTGCACCTCATGACCTCTAATCATTGGTATTTATAGGCATATCCATTTGAGGTAGACTGGAAGACTATCTACCCTGAGCCAACTCAACCTTTGATAGTTGATCTTGGAAGTGGTATGATTATCGCCTCTTTTGCCTTTCTGTGATGATTGTTATTTTCATTTAAATTTTATGGCTCTGGAAAACATAAATTGAGTATAAGAAGATGCCAAATATCAAGTATATCAGAGGTGTGAACTTATGAGTGGGATGCAGAGTCGGCAGTGAATATCTGAGGAAACAACAACCAATATACTCTTTTTTTTCCATACCTTCATGTATCTCTTTTGCCCTATGTAGATCTACCATAAATGTGGAGTGCTTACTAATAGGCGTTGTCGTGACACCTAAACAAAATAAATCCTTAAAAACCTAACTAAGTAGAATAGGCAAGCAAGGGTCGAATCCCATAGGGAGGAGGTAATCTTTCTAAGTGTAAAAGTGTATGCCAAAAGTAACAAGGGGGGTTTTGTTGGTTGTTTGCAAATAAACAAAGTAAATAAAAGCAAAGGTTGTAATCAATTAGGAAAAAAGTACTTATCCAGACAAATATCCACCATTCATTTGATTGATTGATCCTAGATTATCTCTATTCCTTCCTATGAATATTCCTATCCCTATTTTGAAATAGTTACCAGTCCAACTAGTCTTGATAACCCTAACTATCGAACGCACAAGAAACTATCAAGATTTAGAACAATAGCAGCAAGACGCATAGGAATTAACCAGGATACATGCAACACCACAACTCGCAGTATTTAACACATAATCAATCCTCTTTCATAATAAACTAGTCCAACTAGTCCTAGAATATCATGTTTGCTACACCAGATAAGGGGTTTCAACTCGAAATATCCAAACCCTAGCAATAGACAATTACTAATATCAACTAGTTAATCAGGCCAGTCAAATCAATAATAATCAATAGGAATAGGCTCAAGAAAAAAGATATAATCAATAAGAATAGGAATAGAATTATAATCTCACAACCATATATCAGATGAATGCTTCAATCGTCGGACTAAGCAAAAGTGCTTAGTTCTTCATAGTCTTGAAACAAAAACTCAAAGGGAATAAAATGATGTAAACTCCGATAATGAAAGTGGCTGCTAGGAACTTAGGTTAAATAACCTAGCAAACCTAAAAAAAACTAAAGATAGGAAATAATATATTTTCCATAAAGGAATAAAACAGAAATAAAATAAATAAAGAAAATAGGAAATAAAATATAAAAAGCAATATTCGGACGAAAGGAAGATCCCGGACCCGCGCGTCTGATGAAGGGATTTCCGCGACCGCGGCAACAACTTCCGCGACCGTGGAAATCTTAATGTTGAACCTCGTTGTTTGGCATTTTCCCGCAACCACGGAGGATTCTCTGTAAAGGTCTCGTGTCTTCAGTTGCCGCGATCGCGGCTGTGGCCCCCGCGACCGCGGTTCTTCGATTCTTGCTCTTGTCGCTCCTATCGCGGCCTCCTGTTGACTAGCCACGATCGCGGCCAAGTACCGCGCCCGTGGCTTTCTCTTCGCTGCACTCTGACAAACTTCTACACGGCCGCGGTTGCTGCTTCTAAACCGCGGTGGCTGCTTACTCTTCCTTGGCTCCAAAACTCCTTAAAAACATTACTAACTCTACTACTTCGCCACTGCTCCAATATCCTAAGTTAACTCCTAAGCCCCTACAAATGGTACCTAAAATGTAGTAACAGTTCCTACTTATGCACTACAAAGTAGAGCGTATCAAATTCCCCCATGCTTAGACCTTGCTCGCCCTCGAGTAAGCTAATAAAAACCTACTCCAATGAATTACCCAAGGTCTCAGGAAGCATATAAAACCAACCTCCACTAAGAACTGCCCCTATACATAATCCCCACAGTACCAACACAATTAACACAACACACAACCAGGCTTCAAGGAAGGTAGAGAACCTCCCCCAAGCTTGACCCGAACACCATATAGAGTAATGTGATCATCTAATCCTAGCCTTCATCTATCTTCTTATGCCTCCCAGAGTGACCTACCCGAATCCTCTTTATATCACCTCTTCTTATGTCACCACGCCAGGAAAAATGAGGAATCCTAATAATCACTCTTCTTCTTTTCACTCATTTTGCCAAGGCGCCCTTTCGGGTTTTCACCAAGCCATTCATTTCATTTTTTCAATAGATGGGCTCACATAAACTCACATCACTCTTGACCTCATATTACCCCAGTCTATTGCTGGTCCAAGCCACCTGCTTATTACCTAAGCCGTCCTTTCGGGTTTTCGACTTATCCCAGGGTTTATTTTTGTCTTTTTTCAATATTTTTGACTTTTTCTTTTTCATTATTTTTTCTTTTCCTCCTCAGACGACTAGCAAGCATAGAACACTCCCCCATGCTTAAACATTGCATTGTCCTCAATGTAATGAAAGACAAAAGAGATGAAGCACAGGGAAGGGCAGAAAAGTACTCACAACCGTCGCCGAATTGGCTTGGACTTGGAAGTTGTTGCTGGCGGTAAAACAATGAAAGCACATGTCTCTGGTGTTGCGGTGTCCTCCTCGAACTCAATCAAACTCTACCGTGCAACCAAATAGATCCACTGTAAGGTGTAGTGGTACATCAGAGAAGCGGGGTTGCACGGCCTTCAATGAACACGTAATGGAGGCCCAAATATAATCGTGTTGGGGGCTCTGGTGTTCCTCCTCATCAACTGTCGAATGTCGGGCCATCATCGGTGCCAAATAAAAATGTGGGGCGAATGATCTCCTCCTTGGCATCATGATGCGCACCGTCTCTCAAAATAAAATGCAGACAGTTGGGCCGCCATCACGGAAAACGTCAAACTTTTTTTTGTTTTTTAGAATAGGAGACTTACAGTGATTTTTCCACGACCGCGGAAAATTTTCCGCGCCCACGGAAAGGTTTCTGGTGTGTTAATCACCGTCTTCAATTTTTGGCTCCGGGCTCCTACCCCGGGTTAGTCTAAAAACAAGACAAAAACAAAACGAAGCGAAGCAAAACAATAACAATAACAATAATGAAAAGGAAAAGACATGAAAATAAATACATACCTCGGGTTGTCTCCCGAGCAGCGCCTTAATTATTGTCATGGCTCGACATAGTGCTCTCCCACTTAACTTGGGTTGCTCACATCAATTGAACACTCGGGGTTACCATCAAGAGGGTGTCGCTTTGCATCGTCTATGTTGGAATCGACCCTCACCATGTCAAACTCCATTGTGAGCGAACCGCTGCTCACATCAATCTTGGTACCTGCCGTGTTCATAAACGGCCTTCCCAACATCACAGGGGCTGCGTGTTTATCTTGCCCCGTATCCATCACAAAGAAGTCTGTAGGGAAAGTTAACTTGTCAACTTTCACCAGCACATCCTGTACCACTCCTTTTGGATACACATAGGAATTGTCCGCCAGCTGAATCACAATCCCCGTCCTTTCTAATGGCCCGACCTCTAAAGACTCGCACAACGAAAGAGGCAAAACATTGATAGAGGCACCCAAATCCAGCATAGCTTTTTCAAACATGGTGCCACCTATCTTGCAGGGAATAGTGAACATGCCCGGATCACTGCACTTCTTAGGCAACCGCTTTTGCAGCAAAGCGGATACATTCTCACTGACTTTGACCTTCTTCTTTTCCTTCACCGCTTTCTTCCTCTTTATCTTGCACAACTCCTTCAAGAATTTGGCATAGCGAGGGATACTTTTAACAAGTTTTATCAAGGGAATATTTACCTCGCGGTTGTTGAAGGTCTCAAACAGTTCCTTGTCATTCTCCACCTTTCTGGTGTCTTTCAATGCCTCAGGGAAAGGCGAAACTGACTTTTGAGAACCTAGAGGAGTGAAATCCGGCCTTTTGTAAGTATCTGCAGTGTCAGAGGGAAGGTTGCGGTCGCGGTTGCTGGGCAGCGACCGCTACTGTGCTTGAATTGAGGATTCAGCCGCGTTCTCTTCTGATGAGGCAAAGTCGTGGTCGCTGCTTTCTGTCCGCGATCGCGGCTGTGCCAGGACTTCATTATTCGCAGAGTTGTCAGGAGAAGGGGCAAGGCTGCGATCGCTGATTTCTTTCTGTTGGGCTCGATTTTCCTCCACATATATTCCGCTCCTCAGTGTCATGGCACATATGTTCTCTCTCGGGTTGACTATCGTTTGGGATGGTAGTTTTCCCGAGTCCCGGGCTTCTAGTCTACTCACTGCGATGGAGATTTGTCCCACTTGCGTCTCCAAGTTCTGAATGCTAGACCGCATCTCTTGATTTTGCTGGACCATAGTATTGGCCAGCTTCGTCATATTTTGTGCGAGAGTCTCCTGGTGCTGGACCACCGCTTGAATTTGTTGGGCCGTAGTGCTTGCCAACGTTGATACGCTCTGGGTGAGGGTTTTGATCATGTCATCAACGGGCATGGATGAACTTGAGCTTTGGCCTTGAGGTCTTTGGTCATATGGAGCTCGAAATTGTTGTTGTTGACCCCCAGGCTACTGATATTGTTGTGGGCGTGGTAGGAACTGTGGTGGCCTCTGGTGATACTCTTGATTTTCCTGACCCTGAGGAGTACTCTGCTGATTTTCGTATCTCAAATTTGGGTGATCTCTCCACCCTGGATTGTACATGTTGGAGTATGGACCATATCTTGGCCTTGAAAGGCCGTATCCTCCAATAGCATTCACCTCAGCAGTGGGCTCCTGTAGCATGGGACATGCATCGGTCGGATGCATCGTGTCATGGCATATCCCACAAGACTTGACTTGCTGTTGGCCACCCTTCATCATGTATCTCCTCATCATCTCCTTCATCTCAGAAAGTATTGAAGAATTGGGCTGATAGTCTACAGCTTTTACTGACTGGGCGCCCACCCTTTTACTGAACTGTCTTGAGCCCTCAGATAGCTCAAAGAAGACCTCATACGCTTCAGCTGGCGTCTTGTTCAAGATGTTTCCTCCACATGCTGTGTTCACCATCCGACGCTCGTCGTCAAGTAGACCACCGTACAACTAAAGTACGAGGTCTTGGTCTGAATACCCATGGTAGGGTCAGCTAGAAATTAGCCTCTTGAACCTCTCATAGTACTCATACAATGACTCAGCAGCATGTTGTTCAATGTTGCTAATATTCCTCTTTAGGCTGTTGAGCTTGGTCGCAGGGAAGTACTTCTCCAGGAAGGCTTTCTTCATTTTAGCCCATGTGTCTATGCTTCTTGGGGCCAAATAGTAGAACCAATCATTGGCCGCATCCTTTGGAGAGAAAGGAAAGGCCATCAGCTTGATTTGGTCCTCAGTAATGTTCCTGGGCTTCATGTTGGTGCAGACGGCATGGAATTCGAAAAGATGTTTGTTGGGGTCTTCTCCACTCATCCCATGGAAGTGGGGGAGTAAGTGGATTAACCCGGACTTCAGCTCGAAATTTACTCCCTCCGCCAGCTCAAGGAACTGCACAGCCAGCGGTTGCTGTTGCAGATTAGGGGCAGTCAACTGCCTCAACGTCGGTGCTTCGTCAGCCATCTCTTGATTCGTACGGGCTGCTACACGATTTCTAGAAATTGTTCTCTCAATCTCTGTATCAAAATCTAACAATGGAGAGTCAGTAGCACGGGTGTGGACTATAAGATAGGTCTACACAAAAATTGACACACAAACACACACAAAGAAAAATCAAAACTTGCCTCCCCGACAACAGTACCAATTTGATAGGCGTTGTCGTGACACCTAAACAAAGTAAATCCTTAAAAACCGCGATCGCGGCTGTGGCCCCCGCGACCGCAGTTCTTCGTGTCTTCAGTTACCGCGATCGCGGCTGTGGCCCCCGCGACCGCAGTTCTTCGATTCTTGCTCTTGTCGCTCCTATTGCGGCCTCCTGTTGACTAGCCGCGATTGCGGCCAAGTACCGTGCCCGCGGCTTTCTCTTCGCTGCACTCTGTCAAGCTTCTACACGGACGCGGTTGCTGCTTCTAAACCGCAGTGACTGCTTACTCTTCCTTGGCTCCAAAACTCCTTAAAAACATTAATAACTCTGCTACTTCGCCACTGCTCCAATATCCTAAGTTAACTCCTAAGCCCCTACAAATGGTACCTAAAATGTAGTAACAGTTCCTACTTACGCACTACAAAGTAGAGTGTATCACTTACATCAATGCATGTGACCATATTGGTGTTTGGAAAGGAGAGATTGTGATTTGCAATATCTTTTAGAAGCTTCATTTGTTACTATATACACTTGACAACACATGCTTCATTTGACTGTTGTGGCCTAATTGTTCACGAGGATAAAATACATGCTTTTGTAATCCATACTGTTATGGTATCTACAGGAAATGGAATGTTTCTCATAGGAATGTCTAGTAAGAGGGAGGAAATAAATTGTCTTGGAATAGAGATGAATGAAATGGTTATTGCATATGTCCCCGAGAAGTGCTTTCATGCTTTTTTTTCTTCTTGTTTCTTGCCCGTTCCAAGTTCTAATATTTGTTATATTACTCTTGCATACTCTCAGCTTGTACCCTGTTGCCTGATTTCTGCTGAGCAATCAAAGTCAAGAATGTGTAAGCTCCTTTTTTCCTTCTGATTGATTTTATCTGCCTTGCATTTTCTTGCACTTCTGCCTTGATGCTGCATAAGATATTATGCCTCAGAGCCCCAGTCAGCTGAAACTAGACAATGATATGCATTTTAACTTAACTTATTCTCTAATTTCTTGTTGAAATTAGAAGATTAGTTCTATTATGATATGCATTTTCCATGTGATGTGTTACGACCTTTTTCTGTGCAGGTTTCAGTACAAAGTTATTCTCTAATTTCTTGTTGAAATTAGAAGAATATGTATTTATATTTAGAGAAGATAGATTTGTGTGTTACATTAAAATTCTCATTGTTTTGTAAACTATACAAAGTTGGAGCAAAGTATTAATTAACCTACAGGAAAATAGAAGTTGGAGCAAAGTTTTAATTCATGCTGATTTCTTTTGGGCCTTTTAATATTCTGAGTCAGTTGAAGCTAGAATTGTAGTTGGGGAAATAAGTGGGGGAGAGTGCAATATGCCGGTTGCTTGTGATCTGTAAAGCTGTTTAGAGTTTTTACTTGTATGGAAACTCAGTCCTTGCAAACAAAACCATGCAATGAATTGGATCTTCTGTAACTTGGAAATGTGAATGCTCCATTAATGCATGTCTCTCGTCTAGCCGTGATGGATCTTGATTACTATAATTCATGACAGCTCTCTCCCTTTGTCTCAAGAGAATCTGATGAGTTTCTTTTACATAAATTATGATTCAGGACTTGCTTTTAAAGTGTATATTTAAAGATTCTTTTGGGTGTGCAAAGTACAGATTCGATCTTTGTGCAGATGCTGTTTAAATAAGGCTTGAAAGCCCCAGTTTGGTCTCGCTCTTTAATGGTGCAAGTACAAGCATGTAAATTTTTATTTTCATAAGAAGTTGTGCAAACTAGTTGTGTATATCTTTCTAGTCTCGTACCATTGAATACTGCTTTCTTTCGATCTGTTTTGCCCCTCTTTTATATATGATATGCGAAAGCAAGATTATGTGTTTTGATATTTGGAATATTACACATGCTGCTTGCATTTTTTTAGTCTTCCTTGTGGATAGAGTATTTGCTACGTCACGTCTTTTAGGTAAGAATTCGCTTAGTTTTATTCTTCTCTTCTTTAGTTTCTTTTTGATCTTGTTAAGTAGTTTGCATCTGATTGATCTTGTTAAGTAGTTTGCATTTGATTGATCTTGTTAACTATACAAAATTTAGTATATGCAATTTGCAACACTTATAGGTGTGAGATTATGAATGAAAGATGACATGTGCAGAACAAGACAATATAGTAACGGCTTACGGAGATTATGAGATGACATGTGCAAAACAAGGAGTATTAGCTAATGACTTAGTTATATTTTGGTTATCTATAGTTGTGACATTGAGTTGTCAATGACATATGTTGTCTTAGTTATATTTGTTGTTGTAAACATACTTGGTCAATGACATTGTTTGGTCAGAGACATAGTTGGATGATGCAAAAAACGTATGGTGTTTTGACGTTGAATTTGAGAATGGTGCTAATTATAACGTAGAACCATGACATGTGCATAAAATATAATTATTTGTGCCTATTCTATCGATATTATACAACCCGGATATCAGAAATATACCGAGACCAATTAACCCGGACATACAACGCCCGATATTTTTTGTTTGGGCAAATAACCTGGATGTGTAATAATCGGTATATTTGTTTTTCAAATAACCCGGAATGTACCAAAATAACCCGGATGTGTGAAAGGCCGGTGTATTTGCTTCTCAATTAACCCGGATTTCGATTTTAATTAACCGATGTATTTGTTATTCAAATAACCCGGATGTGTGAAAATCGGTGTGTTTGCTTAGCAAATAACCCGAATATGCATGTGTTTTATATATCCCGGATGTATAAATATCCGGGTTATATTGTACCCAAATTTCAAATAACCCGGATGTGTAAACCTTGTGGGAACCTTTTTGGAGGCAAATAACCCGGGCGTGTGAAATCTTGGTCTGGGTTATTAGGTCCAGGGAAAATGCCGCATTGACCTTTAACCCAGACCAAATCTGGGTTATTTTTCTATACACGCCCGAGTTATTTGGGGTTTTTTGTAGTAGTGTCCATATTTGTAAATCCGTTTTACCACAACAATCGTTTTCCCAGAATCCACATTTGTGGTGTAGTATATGTTAATAAGATTATAATTGTATGATGAAGTTTATCATAGTACTATGTTTCGTTAAATAACTTATCAATCTAAAACGAAAACAAAAAGTGTTAATTCTAACTATTAAAAAACTTACGCAAATCAAATGTAAAATAGGGTATATGGTATGCCTGCTTTCAGCTCAACATTTGACAATGTTTCGGCCCTTAGCTCGATAAATCTCAAATCCTTATTTGGCAACAATTCAAGAGACTTAATGGGCTCACTATGTCAACATATTAGCAATGGAACATCAACATATTGCATTAAATGCATAAAGTGTCAAGATCCCACCTGGACGACAATCCTAAACAACTCAAATTCTCGATTGGCTGAAGCACCGCAGGTTGCCTGAGGACAAATCGGAAGCACGATGTCTTAGAACAATATCGTCAACATTAATTTGGTTTGAAAGACAATGTTTTATTCAAAAAATTAGCTTCAGGGTTACATTTGAGGTGCCTAGATGACCACAAAGTACAAGAGGTTCCAAAATATCTACATGACGGAGAATGTGAGAATCGTTACGGGGATCAGAGTATGTCCACCAAAGCAAATAGATTCGGATATTACTAGCCCACCCTGCAAAAGGATGTGATTTAATATGCCAAGAAGTGTGATGCATGTCAGAGACACGCTTCAACGACACATCAGGCTCCAGAACTGTTATACACTCTCATCTCCTAGGCCCTTCATGAAATAAGGAATTGTCATTGTTGGCAAACTACCGCTTACATCAGGACAACACTTTTACCTCTTGGCTATGACAAACTACTTTTTTCAAGTGGATCGAAGATGAGACACTTAAAGAGGTAAAGGATTAACATGTTATATCATTCAGAAAGCATAACATATTGAGCAGGTTTGGTATCCCAACAACCATCGTCTATGACAATCGGTCATAATTCATAAGTGACAAGATCAGAGCATTTTGCCAAAAGTGGAATATACAACTAGTAACGTCTATGTTAAGATATCGATAAGCTAACATGCCAAGTCAAGCAACAAATTGATCATTAACAATATGGAGAAGCAACTAAAAGAGGCTAAAGGTCGATAGGAAGACGAACTACCAATCTTGTGGTTAGATCGAACAATGCCCAATAGCCCAACATGCCACACTCCATTCTCTATTGTTTATTATTGCAAAGTCATGTTCCCTACAGAAACCAAATTACCAACAACAAGGCACGACTCAATGAAAGAAGATCAGAATGATGTCCCATGACTTATATACTGTCAAAAAATTAAGAGAAGAGGCCATTTGTCAGATGGCTCCGTATCAACCTGTCATTGTCAGATGCTACAACAAGAACATGAAGGCAAGAGTATTTAGAGTAGGGAATTGGGTCCTTCGCAAAGTGTTTCAGAACTAGCAATGGCAACAGAATGAGGATTCGCCATTCCCTATGGGGAATCCGTGCAACGGGGATGGGGAGTTTAAACGGGGACAAGGGCAGGGAGTCCTCGTATCCGACGGGGATCCCTGCCGAATGCATTATTTTTGTAATTAATCTATCCCTAAACCCTAAATTTTATACCATTTGGTCCCAAAACTTCGTATCCTTTAGACGTTAAACCTTAAATTTCAAAACCTTTAGAACTATACCTTAATAGATATTTTCACTAAAATGAAATTACAAATTTTTATTTGTTGTAAAACGGGAAAGGGGATCCCCGACGGGGAATAGGGCCCGGCGGGGACGGAGTGATTTTATCCCTGTTTGGAGACACGGATAGGGACGGGGAATGGGGCCAAAAATGAGGACGAGGAGGGTATTCCCCGCCCTGAACCCACCCCATTTCCATCCATATTTAGAAAACACAGGAGTGAAATCTAGGGAAACTACACCAAATTGGGAAGGCCGCTCTAAGTCACCAAGATAGTTAGGGAAGGCGCCTACGAGGTGGTCACAACAAATGGAAAATCAGTCCCAAGAAGATGGAATGCCACTCATCTGAAACAATATCACTCTAACCCTAATCTTCTCTTTATTAGTTATACTACGTACCTCAAATTACTTTAAATTTTCATTTTTCATCTTGACTATGGATTAATCACTTACGCATCAGATGACCATTGGGGAAACCACAATGGTGAGCTTATTTGTAAATTTTGCGAAGCACAAGTCAACAACACAACACCACCCTGACGCCAAAAGAACAAAGGCTTAAGCAATCCAACGATGAATTAGCTACAATAATGTGGTATTACGCCCACATCCATAGTACACGGGCTAAGACGATCCGACGACGGATTCTTCACAAGCAACACAACATCATGCCGATGCCTGAAGAACAAAGGCTCCATTAATCTAACCATATGATAATGACATTTACATGACTAGTTACCATAATATGTCGGGGGTTGGAAAATGCAATATATACATAATGCATTCAATAAAATAAAGTAGCAATAATAAATAAGTAGTCGTTTTATTATTCTTTTATTGTTAACATTTCACATTACTTTATATTTGAGAAACTAACATTTAGCATATGCAGATTAACATCTGTAAGTACGTAGTAACTTAATTAAGCTTTTCATTTGCGTAAAAAAAAACCTTACAAACGAATCAAAGTCTCAACAACTTGATAGTATGGCTAAACCAGCATATAACAGAGAAATCTAACATCGATTTAAAATACGATTCCCAAAGCCAAAGTTCATGACTGGTTCGATGCTATTTAAAATTAATGAAATAGTAACATAAAGACAAAATGTCAACAATTTGGCATGATTATTAAGATATCGTCCAAATCGTCAAGACAAAGTAACAAATTCGATAAACAACAAAGAGAAATTTCGGTTTTTTTGCCTGATAACCCTGGGATATTGCTTAATTCACACGGTACCCCAAAGTTTGTCATATTTCACATGGTAACCCCGAAATTTAAAAAAAATTCACGAACTGTCCAAAACGTCAACTTTAACGGATGGTGTTAACTTTACTTTTTTTTAAAAAGGAGCCGTTGGCACTGCTTGAACATTGGATACTCGAACGAGTCTGTTCATATGAGGAGAGGTCGTTGGTGCCATCGCACAAAGGGCATCTCGCCCAATGAAGGAGAAGACAACGATCTCGTTGATGAAGGAGAAGGGATCAATGAAAGAGCCTATTGATGAACATCGCCAGTTCAATTTTTTTTCCCGTGTTTTGTTTTAGAAATAGGAATTTTCTTTTCTTTCTAAAGATAATTAACGACATTCGTTAAAAGTTAACGTTTGGATATTTCGTGAAAACAAATTAAACCTTGGGGTTACCATATGAAATATGACAAACTTTGGGATACCATGCGAATTAAACAATACCTCAGGGTTACCAGGCGAAAAAACCGGAGCAATTTTTATTCGGAATCAAGATCAACATTATATACAAGTTGTTACAACTTTGAACAAAGACAAAGCACATTGGCCTCATAGATAAATTTAAAAAAGATACAACTATTAGTTCTGACATCTTAAAATCTTTGGTGTCTTTGTCAAAACGTCGTAAATACACCTTGGGGGATTATTATAAGATATGCTGGCATTGTGGGAACAACGATCATATTGTGAGAAACTGTGCTAAAAAAAGAAGTTCACTGAAGAACACACTCAGTGCATGAACAGTAGAAGTAACAATGTTGATTTGAATAATTATGATGCATCTCTTGATATGTTCCATGCTAAGCCTAGAAAATACCACTTTGTTTCTAAACGACCAAGTAAAGCCAAGCTTGCTTGGGTCGCTAAATACTAACTTTCTAAATGCAGGATGAAGTGAGGGGGAACAACAGGTGATTCATTGATAGCGCATACTCATTCCATATAACGGGAAATGAAGATCACCTCACCTCACTTCAACGACACTCTAAGGGAACTGTTTCCCTTAGAGACAAAGGATGCAAAGAGATTGTAGAAACAAGAGAAGTTGCTTTGAATTCAAACATCAAGATATAAGAAGTTAGTTTGGTTCATCAACTTGGTTTCAATTTATTAAGTGTAGCTCAACTGTGTGATCAAAGAGACAATGAGACTGTCTTTACGTCTCAAGATTGCTACGTAAGGAATAGAAAAACCAAGAAAATTGTGTTGAAAGGTGTCCGATTCAATGATGTGTACACTGTTGACACAACCTTCAAGCCTACAAGGAAACTGTGCTTTGCGTCTCTAGCTGAAGAGACAGAACTGTGACACAAAAGGCTTGGACACGCTAATCTTCAACTCATCCACAAACCCCACAAGAAGGAACTTGTTCGTGGTCTTCCAAACGTCAAACCTGAAACCCATTGAGTTTGCGATGCATGTGTTAGAGGGAAACAAACACGTTCCTCTTTCAAGAGCAAACCTAATGTTATTACTTCTCGCCCTCTAGAACTGATTCATATGGATCTCTATGGTCTCATGAGGATAAGAAGTCATCTAAGGAACAAGTATGTGTTTGTTATTGCCGATGATTACTCTAGATTTACATGGACAATCTTTCTTTCTTCTAAGGAACAGGTATTCGAGACATTTGAGTCATTCATCAAGAATGTGGAGACAAATTTTGGACAAAAGCTAAGCGCCATTCGATTAGACTATGGAACGGAGTTTGAGAAGGCAATGTTCTTTGATTTCTGCAGGGAACATGACATCTCTCATATTTTTTCGGCTCCTAGGACACCGCATCAAAATGGAGTGGTTGAAAGAAATAACAAAACCTTGGAGGACATGGCTAGATCATTACTCATCGCTAGCAACCTTTCTCGAATCTTTTGGGATGAAGCAATCAACACTTTCTGCTATATCTTTAACCGCGCTATGCTTAGACCCTTAATTAATAAAACATCTTATGAATTAATGAGGGAGAAATTCATCCTTGACCTCATGCGGGAAAGAGCGTGCTTGTTTGCCACGACCTCTTCCATTGCTTCGACCCTTGTCTTTCAACCAAAATATTCCTCTAAATCATCTAGTTCCTTCTCAACTTATTTTGCTCCTCTCTCGGCTCCTAAAGTTTTTTTTCTCCAGCGCCATGACATGCTCACTGTCCCTCCTAACTTTCCCTCTCCACTTCCTACATTTTAGCAACATAGGTTTTACGTTCACCGTCTCCGTCATCAGGCTCTTCTCCAAGACATCCAAGTTGGATAATAGAATCCGACAATCCTCAAAAAGACCCAGAGAAGATTGAAGAGCTTAAAAAAATAGGATCACATGTTACGATACAGTAACAAAATAAAAATGACAAAAAGAAGAACACATTATCAACAGTTTACCTATCACTGAAGTCTTAGGATCTCTCCCAGCAAGTCAACAATATGCTTCTATGCATGCTCATCCTGAACTTGAGGAGCCCAAAGTGGGGCGGAGGTGGTAATCGCTCTCTTCGGAGATCGAGACATTTAGTTCAGCCAGGTTTCCTGAGAGATTAGAAACCAATGATGAAGACGCCTTAGTCACCAGAATCGGCGGCTTCAAAACAACACCAGGAAGGTTATTAGGAGTCTGGGACGTCATAGCAACAACTTTGTGAGCATAAGCGTCATCTTCAAAGGTAGTTTCTAATTTCCTCTTCCTTGTGTCTAAACACGGTGACATAATCAATACGAGGACATAATTAAGTCAATGGCATGATCAAAACAACCACATAGTGAAAAAAGTAAACATTAAGTACTCACTGGCCATGAGGAACTAGTTTTCATAATTGTTTCTTCTTTGCAAAAGGAGTTGGGAAAAAGTTCAATAAATGTCCGCTCCTCGGCAGGTAGAGACAAGATGCGTGCAATAATAGCCAGAGACTTCGTCCTTGATTGCACTTCTTCTAATTAAATCAAATGCATTGTACAAAATGTTAGAAGCAATGTCAATTGATGATTTTTTTTTAAAAATGAATTACCTCCTTTCTTCGAACGAGATAGAAAGTAAACACTATCGCTGCATAGAGAGGATTTCTCTACAAAGAAATATTTATATGTTCAACCTCTATCATGCTTATGCTTCCCCAAAATAAGTGGTTTCTTTTCATCAGAAATCTTGTAAGTAACATGCCCAAGAGCGCAAGTCGTCACTTGGTAAGAAAACACAAGGTCCTCAAGCGAAAAATCACAATTATGGACGACGCATAATTGACTCAGGGAAAGCAATAAGTTCCAAACATAAGACATTACACGACCAAGGGAAAGAATATATGTAATCAAGAATTGACCCACAATATGGGAGAACAAGAGACAATGACCTATTCAGAATGGATAGTCAAAGAAGAAAATCCAACCTTCACAAAATGAATCAGCCTAATTCCCATACATGAAAGCCTTAATCACAACGGTTTTAGAGAAACCCATTGATCTAAAAATCCGCGAAACAAAGTCATTAGTATAGGTACCGACGTTTCGGAATCACCCATATTTTGACAAAGAATAAAAATCCGACATTGAGTAAAACGAAAGAAGGTACTCTTGATGAGAGCAAATTTCTTATCTGAAGAAAAGGAAGACGAGGAGGAAAAAGGGATGAAGACAACCGAAAACGATTCCACTCAAATTTTAATAAACGCCTCGAGTGGAAAATGAATCTATCTATACTTAAAAGTTGGCTTTCTAGTCAATAAATGTTGCTCTTTAAACCCCTAAAATGCAAATACTAAGGCAGCTGCATGGTTAAATGGTCCCAATGGGCATTCTAGAAATGCTAACTAAATGGGCCTGCTACACTCTTTTGGACGGGGACAATAAGCTATAAAACATGTTACACACCTAACTGCATGGTTAAATGGTCCAATTGAGCCTTCTAGAAATGCTAACTAAATGGGCCTGCTACACTCTTTTGGACGGGGACAATAAGCTATAAAACATGTTACACAACCAGAAGACGTAGGAAATTACTGGAATTACTGCAATTATAAGAGAAGATGAAGAGGCAGAGGCTGGAAAAAATCTGAAATTATAAAAAACATGCACTCATGAGGCTGCCGTTTCACCTACACAAGTGCGAACGGATGGAAAAACTAGCCTTTAAATAGTGTTGGTGATAGCCAAAAATACTCACAATTCCTTTCACATACACCATGTCTTCTAAAGACTCCCAGAGCAAGGCTTCGTCTGTTGTTCGTTGTGTTGCGTCGATGAAAGGGAAAGGTGTCTGGAGAATTACTTGACCCGCAACCCCGCCCAACAAGAAGGAATTTGCTGTAGTGGTGGCACACTCAGACGAATCCTACGTTTCTCTCGGCAAAAGTGACATACTATTTTACCTCTTGACCTTTGCAGAGGGGCAGGCTGTGCGATGAGTTTGTCCAGCGAAATGGTAAAGCGCAGCCCAACTACGCCCTCATCCTGCCCGGTATGCATGTCAAAGAGTGGAAAGGTACAAATTATACTACTTTGTAATGTTATTACGAGTAAATGTCAACATAACTGAACACATAATTTGAGGATAAAACAGGGTTGAGTATAAGAAAAATATGGACTGTGAAAATATATGATAGTCCGATAACATAAATAATTATTACTGCAATAAAGATTATGATGATCAAAAGTACTAAAACAGATTAAGCTGAATGGTTTCCAGTCTTCACAATTAATTAGGTCAGGTGTTTTAGCAGACAACAGATGATCTAGGCATCAGAAGCATTGCTCAAGATAGCATAAACCCATGAGTACACACACAAACCTCAAGCATCAACATAGTTGAAGCTAATTTTAAGTAATGTAATTAAGATTATCAATCCATAACAAAACATCTATAGGCAAGCAACCAAACACTTTTGTCCAATGGTTAGATCTGGTGTAGACCAATATGCAACACAACCTTCTACTTCCTGTATCAAACATGATTTTAACTTGTAACCCCTAACTCCAAGAGGAGGGAAAATGTTACTAATGTCATCCATAATGGAGAAATTATAAGTTTCTCATTCTTTAGAAAAATTGAAGATAAAAGCAAATATGTCACAGTCAAAGGAAATATATTTCTCCATTAGTCTGCAATGGATCATGTTATTTGCACTAAAATGAAATTATAATAAATTTATTAGATAAAGAAACATTGGCCATATAACTTACCCCAGAATACTTCCCTTTAAATCCAACTCGGTATCCATGCTCATAAACCTTGGCCTGAGTTCCATCTCTTCTTTGTCTTAACACATCAACTGGAAGATTATCCAGTATCCTATAATGGTAAAAAGTGCAATCCAGTCGTGAGCACATACACACAAATATGATGTTATCTCTCTGAGAGTAATGGCACTATATGGATTCATAACAAGAATCATCAAACTACATCAATCGAATGTATTTCATCATCTCCTAGCACAAAAGCATGCATCTACATGGATTTCAAAAGAGTAATTTGCTTCCTCAGTGCTTACATGTTAACTCGATACTCAATGTGTGTCACTGCAAGCATAATCAAATTGCCAGAATCCAACTGAAATTGGCACCAATTTGACTAAAAACAAATATCTCCATCAAAACCCCCAAATTTACATGAACCCTAAATCTAAAAAATCACAAAAAAATCACAAAAATCAACTGCTGAAATTCATACCTCCACCACCCTCGTCGGACGAGCAGCCCTCCACCACCGCCGTCGCAAGCTACCACCCTCCACCACCGGCGTCGTCGCGCTCCTTGGTGTCCCCGGCGTCGTCGCGCTCTTTGGCGTCCCCGGCGTCATCGTGATCCTTGGCGTCCCCGTCGTCGTCGTGCTCCCGGCGTCTCCCAATCCCCGGTGTCCCGCTCACGGCGTCTCCCGATCCCAATCGCAGGTGATCGACAGCCATCGACCTCTCTTGTTCGCAACGAGCAAAGAAAAGCGATGTTGCTTTTTTTTTAATTAAACTTGATTGTGTTTTGTTTTATATTTTTTTTAAAAATTAAATAAAAACTTGTTTTTTGTTTTTAAAAAAAATATGATTAAACAGCATTTAAACGGTGGAGATCACAGAAGGTTATTTGGCGGACTTTTTAGAAAATTTGGGGTTACCATGTGGAATAGTCAAAACTTGTGGGCACCTCGCGGAATTTGCAAAACCTGAGCGTTATTTCGCGGAATTCCCGTTAATTATTCTACATTTTTTCCCCAAATTTTAGAACTTACATATATACTTAGATGGTTGAATTCGTGCTTCGTACGATCCAAAATATATTATTATTTTTTAAATATATAAATTATAAGTTTTCATTAATGAGTAATATTTTTTGGTTTCATAAGAGACCGTCTATTCATTTTTTAAAAATAAGGGTCTATTCTATTCACGATTTGTAACTGGATAATTTTGTTTGTGATTGGCAATAATATTTAATAGAGTATTTAATTGTATTTTTTACAAATTGGTTTATTTTTATATTGATGATTTTCTAATAATTTTACTAAAGTTTATATGTTTCATACTTTAAGTAAGGAGTAAAGATGATATACGATAAATTCATTCTGTTATACAATAGAAGACATTAAGGGTTCATTTTTTACAATATCAAATTAGAATACTAAAATTTATAAAAAAGACTATACTTTATTTTATGACAAAAACTAAAATAAAATAAAGATGATATACAATATTTTTTTAGTTTTATGAAAATAACCTATTCCCTATTAAATATATACATTTATTAATAAAATATAACTTCCAATACGCAAACAAAATCCTTATAAATAAATCTTGAACAAATTATAAAATCCTTTTCAAATTTACATTTGTTTGATTTCTTAATCTTTATTTTATTGCTTGATATTAATCATATTTAGTACTTTCAAAATGGTTTTATTAAAAAATGAAATTTGTATGGTATTGAATGAACACACTTAATGCACAAAAATGCAAACTTTATATTATATATAGAATATTTAAAAAACTTTCATCAAAATATAAACACATCCCTATAGTTCAAAATTAAAATTATACTTCTAATTAAAATTATAAAAAATAAAATAACCCGTTTCATATGTACAATCATAACACTTTATACCTAACATACTTATATTTAAATAAATATCAAATAATATATGTCTAACATAAAAAACAGAACAACAATCCATGTATTAAAAAATCATCTTTATATCGTGACACTACATCGTCTAGACGATGAATTAGTTTTTTTAAAAGAGGCTGGGGGAACTTTTTAATACATCGTCTGGACGATGAAAAAGTCATCTTTAAATACATATCAAACAATATATCGTCTAAGATAAAACATGAAACAATAATCCATATATTAGAAACTAAAATTTAAATCGTGACACTACATATACATAAAAGGCCCATGCGAAGCACGGACTTCGATTTCTAGTTTAAGGGAAAATATTGACGCGACATATGCCTGCAAAAGGGTTTCAAAACACATTAAATTAAAGTCCTAAACAGACAGTTCCCAAGACAATTTTATAAATTTAAAAATGGAAAAAAACGATTCAGCTTCTTACCAGCCCATGCGCGCGAACAATTTTGTGGGGGTATGGTTGGTCCTCATATATGGGTCGCAATACAGTGTGTTCCAACAAACAGAATGTGCCTTAGTGATCCTATTTTTGTGAGGAAGAATGGCCCAAATGGAAGCCTAAAGACAAATGACCACATCCGGCACAATGTCGTCTTTTTCAAATCCGAAACGTAAAGATGGAAACTTTGATAATTGATAAATGTATCCAGATTTAACGTCGAATATCTCATAATGGTTGGAATTCAATGAAGATAGTCGCTTACCTTGGTGAAGAAAAGTCGTTAACAATGTGATATCCTGGATTTGTAATCATCTATAAGGATTAAAGTATTACCCTTGTTAACAAGAGTTCTTCCTTTTCAAGGTTCAAGTAAGGAAAAAGAACTTTGAAGTTAAGCGTGTTAGGACGAGAGTAGTACCAGGATGGATCACCTCCTGGGAAGTCCCCGGGTTGGCATGTGATTGCGCTTATGAGGCACGAGCCTTACAAATGGCATCACATCCGACTCTGGGTTGCGAGTGAGCTTGGTCCGGTGGACGGTCGCTCGACCCAAAGGGCGGTCTTTGGACCTTGACGAGGTCGTCAAAGGTTTAAGTGGGGGTGATTTTGATACATGAGCTCTTCCTTTTCAGGGTTCAAGTGAATACAAAGAACTTTGAAGTTAAGCGTGCTAGAACGGGAGTAGTACCAGGATGGGTGACCTCCTTGGAAGTCCCCGGGTTGGCATGGGATTGCGCTTCTAAGGCACGATCCTTATAGACAAGAGAGGTAGTTGGAGAACCAGAAAAGAAAGGAAACCAAATGATCAATTAAGCGACATTTTTGATATATAATTTGCTTGTAATTTATGTAATTAACCAGCCTGTATAAACTCACGCCCTTGTACAAATAGGACAAATTTCCTTAGAGAAACAATACTAATTTTTTTTTTATCTCTTTACTCTTTTTTGTATTATAGGCAAACATTATGACCCATCCGAAATAGATGGCAATCTTAAATCATCCCAGTGGATGATCTTTACAAACTTTATACTGAAACTATCAAAATTACAATTCAAATTGCTAAACTCATATCTAGAAGTGAGCCGAGACAGAGAATTGGTGGTAAAGGTAGAGGAAATAAGAATTCGCTGGAAACTTTTGAGAGCAGAGGGTGGGATGGAGTGGCAGACAAGAAAATCCGTTTTGCGGTTGGCTTCTCGAAAGCAATGATGTGCCTGAAAAGCAACAAAGGACGATAAAAGCAAAATAATGTCTTGAATAATTGAATGGATTTCCCAGGGAATTTTCCAAATTCCTTTGATAGAGTTAATGACAAGTAGATTGTCGCCCTTAACAATTAAGTGAGTTAAATGCATCCTGGACGCTTGCTGAATACCAAAAAGAGCTGTAAGGGCCTTACTTCGCAAGACAAAAGTAGATGGTATAGATTCCCGGTAGAAAGAAGTAACATCTCCATTATGGTCACAGATTAAAGAACCAATATGAATAGTTGCATTAGATTTCCTGGATCCATCAAAATTCAATTTGAACCATTGAGGCGGCGGTTTCTTCCAAGTACGGTTGGTAGGTCGTAGACGATTACGCTTAACAGGTGACTTAATAGATGTAGCTATAAGTGTCAACCAGTCTTGGAAATGGTAGAAAGCCTGAGTTGATGGGCAAGTGTGTGATGTATTATTCTGTCTTCTAATGATAAGAGAATTACGATGATTCCAAATAGACCACCAAAGGAAGAGTAGAGGTGTAGGATGTTGGTTTGAGTATCTAAAATATTCGAAGTTGTAGGCAAAGTCAGTTGTAGATTAAAGAGAAAATGAACAATTCATTTTAGATTCGAATTTTGTGATCATAGATTGAGTAAAGAGGCATGTAAAAAAGAGGTGATTGCGATCCTCATCGTTGGAGTTGCCAGAGAGTACATGTGGATGGAACCGTGGAAAACTGACGATTTAAACGTTCAGTAGTGGGAATAGCATCCACCATACATTTCCAAATAAAGTTCTGAATTTTGAGCGGTATTTTCAATTTCCAAAGCCAAATGAGGGAGTTCGATTGAGGATGTGTCATAATATTTTGGGTGATCTTATGAGTAGATTTTACTGTGAAATTGCCGTCAGAGTTGGGTTTCCAAATAAGCTTGTCCTCAGAAGGAGTTAACGGAATATGAACACCCATTATTTTAGGAATGATATGAGAGGATAACAGATTTTGGAGTTGTTGTACATCCCATTGGTTATTGGATGTAATAACAGAAGAAATTGTGATTTGAGGATCAGTGCTATTATTAAAGTAAGGGAAGAGCTCACACTCAGGTATCCAGGAGTCAGACCAAAACTTCACCGTTTTTCCATTACCAATTTCCCAACCTAACCCTTTTTGAAAGTCAGAACGAAGATGTAGAAGTTTAGAGAATTGCCAAGACTGCTTTGGTTTTTTCCTGTACGAGAATAAGTCGGAGGAGCGAAGATACTTTTCAGTAATGACTATACTCCACAGATTCTCGGGTTTAGTGAGTATTTTCCACAAAAGCTTCATTTATAATGACTTATTCATATCATCAACTTTTTGAAGACCTAAACCACCTAAAAATTTAGGTTAACAAATAGTGTCCCAACTTACAAGAGAGCGATATTTTGGGTTAGCTTTATTCCAGAAAAAGTCTTTAAGAAATTTATCAATCTCATTACATATTCCAGTGGGTAATAAAAAACCTTGCATTAAGTAATTAACTTTGGAAATTAAATTTGATTGGATCAGGACTAGACGACTAGCCTGGGATAAGGAATTGACCTTCCATTTCGATAATTTTTTTTAAGGTTTTGAGTGTAGGTCTCAAAATTTCCCTTTTTGACTATACCTCTAACAATAGGAATACCAAGGTATTTTTCCAATGATTTGGTGACTTGTATATCGAGAATGGATGCGAGAGCCAAGGTTTGACTTGAAGTGATATTGTAGTAGGTCTTGAAGGAGCTTTTGTGAAAATTAATAAATAGGTCAGAAGTATGACTGAATTTATGAAGTAGATCTTTGATATAAAGCATGTTTGTGTGAGTAGTATTAGCAAAAATGAGAGTGTCATCAGCAAATGTTAGAAAAGGAATACAACTTCCATTCCAAGTAAGTTGAATTCCCACTTTACGATTTCTACGCTGAGATTCAATTGTTAAGGATCGAGAAAGGAATTCCATAGCTATGATGAAAATAAAGGGATCAATTGGGTCACCTTGTCATAAACCACACGATGGGTGAACATCGATCTAGGTTTATTGTTAACAAGAACTGAGAAGGAAGTAGACTTGATGCAGGTCATCAGGAGATGAACCCATGTTCCTGAAAAGCCAAATTTAACAAGAATTTTCTGGATGAAGTTTTAATTTAGTTTGTCATAAGCCTTTTCCATGTCTAATTTAATTATCATCCATCCTTTTTTACCTTGCTTTTTTCGCGTAAAAAGAATGAAATATTTCATGGGCAATTTAAATATTATATTGAATAGAACGTTTTGCAACAAAGGCTCCGTGATAAGCACTAATCAGCTTAGGGAGAAGTACTTTTAATCTGTTTGCCATAAGTTTCGTGATTTTTTATAAGCTTTGTTACATAAATTGATAGGGGGATAATGGTTAATAGTAAGCAGATTATCTTGTTTAGGGATAAGAGCAATAAAGGAATGTACGCATTCTTTGAGAAGCTGACCAGAGTGGAAAAATACATGGATTGCGGAAGTCATAGATTTACCAACAAATGGCCAATAAGTCTGATAAAATTCAGCAGGGTAACCATCAGGAGTTGGTGATTTATTAGGCAGTAAATTCAAAACCACCTTTTTAATTCCTACAGAGGTTGGTTGGGCAATAATGTATGAATTATCATGAGAGGTACTAATGGATGGGATTATATTTAGGTCAGCGTCACTTATCGGTTGAACTGATGTTGGAGTAAATCGGGACTGGAGTTCTAAAGTTATCATACGTTGAATAAGATGATCATGAAACATACAACCGTCGTTGGTTTGGAAAGAAGATATTTTTTGTTTATGCATTCTAATTTTGGCCAAAGATTGAAAGTATTTGGTATTTTTATCCATGTTGTTTAGATAAGTGGATTTTGCATGCTGTTTCCAAATTAAATGTTGGAATTCTAGAAGCTTATTATATTTTAGAAGATGTCGTCTGCATGTCGTATAAAGTTGGAAAGAGTGGTTTGACTAGAAAAGTGTTGTCTGAAGGTCTTGAAGTTTGGCTTCAGAAGCTTTAAGTTGTTCATAGTTATTTTGATTTTTGGACTTGTACCAAGATTTGCAATATGATTTCAAAATTTTCTGTTTCCTATAAAGTTTGAACATATAAGAGCCATTATGTTTGTAATGCCAGACTTTTTGTACAAGCGCTTTATAGGTTGGGTCACCAATCCATGCAGGTTCAAAACGAAAAGGGTATCTTCTAAAAGGTTGGGTGTGGTCCATCGAAAGGGTAAGAAGACAATGATTAGAAGTAATAAAAGGGTGGCGGTGAACATTAAAAGAGGAAAAAAGGTATTGGTAAAGACATGATGGATAAGAACTCGATCCAGTCTTTCGTAAATAGTGTTACTGATTACTGTAGATTTTATCCAATTAAAGGGAAACCCTGAAAAATTTGTAAAATTAATCCAAAGTCTGTGAGGAAATTATTGAGTCGATTAAATCGCGAATAGGAAGTTTTATGCCGCCTAATTTATCTGAAGGAATTAAAATATCATTGAGGTCTCCAATAATCATGACTGGAAGATTATGTTGAGCAATTAAATTACCGACATGGGTCCAATAATCATTTTTTCGATCTTATCGACTTGGTGCATGTAGAAAGAAAAGGAGGTAGGTAAAATCATTGTAATGTAGTTGTAATAACAGAATATTGGAGTCAATAAATAATATAGTAATTGTTCTGACGACTGGTGAATCATTAAGAAGCAACCAAAGTCCCCTTTTAGCTCCAATTGTCGGTGTAGTGATAATCGAACGAAATCCCAATTTAGTGAAAAAGGTCGAGCTAGGAATGTCATTGGTTTTTGTTTATGCTAAGCATAACATATCAAGTTGATTATAATGCTTGATGAATGCAATTTCAGTCCAGAAATATGGGCGACGAACGCCACGTGAATTCCAATATCCAATCTTCATAAGATATATTGGTGAATAATAATAGATTGTTCTTTAAAATTGCAGATTATCAACGTAATTATGTTATTTTGCTTATGGATACTAAGTATAGATATAGATACTGAGGAAATTTATGACATTGTTGAAATGACCACATAGCATTTTCGGGAGTCAAGGGAGAAGGAGTTTTGTGATTTGAAGAAAATAAAGTACGATATAATAGCATGGATAAGATCATATGATTACATAGATAAACTTGTCGTAGATCATCCAATGAAATAATTGTCATAAACGTGTCATGGTTATGGGTCAAAAATAAGTCAATGGGCCGAAGCCCAAAAAAAGGAGTAAAAACAGAGAGAGGAGGCGGAGAAGAAATAAAAAAGCAAGAAAAAACCAAAATGAAACCGAAAGAAGCCTCGATTTTGTTTTAAGAAAGATAAATGTAATATGAATGTCATTGAAATGTTTCAATATGATATTAGTGGTCAAGTTTAATGTCCAAAAGTAACAAACTAACGTCCAAAAATTGTAACAAGAAGGGAAAATAGGCAGAAGCGAAATACAGAATGTCAAAATGGTCTCAGTGCATGGTGAAGAATTCCCCCTGCAAATTATGAAACAAATATCAAGAGTAATTGCATACAAAATTTCAAGTATATAGTCAGAGGGAAATATGGTACAAATTCCATGAAAGACATTATTAATATGTTCAGAGGACAACATTATCCACACAGGGCGACATGCGAAGGCATGATTTTGGGTCAAAGTCGATGTAGAGTAGAGTTTCATATGAGGTGTCACATAAAGGTTTAGATGGCACACGGCCATTTTGGCTCGCTGAACTTCGCACAGACCAACCATACCAGGCGAAACCATGCTCATTACCTCAATCCTATCTTGAAGATGGTCCGACACAACAAAGCGAGAACCATACATTGGAAAGGAGAGCATATGAGCATCATGAAACACCCGAAACTGGGGCGTATAAAGCCAAGAAATAATATGTAGATTCACAACAAATATAAAGGTTTGAGTAGAGATAGCCACTGGAATGAAGCTCTCCAACATCACCAAAACAAAAGACAAGTCACAGTGAAAAATGGAGAAACTTTGAAATAGAGCATAATTATCACAATATGTATAAATTTCATAGAAAAGAAGAAGAGTAATAAAGGAGTTAGAAAAACTGTTAATTGTAATGTTAGGGTAGGATTCACATGGACAATAATATGAATTGAAAGCAAGAAAATATGTAAAACTAGGAATCTGCCATCTAGAATGATAGATTGAATCAGTAATAGGAATGTCTTGGGTCAAATTTGAAAACCGAATGGGAATTAGATTAAGAGAACTTACTTGATACGTAGACTGCAAGATTGAGGAGATGATGATGAGGAATAGGCCGATTTTGGCACCACCCAAGTTGGAGATCTCCAAATATGAAGTATGAATCAAGGAACCGGAGGAGTAATCTGGATCTGGGCTCGGTTAGAGCCAAGTAGATTGCAAGACGGTGGAGGCGGTGGAGGCACTGGAAACGGTGGAGGTGGTGGAAACGTTGGAGATTGAGGAGAGTCGAAATTTATCGGGCAGGGCTCCGTGCAAACAGCAGGGGTGGAGTCGGTGGAAGAGATGAAGGTGGTGACGGGTCGAGTTTTGGCGTGCAGGTGATGGTAGCCAGAGCTGTCTTCGCTTAAGGGCGGTAGGAGATTTCGGTGGTGTTGAAACAAGGCATCAAATTTGATGAATCAAGGTCGATCGAGTCTGTAGGTGTCGGTGATGTTGAAATAAGGCAACTAGCACATAGATTCAAAGGGAAGGGGGTTTAAAGCAACAACTATTATTGGATGAAGTTTCATAAAATTGGTGAAAGATCGGTTTAAATTAAAAGGTTCAAGGTAGATTTCATTGTCTAATTTGAACAAAAAAACAAGAAAAAACAGAGGAAAAAGAAGGGGGATAGGAGGAAGAGAGGAGTTAAGGGCGGTTCACCAGGTTCTGCAAGAGTTTTTAAAGAGAGAGAAATAAGAGAGAAGGTAGAGAAAACAAATTCTACTACCCTTTATCTCTTTACTCTTACATTTTGCCTTGTGTTCTCACTTGCCTTGTGGATTGCTTTTTTGGAAATTTCTAGTAAATCGATGGCGTCGTGCTCTACCCTCGTTGTGGTCATCATTTTTCGGGAAAGTTTGACTCTTATTCGTTTTTGTACTTACTCTGTTATCGTATCTAGTATTTTACGATATCATATTAATTAGATTTGTTATCAAATTATTTTGCATATTTAAAATTTTAAAATCATTTATTTGTTTACGATTTTATCACTTTGTAACATGTCCACATTTTTTATTACTAACCCCTCAAACCAACATTTACCTGAGTGTTAAACTTGCCTCGAACAAAAATCAAATCTTATTAATTCTTTTATATATTAGGATCGATATAAATGAAAACATAACATATAATTTGTAAACTACACCTTCAACAAAGCAACCTGATATCCACCTTATATTTCTTAAACATTGAAATATGTACTATATATACTAAACTAGAATCGAACTACATTACAGGACACCCCCTTATTAAAACTGTCACATGTCATTTTCTCATTTTTTTACTTTTTTAATTAATATTAATTATATATCAATTTTTTTTATCCTAAATCTAGCACTAATATTTTTCTAATTTAAATACAATCAATAACAAAGATAACAAATCAACTACAAAGATTAGAAATCAAATAAAAAGATTAAAAATCAATCACAAAAAATTACAAATTCAAAACTTCCACAACACCTATCAACTAAGAATTGGACTGATCTCCTCGCGCCAAAAGAGAAGAAGAATTGGATTGATTACCATGTGAGTCTTCAAAAGAACTATACAGAACACTAGACTTGTCGCAACCCCTGTATTCACCTCTTACAAAACTTAGCTTCCATCGCTCTGCCATTGTCGATGAGCGTCGAACTTTTTCCCCTCCATGGCCGATCTCCCTTTATCACAATCGCCACGACATCACCGGTGAGTGTAGATCTGCACATCCCCTGCCACGTCATCGTCTTGGAATCCTTGGTTCGTCACAAAGTGTGTTTCAGTAAAGGTTTTGGACCTTTATATGGAAAAAAACTTCCTTAAAGTTGTAGTAGCCATTAGCCGTAACAACACTTTAAGTATCCTATACTGGAAAATATTAACAACAAAAAATTAATGTTCAATTGAAAATTAAATAGCAGTAATAGAAAATCGAGGTAAGCATCAAGATAACTAATCGCTACATATTTGTAGATATATGATTGTAAACTAAATAAAAGCATCAAAAACTCGAAGATAATACCTTTAGTCATAACAAGTTTTTCAGAAAAATAATTAAAAGATATTCGATATGAGATTAAAAATACAATATCTAAAACAAATTTAGGATATCAGATTTATGATTGATTTTTTTCTTTCAATGTCGTAATTCTCTATTTTAACTTATGGTTCTTTATTAATCCAAATAATTTTTGAAAAAACTAATTTATTTTTCATTTTACCTATGTCAAAAGATTTTGTTATAACGACTTTCAAGAAAAAGAGAGTAAATAAAACATTTATGATAAAATTAAAGATTAAGTAACATAATATATGCATCGAATACTTTCCAAATAGACTAAAGCCCATATCAAAATTCATGTATTTTTTAAAATTCATATTTATTTGTTAGTACAATATCCAAAACAAAATTTATTTTTGTTATTTCGATATTTTTCTAGATTTAAAATTCAATCTAATCATAAATATCTCATCTAAATGATATATTATATATATAAGGATAATTTAAATGCTGCTTTAATTAATAATATTAAAATATTTCAAAACTTTTATGTCGATATTTATTATTTGTGGAATAACATTATTTCAAAATTAATTTGAATTGTTTTAAGGGACTACGTATTATCATGTATTTTAATTAACTTGTCACAATTTTATATTTCTAAATTTACAAGGTTATGCATTCATATAATTGGTTTCAAGGCTTGATGTCTAATCTACTATATAATACTAAAGTAAAACCTATCTAAGATCACTTGTCATTTGACATTGCGTTATGCCATTTATTGGCACATGTCTACTCCATATCGTGTCACAATACTATTTTTTTTTGTATTATTAGTATAACTATTATTGTTATTATATAAAATATTTTAGATATGATCCTGATTTCCTTTTCAACATATAGATTATTCACATTTGATCTTGATTTCCATATTAGATAGAATATATTAGGTATTTTTTTTAAAAATCTCTATTAATTTTTTCATTTAATTAGTCAAAATTTATTAAAATTTCCTTTTAATTCATTTATTTCTAGGTACATGATCTGATTCAACATATTATGTATGCACGGAATCACAACTTGATCTTTGTTAATTGATTATTATTAGATATTTCTTTATATTATCATACTTATCTTACTTTCAATTATACTGTCAGTAATTAGATATAATTTGATTTATTTAATATTTTTTAAAATGTGAAATTAATATATTTTTAATAATTTAAGAATATCAATATGCAATCTTTTCCAAACCCCGTACACATGCACAAAAACTAAACGAGTAATTAACTAACAAAAAAAAAATATATAATCTTTTTTTGATACATGGTAAACACTAGGATCCTTTCTTAGTCGTAAGACAATCCAGAATCATCGCAGTGAATGATTGTTACAAACTGTTTACAAAAGTTATCAAAACTGGAATTTAGGTTGATGAACTCTAGTCTAGATCTAGCCAAACTTTCTCTAGATACATGCGAATCTTGAGAATATGTTGAAGTCGTATAAGTGAGCAGGAGCTGATGTCATGTGTGGCTAGGAAGTCCGCTGCATGATTTTCCTCTCGAAAGCAATGATGTACCTGCATTGAATCGAAATATAGTAATAATGCATTGATATCAGTTGTAATAACATGTATTTTCCATGAAAATTTCCAAATTTCTTTAATAGAATCGACAAGGACAATATTATCTCATTCTATTATTAATCTTCTTATATTAAGTTGCGAAGCTGACTACACCATATGACTCAGTTTGTAATATGCTCATATTATGGATTTGTAATCGATCCATATCAATGATATTACCTTGAGAGTTTCTTATTATAAATCCAATATGGGATGAATCATAATTCCTTTTTGACCCATCAAAGTTGAGTTTAGCCCAGTCATGAGAAGGTTTCTTCGAGATTCTATTGGTAGAACGTGTTCGACTACGTCTTATAAAGGGTTTATTTGGATTAGATGGCATAGTTGCGATCCATTCTTGGAAAACAATATACACTTCTTGTGATGGATTTCGCGCTTGGGTATTATGATTTCTCGCAAAAATTATGTTGTTTGGGTGTTTTCAAATTGTGTACCAAAGGAACAACATACTTTCAAGGGACGTGTTGATGTGTCGGAAATAATTGAGATCATTCATGAAATCAGATGAATTTTGGATAGAAAAAGTCTATTTGAGGTATGATTGATATTCAGAAATCATATATTGTGTAAAGGGACAGGAGAAGAATAGATGTTCAATCGTTTCTATGCTACCATGACAGAGGCTGCATTTAGAGGGTACCTTTCAGAAGTGCCGATTCAGATGCTCTATCGTAGGGAGGCAGTTTTCCATATGAAATTCTTATTTTTTGGGGGTAGATGTAGCTTCCAGATCCAAGAAAAGGAATCAGAATTAAGGAAGGGAGGAGTAGTCTGGGATACAGTTCTTGCAGAAAAATTCCTATAAGTGGATAGTTTCCAAATAATTTGATCTTCACACGGTTGTGTAGGGATATGAATTTTCAAGATTTGTGAAATAATAAAGCGGGTATAAAATTTTCTAGTTCCCTAATATCCCATTGTTTGGATGGAGTAATGAAATGCGATATTTTAGTGTGTTGTTAGTATTAACATAATATGGGAGGAGGTTGTGATCAGGAATTCAGTTGTTTGTCCATAAATTTATTGATTTGCCATTTCCAACTTCCCAACAAATACCTTTGCGAAAGGTATCACGAATGTGAAGAAGTCTTGAAAATTGCCAAGACTATTTTGCTTTTCGTTTATTTGAAAAGATATCGGAGGATGCAAGATATTTCTTGGTTATTATACGAACCCACATGCCATCTAGTTCAACAAATAATTTCTACAGAAGTTTCATCTGAAGATATTTATGCATATGTTCGGCCTTTTATAAACCTAGCCCTTTATTGAGTTTTTGGCCGATAAATATTATCCCAACTAATGAGAGGATGGTAGATGTTACGTGTTTTGTTCCAAAATAATTTTTTATTAATTTTTTCAATTTCATTATATATTGAATATGGTAATTTGAAACATTACATAAAATAATTGGTCTTTTAATCATTTACAACATCGACGGTAATTCATTTTGCTTTTTATCTAGAAATGGTCATAAAGTTGCATCATAAATTTTCCGAAAACGACATACTCACAATACAATTGTTTGACCAAACATGCACATGAGACTTTATAAGTATCCTTGCCCAACCAATTTTTTTATTATAAACTTGTCCAACCATATTAATTCATCGTTGCCAATTGGTTCAAGTACCACCATGGATAATTATTGCGTTAAGCATATATCAATAATTTACAATAGTATACTAAGCAATTTCTTGACAATTCATATTGAGCCTTTTTTCTATTTAGGCCGATCATGAATTTGTTGGAGACATAAATTCTTGAAATAATATCTTAGTATATATTTGTAAAGGGTGTTATATCTTGTAAATTAGGCCTTTTTTCTATTTAGGCCGATCATGAATTTGTTGGAGACATAAATTCTTGAAATAATTTCTTAGTATATAATTGTAAAGGGTGTTATATCTTGTAAATTAGGTAAGCAAATATCTTTGTTAAATATATTATATCTTGTAAGCAAGTATCTCTTATAAGATATTGTCTTTGTAAAATTCAATATAACTAGCTTAGTTTCCGTGTCGTGTACGGTGTTTGGGTAAATTTTTATATTGATATTCTTTTTAATTATTATAAGTTTATTGATTTCATAGTTATTAAATTATTAAATAAATGAAAAAAATTATATGTGATTGCTACAATATAAATAAAATTAAGACAAATATGATCAAATAGAGAAATCTCTATTAATAATCAATTAACAAATACGAATGTGATTTGCACATACATAATTTGTTGAATCAGGTCTTATATCTAGAAATAAATAAACAAAATTAAAATTTGAATAAAATGTTAATAATCAAATGAAAAAATAAAAGAGAATATTCTATCTAATATGGAAATCATGATCAAATGTGAATAATCTATATATTGAAAATAAAATCAGGATCATATCTATGATATTTGATATAATAATAAAATTAGAAAAAAAGAAGATAATTTAGTGATGACAATAAGTGATGTAGCGTAATGTCAAACGACAAGTGGTCTTAGCTAGGTTTTACCTTAGTATTATATAGTATATTAGACATCAAGGCTTCAAACCAATTAAATAAATGGTTAACCTTGTAAATTTAGAAATATAAAGATGACAAATTATTTAAAAGATATGACAAAAAGTAGTCCCTTAAAACCATTTAATATAATTTGAAATAATGTTATTCCACAAACAATAAATATCTACCAATAGTTTTTGAGATATTTGAATACTATAAACTAATGCAACATTGAAATTATCCTACTATATATAATATATCATTTAGATAAAATATTTATGATTAGATTGAATTTTAAATATAGAAAAATTTGAAATAACAATAATGAATTTTGATTTGGATATTATGTTGACAAAAAAAACTTAATTTAATAAAACACATGAATTGTGATATGGGTTTTAGTTTAGGGAAGTATTCGATGTAGGTATCATGTTTCTTAGAATCATATATCCACAAATAAGTAGCAATTCGTTACCTTGATTTTCTATAATTTCTATTTAATTTTCAGTTGACCATTAATCTTTGTTAAGATTTGCTAATATACGATCTTCAATTAGTCTCACTTTTTAAAAATGCACAAGTACTTGAACTGTTGTGTTCCAGCGAATGACTACTGCAATTTTAAGGGAATTTTTCGTCAATTAAAAGGTTCAAAGCCTTTACCGAGACAAACGGCACGATGAACCATGGATTCCAAGATGTTGATGTGGCAAGGGATGTGTAGATTGGCGATCCCGATGATGGCGTAGTGATGGCGGCTGAGCTTTGAAAGAGGCAAAGGCAGGAGCATGAGCGTGTCCGATGTTCTAGATAGTCCTTTTGAACAAGACTCACATGGAGATCAGTCCAATTCATCTTTTTTTTTTTGCTAAAGGAGATCAGTCCAATTCAGAGTTGATCATTATTGTAGAAGTTTTGGATTGGTAATCTTTGTAATTGATTTATAATCCTTGTGATTGATAACACCTATATTATACATATTTTAGGATTCAAGTTGTATGTTAGATTAAGATCATTTGCATGTATATTTTATAATTAGTTTTGTTATTTTTTATATCCGGAATCTACACTCGTACTTTTACATGTTTCAAGTATTTTTTGTTCAATTTGAACATGATACGACACTATTTTTAAGGGCGACAAATAATAGGAACACTGAGGGAGATAATGATACAAATCTGACAGCAAAAATCCAAACCCAAAATGCAAGCCCATTTAGTTTAAATCAGCCCAATTACATAGGGCCCAGCCGTTAATTCTCCGTGAAGCTTGGAACGTGGATTTGCAGCAACATGTAGACCATGGAATTGCATCTTGGTTGTGGATATGGTCTGCACAAATCAAGATATGCATATTATATATAGATGGAAACTTTATAAAAGGGAACGACAACTTTAGTTTAGGGGGTGAGTAATTAGATTTTAGGTTTAGTTTAGTTTTGGAATTCAATTAGTTTTAGACAGCCGCACTTACAGGATTTTCACTGGGAATTTTGGCCTTTATCATTTTGAAGATTTGTGTTCATTGGTTCTAGACTGTTAATTTGGATTGTTTTGACATTGAGATTAAGTTTTCTTATTCCTTACTTTTATTGAATAATTCATAAATGTTGATGGTTAGTTTAATATTTTGATTATATCTTCAATTATGTTGGTATAAATTCACAATTCTAAGGTTGACATGATCCCGACGATTCATATGCAAATAAAATTATTTCTTTTCTTGAATTGAAAAAAATATTTGATTCATTTTTAGATATTTTATGCCCATAGTATCCTATGCAAAATTGGATTCCTATTAGGGTTTCAAACCGACAGAAGATAACAATAATAGGATACTCAGATAAGATATAAGACCAACATGAGATTATTCTTATCCGATTCCTAGGATTTGAACCTGAGTGTTATTTATGCGACAACAACTTAATTACTCTTGTGGAATAATAAGCGATCATAGATATTCTGGGTTTAAGTTGGATTTAGTGGAACACAACAGCGAATGTTATTTCAATTTATCCCTAGACTCCAAGTGCTTAAAGAATTTGAATGTGATTAGCTCTACACGACAATGATTGTTAGTTAGTTTGAGGCACATTAATTACTATCATATGACAAGAGTTAATAGATTACCTTAGAGGGTTTACGTTCAAATAATTTGGACTATATTTAGGTAAAGTGTGATTTATTTATAGAAGTATAGTTGCGGTGATCCCTAACATCTGACACATTTATCCCATTAATTTTATCCTATTTATTTGTTTTGATTAGTTTGCTTATTTATAGAATTATCCAATTTATTATTTCACGACCTAGCTTAAGAGTATAGTGTTAATTGATATTACGTTGGTCTCTGTAGGATTGACACTTGAAACTACAATTGATCTTATACACTTGTGGGTAGGTTTTAGTGACTTCAAGTTTTTGGCGCCGTTGCTGGGGACCAATTTGTGAATATTAGTTGTACCACTATTGCTGAGTCTAGGTCATTATTTTTGCTTTAATTTCCCCCTTTTTCTTTTCAAGCTATTAAAAATAGTCGAACAAATGGATTCAAGTATGTACGGGGTAAATTCTTACCCCTTTCTCTCTTCTTGGCTTAATAAAAATACTTAGACGTATGATTTGGAAAATTCTAAATTGGGTTTCTCTAACACAACGACTTTGTTTTAGGGCGAAAAGATCGAGCCGACCTGAATTGCCTTAAGAAGGGCAACTAGACAATGATGAGATTGAATATATCTAAAATAATCCAAATCAACTTAACATCTGAATAAATGAGGTTAATCGAGTATAAAACAAGCTTATCTCCCATGGATTTGAGAGCAATCGAGTACAGAGATTCAGAAGACGGTCGCTTCAATATTGCAAATGAGAATTCAGGCCAGAGAGATTTCAGAGAAAGTAAGAACGAGAGCTAGAGATTATGGATTGCATTCGATGATAGTCATCCCCTTTACAATGATCATACGATTCGTATTTAAACTATCCTATCTGAACCTACTTGTCTGAGATTTTGGGGCAGTCATTACGCACGTCGTGGGGCCGAGATTTGCTCCAACGTCAATTGAAGCCTAACGTCCATTGAAGAGTCAACTCCGGTTTCCTTGGGGAGAATCACATTTCCACCGATTGGGCCGACTTGATGAATTGCTGAAATCGGTGATGTGGCGGCAAGTTACTAGATCATTGCTTTGACCGATTGGGCTGGCGGTTTTCCTTCTTAAATACACGATCAACTCACTTCTTTTCACCATCTCTTTTTTACTGCAAAAGGCATCATCTGTCACAGGTAAAAGTTTCAAATTTCTTGATGTTCTTTTGCGATGGCGTTTTCTCGATCAAAGAAGACCAAGACGTCGTCTTCCGTCCCCGACGAGGAGGACAATGGTTTCTCCAACTCGAAGCTTCTCAACCCCGAGGATTCTGTGGCCGGAACCCTAACCCAGTTGGAGCTAAACACTATTATAGAGGTAGGTCAATTTTCCCCTAAGACAGTCGCTCGTCTCCCTCGTCCTCACGAATGTGCCGATTGGCGCCGAGACGGGTGGATTTGTTTCTTTGAATACCCTTTTAAGGTTGGTCATACCTTTCCTTTCTCGAACTTGGTTCAAAATTTCTTGGCTATCTTGAATCTTGCCCCATGTCAGGTCATGCCTCACGCATGGCGGCTTCTTAGAGTGATTGATCTTTTGGTTTCCAGTGTCGAGATCGACTTTGATTTCGATGTGCTTTGGCATTCTTATTACTAGAGTACTCGAGGGTCTTCCCATTTCCAATTGCGTCTTTGGCAGGATAGACAACCCATTGCCCTGAACCTTAACGTTAACGACTGTGGATGGAGATCACGGTTCTTCTTCGTGGAAAATAAATCGCTTGAGGGGGGGGGGGGGGGTCGACTGTTCCTTATTATGGGATGTTTGGAGGACATCAGGTATTGTATTTGTCTTTTCGGATTTTTAGTTGATGCTCCTTTAACTTGTGCTCACATGTGTCTCTTTTCAGTGCCAAATCCGGAGGAAAAGGATGATTCTGATTTTGCTGGTATGACCAAGATTCTGCTGTCATTCTCTGAGGAAGAGAGGTCATTCCGAAACATCAATTTCTTGACAACCGATCCTACTGAAATGGCGACACCATTTGCCTCTGTCATCAAAGGCACTTGTTCGTTCCTCCAGGTATGTGTGTGGGTGGTTTTTGGTCTGTCTGTGTGCTTACTTTACTGTGCTTATCTGACAGCGCCTCGAGGTGAAAGGTCAAGCGCTCACCTGTCGGGAAAGAGCCTCCTGGACCATAAGCTTTCAGCGGCTAAAGCATCCGAGTCATCGAAAGCGTCTATGCCGACAAAAATCGTTGTCGTAGATTCTCCTTTATCCAAGACCTCAGGGGCGAAGAGGAAGGCTATAGTCGCTGCCGAAACACCAATGGGTGAGTAAAGAATAGGTCTTTGGATGATTTACTCCATACCTTAGATCCCAAAGCGAAGAGGGAAATTGGCGATTTGCACCCAATCGACTGCATCGATGAAGCTGGGGTTGCTGCTTGGAAGGTAAAATGTCTGTGAACTGCGTGTACATTTCTTTATTGTTTTTATTTCAATTAATTACATAATTCATAGTGTACAAGCCTTGCAATATTCGATCACTGCGTTTTCGAGTGTTCAAGCTTTGAGAGACATGGCCGACAAGCGGGTTGCTCAAGTTGAGGGTTAGTTGAAGGCTGCTAACAATTGTGTAAAGGCCGCCGAGAACAAGCTGGCATCGTCTGAGAAGAAGTTGTCAGAGGTTCAGGCTCGTCTTTATGAGTTTGAGGGCATCATCGAGGAGCTCCGTGTAAAGGATGCTCGGATTGCTAGCGACGTGGGGATGTACTTCTGCCTTAAGTTGCGCATTGAGATGATGTAGGAATTTGCTACGGGAACTCACGTGGGTTGGAAGGTTGATGATGAAAGGGATTGGATGGACCTCTTGTATCCCAATGGCAATCCTGGTGATGATCTGTTCAAGCTCGTCGGTTTGGGGGAGGACGGGCTAAGAGGAGAAGATGATCCTGGAGCGACCGAGGAAGCCGTTGAGGATGGGTCAGAGGCTCCTCCAGAGGTGACTAAGAGTAAGGATGTCTCCCCTGCAGATGTTAATGAAAAATTAGGCGAGTCTTAGATAATGTGATGACAATGTTGTGTGCGTGTTGTTTGCGAACATTCTGACTTTAGGTATTTTAGCAAAGTGTTTTGCCCCATCGTGGAGATGGGATGGACAATATTTTGGCGGCCCATCCACCATCGCAGGTCGCGTATTTTGTGAAATGTCTTAGTATTTCGCGTACCTTGTGTTTGTTTGTTTTTGTAGGTTGACTTGTGAGTCGCGCCTTGGCTGAGACGCGTGGAAGCTGGTCGAAGCGACCTGTTTGTTTAAGTGTTTAGTGTAGCATGCTTTGTATTTCTAGGGAAGAGTAAGTGTAATGTTTAAGTAAAGACGAGTACCTCATGCGGGACAAGTCTTGTATATGAAATGTTTTAGTGTTGTTCCTCTATTCCCTGTGTGTTGATTGATCGTGTACTTGTAAGCGCTTTTGTGTATGGAAATGTTTGTATGCTTGAATGCTATGTCCATCTTCGAGGCCTCTTGTTCCTGTTTGAGTTGTCTTAAATCATAAAAGAAAAGATCAAGCGGTGACCGTTGGGTATGAGCCCAACGGCCCTCCGATGCTTAAGTCAGTAAAACAAACCACACAAGTGTAATTGAATGAATATAATGGGAATATGAGAAAGTACAAGGGTGTATAAGTGATACAACTTTAGGTGGGTGGCATTTCAGCTTTGCGAAAGTGGTTGTCCATCCTTTGTTTCCAATCGATATGCGCCTTGTCCGACGATCTCCTTGATGAGGTAGGGTCCTTCCCATTGAGGTGCTAGCTACGTCCCCCAGTATGGTTTCCACATTCTTCGTCGTGTAAGGATTGCATGACGCGTCTTACCTCGGATGTTTTGAGGTAGCGTAGGTATAGGCCTGTGACAGATCGTTTGAATAAAACATTATCTCTTATATCAAAGGTTATGGGTTGCACCTTGAGTCTTTTGGCTTCTCTCTTGTCTGCTGGGAGTATACCGTCTTTCAGCCACTTGATGTAGGGTGTGGTCCAATCATCTTGGTCGCTTATGAGGTCATCTTTTGTGTTGTCGCCTACCTCTGCTGAGACGACTTTTTATAAAGGTAACTCATCCGTTGCCTAAGTGTTATCATGACTGATCGTCTTGAGAGTTTTAGGGATTGCTGGAGTTGTGACATGTGCTAACGAGATACTGCGGAAGTCGTCGAGATGTAAAGCGGAGCTGAGATTGGCTAGAGCGTCGGCCTCTGTGTTGAGATGTCGTGGGACTTGTCGGATAGTAAAATTTTGGAATTTGCCCACCGGTTTTTTGACGAAGTCTAGATAGGCCATCATCATGTCGTCTTTAGCGGCATACGACTCTTGCACTTGGTTGACGATCAGGAGGGAATCGCATATCACTTCTATGTTCTAGATTGCGAGATCTTGTACGAGTGTCAGTCCAAATATGAGGGCTTCATACTCTGCTTCGTTGTTGGTCGCATCCGATTCACATCTTACAACTTGGGCTATATGGTCCCCTTGTGGCGATTTTAGTACGACACCTAGCCCGACTCCTCTTACATTCGACGCTCCGTCTGTATGGAGTTGCCACGTGCCCTTATCTTCTTCAGTTTTAAGTTGCTCGGCTTCCTTCATGGCTTCTTGTTCTAGTATAGGACTGAAATCGGCCACAAAGTCAGCCAAAGCTTGAGATTTGATCGCCGTTCTGGGCTTGTATTCGATGTCGAATCCACTCAGATGTATCATCCATTTTGCCATTCATCCTGTGAATTTTGGTTTCCTCATGACGGTCTTCATGGGATGGTTAGTGCTTACAATAATAGCGTGTGACTCAAAATAATGTCTAAGTTTGTTCGAGGCCATTACTAGAGCTAGGACTAACTTTCCGAGTGACGTGTACCTTGTTTTGGCAGGGAGTAAGAAATGATTGACATAGTAGACCGGGGAGTGCTTTCCGTCCTCTTCCCTTGTTAAGACTGCGCTGACTACCGACTCTAACACAGCTATGTACAATGGTAGTGGCTCGTCGTCCTTTGGTTTTGCTAGTAGGAGAGGGCTGGCCAGGTACGTTTTTAGATCTTGGAAGACCTGCTCGTGTGCCGCTGTCCAATTGAACGACTTGTTTTTCTTCAAAGCTTCATAGAAAAGTTTGCATTTGTCCAATGATTTGGATATGAATATGTTTAAGGCTGCTATCCGTCCTGTCAATTTCTGGACGTCTTTGACGCAACGGGGAGATCTCAGGTTGACAATGGCTTTGATTTGGTCTGGACTGGCTTCGATCCCCATTTGTGTCACCATGTATCCCAAAAACTTACCTGAAGACACTCCAAAAGAGCATTTAGTCGGATTCAATTTCATGTTATACCTTTTCAGTACCTCGAATGCGTCTTTTAGGTGCTCAATGTGGTCTTTTGCTTCTTTTGACTTGACGAGCATGTCGTCAATGTAAATCTCCATGGTGTCCCCGATCTGATATTTGAACATCTTGTTTACTATCCTTTGATATATAGCCCCTGCATTTTTTTGTCCAAAAGGCATAACTTTATAACAGTATGTACCTTGACTAGTTATGAAGGCCATTTTCTCTTGGTCATTGGGATCCATTAGGATTTGGTTATACCCGCTAAACGCGTCCATGAATGTTAGCATCTCATGTCATGCGGTCGTGTCGACCATTGCGTCGATGTGTGGCAACTACAAGGAGTCTTTTGGACAGGCTTTGTTTAGATCTGTGAAGTCGATGCATACTCTCCATTTCCCATTCTTCTTTTGGACCACGACGACGTTTGCTAGCCAGTTGGGATACTTAACTTCCCTGATTTTACCTGTTTCAAGCAGATTCCTGACTTCGTCGTCCACGATCTTGTTGCGCTCTGGTGCAAATTTGTTCCTTTATTGCTTGATCGGAGGATAGGTTGGATCTACATTCAGTTTGTGAGTAAAAATATTGGGGGAGATCCCCACCATATCTTCATGCGACCAAGCGAATCAATCAGAGTGAGACCGTAAAAAAGCTATTAGATCTGACCTGGTCGAATCGTTCAAGTCCGCCCCGACTCTTACCGTTTGTGTTGGCTTTGAATGGTCCAACGTGATCTCATCTAGTTGTTCCATTTCTAGTTTGATGTTTCACGTGGTCCCTTCGCCGCACTGTGGTTGCTATGCTGAAGCTCGGTCGACTGCCCCCTTCATTGAGGTGACATAACATTCCTTGGCAGCCCGCTGGTCGCCTTTTATTTCCTGTACCCTCCACTTGGTTGGGAACTTTATGGTCTAATGGTAAGTGGAAGGTACAACTTTCATGGCGTGGATCCAGGGCTTGCCGCGGATCGCATTGTATGGGGACAGGCAGTCGAGTATCAAGAATTTTACATGTTGGTTGACTCCACCAGCGTATGTTGTAAACACTATTTCCCCTTGAGTATGTTTGACCTCTACACTGAATCCGACTAGCGGAGTGGATTTTCGGGTTAAATCGTCCTCGCTTAAACCCATACCCTTTAAGGCGTCAAGTGTCAAAAAGTTGGTAGAGCTTCCTGTGTCGATTAATACTCGACGAATGAGATAATTATCGATTGATAGAGAGATTACCAGACCGTCGTGGTGGTCGCCTAACTCATCGGCTTCAGAATCATTGAAAGTGATGGTAGGTGCATCAGCGACTTGCGACCGCCTTGCTTCCGATCGGATCGGCCTGTCGCCTTTGCTTTCTCTGGAGTATCTTTTGGCGGCCGAGTACGTGTTTCCACATACGTTCGACCCTCCTGAAATGGTGTTAACGACTTTAGTGTGTATTGGGGAGGATCGTTTATCAGATGTTATTTGGTCCCTTCGGTCAAGGGTTGCTTTCACTTTGTTGGAGATGATGCCGCATAGTATCCCCTGTGCAAGGATTCTTGCGACCTCCTTACGGAGGGCTATACACTCATCTGTGGAATGACTATGATCCCCATGGACCTCGCACCATCGGCTCAAATCCTTCTTGACGTCTGGTTTGTCGCTCTTCTGAGGCCACCTTACTTCTTTACCGTACTTGTCGAAACTTTTTACGAGTTAAAACACGGAGACGTTGAAGTTGTAAGAGTGGATCTTTGGAGGGAGAGCGGGGTTATTCTTCCAGTCTTGGTTCCTGTCATAAGAGTTGCTTACCTGATTGGGGTCGCCTCGCCCCTTGGGGTAAGGTTGATGTTGTCGATCGCATCGATGATCCAAAGATGTCCTTCGGTCTACTCGATCGGGGCTCTTGCTTGCCTTTGAGGGTTCTTCATCTTCTTCTAACCTGACTTGAGCCATGGTCTTGGCCTGCACGTCTTCAAAGCTTCAGTACGTGTATTTGGTAAGTTCGCGATAGAGCTCGCTGCCCCTGATCAAACCCCGGTGGAAGGCCTCGATGGACGTCGGGATGTCGCAATGTGGGATCGTGACCTTCTCTTTATTGTACCTGTTAAGATAATCTCTTATGGGTTTTCCATACCTTTGCACGATCCTGTACAAATTGCTCGAATGCTTTTCCAGTCTACGGTTGTTGGCGAATTAGATTTTGAATGAATTAACCAAGTCCGTGAAGGAAGTGATGGAGCCCTGCGGTAAATGCATAAGCCATGTTAGTGCATGTCTCGTGAGGGTCGTGCCAAAACTCTTGCACATGATTGCCTCGTGGTTTCCTCTTGGGATCGAGATAGTCATTAATTTTTGCTTATAAATCGAAATGTGATCGTCGGGGTCCCCAGTCCCATCATAGTTGGGCATGTTGGGGACATGAAATTTCTTAGGGATCTCGACGCGTGCAATCATCTCTATGAAAGGCGAGTCTTCGTATCCGTCGATTGCCTCCTTTTCGATCGGCTGTGGGACTCCTGGGATCTGAGTGATGCGATCGTCCAAGGCCTTCATATGTTCGCTGATAGCTTGTTGTATAAGGGTCTGGATATTCGTTGGCGTGGTGACCTGTGGAGGGACTACTCGAGCTTCTGGAGGCTCAGTTATAGGAGTTGGCACGTTAGTCGTGAGAAGAGTAACTGGAGGAGTTTGAAACATACCAGCAAGCTGGGTGATGTTTTGAGTGGTTGCAGCCATGGGCGTCGAGGCTACTCCGTCCATGTTGAGTCGCGTTGAGAGGCCCTCTGTGTTGACTATGCACCTCGATCCTCATGGGGCCGATGCGACTAAATTCACATGCGATTTAAAAAACTCATTTTCACAGCTTAGTCGTGCAATTTCGGCTTCAGATTGAGCACTTGGCGTTTCAGTTTTTGAGCGCTGCTGGGCTAGCTCCTAGGGGTGAGCATCGGTCCGGAACCGAACCGAACCGAAAACCGAAACTCCAAAAAATTGAACCGAAAACTGAACCAAATTATATTGGTTCGATTCGGTCTGAACTCGGTTCGGTTCAGTTCGGCTAAAAAACCGAAAAACCGAAAAACCAATTTAACGAATTCTAGCACAGTTTGGAACAATGGAAGTACTGTAGACAGTCACAGTACCAGGAAGTGGAGACCGAGGGGTTGTGGTCCGTGGAGCTGTGGAGACCGGGAGTGAGTGGGGCGAGGGGGCGAGCCAAGAACCGGGCAAGACGGCGACCGGCGGCGTCAAGAAGCACTGCAGCAGCAACGAGCAAGTGGCCACCACCGGCGTGGGGCGGCGCCGTGAAGTCATGAACTGTGAAGAGAAGAGCAGGGGAGGGACACGCAGGGGCGGCAGGGCGCAGGGCAACTCAAGCCAACAGCTGGGAAGGGAAGTCAAGTGGGAAGATTCAACAAGATGGGCCCAAATGAATATCAGCCGGCCCAACAAGAAATTAAGAATGGCATGGCTTATTTTTTAAATCCGGTTTACCCGAACCGAAAACCGAAAACCGAAACCCAAAATTACCTAAACCGAACCGAACTATTTCGGTTTGGATCGGTTTTTTCGGTCCGGTTCGATTAAAAAATTCGGTTTACCCGAACCGTGCTCACCCCTACTAGCTCCTCTTGGAGGATGTTCATGTTTTTCGCTAGTTCTTGGATCTGAACGTCTAGGATTGGTTGGTTGTTGAGATCTTCAGCTTGATTTGCGGCCGGAGGGTTGGCTTGAAGCTGGCCTTTAGCGAGGGCCATAGGGTCTTCGGAATTGGCCATAGCGGGATGAAGGTCGGATTGTTGATTGGATCGCTAATTGGCTAGATGCCCCACGGTGGGCGCCAAATTGTTTTGGGGCGAAAAGATCGAGCCGACCTGAATCGCTTTAATAAGGGCAACTAGACAATGATGAGATTGAATATATCTAAAATAATCCAAATCAACTTAACAACTGAACAGATGAGGTTAATCGAGTATAAAACAAGCTTATCTCCCAAGGATTTGAGAGCAATCGAGTACAGAGATTCAGACGACGGTCGCTTCAATATTGCAAATGAGAATTCGGGCCAGAGAGATTTCAGAGAAAGTAAGAAAGAGAGCTAGAGATTATGGATTGCATTCGATGATAGTCGTCCCCTTTACAATGATCATACGATTCGTATTAAACTATCCTATCTGAACCTACTTGTCTGAGATTTTGGGGTAGTCATTACGGACGTCGTGGGGCCGAGATTTGCTCCAACGTTTACTGAAGCCTAACGTCCACTGAAGAGCCAGCTCCGGTTTCCTTGGGGAGAATCGCCTTTCCACCGATTGGGCCGACTTGATGAATTGCTGAAATTTGGAGCCCAACAGACTTCTAACCTCTTCAGTGAGTCTTGTGGAGCTGGACATCATGATTTTGCAGGTTGTCACGTACCTTTGAGGAATGCAAATGTGCCAAGTTCAAATTCCTCCAATCCTAGTTGGATGAGACCACCACCATTACTGCTCCAGTCTGGGCCATGTGAAAATCTTATTTTGGGGGAGAATGATAGCTCTATCAAAAATATGTTTTAATATGTGATCTACAAAAGGTATGTTAACCCTTGCAGGTACGATGAACTCTTTTTTGAATATTGTTGTACATTATCTACACAAAGTAACAAGCCGAAAGATCAAATTGCTAAGTTAATTAGTCCAGAGTTGTCTAAGGAGCCATCGGAAATGCACTGTTGTGAACATTGCAACACTCTTTCAATAAGTGATGGCAAAGAGTGGGATGACCCACAACTAGATAGAAGAGAGCCTACCCTAGTAATCAAGGAGAAATCGATGATTGATGAGTTTGAGAAGTCTACCCCGACCACTACCGAAATATTGCCCAATGTAGTCATGTTACCTATGACTGCATTGGATACCTCAAACCTCAAGGTGGAAGCTAATCAAGAGATGAAAGGTTGGAGTAGACAAAAAAAGAGAAAAAGAAGCTTTGCTGATTGAGCTCAAATTGGACTGAAGCAAGTGGATCATGTGATTCTCTATCATCATAAGTCGAGCATGTTTTCGGGAAGAAAGAGAAAAAGATGGTCCGGTGCATACATCCTTAACTAAGTTCTTCAAAATGATTCTGTCGAGTTATGGCATAAGAACTCGAGATATTTCAGAGTGCGTAAAATTTCACTAAAATCTTACAAAGTAAAGAGCCTGATCTAATCGAGTTGGGTATCACCGACCTGTCTAATCTGAGTACTTGAAGCCGGTGGAAGGTGAAGCTAACAATCCAAAACAAGCGTTGATTGTGAGGCAACCAAAGGTATGTATTTCTTTCATTCTATGTTTTCTTAAAAGAAATGTTGCTTATTGCACGGACCGTGTGTATAAATGCATGGCCCATGTATTTTTCTTGCAGAATGTTATGTTTGGCCCGTGCATATTAATTAAAACCAGATGTTATGTAAAAAAACAAAAAAAGAAAACCATTTTCTTCCCATTCTTCATCCTCTCATACCGAACCACTCCTATATTCCCCACAACTCTCCTACATCACCAACCACTCACCTCCACGCCATCATGGCCACACTCATTGACGCCTTCACCTTCACGCCACCACCGACCCCCTCTGCCAGCCAACGTTGTTGCCCAGTCCCGGCCGTGTAGATCCTCCCCTAATACTCGTCTACCGCCGCCACGCCTTGATCCATTATTGCGCAAAGCCGCCCGTGCCCCGATTTTCCATGGCTGCTCCACCCCCTAGCCGACGTCCATCCGCTGTCGCTCAGCCCCTTGAGCCTATACCCAACACACCGCTTCTCGTCTCCATAGCACACCGCTCCACCGCCATCACACCCACCATGACCAAACCCTACCTACTCTGCCACTCCTCTCAGCATGTGCTCGCGCCATCGTGCCCATATCCGGCATGTATGTCTTGCTATCAGAACCATGTCGCGTCGTAAGGCCCAATCGCACCCACATCCAACACCAAGTTCTTGCATTGTTTTTTCACTAAATTATTATTGACTTGCTTAGTTGGCATTTGATATTTTGTGACAATATTGGACTTGGAGTGATTTATTTTTTGTGAAGAATGTGTGTTTAAACGTGTCTGAGCACATTATTAAGTTTTATGCCTACTAGCTGCAAGAACTCTATTTTTCTATTGGTGGGGGTTTGCTTTGTTCAATCTATGTACATGACCACTTACTGGGAGATGCTGTTGGATTTTGTTCGCATTATACTTAGTCTCCTAACGTGTTTTCGAGCGGATTTATGCCTAAATGCCTTACTCTTTGGAGAGTTTCTCTTCCTCTTTCTTCTTTTTTACATTGGGGACAATGTAGAATTTTAGATTGGGGGAGGCATAACTCCTTGTGTAGCTTTCGTTTGCATTATAGTGATTTTTTACGTGTTATTTTCATTGTTTTTATGTGTTTTTTCCCCATAACATTTCATGCACCATGCATTGAATTTTAGGTGTTTGGTATGATTCCGATGCTTTACTTTATTCATCTTGTCCTGCAATATTCCCCTTGAAATATATTGATTGTTGATATTCTAATTGAAATTCTAGACACATAACCTAAGAGCTTTTGAGCATTAGGATTGTACATTATTGAGTCCTCTTTTTCTTTTTATGTGTGTGATTCTTGCTTTGATTACTTCATCTATGAGAACTTGCGTTCAGAACCTATTTTGAGGCCACATTTATGACTCTTGTGCATGATATAACAATGATTGAGGCAATATTTTTTATTAACCTATATATTCATTATCCAACCTTGCATGTTATTCCTCTTCTTCAAGCTAGTCTTAGCCTTAATAACATGTTATTTGGATGCACGACAAAAAACATCTCGAGCCTAATTATTATCCTTTTAGCCATTCGAGAATTAGGATAATTGATTTTGTTGTTTTTATGGTTGCAACTTGCAAGCCAGGCTTGGGTGAGTTTACATGTATGGTGTGTTGTTGCTGAAACTGTGCAGTTTTTGAAAAAAAACAAATATAAAAAAGAAAAGAAAAATACAAATAAAAAAGAATAAAGAAGTGAATAAGGTGTTTAGTTGAAAAAATGGTATGTGAAATTCCTCTTAGTTTGATGTTATCTTGGTTGGTTCCTCTTTTCCTAATTTAGCATCGCATGGCTAAATTGTATCCATACTTCTTTTTACATAGTCACATTACAACCCAATATAAGTCCTCTTGATTTATTTCATGTGCATGGTCCCTAGTGGTGGACATTTAGGACGTTGATGCAAATTTATGGTAGATGAGTTTTCTAAGTAGACACTTGAGTGAAACACTTAACCCTAAACACACGAATGAGAGTAATTCTTATTTTTATCCTAAGTGAGGTCTAGGGTAGATAAACTACTTAGTCTCTTTGATAATTGTTTGCATGCTTTGATAATTACATTGTTAACTATTTAAGTTTTCATGGACTTGCTTGGATATTGATTTGATAGAGACAATCTTTGTATTTCTTATGGAAATTTAAACTTTGTACTTCCTTGAGGACAATCAAGGATTAAACTTGGAGGAATTTGATAACACCTATTTTATACATATTTTAGGAGTCTAGTTGCATGTTAGATTAGACTAGATCATTTGCTTGCATATTTTAAGTGTTTTATAATTAATTTTTGTTAAATTTTGCATTCGGAATCTACAATCGTGCTTTTATTCATTTTAGGTATTTTGGTCCAATTTAAATGTAATAAGAGACTATTTTTTAGGGCACCAAATAATAGGAGCACCGAGGGAGATAATGATACAAATCTGATAGAAAAAATTCTGGCCCAAAACACAAGCCCATATGGTTTAAATCAGCCCAAGTATGTAGGGCCCAACCGTCAATTCTCCGTGAATCCTAGGACGTGGATTTGAAATCACAATGGGGCCGTGGAATTGCATCTTGGTTGTGGATATGGTCTGCATAAATTAAGATATGCATATTACATATAGATGTAAACTTAATAAAATGGGACATCAGTTTTAGTTTAGGGGGGAGATTAATTAGATTTTAGATTTAGTTGAGTTTTGGAGTTTAGTTAGTTTTAGAGAACTTCGATAACAAGATTTTCATGCGAAAATTTTCCCTTTAGCACTTTGAAGATTTGTGTTTATTTTTCTAGCCCGTTGATAACATCCACTTCATACATGTTTATGACATGCATTTAGGTTATAGTTTAGGCATTTTCACGTTTATTATCTTGTATTTATAGCTAGTTGCATCATTCTCTTTAGTTTAGATGTCTACACCAATTTTTGCGTGATTTCAGGTAGATTGGTGGACTTTTGAGGTGCGCTACGAGACATGGAAATCATTGGAGGGTGCTATCGAGCCAAAGAGACGGCGTATGGTGCAAATGAGCACGACCGACAACTATGGATGCACGTTCGGCTGCAAAGACGAGAAAAATAGATTGGTCCTCTGCAGTTGGGGCGACAACTATGTGATACGAGACTATTTTTTAGGGCGCCAAATAATAGGAGCACCGAGGGAGATAATGATACAAATCTGATAGAAAAAATCCTGGCCCAAAACACAAGCCCATATGGTTTAAATCAGCCCAAGTATGTAGGGCCCAACCGTGAATTCTCCGTGAATCCTGGGACGTGGATTTGAAATAACAATGGGGCCGTGGAATTGCATCTTGGTTGTGGATATGGTCTGCATAAATTAAGATATGCATATTACATATAGATGGAAACTTAATAAAATGGGACATCAGTTTTAGTTTAGGGGGGAGATTAATTAGATTTTAGACTTAGTTGAGTTTTGGAGTTTAGTTAGTTTTAGACAATTTCAATAACAAGATTTTCATGCGAAAATTTTCCCTTTAGCACTTTGACGATTTGTGTTTATTTTTCTAGCTCGTTGATAACATCCATTTCATACATGTTTATGACATGCATTTAGGTTACAGTTTATGCATTTTCACGTTTATTATCTTGCATTTATATCTAGTTGCGTCATTCTCTTTAGTTTAGATGTCTACACCAATTTTTGCGTGATTTCAGGTAGATTGGTGGACTTTTGAGGTGCGCTACGAGACATGGACATCATTGGAGGGTGCTATCGAGCCAAAGAGACGGCGTATGGTGCAAATGAGCACGACCGACAACTATGGATGCACGTTCGGCTGCAAAGACGAGAAAAATAGATTGGTCCTCTGCAGTTGGGCACAGTTTGCTACAAACCATGCGCAATTTGTTACAAACGGTGCCGATTTCGCTGCTTTGAACGAAGCTTCTGCAGTCTGGCACGGTTTGCTACAAACCGTGCCATAGACCGTGCCATACCTTCTGATGTAGGTCTGTTGACACGCACGGCTTGTGACAAACCGTGTCGATGTGTCACAAACCGTGCCATTACGCCCGTGGCCTGGGTTTGTTATTTTTTGGTCCATTGTTATTTTTGGATGGTATAAATACGTTTTCTAGGGTTTTTTGGCAGCCTCTTCAGCCACTTTTTGCCACTCTCTTTAGCCCATGATTTTTTTGGAGTACTTTTGAAGATTTTTAGGATTGGAGATTGTTTCACTGGATTTGATCAAGTATTTCTCTTCTTCTAATCTAGTTGAATAAATTCCTTTGTTCATATGATGTTTTTGATTGTTTCTCCAAGCATGTCTGGCTAATTCCATAATTCTAGGGTTGGGGTGATCCCAAAAATGAATTTTTAGACTTGTGCATGATATTTGTCTGGATTGAAATCTGAAACCTTGTTTGATTCAATCCTAGAGTTCGTAATGCAATTGTTGAAAGTCGATTAGATTTCTATTAGGTTTGAGTATGAAATGAGATAACCTTAATAGATAACTCAGATAGGGTATGAGTCTGAAAGGAGATTACTTTATCATATTAATAGGTATTGAACTTGAGTATTATTTGTGTGACAATAACCTAATCACTCTTGTGGAATCATAGGCTATCATAGAAACCCTAGGCTTGCCTGGACTTAGCGGAGCGCGACAGCGAATGTTAACCTAGTTTGATCCTAGATTCTAAGTGCCCAAAGGGTCTAGATTTGATTAGCTTTGCACGACAGTGATTGTTAGTTAGATATTAGACACATCTATTATCGTCTGAAAGGAGTTAGTAGAGACTTTAGATAGCTTACCTTCAGTCAGGTTCAGACTTTTTTCAGACAGATATCTGTAAGTTTACCAAGACATTGTTGTGGGGATCCCTAGTCCTAGAATCTTCTCCCCAATTGATTACAATCATCTTTGCCATTTTTGTTTCTTATTTTCTTAGTTATCAAACGAATTTCCCTTCTTACGGCTTAGCTTACCGATTTAAGTTACAAAAGATACTACATAGTCCTCGTTGTGAACGACACTTGAAAAGCTACAACTGATCCCATACGCTTGTTGGGTAGGTTTTTGTCCTATCATGTTTTTGGCACCGTTGTCGGGGACTATTGTTAGTATCAGTTGTTTTCCTACAACTAGTTCGACTAAGTCTTTGTTTTATTTTTGAAATTGTTTTTTGTTGCTTTGCTTTCAGGCTTGTTTTCTTCAGATGCAAAGAGCCCTGAGCGATGGTAATTTCAACAACTACGATCCCGAACCTGAGCGTGCTTTCTACTTAAGAAGTAGACAGCAACGCGATGCCAGAGAACAAGCAATGACTGACGATAGAGTGGAGACGACCCTGCTCTATAGCTTCAGGTTCCACGCATGACGCTTGGTGATTATGTGATGCCAAATCACTTTGCTCCTATTTTTGGTGTTGTCCGACCTCCAGTGCAAGCCCAAAATTTTGAGCTGAAACCTTCCCTGATCAACATGGTTCAGCAAAATCAGTTTGGAGGTCTACCATATGAGAATAGCATCTGAATACTTTCCAAGATCTGATGGACACAGTGAAGATTCATGAGGTGTCCCAGGATGCGCTTCTGCTGCGTGCTTTCTCATTCTTTGTGTAAGACAGGGCCAAAGCTTGGTTCAAGGCCCTGCCTCAAGGTTCCATAACGACGTGGGATGAGTTAGGCAAGGCCTTCCTATACAAGTATTTTCCACCCAAGAAAACTACTGCTATGAGGAGAGAAATCAGATTACTGTCTTCTAGATGAAGGATGAAGAGTCTTTGTATGAAGGATGAGAGAGATTCAAAGAGTTGCTGATGTTGTGCCCCGTCATGGGACCCTAAATGGAGTCTGCTTCATATCTTTTAAAATGTTGTTGATAGTTCTACCAAGCTAATCATTGATGCTTCAGCTGAGGGTAGAATTATGACCATGGAGATTGATGATGCTTGGAACTTGATTGAGAGTATTGCTCAACACTCTCATTATTATGACGATGCTCGCTCTGCTTCAAGCTCCAAGAGGGTTACATGCATGTATGAGGTCATTTCAGATACACACCACCAAGCTTAGATAGATGCTATGGCTCAAGAAATCAAGAGATTGAGTTTGTTGGTGCAAAAGTCTCAAGGGCAGGGTGCAAGACAATCCACACGGGTTGTTTCTGGTGTAGCCTGTCAGTTTTGTAGAGAGGGTGATCATACTATTTCTTTCTGCCATCTTTTTGCTTCCCAGAACGAGTCTTAGGGAGAAGTGAACTACATGAATAACTTCAACAAGGGTCCTACGAATGATCCGTATTCTAACAGCTATTTCCCTCAACATGGACTCTAGTGTAGAGTCTCTCAACCATAGAATCAAGCTCATGTTCATTCATCTGAGAACTCTGTACTAGAGTCCATGTTGAGGGAAATAGCTAAAATTCCAAGGGAATATGGCTTTTTATATGGAAGCCTGGTGTAAGAAGGTTGATAATTTTGAGAGCTTGCCTAAGAGGATGGACAATTTTGAGAGTCAGTTGGCTCAGGTTGCTATGAATGTTCCTAGGCCGATTGGTCAACCTGAAGTCAACCCCAAGGAGCATTGCCGGGCTGTCAATCTGAGAGATGAAAAACAATTGGAGGAGCACCGTCCAAGAGAAAAAGAAGCGACTAAGGAGCCCGTGGAGAAGAGGAACCCAAGTATGTTGCTCCCCCACCATATAAGCCACCTCTGCCTTTTCCTTAAAGAAGGATTCAGATTCAGCTAAAGCAACGATTTGTGAAGTTTAAGGAGATGATGAAGAAGTTGTATGTTGACATACCTTTCACATATGTCATCACTCAAATGCCCGCATATGCTATGTTTCTAAAAGAGATTCTGATCAAGAAGATAAGGTTGGAGGACTATGAGATAGTGGCCCTAACAATGGATTATGCTGAGAAGATGCCAATGAAATTACAAGATCTTGGTGAATTCTTTATCCCTGCATATTTTGGCAATCTGAATTATAATTGCCTTTGTGATCTTGGGTCTAGTGTCAATGTTATGCCTTTGTCAATTTGCAACGAACTGAAAATAGGTGATCATGTTCCTTCCAAGATGTGTCTCCTTATGGCTGATAAGTTTATTACTCATCCTGTGGGCATAATAGAAACTGATCCTGTGAAAGTGGGAAAGTTCTTCATACCAGAAGATTTTGTAATACTAGACATGGAGGTTTGTGATAAAACTCCCATCATCATTGGGAGACCATATTTAGCCACCGCTGAGGTTAATATTAATGTCAAGAATGGGAAGCTCTCATTCAAAATAGGGGAATAGAAGATAGAGTATAAATATTTCAAGGACTACTTTCTTGCGATATACAAACATACTCCCCCGTCTCCTACTAAGGGTACCTGTTGTATGATTGAGGTTTATCCCGGGCAAGATGAGATCATATATGGCATTGCCCGTCTACATGATATATCTTTGAGATATCCGGACCAGGATGATGGTGAACCTGCTAAGGCAATGAAAAGGCAAACTCCCGAGAAAATGAAGAAGAATAGAGCAAAAAATGAGTTTAAGAGCGGAAATAGGGTGTTGTTACTCCATGAGAAATCTACCATGTTTCCAAGAACTAAAGGAACAATATGGTCAGGACCATATCGGGTGACTCGAGTTCTAAGAGGTGGAGCGGTTGAGTTATGGAATAAAAACTCAGGGAAGTTCAAAGTGCAGAGTCATCGTCTGAAGCTTGTTGTCATGCCTGATCTGATCAAGCAGGGTACCACTGGCCCTCCCGATCCGAGTACTTGAAAGTGGTAGAAGGTCAAGTTAATGAACCAAAACAAGCGCTGCTTGGGAGGCAACCCAATACTCTTGATGTGAGTTTCCTCTTCTTTTATTATTTTTCTACATTAGGACAATGTAGGGTTCAACGTGGGGGGAGCAATTCACAAGTAGACTTGCATGTTCATATTAGTTGCATGTTCATCCTAGAGTTAGTTGCATTTCCTTTGGTTCTTTTTGCATTTTTGCATCATTATGAACTTGTTTCCATGCATTGCATTATTGATGTTGGATTTGACCCTTTTACTTGATTCCCTTTGTTTGTTTTTCCTGTGATGCATGATTTATGAGTCCTCTTTAATATGCTTTGGTTGTTGATGTTGTAATTATATTATGAGCATGATTATGAGCGCTTGAATATTTGACATTTGGCTTGAGCATGTGACCTTTGATTGAGATATGTTAGGACCGAAACTCTAGACAAAATGCCGGTGAGCTTTTGGCCCTTTTAGGACTATTATTGTACTAGTCATCTTTTTCTATGTGTGTGAATCTCTCTTTGCTCGCTAACTCTAGAACTTGCATTACAACCTTTTTCAAGGCTGCGCTTATGGCTTATGTACATGACATTAATATGATTGAGGCATTATTTTATGTTAGCCCACTATACCGGACCACCCTATGTTATGTTTCCTCTTCTTGAAACCCCTTTGTGCCTTAATTGCCTTTTCTTTGGAAGCTCCACAGAAGCATACCGAGCCTATTTATTCATCATTCCCATCCGAGGATTAGAATAGTTGATTTGTTTTGCTAGAGTGGATTTGAGCCAAGTTTGGGGGAGGGTATATATATTTTTGGTTGGATGTGAATTTTTGTGCCTTTTGTCCCTTCTTCTTTTTAAAAAATAAAAAAAAATAAAAAAAAAAGAGAAAAAAATAAAAAAAGAAAAGAAAAAAGAAAGTAAAAGCAAAGAAGAAGAAGGACAAGCAAAGGTTATGTTTTTTTGGTGGGATACAAAGGTTATGTTGCATAGGTGTGAAAGACGTAGATTTGGAATGTAGGATCTCTTTAAGCTTGGTGTTGTCTTGGAGTATTCCTTTTCCCCGGATTTAGCACCACATGACCTAAATATATCCCTACCTGACTTTTATACATTGGCCCCATTACAACCTCGTAGACCTCATGATTTTTGTTATGTACATGGTCTCTAGTAGTGGAGATTTAGGACGATGTTGCAAGCTTATGGTAGTTTAGCATTCAAAGAAGAGAATTGAGAGAAAACACAAACCTAAACACATGAGTGGAGTGACTTCATTTCTTTATCCTGGTGAGGTTTAGAGTAGAAGAACTAACTACATTTCTGTCATTGGTTGCAAGTTATGATTGCACTTGTTTTATGTTTGAACTCTCATTATCATTGCTCACTTGTCTCTTGGGTAGAAACAACCTTGACATATTTTGTGGATTTATAGATTGTGCACTTTCTTGAGGACAAGCAAGGGTTAAGCTTGTGGGAGTTTGATAACATCCATTTCATACATGTTTATGACATGCATTTAGGTTATAGTTTAGGCATTTCCACGTTTAATATCTTGCATTTATAGCTAGTTGCATCATTCTCTTTAGTTTAGATGTCTACACACCAATTTCTGCCTGGTTTCAGGTAGATTGGTGGACTTTTGAGGTGCGCTACGAGACATGGACATCATTGGAGGGTGCTATCGAGTCAAATAGACAAAGTATGGTGCCAATGATATGTCCACGACCAACAACTATGGATGCACGTTCGGCTGCAAAGACGAGCAAAAGAGATCGGTCCTCTGCAGTTGGGCACGGTTTGTTACACACTGTGCGCCATCTGTTGCAAACCGTTCCAATTTTGCTTCTTAGAACAAAGCGTATGCAGTCTGGCACAAATTGCTACAAACTATTCCACAGACCATGCCACACCTTCTGATGTAGTTTTCTTGACATGCACGATTTGTGACAAATCGTGCCGATTTGTCACAAACCGTTCTATTATGCCCGCGATCTGGGTTTGTTATTTTTCGGCCCTTTGTTATTTTTGGATGGTATAAATATTTTTTCTAGGGTTTTTTGGCAGCCTCTTCTCCCACATTTTGCCACTCTCTCTAGCCCAAGGTGTTTTTTGAGTTCTTTTGAAGATTTCTGAAGATTGGAGATTGTTTCCCTGGATTTGATCAAGTATTTCTCTTCTTCTAATCCAATTGAATGATTTCTTTTGTTCATATGATGTTTTTGATTGTTTCTCTAAACATGTCTGGCTAATTCCATAATTCTAGGTTGGGGTGATCCCAATAATGAATTGGTAGACTTGTGCATGATATTTTTCTGAATTGAAATCTGAAACCATATTTGATTCAATCCTAGAGTTCTTAATACAATTGATGAAAGTTAATTAGATTTATATTAGGTTCGAGTATGAAAGGAGATAACCTTAATGGATAACCCAGATAGGGTATGAGTTTGAAAGGAGATTACTTTATCAGATTACTAGGTATTGAACCTGAGTATTATTTGTGCGACAACAACCTAATCACTCTTGTGGAATCCTAAGCTATCATAGAAACCCTAGGCTTGCCTAGACTTAGTGGAGCGCGACAGTGAATGTTAACCCAATTTGATCTTAGATTCTAAGTGCCCAAAGGGTCTAGATTTGATTAGCTCTGTGCTACAATGATTATTAGTTGGAATTTAGGCACATTTATTATCGTCTGAAAGGAGTTAGTAGAGACTTTAGATAGCTTACCGTTAGACAAGTTCATACTATTTTCAGACAAATCTCCATAAGTTTACCAAGACATTGTTGTGGGGATCCCTAGTCCTAGAATCTTGTCCCCAATTGCTTACAATCATCTTTGCAATTCTTGTTTCTTACTTTCTTTGTTATTAATCAAACGAATTTCCCTTCTTACGGCTTAGCTTACCGGTTTAAGTTACAAAAAGTCCTCGTTGGGAACGACACTTGACAAGCCACAACTGATCCCATACGCTTGTGGGTAGGTTTTTGTCCTATCACCCGTGAATTTGGATTTTTTTGACATTGGGACTAAGTTTTCTTATTCCTTGATTTTATTGAAGAATTCATACATGTTTATGGTTAGTTTAAATCTTTTGATTATTTATTCCATCATGCTTTGCTAAATTTCTAGTTCTAAGGTTGGGGTGATCCCGACGATGCGTATGTAAATAGAATTATTTCTTTTCCTGAATTGAAATCATATTTGATTCATTCCTAGATGTTTTTTGCACATAGTAGCTTATGCAAATTGGATTTCTGTTAGGGTTTGAGATCGATATTAGATAACAATAATAGGCTACGTAGATAAGATATGAGACCAATAGGAGATTATTCTTATCAGATACCTAGGAGTTGAACTTGAGTGTTACTTATGCGACAACAACTTATTTACTCTTGTGGAATAATAAGCTATCTAGATGTTCTAGGTTTGAGTTGGATTTAGCAAAACGCGACAACGAATCTTATTTCAGTTTATCCCTAATTTCTAAGTACTTAAAGTGTTTGAATGTGATTAGCTCTATGTGAAAACGATTGTTAGTTAAATTTAGGCACATTTTCCATCATCTCACAATAGTTAGTAGATTACATTAGATGGCTTACCTTCAAAAAATTTGGACTATATTCAGGTAAAGTGTGATTTTATTTATAGAATTATCGTTACGGTGATCCTTAAACTTAGACACATTTATCCCATTGATTTTATCCTCTTTATTTGTTTTTATTAGTTTGCTTAGTTATAGAATTATCCAATTCATTATTTTCATGACCTAGCTTATTAGTAGAGTTTTTATTGATATTACATTGGTCTATGTGAGATCGACACTTGACTACTACAACTTCTCCCACACACTTGTGGGTAGGTTTTAGCGACATCAATGATTGATTTGTATTTAAAGTAGGACAAGATTAGTGCTAGATTTAGGATACAATTCTTTGATATATATAATTTATTTAAAAAACAAGTGAAAAATGACAAAATGACATGTTGTAGTTTTATTGAGGGGTGCCATGTGGCCTAGTTAGGTTATGGTTTAGTATGTATATAGTAGATTGCTCATATCAAAATAATGAGAGTTGAGGAAATTTTCCCAATATTACTCTTGTTACATATTAATGGAGCAGGTTTTCAAAACCTTTTTATTTGTTGTGACGCTCGATTCTTCTCTAGAACCTAATAAATTATCTTATCTGACATCGTGTATGTCTTCCTTTGAATATGATCTAACCCCACCCCTAAAATCTTAATCACGTTTCCGGGAGCCAAAAACTTGGTGACGCCCAAGTGTACCATCCTTGATCTCATTACACCCTATTATCTTCATCCTTCGGATCACCCGAGTCTCACTATTTTCCCCATGATTTTGAAGGGTGATAATTATCATGAATGGACGACACAATGAGGAATACTTTTGAATCTCCCACATTGAAGAATCACATGTTCGAGAAACATGAACCAGGATACACCCAATAATGACTTCCTTGATTTCGCTTCACCTATCTTCATCCTTCGGATCACCCACATCACAGAATTTCCCCAAGATTTTGAAGGGAGATAACTATCAAGTGTCATTGGATGGAATATTCAATCCAAGGATCCTATTTTATGGTCCTTAATTGCCTAATACGATACCGTTCGTGAACTATATGAGGATTTGAAGAAGTGATTCTCGGTTAGTAGCGGACCAATAATACTTCAAATTCAGTTCGACATCTTGTAGTGTCGCCAACATGTGTAGTGTACCTATTCTGGAAGACTCAAGAAGCTTTAAATAAGCTGATTGCATACATGTTGCCCAACTCATGCAACTGTAGGAATTGCCCATATCAATTTTTGTCTCATTTAATTCAGGAACGAGAAGAAGAATGACTTCATCAATTCTTCATGGGACTCGATGACAATATTTTCCATACTTTACCGTCCAACAGCATGGCTAAGAATCCCCTCTTGTCGCTGAATCACTTTTCACACTTGTCATCGAAGAACACTATAGCCTTAGATTTTACGGCTCAATCCATGTCGTTTAAGCAGTTTCTCACATCAAAAAAAAGTTCTTCTTACTGCTGGAAGCCCAATCACAATGCTGTGAAGTGTTACAAAATAATGGATTTCGCGAAGGTTGGGATTCTCATGGTTGCGATTCAACTAGAGTGTTGACGTCTGAATCCGGCAATAGTCATAGTGATGGCGTGACTGGATGAAGAGACGGTGGCATTGGTCGGGGTCGTGGTCGAGGCACATCTAGCAAATCTAACTCCGCGCAATATTCCGTTTCTTACACTGGCGGCTTCCAGCCGAATGCAAATGATCGTGTCGTCCTTGATCCCACCGTAAACCCAAATCAATGGAACTCTATTCTCAATCTCATCGCCTCACTAAATGCAAAGTTATGTTCCTCCAACACAATCGCAATGATCACGCCGATCACGACCCGACCATAAACCGGGAACTTTCTCCAAGACCTTGTTCCAATCTCCTTGATTTCGATTAAACTACATGATAATAACTATGAGTTTGATCATGAAAAAGGACCATTATTATTTAGTGTTACACATTCAAAGACCATTATTATTTAGTGTTACACATTCAAAGACCTAAATTACATGAAGTCTTATGCTTTTGACTAATCATTATTGTCTGATTTAGAGCGGCAACTCGAGGATGATGATTGGAAATGGTGAGCAACAGGGTGTGGTCTACTTGCTGCATAAATTTTGTTTGACTTCAGGTTTGTGTTCGGCATCAGATGCGTCATTTATGAGTTCGTCTTTACTTTGGTATCAACGATTTGGGCATTCCTCGTAGTCTGTTTTTTATTCTATTCGTAAGTTAGGAGAATTTGTTAGTCAAAAGAATTTAGTTGAACCATGTGTTATATGTTTTCAATCTAAATATACTCGTAGTGTATTTTCCATCAGTTTCAACGAAGTTGGCAATTTTTTTATGTTAGTTCAATGTAATTGTTGGGCCCTATTTTAGTACTCCTACTACTGGTGCCTCCTTTATTTTGACAATCATCGATGACTACTAACGATCTACTTGAGTTTATTTGATGTCTGATAAATCCTAGGTAGGCAGTTTGGTCAAGAATTTTGGTGAACTCACGAAGACCCAATTTCTCATTAAAATTCAGCAGTTTCAATCAAACAACATTACCTAATTTACATGCATTCATCCGTTCTTTGACATGCAAGGTATCTAGTTTGAGACGACTTATGTCTATACGTTTTAACAAAATGGGAGAATTGGGTGGAAACAACAACATTTTTTCAATGTTGATCGGGCATTGCATATCCAACATCTATCCTTATTCAGGTTTTTTTAGGGGGGGGGGGGTGCGTTCTAACAACTTGCTATTTAATTAATCGCACACTAACTCCCTTTATTGGCAACAAGACTCCTTATCAACTCTATCAATCACACACATACTTCCTTATTGGTCAACAAGACTTTGTATCAACTCTTTTATCGTCATGCTCCCTCATACTATCTATTGAAGGTTGTTTGGTGTCTTTGCTTTGGATCCAATTAAAATAACCATAGATAAGGACAAATTTGATCTTAGAAGTCAAAAGTGTGTGCTTCTAGGATACCCTGCAAGAAAATGATTCGAACAACTTTTATGTGGTCGAATCCGGTTCATCAAGATCCCACCACTGCTAGTCCTCAACACTCGAAATATTTTTATGCGTCACACTTTTGACTTCTAAGATCAAACTTGATGCTCTTGAGCAAAGTCAGGCATGGATACCATGTACCGTACTCACATTCCGACCTCCACGCAACCAACCCAAAATATTATGAAGGCCATAGGAAATATCAAAATTCTTGACAAGTTGGATATAGTGGATTCACATGCTCCAACATGAGAAAAAATATTAAAGTAATATCTTAGTATATATTTGTGTAGGATAGTATCTTAGTATATTGAAGTAATATCTTAGTATATATTTGTTAACCGCTTTAGATGTGCACCATGTTAAAAATAATTGTACACCATATTACAAATAAATGTTCATAGATATAATTGTGTATTGAGATGGAATGTACATCATATTATAAATAATTGTGCACTGAGAATGATGTGCACCATGTCATAAATACAATGTGCACCATGTAACAAATACTTTTGTGCCACATTTCATGTGTTTGTGCACCATACTTTTCTATATATGTGTTGTTTGTGCACCACGTTTTGTTATTACAAGCAGCACATTTCATGTGTTTGTGTACTCGTGTATTTGTGCATCTCATGTCCATGTGTTTGTGCAAAACAATTATGTTATATTGTGTAATACATTATGGTATTATGTGCACCATATTTCGTACGTTTGTTCATATCATGTCCATGTGTTTGTGCATAATAATTATGTTATATTGTGCATCACATTATGTTATTATGTACACCACATTTCATATGTTTGTACCATATTTTGTGTGTTTGTGCATCTCATGTTCATGTGTTTGTGCATAACAATTATGTTATATTGTGCACCACATTTCATGTTTTTGTGCACTGCATTTCATGCATTTATGCACTATATTTCATGTTTTTGTGCATTGTAATTGTATTTAAATAAAAATACTAGTGCAGAATTCAATATAATTCGTGTGCACAAATTAATATATTATGATGCACATTTCAACATACTTTGATGTAGAAATTGGTACAACTTGATGCACAAAATGTTTAAGTGCGCCCAGTGAATGGTTATACGCGAATTATACGATTAAAATTTGGTCGTGTTATTTTTTTGCCGTTTTATTTGATTTGATGAGAATTGTTCGCATGTTCACACTCTTATCCCCATTCACATCCACTTAACCCCCAACAATTACAACTACAGAAAACATAAAATTATTGTGATATGTTATGTGTTAGTATGCATATTTCGGTCACACTATAAGAAATTAAGTTGATTATTTTTAATTCACATATCAAAATGTTGTTGGTTTTTAGAGATGATTAACAAACATATATGTTAGGAAATCACGAGTGTAGCTGATACAATTACAAATTTAAGCCACTTAGTCAATGTCGGCGGTTGCTCCAAAAATCGTAATTTATTTATGATATCCGTCAAGATTACTTAGAGCGGCTAACTATTACGGAAGATTGTCCATTCTAATCACTTTAATTCATGTACCAAAAAGTATGAATGCAATTGTGGTAGAAAAAATCTTCCATAATAATATGATTGATGTGGACGATAAGAATTTACAACTCCGGTGAGCGTAGATTCTTTCGATCTCCTTTGTGATGCCATGTGAATAGAGAAAAAGGACAAATGTGTAATACCCCGGATTTGAGATTGATTTAGAAGAATTAAAATGCTACCGATGTCAGCAAGAACTCTTCCTTTTCATGGTTCAAGTGAGAACAAAGAACTATGAGGTTAAGCATGCCATGACGAGAGTAATATCGGGATGGGTGACCTTCTGAGAAGTCCTTATGTTGGTTTGAGATATCGTTTCTAAGGCATAGGGCCTCACAAATGGTATTAGAGCATGTTGCCTGGTCTAATGTGTCAGCGAGGACGCTGATGCTCTTTGAGGAGAGGGGGGGGGGGGGGGGGAGAGCATGCACTAGGGGGGGGGGGGGGGGGAGCATGCACTATTGCAATGACAACATGTACCCCACATCGAAAGAAAGAGGAATAAAGAATCCTTTATAAGGGTTGTGTGAACCATTCCTTGTGGAGTCCAAAGCGGACAATATCCACAAGCGGGGACTAGGAACATTTATATGGGTATTTAAAATCCAATCCGTAATTAACTTGGACAAAAAGAGTAAATAAAAAAATGTGCAAAAAGTAATTATTTTGAATAAAAAGTGAAAAAAATCTTCTATATAATACTAAAGTAGAACCTCCACGTGTCGGCTCGAAAATAAGCAACGTCATATTTACCAGTGTCGTCACCTTAAATTTTCATGTAATTTTATATTATTTTTAAAATCAAATCCATATTTTTTTGTTCAGTTTTAATTTCATGAATATTATGAAAATATTCCTTGACATCGAATTTTTTATATAATATGATTTAGATATCTAAAATAATTTTTAAAAAAACAAAAATAAAACCTTTATATATATAAGCAAAATTTTCAACAACTTAATTAAAGTTAATTTTTTAACCTTCAAATATTAACATATATTTTAACTCTAAGCTACTTAATCTGGTTGCAAAAATACCACAATTATAATAGAAAATTATATTTCTTTAGAGTTTAAGTTTGAATGTGACACAAATATCTTGACAAGTTTTTTGAATATGAGAATTAGACCTTCGGAAGTCATAATGGTTTAAATTTACACTTTTCTTCCAACTTATACCAAAATGAGTCGATACCTCATACAACTCAACTTATACACCATATAAGAGATTTGTATATTTTTATATCACATTTTTATTAGTAATGATGCATATAATATGTAGAACCTATGCAAGGAATGCGAATTTCGTGGACGGTACGAAAATTAGGCTAGTTATCGCTTCAAATTGTAACTATTGAGAAATCGTATGCTTCTTAAGTAATTTGATGGGGTGCAATATTTGTTTCAAATCAAACGAGGAACATTCGGCTTGGGGGAGGATGAGTGTAAGAAAGAACGGCATGTGAAGAAAGATTAGTTTTGTTTTAAAAAGATGGGGCATGGTGATGGGGCATTGGGGCCCATGGGGGATTCAATCCCACAATTTCATTAAACCCCCATAAGTATAATGACATGCCACACGTGTTTCAAGTTTTTTATAACCGCACGAAAAAATTATATATATATATATATATATATTTATGTTGAAATATCACCCACGCAATCAAAACGGACGGAGGATTGGGATCTCTCCCTATTTTCACATTATGGCTACTCTACATATTAGTTGGCATCAATTTGTATACGCGCAAAGACTGTGAAATCATCTTAATTCAGATATATACATAGTCCGGTTCCGGTGAAGACTGTTGCAATTATGTAACATACAGACTCTTATGGACCCTTAGATGGGATAAATAAAAGGTTGAGCTTTTGAGCTCACAAACAAGGCTCATAAACACATATATCTTTTTCTCGATGGCATTTTTTGTAATTTCTTTTAAAACCATCCCAAAATTACAGCCCTAACCCTGCATTCTTTTTACTCTCCTTTCTCCCCCAAATCCAGATCTCTCCCTCGCTGGCTCCTCTCTCGCCTCGATCTAGTTGCCAGTATCTTTGCCGGAATTCTCCTTCGACTGCCCTTCGCCACCGCTTCCTCCTCACCCCACTCGATGCCTCCGACGGTTCTTTGGCCACCGCTCTGCAGGGATGAGTATCCGGGCAGGGCGCATATGCCCTTTGCGATGGTTGTGATTGTCGACATCCTTGGATTTTCGCAGTCGTAGTAGTCCTGCTCTGTCACAAGGGCTATTGAGTCTTTTCCATCCACAAAGTTAAATTCTGCATACAATAGCTTAGATCTTCGTCAATCAATGTCCATATGAACATTGGACGGTCATCAAAGTGAATTTCTCCTCTTAGGTTCTTTTCGACAAAGTTATTAGATCAATCAACTTAATCGGAGAATTTTTTGTGTTATATTATACCTGATGGTCAAGATGTCATTGTCTTCTAACTGGCAGCTTTAAGAATTGATATAACAAATTGGTTCAAACATGTGACTCTATCTTCAACCTTATAAGTGCTAGAGTACTTACAAAAGCCTTCCATAACTTGTAGGACATGGGTAAGGTTGTTGTTAAATAACTAGACAAGAATGGTTTTCTTGTGAACAACAGATGAAGATACTAACCATTTATTCTTTACTTGTCCCTTTACTCAATTAATGATATCTAACCTTGAATCAAAACTTCAAACATCTTTCTCTCTATAATTGAGTTCAGATTTTCAATACAATTTTGATTATTTCAGACAATCCAATTCCAATCATGCTCCTTTACTATTTCTCTGGTGGTGCATCTGGAATCACCGAAATAGTCTGATCTTTCGCCAATCTACTATTTCCCTCAACTCCAGTCCCTCTGACCAAGCCTAGCGCTTCTTTCAAGACTGGACATTATCCAACGAATCCATAAAACCATTAACCATCAGAAGAAACCATGCGTTGGTTACAAATCGGATATGGAAGAAACCACCTCCCACATGGGTAAAACTTAATTTTGACGGTTCTAAGAAAAATGACAATAGTTCACATTTTGGATACATTCTCAGAGACCATAATGGACAAACTTTGTTCTTCAACCGGGAACAAATCCCTTCAACATCTATACTCCGTAGTGAAGCCCTAGCAGCTCTTTCAGGTATCCAGTATGCTGCTAGGCATAATATTATACAACTAATTATCGAAAGAGATAATCTGTTGGTTATTATTTCCATCTGACACACTTGGAAAATTGCATGGAAAATCCATTCCATTATTATGGATATTTTTGCGCTTCTTTCTTCCTTCTCTGGTTTTCAGGTCTTCCACTGCTTCTGGGAGGCCAATCGTGCAACCGATTTCTTGGCCACACATCACATCCCGTCATATGCACTTCAACAATTCCAACGTATTATTTGTCCGACTGATGACCATTACCATACTCGTCCGATTACTAGAGACAAATATGAGTTCTTACAACTGAACTCTACCTTTAATTCTTTTGGAACTCAATTTGTAAAGATCATTCATTCAGATGATTTAGGGCAACCATATGGTTAGGTGGGCCCTAATGTTTGCCTTGTATAAAAAAAAAGAATGGTTTTCCTATGTTTTTTGTAGTGTTATAAGCTGGATGAATGTAAATGGATAATTAATGTTATTATGATGGGTATTTGTACATAAGCTTATATACTAGGCCTGTGAATTAGCAATTGTACCTTGTAATGTAAATGGTAAATAATATTTGTTGAGATATTCTTTGTTTCCTTGAAAAATCGCGAAAACGCGCGATTAGTTGCGTCATAAAATTTAAACTGATGTTGTGAGCTAATTAGTTGCGTCACTCACAAATTTTATATCAAAGGTTAACAAATTTTATATTAGAGGTTCACAAACTCTATATTAAGGGTTCACAAACCTTAAATTGAAGGTTCACACACTTTATATTATGGGTTCACACATTCTATATTAAGGATTCACAAACTTTAAATTCAAGGTTCACACACTTTATTTAGGGTTCACAAACTTAAAACTAGAGGTTCACCAAATTTATAATACATGTTCATAAACTTTATATTAGAGGTTCATAAACTATATACTAGAGGTTCATAAACTTTATATAAGAGAATCACAAAATAACTGTATACTAGAGGTTCACCAACTTTATATTAGAAGTTCATAAACTTTATATTAGAGGTTCTTAAAGTATATACTAGAGGCTCAAAAACTAGCTTTACACTAGAAGTTCGTGAACTTTATACTAGAGGTTCATAAACAATATAGTAAAAGTTCACAAACATTATATTAAGAGTTTACAAACTTAAAACTAGAGGTTCACAAACTTTAAATTGAAGGTTCATACACTTTATAATAGAGGTTCACACACTCTATATTAAGGGTTCACAATCTTTAAATTGAAGGTTCATACACTTTATATTAGAGGTTCACACTCTTTAGTAAAGGTTCACAAACTTAAAACTAGAGGTTCACAAACTTTAAATTGAAAGTTCACACATTTGTTTTTGTTGCCGAACGAAATGTACCTAGTTTTTACTAGAAGTTCATAAACTTTATATTAGAGGTTCATAAACTTTATACTAGAAGTTCATACACTGTATATGAGTGGTTCACAAATTTTATATGAGAGAATCGTAAACTAACTTTATATTAGAAGGTCACCAACTCTATAGAGGTTCACCAATTTATACTAGAGGCTCACAAATTTTATATATAAAAATCGCAAACTAACTCTATATTAGATGTTCACTAATTTTGTATTAGAGGTTCATAAACTTTATATTAGAGGTTCATACACTTTATACTAGTGGTTCACAAACTTTATACAAGAAAATCGCAAACGAACTTTATATTATAGGTTCACTAATTTTGTATTAGATGTTCATGAACATTCTATGTTATCGGCTCATGATTTCGTGTTAGTAGCTATTCACCGGATATTAACGAGTCCGAAAGAGTTATTCCCTGCTTGAATGTGCCCACTTTCAATTTAAACAGGGAAACTCTTCCGGACTTTAACGAGTCCGGAAGAGTTTTCTTGCTGTGGATGAGTCCGAAAGTGTTTTTTTATCGGGATCACATACGGACATATATAACTATATGTCCGTATATGATCCCATTTCTATATATACATATAATGAGAAAAAGAAAGAAATAAAGGGAAAGGAATAGCAAGAAATTTATGTCGGGCTCTCTCTAGTAGCGTGTATTCAGTGGCGGATGCAAGAATTTGTTGAAGGGGGGATTTTAGTTCGATTATTTAATCATTTTGAATCATTGATATTTTTAGTGATAGACCCTATATACACGCAAGTTTTTCGCTTTACGCACGCAGTTTGGTGCGCCAAAAATAGGCGTGTAGGCATAAGGGTATTGTTTGGCAAAAATGTGCTGAAATTAGTACGCCAAAATAAAGCGTACCAAAAATAGGGTAAATATCTGACACGCTAAAATATAGCGTACCAGACGTGTGGGCCTTTAATCGGACCTTGAATGAATGACCCAATTAAAGGCAAATTTGGCACGCCTGAAAATGGCGCACCAAATTGAAGCCCATTTGGCGCGCCATCAGCTGGCGCACCAATTGAGCACCAAATTGTTGTTCTTCTATTAAATTCATTTATTTATTTTATTTATGTTTATGATGAAGTGAACGTATAATTTGTAAACAAAAGTAAGGAAAATTTCAATTGGTATATATAATTTCGGTTGGTGTCACACGTATTAATTTTAACTATACGATATAACCATAATATATAACTATAGTCTATAATTATACGATATAACAATAGTATATAAATATATGATATAACAATAGTATATAACTATACGATATAACAATAGTATATAACTATACGATATAGCAATAGTATATAACTATACAATATAACTATAGTATATAACTATATGATATAACAATAGTGTATAACTATACAATATAACCATAGTATATAACAATAATATATATCTATACGATATAACCATAGTATATAAATATATGATATGACAATAGTATATAACTATACGATATAACCATAGTATATAACTATACGATATGACCATAGTATATAACTATACGATATAACCATAGTATATAACTATACGATATAACCATAGTATATAACTATACGATATAACAATAAATATATGATATAACAATAGTATATAACTATACGATATAACCATAGTATATAACTATACGATATAATCATAGTATATAAAACCGCGACATATCTACTAAACTAGAACCTAATTACGCTACATGGCACTCCCTCATTAAAACCGCAACATGTCATTTTCTGCTTTTTTCAATTTTTTAGAAATAAATCTAATTAAAAATCAAAGATTATTATCCTAAACATATCACTCATTTATCACTAATTTAAATACAAATCAAGCACAATGATTACAAGTTAATCACAAAGATAACAAATCCAAAATTTCATAATTATATATAAATCCAAAATTTCCTAATCTGCTATATATCTACTAAACTAGAACCTAATTACGTCACATGATACTCCCTCATTAAAACCGTCACATGACACTCCCTCATTAAAATGTCACATGTCATTTTTTGACTTTTTCAATTTTTTGTAAAAAATAAATCTAATTATAAATCAAAGATTATTACCGTAAACCTATCACTCATTTTTTCCTAATTTAAATACAAATCAAGCACAAAGATTACAAGTTAATCACACTGATTACAAATCCAAAATTTCTAATTATATACAAATCCAAAGTTTCCTAATTATATACAAATCCAAAATTTCCTAACCTACTTTATATCTATTAAACTAGAACCTAATTACGCCATATGACACTCCCTTATTAAAGCCGTCACATGACACTCCCTCATTAAAACCGTCACATTTCATTTTCTGGTTTTCAATTTTAAAAAATAAATCTAATTATAAATCGAAGAATATTATCCTAAACTTATCACTCATTTTTTCCTAAATTGAGTACAAATCAAGCACAAAGATTACAAGTTAATCACAAAGATTATAAATTCAAAATTTCTTAATTATATACAAATCCAAAACTTCCTAATTATATACAAATCCAAAATTTCATAATTATATGGATGATTGAGATACCAAATTATCGATTAGAAATTGATTTTAATATCAATATTATATAGATCTATTTTTTAATATATAGATTGATTTTAATAAATATTATTACTTTTGATTCAATATATATGATATAAAAACCCGTACTTGGCACGAGAATTACACTAATTGGTACTATACCAATTAATAATTTATTTCATCCAAAATAGGCTTTCCTTTTTATTTTTAATTTTAAAGAAATGGCCAATGATCCAATGAGAGGACAACCATAGAAATGGTAATATATAGGCGTAATTGCAAGAATACCAGATTTCCAATAGCAACTTGCAAAAAACCCATGTTTTAAAAAATATTGTAAAAGTACCAACATTTTGTACTTTTTGTGGTATTTTTGCTATTGTTGAGGGTTGAATTTAACTTTTCTTTTCAATGAAATATCCTTAAAAGTTGACTAATATTTTCTCCAAAAAAGATAAAAGAAATCCCTAATCTCTCATTAATCTTTCTCCCTCCTGGTGGCAGCCCCATCCCATCAACCTACTATGGCCTAAATCCCCATCCTAGAACTGTACCTTTATTAAAATTGGCGGGAAAGTTTCCCTGCAAAAGAAAATTAATCATCTCTTTCAACCCCTTAATCCCTCCAGCGTAACTCACTCTGCCTAACAACAATCCTTGAATATTCCTGAAGAACTTCAAAGCGGCCTGACTCTAGCATTTACTCCACGTGAGATATTTGGCACCTGACGCCCTCCATTAAAGCTTGAACGGATAAGTAAACTCTCTCGAAAAACATTCGAATTTTCCCCTCTTTATACGTGAAGTTCAAAAACCTTCTTTATTTGTAGGTACGAAAGTAGTGTATGTGAAGTTCATCAGTGGTGGAGAATGGAAACAACAAGGGAAAAGGTGGTTGTATGAGGGTGATAGAACAGTGAAAGCCATGTTGCTTTCCCCTGACATGAACTTGGCTACACTGCGCAACAAATGGATTGAGAAGAATCCATTTGATGAAGAGAAGTTGTTTGTGCAGATGCAATACGTTTATCAAAATAAACCAGAACTTCCACCGATCGTTATAAATGATGATGACGATCTTGATGCGTTCAAGTTCTTGAACAACTGTGGAGAAAATGCATCAGAGTGGAATATTGAGCTGTACACCAACCTTTTAAAGAAGGAAGGGATTCGAAGTGAAAGGGCTAAACATCGTACTCTTCCTTCTCCAACTGCTCCACCACCAACTCAGAGCCAAGACAATAAAGACTTTGTCAGGTCGTTTTTTCAAAAAGTCAGAGCACCCGACACTGATGTCAGGTCAGTCGATGAAATTATTGAAGCTGACAATGAAGCAGAGTTAAGGAGATTAAAAAGGGAAGAAGTGAGGGGGAAAACAAGAGAAAGTGTCCCATGATACTGGAATACATTATATCATTGAGCAGCGATGGTGAGGACATTGAAGCTGCTACATCAAGAAACAAAGGAAAGGAGAAAATGACTGATTATGCCAATTGTGGAGATTCTTTGGAGGATGAAATAGGAGATGGTTTTGATTACGGGGGCTATTATCAATCAGGTGATGATGATCGTGTTGATGGTGGTGATGGTTTAGGGTATGCTTCAGGTGATGATGTAAATACTGTTGGTCTTGATGATGTGTGGGGGGAAATAAATGGCAAAGAGGGAACATACAACGAGGAGCAAACATAGAAGGAACAAGAAGAAGATATTGATGTTTATGAAGACATGCTTAGTGAGATTGAAAAGAGGTACTATCCAGCGGAGAGGGACATGCAACACATGTTAGTTGACGATGAGGAAACAAGTGAGAACAAGTCCTCATATCCAACAATGAAGGTTGGTCAGATCTTCAATTCTAAGGAAGAGTTCAAAGCTGCACTCTTTTCCATGGCAATGGAAAATTTCTATGAGATGCGTGTGAAGAGGTTCGAGAAGTCCAATTATGATGTTGAGTGTGTTGATGACAAATGCACCTTCGTTTGTCGTGGCTCATTGTATCGAAAAGTGTCCTTGTTTAAGGTGTGACAATATGTGGCGGATCATACCTGTGGTATGAGAGTAAACCACAATCATCACAAAGGAGCAACTTCTCGGCTGATTGCCGAGAAAGTACTTCACAAGTATGTTTTTCTTGCCTTTGAACATTTTTTCTTATCAAAGGCCAATATGAATGCATTTATAGATTCACTTCATGACATCTCAGGTTTTTAAACGGTCGTAAAAGCCTCTGTGCTTCAGAAATTCAGGATTTCATGTTAGAGCATGGGATAAGGACAAACTACTACAAAGCCAATCGAGCGCGGCCCTTCGCCCAGGATATGGCACATGGTACAGCTGAGGATAGCTATACGGCAATGTACTCTTACATAAACATGTTAGAGAAATCTAATCGAGGAACATACACGAGAATAGTCAGAGATGCTGACCAACGCTTCAAGTATGTCTTCTGGACTTTAGGTCCATGGATAAGGGCAGCGCCACATCTGAAAAAGGTTAGTACAACGGCTTTAAATTCAGTCTCATTATTGTCAATGTCAGGACAACTAGTTTCACTGTCAGGTCAAAAGCCTATATGACTGCATGTGTGACAAACATAACAAGCATCATAAGTCAGGCCATATATGGTTGTTTCAAAGCATATCATCACATTGTCAGGGCAACTATTGACAATATAGTTTTGCGTATGTAGGTAATATCAGTTGACGACACTCACCTGACAACCATGTTCAAGGGGATACTTCTCCTGCCTACGGCACAAGATGGAAACTGCCAAATATATCCACTTGCTGTTGCCGTTGTTAACAGTGAGAACGATGATGCATGGTCATTTTTCTTCAGTGAATTGAGGGTTATTGTTCCTGATCATCCCGAGTTGTATTTCGTGTCTGACCGTCATGTTAGCATTATGAAGGCTCTAAGAAATAGCTATCGTTTTGCCAAGCATGGATATTGCATATATCACATATACCAAAACTTCAAGAGGAAGTTTGGCAGGCAAGACCTCTTCGGCATATTCAAAAAAGCTACTCAGGCTTATACAGTAGCTGAGTTCAATCATCAGTTTGCTCAAATAACAGCTGTATCTCCAAAGATTGGTCAATATCTAAAAGAAGCATGAGTTATAAACTGGGCAAGGGCGCATTTTCATGGGAACAGGTTTAACATCATGACAAGCAACAACGTCGAGTGTCTTAATGGCCTGTGGAAAACACAGCGTCAGTGGCCTATTCTTGCTCTATTTGATGTGATTCTTGAGACCATTTCTAAATGGTTTTGTGAAAGAAGGGAAACGGCTTCAAAATGGGACCAATATTTGTCACCCTATGTGTACACGCTGGTAGAAGTGAACTACAGAAGGTCAGCTAAGATGAGTGTTCGAAGACTTAGCCAGTTTGAAGCAGAGGTTATGTAAGGAACTATCAGATACTCTGCGAACCTTAATGATCGTACATGTGATTGTAACATATTCCAGATTGATAAAGTTCCATGTGCTCATGCCATAGCGGTTGCAAGTGATAGAGGAGTGCGACTCACTGATCTCGTCCATCCCATGTTCAAGAACGACTGCGTGAGAGAACTGTACAAGGAAACTGTGCATCTTGTTCCTCCCACAAACCGATGGTCAGTTCCTGAAGCTGTGTCATCCATCAGATGCTATGCACCAAAGGTAAAACGTCCTCTTGGAAGGCCACGTATTAACCGATACAGGGCGACGTGGGAGACGAACAATTCTAGGAAGAGGCGGTGTTCTTGTTGGGCCTGGATTCTCCAGAGAAGACAGATCGAGCCCAAGCCCACTGCAAATCGGGAGAATGGCAGACGAGTTCAGAGGAGTCGACAAGGCTTCTCTGGTCGAGCGACACCCGACAAAACCTCTCCAGTCAAGAGTCATCCGACAAGATCGCGGAGATCTCGCCACACATTTAATACTCAGATCATGCAACATCTGCAACGTTCAAACACCTTAATTGCCAGTAATTCAACGGCGAAATCCTTGCCATTACACTCGGTATTGAAGATAAAAACATAAAAACGGTGCGACGGCCACATGAGTAAAGGGACTTACCATATTTGGAACGACGAAGAAGATAAGATCAGGGAACTCACAACTACGCAAAACACACGCATTCTCACTTAGCAAACTCACCAGAATAGCACTCTCGCTCCCCATCTAGCTCTCCAAACGGCTGCCTATGCCTGACCCCTGCCGATCGCCACTCACAAGTCACCGGTCGAGTCCCACTCGATCTCTGATTTTATTACGATAAGTTGTATTGCGATCTAATCCGATTCACACGATATCTAATAAAATCATCTTGCTATTACATATTTATTTCTTGTTTACCTATTATTTGCTTGGTTTGGATTATTTCCCATCGTCCGATCGACTTGTTACCCCGTCTAAGGCGATTTAGGTCGTCCGATCTTTTCGCCCCAAAACAATTTGGCGCCCACCGTGGGGCAACTTGCCGATCACCTTTCCGGAATCTTCCAACCATGGCTATTGATCCCCCTATTGATAACCAAGAACCACGTCTCGAAGACGAACCCAAACCACAGAAAACCCAATCGAAAATCCTACTCCAAGAACTCTCTCAAAAAATGGCCGCCCTTCAAGAGGAACTAGCCCAACAATGTCAGAAAACCGAAGCCCTAGCCACTTTGTCAACCCAATCCGAAGCCGAGATCGCGCAACTAACCCGTGAGAACAAGTCTCTTAAGTCGCAGGTACAATCAGTGACCTCAGGATCTCAGAACGCGCCCGTCCACGGCGGCGCCCGAACGCACCTCGACATGGACAATATCGAGCCAACACCTCCCAGCATACGACGTCCCGGACACACTGAGGGTACGTCTCGAACTCCTTTCGCTAGTCCATTCTCAACTAACCATGTCACCTTTCCTACACCGATCGGGTCTGTTAGGGCCCGAATCGACGAAACACAGGTTGCCAATCCGCCAGATGTCATGGCCCTTTTTCAGCAAATGCTCGACCGACACATGAAGGCAATCGACGATCGTTTCAATAGGCTCCCAGGAGTCCCGCAACCGATCGAAAGAGAAGCGTCCGACGGATTCGAAGAATCCCCGTTCGTCGAAGAAATCGCAAGGGTCGAGATCCCCAAGAAGTTCCATCTCCCCAACATGGCGACATTCGACGGCACCACCGATCTAGATGACCATATCTCTCTCTATAAACAAAAACTAATGGCTGCATCTGTTTCAAGGGAGAGTCGCGAGGCTGTCATGTGCAAAAGCTTTGGCACGACCCTTACGGGCCCCGCACTAACTTGGTTTATGCGTTTGCCTCAGGGAACGATCATATCATTTGCGGATCTGGTCAACTCTTTTAAGAGCCAGTTCGCCAACAGTCGGAAGCATGAGAAACAATCGAGTGACCTCTACCGAGTCACACAAAGGTACAATGAACCTCTCTGAAATTATCTTAATAGGTACAATAAAGAGAAAGGGGGAATCCCCCACTGTGACGTCACAACGTCTATCGAAGCATTCCGACAAGGCCTGGTCAAAGACAGCAATCTCTATGACGAGATTACCAAGTATCCTGCAAAAGTTTCGAAGATGTTCAGGCCAAAACTATGGCCGAGGTAAGGCTGGAAGAGGACCGTGAGTCGCGTAAAGCCTCGCGCGGACCCGATCCATCCGATCACAAACATTCCTCCGACAATCGTCGGGACAGATGTCCACATCCTTATTCTCGTAATCGAAACGAAGCAAATCAGGTAAATTCTTTCCAAGACAGGTCACAAGAATGGAGAGATGGTTCTGTGTTGCCTCCTAGGGTCCAGTCTTATAACTTCAACGTTTCCGTGTCGGAGCTCGTCAAGAGTTTCGACAAGTATGGAAAAGACGTAAGATGGCCCCGAAAGAGCGACCGACCGGACGTCAAGAAGGACATGAGTCGATGGTGTGAATTCCACGGCGACCATGGTCATTCGACCGACGAGTGTATCGCCCTACGAAAGGAGGTCGCTAGGCTGCTATCACAGGGGCTGTTACGCGACGTCATCTCGGAACGGGCAAAAGCCACCATGGAACGCCGAGATCAGGTAAAACAGAACAAACCCCCATCTCCTATCCATACGAAAGTTGTCAATACCATTTCAGGTGGATCCGACATATGCGGGAACACGTACTCCGCGGCTAAGCGACACGCCAAGGAAAGCAAAGGCGACAAGCCCGAAGCATCGGAATTCAAACCAAGGAGGGCATCTAACCTTCCGACGGTCACATTCGACGAATCCGACTCCGACGGGTCGGATAGTCACCATGACGGTCTGGTAATCTCTTTGTCCATTGGTAATTGCTTAATCCGGAGAGTACTAATCGATACAGGAAGTTCGACAAACCTCTTGACCCTCGACGCTCTCAAAGAAATGGGTCTGACTGAGAATGACCTAATCAAGAAATCGACCCCACTGTTCGGGTTCAGCGATGAGGTTAAGCACACGACTGGCGAAATCATTCTGACCACATACGCTGGAGGAATCAACCGACATGTTAAATTCTTAGTCCTAGACTATCCGTCTCCCTACAATTGTATTCTTGGCAGGCCGTGGATACACGCTATGAAGGCAGTACCTTCAACATATCATCAAGTCATCAAATTCCCCACCGAGTGGGGAGTCCAAGAAATCAAAGGAGATCAAAGGACCGCAAAGGAATGCTATGTCGCTTCCATGAAGAACGCGGTCGAACACAAGATTGTATAGCAACCATAGATTGGCGAAGGACCTAGTCGATACGTTGAACCAGAAATGGAGAAACTCGACGAGATCGCACTAGACCCTTCAAAGCCAAACCAAACGGTAAGGGTCGGGTCGGACCTGGACGACTCGACCAGACAACAACTTCTCGACTTTCTCAGGACCAATGCCGACTGTTTCGCATGGTCACATGAGGATATGGTCGGGATATCTCCCAACGTTATTACTCATAAATTAAATGTGGATCCATCTCATCCCCCTGTCAAGCAAAAACACAGGAAATTCGCCCCCGAGCGGAACAAAATAATCGACAACGAAGTCAAAAGCTTATTGGAAACCGGAAAAATCAGGGAAGTCCACTACCCTGAATGGCTGGCCAACGTGGTCATGGTCCAGAAGAAGAACGGCAAATGGAGAGTCTGCATCGACTTCACAAACCTTAACAAGGCTTGTCCCAAAGATTCATTTCCTCTACCTCACATCGACGCTATGGTCGACGCCACAGCAGGGCACAAAATGCTCACCTTCATGGACGCCTTCAGTGGCTACAATCAAATCCTTATGGATCCCGACGATCAAGAAAAAACAGCGTTCATCACCAGTCAAGGTATCTATTGCTACAAAGTAATGCCATTTGGTCTGAAAAATGCAGGGGCTACATACCAACGATTGGTCAACAAAATGTTCAAAGACCAAATCGGAGACACAATGGAAGTCTATATCGACGACATGTTGGTCAAGTCCAAAAAGAAAGAAGATCACATCGACCACCTACGCGACAGCTTCGAGGTACTCAAAAGGTACAATATGAAACTAAACCCTACTAAGTGCTCCTTCGGAGTGTCGTCAGGGAAGTTCTTAGGATATATGGTGACACAAAGAGGAATAGAGGCCAGTCCGGAACAGATCAAGGCTCTCATCAACCTCCGATCCCCCCGATGCATCAAAGACGTACAGAAGCTCACAGGTCGGATAACAGCTCTGAACAGGTTCATCTCCAAATCATCCGACAAGTGCAAACCATTCCACGACGCGCTCAAGAAAAATAAGTCCTTTCAATGGACAGAGGAACATGAAGCAACATTTCAGAACCTCAAGGACTATCTAGCCAGTCCTATGTTACTAACCAAACCTAAAGGCGACGAGCCCTTATTTCTTTATCTTGCAGTGTCGGAATCGGCCGTAAGCGGTGTACTGGTCAGAGAAGAAGATGGCAAATAGTCGCCAATATACTATGTCAGTCGGACGCTATTATCAGCCGAAACGAGGTATTCGTCACTTGAAAAACTCGTATTATCATTAGTAATGGCTTCGAACAAGCTCAAACCATACTTTGAATCCCATACTATCACTGTGCGCACTAATCATCCCATGAGGGCTATCATGAGGAAACCCGAGTTCACAGGAAGAATGACAAAATGGGCCATACACCTCAGTGGTTACGACATCGAGTACGAGCCGAGGACAGTGATCAAGTCGCAAGCATTAGCCGACTTTGTGGCCGATTTCAGTCCGACCCTAGAGCAAGAAGCCGCAAAAGAAGCAAATCAACTACTCGCGACAGACGAGACAAGTACATGGGAGCTCCACACAGATGGGGCATCGAACGCCAGAGGATCGGGGCTTGGGGTCGTACTGAAATCGCCACAGGGGGACAAGATAGCCCAGGCTGTCAGATGTGAGTGGGATGCGACTAACAACGAGGCTGAGTACGAAGCACTCATATTCGGACTCATCTTGGCTCGCGATCTGGGAGTCCAAGAGATCGAAGTCGTTTGCGACTCCTTACTGGTCGTAAACCAAATACAGGGATCGTACAATGCCAAAGACACCAGAATGATAGCCTACCTAGAGGTAGCCAAGAAACTGATCGGACAATTCCAAACATTCAACATCCGACAGGTGCCCATGGATCTTAACTCCCAAGCCGACGCGCTCGCCAATCTGGGATCCGTCCTAGACCCAAAAGAATTTCCACACATACCATTGGCCCAGGTTATGACGCCGGCCATCCCAAAGACATCCATCGAGTTGACAACACCACTTGAACAACTCGTCGCCGTGGAGATAGGCGATCGACCAGAAGAAGACATCGTCGACACCAATGACGACTGGATGCTACCTTACATCAAGTGGCTAAAAGATGGTATTTCACCAGACGACAAGACAGAAGCAAAAAAGCTTAAGGTACAAGCACTCTCTTACGATATTATTGACAACATCTTGTACAAAAGATCTGTTACAGGGCTACTCCTACGATGTCTTAAGACTCCAGAAGTCGGACGTATCTTACAATCATTACACGAAGGAGAGTGTGGCAACCACACCGGCGGACGAAGCCTCCCGGGAAAGGCCCTACGAAACGGGTACTATTGGCCAACGATGAACAAAGACGCCATGGAATACACCAAGAGGTGCGACGCCTGTCAGCGGCACGCACCCGTACGTCATCAACCATCGGAGCTCCTCCATCCGACCCTAGCTCCATGGCCCTTTATGAGATGGGGAATGGACATCGTCGGAAAGCTCCCTCCCGCGTCGGGTCAAAGAGTCTTCTTCCTCACTATGACAGACTACTTCTCTAAATGGATCGAAGCCGAAGCCTACAGAGAGGTAAACGATCAACACGTCATTTCATTCATAAAATGCAACATCTTGTGCAGATTTGGCATTCCATCCGAAATCGTGTGCGACAACGGCTCCCAATTCATCAGTCATAAGACTCGAACCTTTTGCGACCAATGGAACATCAAATTGGTTACATCTACACCTCGGTATCCGCAATCCAATGGACAGGCCGAATCCAACAACAAGATCATTATCAACAACCTCAAGAAACGCCTCACAGGGGCTAAAGGCAAATGGGCAGACGAGCTCCCACTCATTCTATGGTCCGACAGGACCACTCCAAAGAATGCGACTGGGCAATCGCCTTTCTCTCTCGTCTACGGGAGCGAAGCAGTCATCCCGGTTGAGCTACTGGTTCCGACCAATCGCTGCAACCTCCAAACAAACGAACAAAACGACATCGAACTAGCACATAATCTCGACACTGTGGACGAAATCAAGGAGAAAGCTCGAATCAGAATGGTCAAGTTCCAACAACAAGTCGCGAGGAGCTACAACAAGAACGTCCGGATCAAGGCATTCAAGATCGGAGACTGGGTCCTAAGGAAGACATTCCAGAACACCAAGAACCCATCCGACGGAAAGCTAGCACCACAATGGGAAGGACCTTACTTGATCACCGAAGTGGTCGGACAAGGAGCATATCAACTAGAAGACAAAGACGGACAACCAATCCCGAGGAGTTGAAACGCAGCACATCTTAAGCTCTATCATTTCTGAACCAATAAGGTAAAAACATCACACAAAACTCTATGCATCGCATATGTATCGCATGTTATCGCATGTACATTGCCACCTGTCGCATACATATCGCATGTTATCGCATGTACTTTGCCATCTATCGCATATGTATCGCATGCTATCGCATATACATCGCTACTTTCCTTCATATATCATCGCCTTGACACCAAGCGAGGACTTCCTCCTTACAAAAATACAAATGCAGAACAACATTTACATTGGACCCAGTCGTCCGCAAATGGATCCTGTCATCCGCATATAACGCTTACATTACACGATCTACCGGATTACGGGGAGATGACAACACAGGCACATCGGCACACTGCCTGCCTTATACAAAACATAAGGTACAACACCTTATTACATTCACGCAATTAAACATAAGGAACAAACACCTTATTATATATTGCTTACCTCCCCGGCATAACGTCATGACTAACACATACACAAACACATCGCAGGCCTGCTCTACATACATACATACGGTGAAACCCCACTCGACGGAGCACACGGGCGAAACCGACATACACGACATACTAAACATCGTCGACAACTTGCTATCTATCGCAAACATGTACGAAACACGCTAGTATACAATTCTACGTGTAAAAACACATTTTTGCATCGAAATAAGAAGCATTTTCTATAAATACGCGACCCGCGATGGTGGACGGGTTGCCAAACCATAATTGTCTGCCTATACATCTGTAGGACTTCATCAAACAGAAACATCTTGTGACCCGCGATGATGGACGGGTCACCAAAACATACAGACACCAAATGTTTAAAAACCCAACACAAAGGGGACAAATAAGTCAAGCATCAGACACACCAACATTATCTTCGACGGGGGCTGGCTCCAATGGGGCTGTCTTGTCGGCCGGCTTGGCATCGTCAGAATGAGCTTCGTTCTCATCGACACCTTCATCCACCGCCTCCTCTTCGACGCCGGCTAAGCAGAACAGCTCTTGACCAGGGTCGCCTTTTGGGAACATGGAGTCCAAAGTCTCCCTCTCCGCCTTCAGGTCCCAGAGCTCATGCTTGCCCTCATTGAATTCTTCAATCATCTCAATGCGCGACTTCACAGCATAGAAGGCCCCCACATCGCCAGTAATCTGACCGTCGGTAATCCTAGCTCACTTCACTTCCTCCTCAATGCTTGCCTTGCACTCCTCAAACTCCCTCTGACATGCAGACAGCTCCCCTTGGCAGCTCTTCAGCTCTATAGTGAGACGACGCTCTGTCTCTCGATAGTGACTCTCAACTCCCTCCAGCTTGGTCCTTAAAGAGGCAAGGTCGGACTCTGACCTAGCAGCCCTGTCCTCAGCCTTAGCAAGCATTGCTTGGACACCGGAATAAGCTCCCAAGAAATACTGAAAAGCCTGACAAAAAGGCATACGACAACGCAAATACACAACTCAGAAAGCGAAGTCAAAACAAAAGAAATACAAAAACGCATAAGACAAGGGCCAACATACCCTCCATGCGGAACTGCCTGCTTCGCCAATGCAGTCCAGGGGAGAAACATCCTTAACCTCCGACTTCAAAGTCGGATCTTGAGCACGGAAGAGATCAACGATCCATGGCCCAACGACACCAATCTTGTCAACCCCCTCGGCAGTCACGCCTTTCTTCTTAGGGATGTCCTCCACCTCAGTATCGTCGGAACGAGCGCTCATTTTTCTCTTAGAGCCAGCTTTCATCGCAGTCGACAGGTCAGTCAGGACCGGCTTACTCGACGCCGCCTTAGCTGCAGCTTTCCTTTGCTCGATCAAACCTTTTCCAAACGCCACTCTCAGTCGAGCACTCGACCGACCACCAGGGGAACCTGACACGACAGAGCATCAAAAAGGGAGAAATCCTAAAATACACGACAAAGCGAAAAACAAAAAAAAGATTCCTAAAGCCGAAAGTCTACCTTTCGCACGAGATGAAGAAACATTCGACATATCTTTCTGTGGGGGAGGAGTTGGCGCCAGCAAATTGATGTTGACGAATTTCCTCTCAGACACGGGAACTTCAAGCATAATCTTTGACAAAGCCTCCAATCGGCTGCTAGCTTCCAATTCTTCCGGTTCAGGGACTACAAAAAGGGAAAGTTAAAATCAGAGTGTTAAAAACGCATAAATGCGTGAAAGAGAAAACAAAGTACATACTGTCGATCCGCCACTCCGACAACAGAAAAGGACATTCTCCTTCCTTCTCCAGAGAAGATCGTTTGACAAAAAAGTATTTCGATCCCCATCCACGGTCGTTCACATCGGGAGTTTACACCAAAGGCTTCCGACCTCGTCGGGCACGCAGTTGCACACGGGAAGAACTCTTCGACCCGATGAAGTAATTATACCACAAGGCGTCGAAATCAAAACCAGCACCAGTTTGCTCATTCACTAAGTCTAAAACCCTAAGGACTCTCCAAGCTTGAGGCATCACTTGACATGGCGCTAACGCCAAGGTAGCTAGAAAATCTCTAACAAGAGGAGAGAATGAGAAGTTATGCCCTATCCTAAATGGGTACACATAGAAGCAAATCCACCCTTCATAGCGCGCATCGGCCCTCTCGTCCGGCTCAGGCAGCGTAGCAATCGTCTCCGGAGGAAAGCCCCCGACTTCGAGGACTTGGACCAGCTCTGCCTCTGACAAATTGCTAACCAGCACGTCCGACTCCGTTAGGAGGAAATGAGGAGAAGTATCGCCCTCTCCGGCATCGGAAAGAGTCTTCGACGACTCAGAAGCCTCGAGAGAGACCATGTCGAGAATAGAGAGGGGAGGAAATCGGAGAGCTATGGCTAAGAAAATCAGAAAGCAAATGGCAAGAGAGACCGAAAGGCTTACCAGAAACTTGCAAAGGAAGGAGATGAAGACTAATCGCTCCCCCTGCTCAGAATTTATGGAAGGAAATCATGATCTGTAGAAGACATCGCATCGTGCCCTAATCGCGCGCCATGTCGACCTGTGCAACCGCGCCAAAAAGGACGGTGAAGATCGTGTCCAAGGAAGTTGCCATGGATCCCGGTCTACTTGCCTAAACCGTAAGCCCATAGCAACTTGGGGCTATTGTTGGGCCTGGATTCTCCAGAGAAGATAGATCGAGAGGACCGAGCCCAAGCCCACTGCAAATCGGGAGAATGGCAGACAAGTTCAGAGGAGTCGACAAGGCTTCTCTGGTCGAGCGACACCCGACAAAACCTCTCCAGTCAAGAGTCATCCGACAAGATCGCGGAGATCTCACCACGCATTTAATACTCAGATCATGCAACATCTGCAACGTTCAAACACCTTAATTGCCAGTAATTCAATGGCGAAATCCTTACCATTACACTCGGTATTGAAGATAAAAACATAAAAACGGTGCGACGGCCACAGGAGTAAAGGGACTTACCATATTTGGAACGACGAAGAAGATAAGATCAGGGAACTCACAACTACGCAAAACACACGCATTCTCACTTAGCAAACTCACCAGAATAGCACTCTCGCTCCCCATCTAGCTCTCCAAACGGCTGCCTACGCCTGACCCCTGCCGGTCGCCACTCACAAGTCACCGGTCGAGTCCCACTCGATCTCTGATTTTATTACGATAAGTTGTATTGCGATCTAATCCGATTCACACGATATCTAATAAAATCATCTTGCTATTACATATTTATTTCTTGTTTACCTATTATTTGCTTGGTTTGGATTATTTCCCATCGTCCGATCGACTAGTTACCCCGTCTAAGGCGATTTAGGTCGTCCGATCTTTTCGCCCAAAACAGTTCTTATTGCGGCAACCTAGGACACAACAAGCAGTACTGTAGGAGGAGAAGGACTGACGAAGGATTATAGGAAGAGAATGAGTTAGTTTTTTTGTTTAGAACTATCACCATGTTGTTGTTTTTTGGGCGTTTATGCTGGTAAACATCGTCGCGTAAATATTGAGTTTGTTGTTGTTGGGTGCTTGAAAAGATGTATGGTTTAAGTCTCTATAGTCTTAAACCATACCTCTTTTTGTGGGGGTTCCCCTTTTGGCTGGGATATAAACTTGATAAATTCAATCTTTGCTTAAGAGTTGCTCGTATTACTTCTTATTTTTGTAAAACTCACAAGAACAAATTGTAAAACTCTAGGACGCCCTGTAAAACTATGTATATGTCCTGACATGATCATCTGTGTGATGAAAAAATCACTGTAAAAGTAAAACACGACCTGTAAACCTTCAATACGTCCTGACAACCTACATCTATAAACTTAATACATAAACACAATCATCTGCTCTACCATTTGAGTTAATAGGATTTGAACCTTAGTCTATAAACTTAATACATAAACACAATCATCTGCGTAGTCTATTATTCTTCATATAAACCCTAGAATGTTTTGAATCATGTTTTTAAAACCAATTGACAGTAGGAGGAGTATCTATTTTTGTAAAACTCACAAGAACAAACTGTAAAACTCTAGGACGCCCTGTAAGACTATGTATATGTCCTGACATGATCATCTGCGTGACGAAAAAATCACTATAAAAGTAAAACACGACCTGTAAACCTTCAATACGTCCTGACAACCTACATCTATAAACTTAATACATAAACACAATCATCTGCTCTACCATTTGAGTTAATAGGATTTGAACCTTAGTCTATAAACTTAATACATAAACACAATCATCTGCGTAGTCTATTATTCTTCATATGAACCCTAGAATGTTTTGAATCATGTTTTTAAAACCAATTGATAGTATAAGGAGTATCTATTTTTGTAAAACTCATAAGAACAAACTGTAAAACTCTAGGACGCCCTGTAAAACTATGTATATTTCCTGACATGATCATCTGCGTGACGAAAAAATCACTGTAAAAGTAAAACACGACCTGTAAACCTTCAATACGTCCTGACAACCTATATCTATAAACTTAATACATAAACACAATCATATGCTCTACCATTTGAGTTAATAGGATTTGAACCTTAGTCTATAAACTTAATACATAAACACAATCATCTGCATAGTCTATTATTCTTCATATGAACCCTAGAATGTTTTGAATCATGTTTTTAAAACCAATTGACAGTAGGAGGAGTATCTATTTTTGTAAAACTCACAAGAACAAACTATAAAACTCTAGGACGCCATGTAAAACTACGTATATGTCCTGCATGATCATCTGCGTGATGAAAAAATCATTGTAAAAGTAAAACATGACCTGTAAACCTTCAATACGTCTTGACAACCTACATCTATAAACTTAATACATAAACACAATCATCTGCTCTACCATTTGAGTTAATAGGATTTGAACCTTAGTCTATAAACTTAATACATAAACACAATCATCTGCGTAGTCTATTATTCTTTATATGAACCCAGAATGTTTTGAATCATGTTTGTAAAACACAATCATCTACGGTTTGTCCTGACATTGTGTTCATGTTCTCTGAAAACATTATATTTGTCCTGAAAACGCATGCATATGGTCAAAAATCATAAATGCATCCCCACACATACTAAGAGATTACATTGTTATGAAAACATTATCCAGAGATTACATTGTTCATTGCCAAAAAAACGTGCCCTTGGCAAGGCATCCCCACACATACCAACAAAAACTAGCACCGCAAAGTTCATATAAAAGGAGGGAAGATTAAAAACGCACCCATCAAGCTTGATAGCGCGCCATCAGATCTCCCTTCAAGAACTCCACATGTTCCAACGCCCTTTTTATGTTGATGTCATTGAAGACAGAATCCCACACAATCTGCCAAAAAAACAAAGCATCTTAGGCACGTCACTTGCACATAGGAAGAAAATAAACAAGAAAACCCTTACCAGTCTAAACTTGAGCTTTATCCGACTTAGCTCTTCATGGGTTTGAGCACCTGCCACATTCAGCGTAGCAAGCTCCCGCCTCAGCCGGACCAAATCCTTCACCAGGGCATCCAACTCCAAATCCCTCGCGACAACGTCGCTCAAGTAGCCCTGAAAGACGGCGTCACTCATCTTCCTCCCTGCAACAACCACAAAGTACATCAAACACAGTACAAAAAAGGCTGCGGGATAACTCGATACCGACCACAAACCAATGACCCACCTCCAAGAGGATCCACAACATCCCTTGCAGCTTGTAGAAGGTCATACACCTCTGCGTACACGGCAGTGACAAATTGATGCTCGGCGGCCATGGCTTCAGAATATTGAGTAGAGAATATTGAGTCTGTAGAGAAGCAAGAGAGCGTGGGAGTATTTGAAGAACCAAGAGAGTGTGAGAGTATTTGAAGAACCTTGGTAGAGAGCCTGAGAGTATTTGAAGAACCTTGGTAGAGAGCCTGAGAGTATTTGAAGAACCTTGGTAGAGAAGATTTGGGAAAGTAAGGGTTAAGGGTCTTTCAGTGAAAATTAAGAAGGGTCAAATCGAATATGCATTGGAAAGGAACTGACTTAATTCAATATGGCCTGACAAACTTGAATACTTATTGTAAGACTTAAATATGGCATGAGACACTTGAATAAGGAAAAAACTATATATGTTGTTATTTCTATGACTTCAATTAACAAGGCGCGTGAGAGACAAACTATAAGCCCTGAAAAACTATATATCTTAGAACTTGCCTCCCTAAAAGAAGAAAACTTGGTATGACATTTTGTAATGTGCATTTTGGGTGAGATCATCTAAGGAAAAAAGTTATGTTATCATGGTGGTTGAGAGGATTTAAGTGTATGAAGTAATAAGTATTTACAAATTCGATTTTGTTATGTTAGGGTTGTTTGTTCTGCATATATGTTGTTATTGCGCTGATATATAACAACGTTTGTCCTAAAAACGTTACATTTGTCTTGAAAAAGCATGTTGACATATTCGATGTTGTTATTGCTCTGAAATATAACAGAGTTTTCCTGAAAACGTTACATTTGTCCTGAAAAAGCATGTTGACATATTCAATGTTGTTATTGCTCTGAAATATAACAGCGTTTGCCCTGAAAATCAGTTCATGCATTATGAAAACGTTACATTTGTCCTGAACACGCATAAATATAGTGAAAACTCGTAAACACAGGAATAAGGACAAAGGATCATACTATTTATCATTCCAAAACAACACATAACCTTACAAACTTCCCTTTCCATGACAAAGTTTCCATGGAAATTAATAAGTAGACACCCAAACACAAAAGAAACAACATTAAAACTACTAAGGAACACCATTAAAACTACATTAAAACAACCCTTTCCATGCCCACACAAATCACGACGTCGTCTGTCTACAACGTCGTCGTCTGTCTGCAGTGGTTGAAGGTATCGCTGCCCGGAGTCTAGGACCTGTTAAAAAAAAATTGACTTACTAGTTACTACCTGCATACCTGGACATGCTGCTGATCATCCCATGTAAGGACCAAATCTCCAACTTATTTTTGGGCACCTTGATGAGTCTAGTGCTCCCCCCCCCCCACCCCCGTGTAGACATGGGTCATTAACAAGGCCATTTCGCCGGTGGTGGGGGATAATTCCCCATCCCAGTATACCTGTAGGTAGACCTTAATGAATGAGTCCGACATTTTACGAAAGAGTTTTTGGAGTTTGAGAGAGAAGTTTTAGAGAGATTTGGGACTTTGAGAGTAAGGGAGGATTTGTGAGGGATTTGCACAAGGCATGCACGATATTTATATACAAAGATGAGTGGAGAGTGGAGTTAATGACGGGTAGTTGAGAAAATAAGGGTTAAAGGTCTTTCATTGAAAATTAAGAGGGGTCAAATCGGATATGCATTGGAAATGATCACTTTGGAGAAGATTTATTCAAAAGCTTAGGTTTATGTACTTAAAGTGACCTGACAAATCTGAATATTTATTGTAAGACTTCAATATGGCCTGACTTAATTCAAAATTTTGCAAAGATTTGGTTTTATTCGAGAACTAACCCCGCCATTTTAAACGGTTTTATGCACTTTTTAAACCGTTTTAAAGGCTATTTTTTTGGTTTAAAAACCGTTTAAATGTAGGAAATATTAGGTTAATGTGGAAGTTTTTAAACCGTTTTAAAAAAAGTCTGATGTTTGTTTCAATTCCGCCCTAACTCCTAATCCTCCTATGGTGTATCCTGCTCTGGCTATGCAAAAGTAAAGTTGGAGAATATTGACTCAAAGCTGCATGTAAGAAAATGATTGCTTGAAAAAGCTTTTGTTTATATACTAAAAACTGATAAAGATGATGACCTGACACACATCACATCAGCATTGAAATTTTATTTCATTTCTTTAATAAAAACAAAAAAAACAAGTAAAAATTCATATTTGCACAGAAGAAAGAACATCGAAGAGGAGAAAGAGGTATAACACCCTCTTCGAAAAGAGAGGAATCGAGAGTAACATCTTATAGGAAACGAGAGGAAATTATATGATGACAAAAGGCTGGACACAAGGAAGCTCATCTGCCAATTCAAATTCGTGGAGGAGAGGGCACGCAGCCGGTGAATCATCAACTCTAAGATGTTTCCATGGCCTCCCTGTAACAATACAAACTTACAAATACACTCAAAATTCGGGAAAACAGTTCTATGGGTGTCCATTATGGAAGGTAATATTGAATTTGAATTTTAGGGTTTTGGTTTAGGATTTTGGTTATAGATTTACGGTTCTGATTTGAGGCTTTTTCAATTAGGGTATAATTGGGGGGTTTTGAATTTGGTGCAAAATTTAGACTAACGATGTATTATTGTGAGAGATGATTTAGACTTTCAATTGGTAATTCAATTGGGATTTCATTTAGAGTTAAACTAAGTTCAAGGACGATTTCACTGATAGTTGATTGGTTTAATTTTGTATTCAACCATAGGCAGGTCAGGATTGCAAATACTTCAAATGGGTGGATGGTCAAGCTTATGAGTTTAGAGCCAATGAGACTATTGAAAGCATAAGAGTTGTTGAAGATCACGGGACAACCTCTACGCTTATTTACCCGCATCATTCGACTTCAAGCAATAATATTATGAATATCAAAACAGAAAATTTAGTGTTGAAAGTTGTACTTGGTGTGGTGGTACTTGTGGTGTTAGTTGTTGTGCTGGTTGTCCAATTTGTAACCTTGTTGGTTAAAATATGATAGTTAGTCATAAGCTTATGTTTAACAAGACAATGTATTTTGTACGGTCCGTCGTAAGGCTATGTACTTGGTGTGGTGGTTTTGTCCTCCTTATGGTGTATCCAGCTCTTGACTGAAATGTGCATACCTGCAAATTGCTTGAAAAGCTTAGGTTTATGAACTGAAAATGACATGATAAACCGGGTTCCTAGCTTGTAAAACGAGAATATGTCCTGACTTAAGCACCATGTTGTTTGAAAAGCTTAGGTTTACGTACTGAAAATGACCTTACAAACTGGGTTTTTTGCATGTAAAACGAGAATATGTCCTGACTTAAGCACCATATTGCTTGAAAACATCCTGGAAATTGTCATCACAAGTTTGTAAACATCCTGAAAACACGAGCTTCCAAATTAAATTACAATTGCCACATGTCTTCCTTGCCGAATGGTTCCCAACAAACTTAATGTCTTTAAACACCATCCCAACGACATCTAAAAATACTATGACCATTTCATTTCTGTATCAATCTACGAATTTGTCGGATGCAAGATCCATGTTTGTCATGCCAAGCATTAACAACTCAATGTGCTTCAAGGTGTAGACCCCACAATCTCCTCTATAAGATGTACAAAAGCAGTTAGAATGTATATCAATTATAGTTTGATAAGGATTTATCATTGCATTAATACACATATACTTACCCGCACTTATTCTACTTAATGTTATCACGACGAGACACCGACATTGGCTTGTCCAATAATGGTTCACATCTCTTTGCCAGTGGCTCGTACATCTTGACATATCTTTGAACAGTTTGAATGACGGGCTGGATCATCTCGAAAATTTCCTTGTCTGAGTACAGATCCACATTGCAGTCATACATCGTCACACCCCAGTCGCATAGTTCAATTTCTAAGGCAAACCAGTGGGACTCTGTGATGTTGAAGGGCATATATATATGTTTCACATCATCCCATCTCTTGCCATAATCAGCCGGACATGCACCCATCATGTATTTAATCACTGCATCCTCACCTTTACATGGAAAGTCCTTCTGGAAGCGATTGAACTCAGAGGTGACCAAGGTTTGCCAAAATGTGTCAAGCACAACCACCTTCGAAAACCATTCCGGATCCTCTGAAATCCTTTGACGATAAAGGAACATCATTTGCTCCAGATGTTGTAATGGTGCAACAATGTTAATGTATCCACTATAAACGATGTTATAAATGCATAATATTTTGAAAGGATGCATTGGAATATTACCTCACTGACCAACCAGTCCTTTGGGGCAAACAATTTCTCAAAGAACTTCTTATCCAATGCTTGCCCACTCGGTCCAATTCGGGGTTCAATACTGCATGATGGTACATATTCATTTCAATAATAAACAAGGCAATATATCAATTTGTTATTCCATAAGGAATCATTTTAGTACATATACAGGCAATATATAAGTTTATCAGTCCCTAAGGAATCATTTTCCGGTCATATTACTAACAGTCAGGCCATATAACATTTTGGCATTCAATTCATTATTATGTTGAGTAGAATGGTTAAGTCACTAATCTCTCACTTTGCATCCACTTTACCAGGTCTGTTATCCCTTCCACCTTGCTATTTTTGGTAATCTTTTTCGCCAATTTTTGCTCATCCATATTGCGGAAGGGTGATTTTGCCGCCGCAACAAGCTCGCGAGTGCGACTTGGATATGTCTTTTTCTGCACTTGGCAACCCTTCCTTGGTCTCCCCTTCCTCGGCACTTTGGACTCCTTGGTCTCCCCTTCATCATCCCCCACGTCATCACAATCAGCATGTGATACCTTCTCACCTTGAAATTCAGTCCCAGCCTCAACACCTCGCTCATCAGCCTTGGTCCCTCCCTCCACAACATCTCCCTTTGATTCCTCCATAACTCCTTCATCAACCTTGTTGAGTCCCTCCACATCTCCCTTTGGTTCCTCCACAACTTGGTGATGCGACCCTGCCAGTAGATCGCGTGCCAATGCCGGGCAATGCTTCATTGCGTGCCTTAACGCTAGCCAACGCAAGCCATCACCAGAGAACGCGTTCTCCTTCAAAGCGCCACCAGCCAAGCACAAAGATCGCGTTCTATCTCAAGATCCCTTCCATCATCAATGACCGCGTTCATTTAGAGATTGTTTGTTATTTCTGACATTATTATTTTCAGTGTTTTTCTTTTTGGGTGTGTGTTCCACGCGTGTCGCGTGGGCCAGCCCATTAAGCGAGACTCGGCCCATCCGAGTCCCGCTATCTCCTATAAAAGGTTATCTCGACCTTCTGTACTAGGTTACGTCTAATTTGAATTAAAGCTTAAGTTTGAGAGCATATCGCCTCCTTCCTTTGATTGGACGTGAACACCTCTGACTTCTCATCTCCTTCACTCTGCCGCCGACGCTATGGCAATTGCTTGATTCTTCAAGCCAAGTCTTCCTTCGCATCTCCCTTCACTCCGATGCTGACGCTACGGCCCAAGACTTGTCTTTTCAAGTCATCTACCCCCTCCAACAACCGCTTCCGCCATCGCAATACCACCATCAATCATCGCGTTCACCAACTCACACGAGGCCCAAATACTGCGTTCCACTCATTCAACCACAGATTCGACACACACGACTCCCACCAAGATCTCGATCCGACACTCACAAGCAGGAATGCATCAACTGGAATCAGTGCCTTTGATCTTGTAAGTCGCTTGTCAAGTCTCATTTGTTCACAATTTTTTCTTCTCCATCATCTTGCTTCCGCCATTGTCACAAATTTTTTTCTCTTCAAACACATGCTAGTCCTTTCGGTTTCTACAAGAGAATATATTGGCCGATTAATTGATTGATCCACGCGCGAAAATTGTGTGATTTGTTTACATGAAATTTGCGTAATTAATTGATTGATTTCCTTAATTAATTGCTTAAATTTCTCTAATCATATCTTGCATATTTTCTTGTGTGACCGTTATAAATGTACAATAAATCTTCTCTCTCTCCTATCGCGATTTCTTTCCTTATTGTTACTTAGCCGTGTTCTTTTAATTTTATTGTGCAAATCATATCTGAATCAATCTAAAGTCAAAGGAAGATCTCGGATTTGAATTTGAAATTCAAATTTAAAAAAAAGACGCGACAATTAAAAAAAAAAGACGCGACATTCAAAAAAAAAAAAAAGGAAAGCCAAAATAAGGCAACCTTCTTCCCTCACCGACTAGGCTCATCTCTTATCCCTCCACCGTCCAGCTTCACACTTGAAGGTTTGTCTTGTGTGTGCGCGTTGTTTATGCAAGAGGTTAGGACTTCATTCTTTTGGTTTCGTTTGCTTTTGTGCTTGCATATCACACTTGCTTTGCTTGCCTTTAGCCGCCTCACGGCCAAAAGAACGTACCCTCCTACGCGAACACTTGTTACTTGCTAAGTGCTTGCCTTTTCTTTGGTTTTGTATTGTCTTTTGTTCGTTTTTACTCGCGATGTCTGGTCACATTGTGATAGGAAACATGACGGCACCTACTAATCCAAGTGGAGACGGCAATGGTGAAAATGAGCACGCTCCAAATCCACCCTTGGTGCCACAACAAGACCACCACAATAAAGATCCCCTTTTGGCGCTCTCAGATGAACAATGCGAGATACAGGAGTTACGACGCCAAGTTGCTCAACTCCACTCCATACAGCGCGTCACACCCGTGATGACCGCGCCAACACAAATGATCCCAATGGATGCAGCGGGAGGACTGCGACAAAATGACGCTGGTCCAAGCCAACAACGCGTGGATAAGGGCAAAGGGTTGATGCCTTCGACCTCCAACCTCCAACCGTGCCTACAACATCTTCAATCCGTCATAGAGAGTCGCCAAGGATATGTGTCGCACCGCGATCATTACGCCATGCGCGCAAATCCTAACGACTACGACACCGGCTCCGACCGCGACAATGATTATCAAGGTGAGTTTTCTGAACCATACGACTTTGATGACAAGTATGCATCTCGACGCACCCCGCGCCGAGTTCAAGGCTCAGCACCACGCGAAGGCCGAGTACGCAAAGATGGGTTAGCCACTGCGATGCCGCAAAGACCCAGTTGCCGTCCCAGTGGGCACATGCGACGCGATGATGCCGCTTTGGGGATGCCAACTACCCAGCCACGAAGCTACGATGTGCGTGAACACCTACGACATCAAAGTGCTCGGACGCCATGCTACGAGTCCGATGGCTACGCGTCAATCACACCCAGAGTCCAAGACGACTTCGACGAGTACGACGACGAGGAAGTTGAAGACTCCGGTATGATAAATTCTGGCTATTCTTACCCCCTTTTGGTGATCCTATTGAGTTGCAGGATCGGCCCGCGGACTGGGTTCCGCCACCGTGGCTCCAGTTCCAACCCCAACAACCATTCCAGGGCAACATGGAATAGGGCACACGCGGCTAACGCCGCAAAGAAAGGATGCGCGACTATCGTCACCAAGGCGAGGAAGCTGCCCAACCGCGGCGCCGACGCCGCGACGATGTCAATGCGCCCCATGGTGAGTTCGCAACTCGCAATATCCAAAGAGACCGCGATCCACATCCTGCAGCGCAACCTCACATGGAAGCTCCGATCGTGCCCCGCTACAATCGCAATGAAGTGAAGGTAAAAATCGAGCACTTTTTGGGTGAATATGATCCCGCTGTGTTTCTTGAGTGGGTGCAGGCTATAGAGTATACTTTGCGATATTTCCGCATTCCTACAGAGGAGCATGTTGACGCCGCAACGCCTCACTTCAGAGGCGCTGAACGCGTCTGGTATCACATGTTCGTGGATGATCGCGTTCGCTGACGTCTCGCACCCATCATAGATTGGCACCAACTTGTCTACGTGATGATAAAGAAGTACGTGCCCGCGGACTATAGAAACCAAATGCGAATGGAGATCGTAATGGCGCGTCAAGGCTCCAAAACATCACTGGAGTTCTTCTCTCAGTTGGAAGACATGTACTACAAGGCAAGCATTAGCGTCGCCCCATCTATGCTAAGAACAAAGTTTCTAAGTGGTCTGAACGCGCCAATCCGTGACCAACTTGAGATCTTGCCCATCAAGGATCTCAACACGTTGACCCATACGGCGATGCAGGTTTACAACCAGCTCGCGCATCGCAAGCACTCCTCTTGGCAACCAGGCCACACCAGGTATGAATCTAACCCTGGTCATTCCCTTACTACTGATATACGTGCGCCAGTCACAGGAACCACCGCATCCAGCCAAGAACGACATGGCAAGAACGCGTTGCCCACCTCCAATGCAGCTCATGTGACCACCACAAAGGGCTCCTCACAGAGCACTGAGCGTGCGCGTGACCTTGAATGTTTCAAATGAGGAGGGCACGGCCACTACAAAAGGGATTGTCCGAATAACAGAAAGGTCATCTTCTTCAACACTGCAGCCGGATATGAATCATATGAGGAGGAAGTGGCACCGCTTGAGGCCATTGAAGAAGGAAATGACAAAGAACGCGAGGACGCTTATGCGTATGAGGCTGTCACGCTCCGGCACACCTCTCAGCCTTGTCACGCATCGCATTCTCACAGTCAAAGAGGACACTCTAGTCGACCAACGCGAGAACCTATTTCACATGCGTTGCCTGGTCAAGACGGCATCCCTGAGTGTAATCATCGATGGAGGAAGCTGTTGCAACATCGTCAATGAGAAGGTGGTCAACCATCTCAGCCTGCCGACAACGCCTCATCCATAACCATATGACATACAATGGCTATCTTCAAGCTCAGGTAACACTGTCTCACGGCATTGTTTTATTCCCTTTTCCATTGGTCACTACAATGACACAATTTATGTGATGTGATTGCAATGGACGCCATCCATCTCTTGCTTGGGCGTCCATGGCAGTTCGATCATCGCGTGCTTCACGATGGGTATCTAAACACCTATGTGTTTACCTACCACGGGAAGCGCGTGACTCTCTTACCTATGTCTCCCCATGAGATTTTACAGGATCAAGTCGAGCATGATCGAGAAAAGACTTTGGATGCAGCAAAGACCGCATCAACACCAAGCAGCAGGAGATCACGCACTTCCTTAGGGCAAGACATCACTTCCAAAACCACCACGCCTAAGGATAAAACGCATTGCAGAGACATTGTCAGCACCGCGTTGAAAGACTCTTGTGATCACCGTGTGCTTCTCATGCGGCCAATCTGTCAACCTTTGCCCAGCCTGACACCTCTGAGGCCGTTCGCCAACCTGTCGTGCACTTCGAAGGAACATGAGCACACAACCGCAGCCAACCGCGCTGAGCAAGTCCACGAGATTCATCGTGCAATGCATTACGCGCCGATACACACCAGTGGCCGTTGTTGCATCGTGTTCAAACCCGGGATCCAAATGTGGCTGCACTTATGCGCGTTGCATTTCCACTCGAGGGACACCCATAAGCTACACTCTTGCGGAGAGCGATCATTCCGCGTTGTACATTCAATTGAAGATACAATTTCCCCTCTAACATTCGATGATGGTGAAGCGGGGACGCTTCACAGCCAAGTGGGGGAGGGTGATGCGACCCTGCTAGTAGATCGCGTGCCAATGCCGGGCAATGCTTCATCGCATGCCTCAATGCTAGCCAACACAATCCATTACCAGAGAACGCGTTCTCCTTCAAAGCGCCACCAACCAAGCACAAAGATCCCGTTCTATCTCAAGATCCCTTCCACCATCAATGACCACATTCATTTAGAGATTGTTTGTTATTTCTGACATTATTATTTTTAGTGTTTTTCTTTTTGGGTGTGTGTTCCACGCGTGTCGCGTGGGCCAACCCATTAAGCGAGACTCGGCCCATCAGAGTCCCGTATCTCCTATAAAAGGTTATCTCGACCTTCTGTACTAGGTTACGTCTAATTTGAATCAAAGCTTAAGTTTGAGAGCATATCGCCTCCTTCTTTTGATTGGACGTCAACATCTGTGACTTCTCATCTCCTTCACTCCACCGCCGACACTACGGCAATCGCTTGATTCTTCAAGCCAAGTCTTTCTTCGCATCTCTCTTCACTCCGCTGCTGACGCTACGGCCCAAGACTTGTCTTTTCAAGTCATCTACCCCCTCCAACAATCGCTTCCGCCTCGTAATACCACCATAAATCATCGCGTTCACCAACACACACGAGGCCCAAATATCGTGTTCCACTCATTCAACCATAGATTCGACACGCGCGACTCACCACCAAGATCTCGATCTAGCACTCACAAGCAGGAACGCATCACTTGGTCATCAACCTTGGTCCCTCCCTCCACATCATCTCCCTTTAATACCTCCTCAGCATCCACACCTCCGTCATCAATCTTGCTTCCTTCCTCCACAACATCTTCCTTTGGTTCCTCCATAATTCCATCATCAACCTTGCTGAGTCCCTCCACAACTCCATCATGCACACCCTCATCAGACACTGATTTTGTTGCCACCTCATCTTGTGTTGCCACCACAGTCCCATCAATAACCAATTCCTCATTAACCAACTCCTTGCTGAGTCCCTCCTCATCTTATAGTGTTGCCTCATTAACCAACTCCTCATTTACCCCCTCCTCAGTTGTTATCCCCCGTAGTATTGTAGCTGACAGTGAATTTGGTGCATCCCCTTGAACTTCTTGCTCATTTACCATTGCAACATCTTCACCCGCCTCTTCCTGACAACCTACATTATCTGTAACATAAGCATATGGGGGCGATCCAACCTTCTACACCTCCCATTGTCCACCAGTTAACACAATTGCACCATCATCTTGCTCTCTATCCATTGTCTCCTGAAACGATGATATATGGTCTGAAATAAGCAAATATTTTATGAAATGTCCACAAATGGACTGAAAAGTGCATATATAAACTGAAATGTGCATATATGGACGGAACTGTCTCCTGAAACGATGATATATGGTCTGAAATAAGAAAATATTTTTTGAAATGTGCATAAATGGACTGAAATGTGCATATATGGACTGAACTGTGCTTATATAAACTGAAAAAGTTAGGCATACCTCATCAGACTCTCCCTGTTTGGAGTCATTCCCTTCAGACTCATTCTCTTTGTTATCTTCAGACTTTGACTTTTCCTCTTCTTCATCTTCATGCTCTGACTCATCTGTAATACCCCTCAATTTTAGAAAGGGTATTTGAGTAATTTTCCCAACTCTCGTTCTGTAAGCGAGACGTGTTGGGCAATATCTGTAATCCCAGTGAGATCTTTTGAACGTATTATTATACGTTTAATTTTTGTATTGGGTCTAGAATATTTTTAGAGGTACTAAAAATAAGACCTAGCCAAGACCGCGAGAGGAAACCGCGGCCAAGAAGCTAGAGGTGCGAGCGCGGGATAACCGCGACCGCGGTTTTAAAACCACGGGCGTGGTTTTGTCTATGGACAACCGCGATCAAGGTTTTGAAATCGCGATCGCGGGTCTCTGCTGCGTCTTCTTCTTCGTTCTTATTCGAGCTTCGCCGATTCGCTTTTCCCCACGTTTCGTAACTCCACCGTTGAGGGAACTCGGATCGTTTTGTCTGGCCGGCGTTACGCTCCCTCCAACTCTATAAAAGGTGGTCTCCAGCTCTGGAATTCTTCATCCTCATCTCTCTCAATCCCTCTTTCTCTTGTTTTCTTATTTCGTCGGTTGTCTCGAGTCTGTCGGAGTGTTCGTCAGAGCTTGTGGTGGTCGTCGAGGTGCCTTTGGAAGCTTGAGGGGGGTAGCCTTGCAAGGAGGAAGAGGAAGGGTCGAAGTCAAAGTCGGTAATGCTTCGAAACTTTCCTCACAGTCACGTCTGATGAACAACCGTGACCGCGGAGTTCATCACCGCGACCGCGGCCTGCCCAGAAAACCGCGACCGTGGGTGTGATAACCGCGACCGCGGCTCTATGCAGCAGAGCCGCAATCGCGGCATACCCGCTGTGGTCGCGGCCTTGGGTCTTCTTTTCGTATTATTCCTACCTTAGGGTAATTTTAACTTAGGTTTTCTTACCTCGTTTTGCATGCATCATCGGAATGGACCTTGGGACGTCGGTGGGCTTCGACGGGATTTCCAGAAGGTTGTTGAGTCTGTGTCCTGTATTCCCGACCCACAAATCTTCGTTCGTCTAATTCAGGCAAGTGGCGGTTTGCTCTTTCTTATCATTCCATGTTTTTGTTAATTATCAATTATTTTAATTGTTAATTAAATTGGGATGAAGTGTTGTTTTCATTTGGAAACAGATTTTATAAATGTATGATTAAAATGTGATATTATAATAGGTTGTATTTATTGCTAGAAACAACCTTACTATATCTGTTATTACCGTGATGGTATTGGTGTGGATTTTATGTGTGAACTTGAATATGTAGTTAGAACGAGTATTCGTAGGAACGCTATGTACCTTGCGAGGTCTAGCCGTTTCTTTATAACTGTGGTGCATAGGATGTTCAAGCCCTAACACCCTTCCCTGGTCATGACCGTCCCTTATCCGAATATAGGGGTGGTGCACTAAGATGGTGCCAACAATCGGGATTTATTCCCCAAGATATCTCTCGTGATGAGATGATACTCCTTAAAAGCTTTAACATGAAATGTACGTTTTGGAATTAAATAAGATGAGTGTGATTATGCACATAATTAATATATCCTCGGGCGAGGAGTACAACGTGGAAACTGCCCGAACTTCGGTTAGAGTAAGTCTTCTTTCCAATCTGGATTCGCATTACGCGGTGAGGTTGGTCATTGACCCAAATGATCAAGTCATTTTTAAACGCTTGTATGAAAACTATAACGTTCCCAAACATTTGTCATACTTTCCCATAAGAGTTAATTCCTTTGGAGTCTTCTTTTCAGTGCATGTCTAAATTCTAATCATTCCGTGAAAGTTCCGGGTTATATATCGTTCCTTCGGTTATTATTCGAAGGACAATGATAGTAAACGGTTACGATCACTAGAACCATTCTGTTTTCACCCTTGCATAGTCTTTCATTAGACTAACCAACCGGGTTTTATTCCTTGCATGGTTGGCTGGTGTCATCCGTCCTATACGGCACATCAGTGGTTTGTTCCTGAAGACTCGAAGTAACCAATTGAAGAAGAGGCTTGCAGTTGAAGATTTAAGTGTCATTATTTCAAGGTTGTTAAGTGGTATTTTCATATATATATTTTTATAACCTAGTCATGTAATAGGTTTATTCTTAAAGTCTTCCGCTTTGTAATCTAAAAGTCTTCCGCTATAATTTCACTCTGTTGTAAATTGTTATTGAGAAATCTTTTAATAAAAATGGTTGAGTTCCATTTAAAAATGACTTCCGCTGTTTAACCTTTCGTTATTTAATATGTTTATTTAAGATTAATTGTTCCGACTAAAGCCTAGGGTGACTTTGGACAATAACGTCTGAGGTCACTAGCGTGTGGCACTACCGACGTAAGTCGGGGGTGTTACAATTATGGTATCAGAGCAATGGTTTTAACATTCTTGGCCTATTGTTAGTTTTGAGAATTTTCGAAAACTAATTTTGAAACTATTTTCAACCTATTTTCTATTAAAAAGGAATTTCGAGAATTTAAATGTTAAATTTAAAAGTTTTAATTGTTTATTGGAATTTAATTTAAAATAATGATTTAGCTACTGGAACTTCAAAAGTTATTTATAGTTGATTTATAAATGGCGTGTTATAAGCGATTAAATTAAGTTTATGATTGTAACTTTAAAAGTGTGATTTTGATCTTAGTAAGAGTTTTGTGATAAACGTATCACTAGTTTGAGAAACTAACTTTATAAATAATTATTTTTATATAAGGTTTAAAGGTATAAAGTATGAAGTTTAAAAATATAAGGTTTAATAGTAAGTGGTTTTTCAAACTTCGGCAAGCTTCGAGTTGTTACTTATTCCTTAGATCCATTCTTAGGAATATTGTTTCTCCTTAGGTTTAATGTCATTTAAAGGTTGACATTTCTCCTAGAGTTCCCACTTTCAAAAAGAGAAGAAGGTCATTTCTGCGGTTAATGGTGGTGGGCCAGTCAAACTGATATAAAGTTATTAGTTTGGACCCTTATAATTCGTATCATAACGTAATTGACTCAGTGTCATTTACAAGTTGGAAAAATTCTAAACTAACGTTATGGTTCATCAATAGATGATGGGCACCCGGTCCACCAACCAAGCAGCTAACGAAAGTCCTAGCAACGGTTCTCGAATTCGGCTGAAGAGTGCTACTCCGCAAGGGGAAGACGCGGGATCTGGCTCACGTAATAATGACCCGACCCTACGGAAGGATGTTCATCAGGGACAAGCGGACCCCCAAGCTGCAAGGGGAGTTCCACCTCCTGCCCCGACCATGCTGAATGCGACGACCATTGGGCAGATAGTGGGGCTAGTGGTCGAAGTATTAACGGCTCGGGTGATACCGCAAACCCAAGCGGCCCCTATACCTCAAGTCGCAGCTAGTGTGGAGGCACAGATTAAGACAAAGGGTGGGCAACAGAATCGCAGGGCTAGCTCGTTCAAGCGGCCGGCGTCGCCCACCAAGTTCGAGAAGTTTGGTCGTACTAAGACCAAGGCGACTCAGTCTAGCTCCGCCAAAGGCTCAGGCTGGAGTAACGGCGTGATTCAATGCCACAACTGTGGTCAAGCTTGGCACAAGAGTCCTAGTTGCCAAAAGGATAAGAGGGTATGTTACAATTGTGGGAGGAAAGGCCACATAAAGGCATACTGTAGGCAGAAGGGCCTAAGGCCAAAACAAGCATATCAGGCCTCAAAAGCTGGCAGTGGGCAGAACCCAAGGGCAGAAGTGTCTGCTCCGGAGCAATTTGTTGCTCGTATCAAAGGCAAGGCGCATATGGAATCTTCGGGTCAAGAGCAACGACTCTTTGTGATACGTCACCCCGACGGGAGGGAAGCCCTGTACGAGTGGTAGTATTTTGTAAGGCTTTTGAGAATAAGGAGCGATGACTTGTGTCGATAGTCTCCATAGTTTAGTAATCTGTCTATTCAACTTTTTGTCAGTTGTTTTATGTAATGTTTCGAATAATAAATAAGTGTTTCCTTGTTTCGGAAATTACTAAATTCGTTACTATTGCAAATGGTTCGTTCAAATGAGACTCCGTGAGTGCCAAAAACAGTTTATGTCACATGTGGATAAGGGTTGTCAGGACTCATAAAGGAGGGGTAACGTATGGAGCCTAGATGTTCGTTCCCTACATGGTTAACACCAAGGGCGACTCTATTACTGAATTCCTAGATCCATTCTTAGGAATCTATCTTTATTCTTGAGTAATGTCACATCGGTATGACATTAATTACTCCCTTCGTTGAGCTAACGAGCGTTATCTCGTGAGTTGAGTTTTACCAAAATTCCTTAATGTAAAGGAAACAAATGTATGTGGTTAATGCTCTATGGGATTAAGAATTTTCTTCTCATATGTGTACCCTAAACATTTGTTCTGGTAAAAGTACATAGGAATGCACTATATGAAGTTCAGAATGCCTAGTTGTGAGGTCGTACTGTAGTCATCTAAGTGGATAGATTGCTGAGAAGAGAATAAATGTATATAGGAGATAATTCATAGGGAATCCAGTTTCTCTAAAAAGGATCATACTCTATTACGACCTGGAGTAAAACCTTAGGACCCAAGGGTGTGAAGTCATAAGTATTATCTGAGGTTTCGTTAGGAGGCTTTCCTAGAAGAAACGACATAAGGATTGGATGGAGAGTGATCGATGTCTGTTAAGGCGATTTGATGTCACGTTTAGGGAAAGTAAAGTGATTGGCCGCAATTGTGCTAATTGATTTATCACGATCTTGTTTTGAGGAAACTAAAGGTTTTGAGTTAGAAGTGAGCTTTAGGGCCAAATTTAACTGGGCCAAAGAACCGAATCAGTGAATTGTACTTTCCAGGGATATGGAGTTATGATATCGGGATATTTACAAGGTCTGATATGTGGATTTTAAGAGAGTGTGACGTGTATAAGGCCGATGATATAGCACTTTTGGGAGATTAAGTTGTGAAACGATTGCTTTGGGAGAAAGCTCACTTAAAATTGAAGGGTTATGGTGTAGGGCCTAGTTATTCGGAGGATATCAATAAACAAAAGGATGTAGCATGGGAAATTGTCGTATGTGCATTTAAGGAGTAAAGTAACAAAGGTTACTCGTACGTACCCATTGAAGGATTTAGGATGTGAAGTGATTGATTTTGAAGGCAAGGTATCGTTCATCTATATGGTATTTTTGAGTAAATAGAATTGAGGAACCTTAAAGGTTTAAGTTAGAGATTGAATAATGGAATACATTAAGTTAATCTTGGATAAATAGTATATATCAGTAAAGCAAAAGGGTGCTTGATTTGGGATAATAAATCGTATGAGGACAACTGGTTGCTTAAGGATTTTTGGGTGAGTAGCAAACTCGACCGGTAAAAGTTTGTTACGATTTTGAAGGTCAATAGGGTGGTATAGAGTAAGTATGTGGACGATATCAAGTGGACTTGAGGAAAATGTGACCCACGTCTATTAAGGTGATCGTATGGCACGTTTGGGTAAAACGGGAGTATAATCTTGTGGAATAGATTATTAGATCATGTTGAGATAATCGGACATAGGTTATGGTGTGATAAATTATGGGACCACATGCGTAAAGATTTGAGTTAAGATATGGCACAAGGGCCAATTGTGATTAAGGTAACCAATGAAATAGGTGAGCCGTGTATGTAAAGAGTAAGGCCTACATGACAAGTGGAAGTACTAAGTTGAGGTAAAGTTGAATTCTATGTATGTACTTGAGGATCAGATTGTCGAAAGGAAGTTAGTAGAAAAATATTGTATTCTTCTGTTTGAGGACATCAAGGTCTTTATGAGGAATAGGGCAATATAGCGAGGTTATATTGGAGATTATAATGGATACTCTGATTAAAGCAATGGTAATCTTGTGGATGATCATATCGATTCTAGCGAGAGTAAGGAATGTAGGTAGTGTAGTAAGTGGAATCATGATCGAATAAATAGTTCAATTTTGGTGATATAGGTTACGAAGTCCAAATTTATTTAAGGATATCAACTTAAGGGAGATAAAGTATGTACTCTGAGAGGGGTTATAAAGAGAAAGGTGAAAGAGGAATGTATGTTCTCATGCTTAAGGTATAGCGAGTCTATTGCGATCATTTTTGGAGACTATTGTCCTAAAGATAATTATGACTTTGTGGATATAGTCACGAGTTAATACAAGTGTAGCACATGGAGATAGGTTATGCGAGATAGTGGTATGGTTGAGGAAACAAATTGTTTTCCTAGGAGCAAGTACAAGGATGAGATGATTAAGGATATTAAGATCAGGTAGTGAGATTATGGTGAAACCGGTCCCTTTAGTTTAGCGATGCTAGTTTCGGGGTTGAACTATTTTGAGGGGGTAGTAATATAATAATCCTCATCTTACCATAGGGGTAATATGATAGAATGTATGTCTGGTAAGCAAGTTATAGAATTTTCTTAGGTTGGGAAGGGTCTAAATTATGGTTAACCTTACGTTAACTGTAATTTGAACCAACTTATAGATATTAACCTAGAAATTCCTGAACCAATTTACAAAGTGTGAAATGGGTTAGGCATGGTTAAACTTATACGGTTGGGTAACTTAGTATAAGGTCGCATCTCCGGGTTGTTATCAGCCAAGTTTCGGGGTCAAAACTTCTTTTAAGGGGGTAGTGATGTAATACCCCTCAATTTTAGTAAGGGTATTTGGGTAATTTTCCCAACCCTCGTTCCGTAAGTGAGACATGTTGGGCAATATCTGTAATCCCAGTGAGATCTTTTGAACGTATTATTATACGTTTAATTTTTATATTGGGTCTAGAATATTTTTAGAGGTACTAAAAATAAGACCTAGCCAAGACCGCGAGAGAAAACCGCGACCAAGAAGCCAGAGGCGCGAGCGCGGGATAACCGCGGGCGCGGTTTTGTCTGTGGACAACCGCGATCGCGGTTTCGAAACCGTGATCGCGGGTCTCTGCTGCGTCTTCTTCTTCGTTCTTATCCGAGCTTCGCCGATTCGCTTTTCCCCACGTTTCGTAACTCCTCCGTTGAGGGAACTCGGATCGTTTCGTCTGGCTGGCGTTACGCTCCCTCCAACTCTATAAAAGGTGGTCTCCAGCTATGGAATTCTTCATCCTTAGCTCTCTCAATCCCTGTTTCTCTTGTTTTCTTATTTCGTCGGTTGTCTCGAGTCTGTCGGAGTGTTCGCCGGAGCATGTGGTGGTCGCTGAGGTGCCTTTGGAAGCTTGTGGGGGGTAGCCTTGCAAGGAGGAGGAGGAAGCGTCGAAGTCAGTAATGCTTCAAAACTTTTCTCGCAGTCGCGTCTGATGAACAACCGCGACCGCGGAGTTCATCACCGTGACCGCGGCCTGCCCAGAAAACCGCGACCGCGGCTCTGTGCAACAGAGCCGCAATCGCGGCATACCCGCTGTGGTCGTGGCCTTGGGTCTTCTTTTCGTATTATTCCTACCTTAGGGTAATTAACTTAGGTTTTCTTACCTCGTTTTGCGTGCGTCGTCGGAATGGACCTTGGGACGTCAGTGGGCTTCGACGGGATTTCCAGAAGGTTGTTGAGTCTGTGTCCTGTATTCCCGACCCACAAATCTTCGTTCGTCTAATTCAGGCAAGTGGCGGTTCGCTCTTGCTTATCATTCCATGTTTCCGTTAATTATCAATTATTTTAATTGTTAATTAAATTGGGATGAAGTGTTGTTTTCGTTTGGGAACAAATTTTATAAATGTATGATTAAAATGTGATATTATAATAGGTTGTATTTATTGCTAGAAACAACGATTATATCTGTTATTACTGTGATGGTATTGGTGTGGATTTTATGTGTGAACTTGAATATGTAGTTAGAACGAGTATTCGTAGGAACACTATGTACCTTGTGAGGTCTAGCCGTTTCTTTATAACCGTGGTGCATAGGATATTCAGGCCCTAACACCCTTCCCTGGTCATGACCGTCCCCTATCCGAATATAGGGGTGGTGCACTAAGCTGGTGCCAACAATCGGGATTTATTCCCCAAGATATCTCTCGTGATGAGATGATACTCCTTAAAAGCTTTAACATGAAATGTACATTTTGGAATTAAATAAGATGAGTGTGATTATGCACATAATTAATATACCCTCGGGCGAGGAGTGCAACGTGGAAACCGCCCGGACTTCGGTTAGAGTAAGTCTTCTTTCCAATCTGGATTCGCATTGCGCGGTGAGGTTGGTCGTTGACCCAAATGATCAAGTCATTTTTAAACGCTTGTATGAAAACTATAACGTTCCCAAACATTTGTCATACTTTCCCATAAGACTCAATTCCTTTGGAGTCTTCTTTTCAGTGTATGTCTAAATTCTAATCATTCCGTGAAAGTTCCGGGTTATATATCGTTGCTTCGGTTATTATTCGAAGGACAATGATAGTAAACAGTTACAATCACTAGAACCATTCTGTTTTCACCCTTGCATAGTCTTTCATTAGAATAACCAACCGGGTTTTATTCCTTGCATGGTTGGCTGGTGTCATCCGTCCTATACGGCACATCAGTGGTTGGTTCCTGAAGACTCGAAGTAACCAATTGATGAAGAGGCTTGCAGTTGAAGATTTAAGTGTCAGTATTTCAAGGTTGTTAAGTGGTATTTTCATATATATATTTTTATAACCTAGTCATGTAATATGTTTATTCTTAAAGTCTTCCGCTGTGTAATCTAAAAGTCTTCCGTTGTTTAACCTTTCGTTATTTAATATGTTTATTTAAGAATAATTGTTCCGATTAAAGCCTAGGGTGACTTTGGACAGTAACATCTGAGGTCACTGGCGTGTGGCACTACCGACGTAACTCGGGGGTGTTACATCATCACTCTGATCTGTTGACTTCACCTCCCTCATGCTCTTCTGGTGTTGTGTAATGTTGGGTTCATCATCACTTTTAACCTCCCTAGACTCTGGTTCTTGGTGTTCTCTAATGTCTTGATCACTTTCATCACTAGATGAAGAGGCCACTGTTCTAAAAGCTTTGCCTCTTATGAACTTCTTTAACTCAAGGACTTCCTCCCTTAACAGATCATGCTTTTCATTCAGAGTATGCATCGTTTCAAGCAATTCATTCAAACAACACATCAATTGCCTTTGGTCCAAATCCTCAATGTTTCCACCTTGCCCTCCCTTACCAACTCCCTTGTCCTTTTTACCAGCCCTTTTTTTTTTTGGCTTCAGCTGCTTAACAATCTGATCCAAGGATTTGTGTCCTTCCTCCTCCGGGAAGTAACAACTTTCTTTCAAGTCCTCTCCATCCTCCTCAACAAGGATCTGTTTAGCAGCGAAAGTCCCCTCTATGGCATCAGAAATCGAATCCAAGCTTGGCCTACTCGTTTTAAGCCACCTCACACCTCGGGGTTGCACAACTTTATTCAGCTTTTGGGCAAACGTTCTGCCAATATGGGGCACTGCCTCATACAACCATATCTGAAACAAACAGAATTGGAATTAAACCACAATTATGACTAGAGGCATTAACCTTTCTCAATTTTATATATTCAACTACTAACACATTACCTGAAACACCATCGGGAAACTCCTTATGGTGTATCCTGCTCTGGCATTGTCTGAACGTGCAAGTGTAGCCTTAGCTGACTCCATTCTTGTGTCCAAAGCAGAAGTCAGACTTTGATAGAGGTCAATATATGCACTCCTACCCCTTGAGAAATTATTGAAACGATCCAAGTCTTGGGTCAATTTCACATGTAGGGGTCTGACCTCCCTCTTCTTATCACCCCCCCAGTACAACACCCTCAAGAATTAACAACAAGGACATCTTCAACTTGAATACATTTTCCTCCCGATACGATAAGAACTTGGTTAAAAGGTTAGCAATGGTAATACTCCTCACACCAAAAAAATCAAAGACTGCCTTCTTATCCTCCAAATTGTCCTTATCATCGAGCATCCCACAATTCAGTCCTGTTATTAGCTTAAACTCCTCTATTGAAAACCTACATGGTTGTCCACCAAGATCATACCATGTCTCAAACTGCTTTTTTGTGTCCAGTTGCCTAAACAACACATGGTGAATCAGCTGTGCAGACAGTTTTACGTTTTTCATAATTTTTACAATTGGGCCAAAGGGGCCTGCAAAACTGTCTGCCAGTCTATTCGAGTTAAGGTGTTCTCGATACAATTCAGATACTGAAGCCTTGAGTTCTGATTTATCCGACCATAAAACAACTCCTCAGAATGCCACTTGTACATTATCTGTAAAGAATGACATTCACAAATACATGACAGGTAAGAATGACTTTCATATTCACATAAAAGAAAGAAAGGCACCATCTTACTTTGTCAGGTAACGATATATGTTTTTCAGGAAAAAAAATATTTTATCAGACTACATTTTCGTTTGTCAGGCCAAAAGGAAGTTGTTCAAGACAAGTCGTTACCCTAGACTATAACTTACAATTTTGTATCAACATGAATCAAGCTACTATGACATTCTAACCACACAACAAATACATGACATTCATATTCACATAAACCCGAAAACTTACTTTGTCATGTAAGATAAGTCGTTTTGTCAGAATACATTTTGGTTTGTCAGGCCATATGGATGTCAAGAGTTTAGACTACTATGACTTTTCCATACTTTTCCATGCTCTGTTTTTTACAGAGTAAATCATGCTCTGTTTTTTACATAATTTTAGCATGAAGTTTATCCAGACCCTAAACCTAGCATGCATCACAAATTTCAGACAAAATATTGCTTTTTTCAGGTAAGTCAAGAGTTAGAGAAGACAACTAACCCCGCCAACCGACTTCGATGGCTCCTTCCTCGACCTCTTGGCTTTTGGTTCTTCAGCCTCCGAGATTCACAGTTTCCTCTTCTTCACCGAAACGACTGGACTCGGTGATTCTTCTTCTTCCGACGAGCTGTAGGCTCTCTTCATTCGGCCACTCGGCACAGTAGCCGCCTTCTCATTCGCCGGATGTTCTTCGCTTTCCTCAACCCTCTTTCTCCTCGAAAGTGTAGAAGCCTTCGCCTTCTCGACTCTGGCTTTCGCAGACTGCAAACCTCTTGTCTTCACCATTCTCGATCTGGGGATTTAGTAAGGGCTTCAGAAATGGCTTCACAAAGGGCTTCAGAAAAGGGCTTCACAAAGGGCTTCGCCTTCTCGACTTTGGGGATTTAGGATTTGGTTTCACGAATACTTGATTCGGGGATGAAAGGAAAAAGCGAGATTAATTAGGTTCTTGAGAGCCGAAAAGATTTTGGGGAAGAAACGGATGGAAATGATGAACTGCTACCGGTTGAACAGGTACTTGATTACACTACTGATACAACAGTTTAAAATTAACTGCTTCTTTAAACCTTTCCAAAACACTTTTATGTGTTTTGAAAAAGTTTTATTCATAATTCATTTTACCTTTTTAGTTTTGAAAAGTTTTTGCAGCTTTTTGGTACTTTTGCAATACTTTTTAAAACCTGGTATTTTTGCAAAGAGCTATGCAAAAGTTGGTATTTTTTGCAATTCCGCCTAATATATATCGGTAATAGGCGAAAGTACTTAGGGCATCTTTAACCAAGTCCCATGCCATGGGTCTTTTAGCTTTATTTTGGATGAATTAATTGCTAAAAGACCCATTGTGTAGGAGGGGCTTTTATTAGGGGCTTTTAGATTTAGTTTAAATTACAATTATATCTTTTTATTTATATTAAATTATCAATATATCCTTTATAATATTAAATTACAATTATATCCCTTATTATATATTAAATTAAAAAAATATTTAAAAAAAAATCATACATAAAATGCTTTAATGATATTTTAATATAATTATTTTGTTATATTACTTATTTAAAATTAAGACAAACATACATTGATATTAAAATCAACAAAAACGATGCATAAATTTAAGAAAACAAAACAACACGTTAAAACAACATGAACTAAATCAAATGACCGAATTTAAGGACAAACATCACACGATACAATGATTTGTAAAAGTTAAATTGGTATTTATTTTATTCAACAAAAGCAATGCATATATATATGGATTTTTAGCACGTTAGGGCATATTAAAATTTGTAAATAAAATACATAAAATTTATTTACAATGTAATTTTCATATAAATAAATTAAATTGGTACTTATTTTATTTTAAACCACCAATAATAATAATAAAATGATTTATTTTCACTTAATAATACCTATAATACAAAAAAATACTAAAATCTATCAAATATATACAAAATGGATGTCTATGGATAGAGAAAATGTAATTAGAATTATGGTAATTTTTTTTTAATCAACCGATTTTTATATAAATGATTTTTTTTCAAAAAATAACGGACAATCAAGAATAAATCCTGGCCGTTCGTGGCGTGCCACGCGGTGCGCATCAGGTGCGCACGAGCACGCGTCAATCAGCCAGCGCCGCGTGGCACTTTCATGTCAGCTGAGGCCAAGGGACGCATTTGGTTTTGGGCAAATACGACGTCGTTTTTGGACAACGCGGAGGCAAAAAAAATTACGGGCCAAACAACCCCTATTATAAAGCTCTTGGGACGGTCCCGTTTTTTGCCCAAAATTCGAGACCCTTCATGTGTCTTTTAGCCCAATTTCAATAGTTTAATATAAATGGCCTAAAAGCCCCATACATAGGACCCCGTTAAATATGCTCTTAGATGCGCCATTTTATGAACAAATTGTGTAAATTAAATCCTAACCTTAGAATTTTGCCAAATGTCAATTCATAAGATTTATTCATATTTTATTAATTGTTTATTGAAAATATAAAAAGTAGATAACACCATTATTACCATATTACTCACACTCTTCTTTCTGGGTCAGGTTCCGGTGAGGACGGTGCTTCATGATAGGATTGAGGATGTATGAGAGAAGAGGAAAAAATTAGAGGGAAAAGCAAAAAAACGGAGTGAACAGTGGTGGAGGCGCGCGCCCTTATAGGGAAAAGCTTCAATTCGGCCTTGCAGTACAATTGCCGAATTTTTCGCGTATAATTCGCGAATAATTTGGCAAAAAAAATTTCCAAGTCATAAATTTTCCCAGAAAAATCGATTTTGTGTGCATATCATATAACGTGTGTGTGCACATCAGATGCACTGTTGTGTGCATATGTAACTATGTGTGTGTGCATATGGTTTCTGAAATTGTGAATGCCTTTAACATAGTGTTTATGCTTAGAGGACTTGTGTGCACATCAAATAACTTGTGTGTGCACATCAATTATATTGCTGTGTGCATACTCCGTGTGTTCATATGGTCTCGGGTCGTGTGTATACTCGAAAACAAGTGTTGGTATGCACACATGTGTGTGCATACCAAATAACTTGTCGTGTGCACATCCATTATACTATCGTGTGCAGACCCCGTGTGTGCATATGGTCTCAAGTCATGTGCATACATGGAAACAAGTGTTGATGCACACAAACCATGTGTGCATACCAAATAACATGTCGTGTGCACATCCATTACACTATCGTGTGCATACCTCGTGTGTGCATATGGTCTCAAGTGTTGATGCACACAAACCATGTGTGCATACCACGTGTGTGCATATGGTCTCAAGTGTTGATGCACACAAACCATGTGTGCATATCAAATACTCGTTATGTGCATGTCAAATAGACTATTGTGTGCATATCATCCACCTTGTTGTGTGCATATCCATTACGTGCGTGTGCGTATCAAATATAAGCCCAGGAGTCATGTGTTCATACCGCAGAAATCATGTGTTCATACCCAGGAAATCATCCACCTTGTTGGTTATATGTGCACACACACTTTTTTGCGTATGCACACAGATGTGTATTTGATATGCACACATGTCTCTAGCATTAACAACTGTTCCCAGACATGCACACATTCTGAAAACCACATGCACACACCGAGCCTAACATATGCACACATACGTTCTGACATATGCACACAACAGTGTATTACATATGCAAACAAAATCGATTTTTTTTTGCAAAAATTCAAATTTTTGAAAAATATTTTCCAAAAAATTTGCGAATAATTCGGCCGGGCCGAATTTTTGGACGCGCTTGGTGCATCCTGAGTCCTGACACGGGGAACTGTCCTCATTTGAACTTTTCCCCTTCTTTCTTTTCATATTGTCCATCTTCTTTTTCATTCCATTTACCTTTCGATCATCAAAGCCATAGATTTAGCAAAATTAAAATATTTTGTTTCCAAATTTTCAAAATTATATTTGTCCTTCCATATCTCTTTCGATCTCCAAAGCAACTGTTAGGAAGTGAACTTTTGGGAACTTCAGTTCCCTACCATAGTTCCCTTCCTCAGTTTTCCTAGTTTTGATAATGACAAACATCTTTGCTATTAATGTTTCTATTAGTGTGATAAACAGGGAACTTAGGACTCGGAAAGCAAGGAACAGAGATGCTGTCGCCAAACTTGGGAACTGGCGAAAGGAACCCATGCTAGTCGACGCCAGAAACACTTGAAGAATTATGTGAAGGCGGCGACGAGCTGTTTTAGGGTAGATCTTAGTTAGAGAGAGAACTAAAGATTCTATCCGGTTTCCATATATAATAGGAGCATAAAAGATTGTCTTTTATGGAAACAAAGTTGTAAAAGTCGGTAAAGATAATATTTGGTAACAAATGTTATCTTTAAAGATTCCCTTTGATTATTTTATTCACATGATTCGGTTATTGAAGATTCACTATCTCATTAACTAAATCATATAAGTAAAGTGGTCAAACCTCTCTCATCATACATGCATTAACGAGAAGAAACTTTCTGAAGTGCAGAAGAAGAATTGTACCGTGCTCTTTGAAGAAGAACGAAGTAAGTCACTTGCTTGTTACTTGGTTAGGTTGAACTAGGTAGAGAGTCTTTAGTGTGTCTAAGACTTTAATCTGTGTGTTCTATTCTAGTTGATTGTAACCGAAGTATTAATACAAGAAGTAGACTTTGAAATCCTCTTGCAAAAGGGGTAGTGGGTTTTATCTTGGATAACTAGTTGGTTATCAAGGTTCCCACTCTAAGGAACTTGTCTTGAATCTGTTCGTGTTTACTTATTCCGCTGCTTAGGGAACTGAACTTTCAGTTCCCTCGATAACTAACAACGTACGATCCTACAATTGGTATCAGAGCAGGCGCTCTAGATTTGTGTTAGTTTACAGATTTCAAGATGTCTACCTCAAGTGAATTTAGTCTGGGAATCTCCATCAACAAGCCTCACATCCGCAAGAAAGGAGAAGAAGAATGGTGGGAGAAAAGCATGGAAAACCACATTCAAACCATAGACTATCAGTGCTGGCGCGTGATAGAAAATGGCGATGGAACTATTCCTAAGGACTTAACTGAAGACCAATGGAAGCCGGAGTACTATGTCATCAAGGAGAAAAATGCTAAGGCTCGTCAACTCATTCTCAATGGGCTGAACAGAGAAGATATGGACAAAGTGATGGGAATCCCAACTGCTAAAGGGATCTGGACTGCTCTGAAGGAAATGCACGAAGGCAGTGAGGAACTGAAACAGAGTAGGAAGTTTGCTCTAGAAGGAGAGTACCACACTTTTGAGATGCTTGACACTGAAGACATCTCTCAGTATTACTCTCGCTTCACAAGGCTCGTGACGAAACTCACCACTGCTGGAGTAAAACTCGACGAATGGTCAAAATCCCTTGTCATCATCAACGGTCTCAACTCAAAATTTAACCTCATCAAAAGAGTTCTGAAGACTACCCCTGGAATTCAGGCCCTCCCCTTAACTCAAATCATAGGGAAACTTGAAGTTGACGAAAGAGAGTCACAAAAATCCAGTTCTTCCAAGAAAGTGGAGAAGGGAATCACCTTAAAAATCTCAAAGGCTTTTTCAAGACTAGAAATGGAAGAGGAAAATTCTGATCTCGAGGAAGAAGAAGACGAGATAACTGCCTTGATTACGAAGCACGTCAGAAAGCAATTCACCAAAGGAAAGTTCAAGAAGAATTTCCAAAAGAAGGACCTCTCTGAATATCAATGCTACCAATGCAAGGAAAGGGGACATCTGGCAAGAAACTGTCCTAAGAACACTGACATCGATGACAAATCTCAGCACAAGAAGGCTCTCTTCGCAACCTTTGGAGATGACTCAGAAGACTCTGAAGGGGAACCAGAGACGAAGGGAACTACCAGAGGAAGATGTCTAATGGCCAAAGAAGATTCAACTGAATCAGATGACTCTGAGGTATCTTCTTCTGACTTCACTAAGTCTCTTCTAGAATATGCATGACAAAAAGCAACTAGTCAAAATTATTAAGAAACTTGGAAAGGAAACTAGTTCCCTACAAGAGAAACTGGAGGAATATGAAGATGAAATTTCTTGCTTAACTACTGAAAACTCCATCTGGGGTAAGAAATTAGATGAAGCTGAAAAACTATTAGCCAACTCTAAAAAAATGTGTGAGTCCTGCAAAAATGTTAAAACTGAACTCATGCATGCTGTCATTCCCCCAGTTCCCTCAACAGACTCTGAAAAGAAGAATTCCATCCTGCTTAATGAAATCGTGCATAAACTTGATCTTCTCACTCACTCTATAGATGAGAAAACTGTGAATCAAACTGTTTTTGTTAAGCAACGACATGGTCTTGGTTATACTGGTAAAAAGGATTCGGAGGAAACATGCTCCGCTGAAAATGAGAAAATAAGAAAGGAACTGGCCGAGAAAAATGAGTTCCTCAGTGGTGCACTGCAAAACTCTCGTGATAAAGCTCAGTTCCTAGAAGAAAAGGTAAAGGTGCTTGAACAAAAGCCCACAGAAAACCAAACCTGGTTTAATGGTCAAAATGCTCATAAGATGTATGTTTCCCAAGCTCAGGGAACTAAAGGTAAAAACATCAATTTTGAGCAAAGAAAACAGGAAAGACCCTTTCGACCGGGTAAAGGTAAGTATGGTCATGTGGTTTATAATCGTGTATGCTGGCATTGTGGTACAAATGGTCACACTTATCATGATTGCATCCATAAAAAGAAACAAATGGAAGAAAATGCTAAGAAAAGGAACCAGAAAATAAACAACAAGAAAAGGACGCATACTATTACTGATTTGAATGATCCTTACTATTTTGTTCCTTCTTCTAACCCACAGACAAGATTTCAACCGCATTCACCCAGAAAAGCTACGCTTAGCTGGGTTCCAAAAGTATGAGTTCCCTTGTGTAGGACAAAGTGTGACAACAAGACAAATGGTACATCGACAGTGGATGCTCGTGCCATATGACTGGAAACAGAAAGAAAATGTCGTCACTTCAGCAACACCGAGGAGGAACTATCTCCTTCGGAGACAAGAGAAAGGGAACAATCTGTGGAACTGGAAGCGTGAATCTCACTGATCACATTAAGGTAAGTAATGTAAATCTTGTTGAAAATTTAGGTTTTGATCTAATAAGTGTGTCTCAGCTGTGCGATCAAGGGGGAAATGAGGTTCGCTTTACCTCAAAGGAATGTTTTGTGGAAGATAGACAGGGAACTGTGATCCTAAAAGGCAAAAGGTTCAATAATGTTTATATCATTGACCCAAAGTTCGTTCCCAAGGAAAAGTTGTGTCTCTCTTCCATTGATGATCAAACAAACCTCTGGCATCAACGACTTGGTCATGCAAGCATCAAGCTAATCCATAAACTGCATCAAAAGGAACTTGTTCGTGGTCTCCCCAAAATCAACGTTGAAAAGTCAGAAATCTGTTCTGATTGTGTCAAAGGAAAACAGGTTCGTAGTTCCTTCAGGTCCAAAACTCAGGTAAGATCATCCAAACCTCTTGAGCTCATTCACATGGATCTCTGCGGTCCTATGCGCGTTCAAAGCTTTGGCGGTAACAGGTACATTCTCGTACTTGTTGATGACTTCTCAAGATTCACTTGGACTCTATTTATAAAATCTAAGAGTGAAGTGTTTGATAGATTTAGTAAGCTAGTTCCCTTGCTTGAAAAATCGTTAAATGTATCTCTTCGAGCCATTCGTTCCGATCATGGAACTGAGTTCGAAAATAGAGACTTTCTAACTTTTTGCAGGGCACATGGTATTGATCACAACTTTTCAGCTCCATACACCCCACAGCAGAACGGAGTTGTTGAAAGGAAGAACAGGACTTTGGAAGATATGGCTCGCACCATGCTTATTTCTAGTGGGCTCCCACAGATCTTCTGGGCAGAAGCCGTAAATGCTGCATGCTACATTCTAAATCGAGCCATGCTACGCCCTATGCTTGAGAAGACCTCCTATGAGCTGCTTAGAGGACGAGTTCCCAACATCGCTCATCTACGGGTCTTCGGATGCAAGTGTTTCGTCCACAATAATGGAAAGGACAATTTGGGTAAGTTCGACCCCCGTAGCGACAAAGGAATCTTCATAGGATATGCATCCAACAGCAAAGCTTACAAGGTCTTCAACAAACGGACAAAAAAGGTAGAAGAAAGCATTCATGTTATTTTCAATGAAAAATTGCCTTCCCAGTCTGTGCAGGATCCCTCAGTTCCCTCCGAAGATCCATTTCAACGACCACATGAAGACTCCGATGAGTAAACGAACAAGAAATTAATAAGATAAGTATACTTCTTCTAAATCCTCTCAAGCGAGAAGCTTGAAGGTAGTGGTTTTTCTTTGATTAGCTAGTTTTGCTGATTGGAGTTTCCACTATATATCGTGAGTTCGTTCTTTATCTTTCCTGCTATATTATTTCCGCTGTGTCTTCTGTGGGAACAAAGCTTTTGTTTCCTCAGACGTAACTCTAATGATCCAACAATTGGTATTAGAGCCTGGTGCTCTAGATTGTTTTCGTTACAGAATTTGCAGGAAAGATGTCGTCGTCAAGCAATGCAATCGGTGATTCATTTTGGAAGCCACCAATTCTGAAGGCCGGTGAGTATGACTGGTGGGTGGAACAAATTGAGTCTCATATCTGTTCCCTAGATGGACAGATCTGGAGAGTCATTGAAGTCGGACCTTTGGATATCAAAAATGAGAAAGATGAGACAAAGCCAAAGCCAAAGGTCGACTACACCGATGATGACTGGAAGAAGTTGGAGAAGAACAACAGGGCTAAGAATATCCTTCACATGGCTCTTCTTCCCTCCGATCTCAAGAAAATCATGAGTTATAAGACTGCAAAGGAGATCTGGGATGCCTTGAAGCGCCTTCATCAAGGAAATGAAGATACAAAGAAAAACAAGATTCTCTCCCTGATGAAGGAGTACGATCAAATTTCTCAAGGAGAGGATGAGCACATTCAAGAGTTCTACTCTAGGTTCCAGGGGATCGTTGGTCAGCTTCAGTTCCTTGGTGAAGCAATGCCAAACTGGAAGCTGACTCACCACTTCATGCAAGGCCTCAACTCTCAGTGGGACGCAATTGCTCTCGCTCTGTACTCCCAAACTGACGTCAAGTCTCTCACCATGGAAGAGGTTGTTGCCAAGCTTGAAAGCAATGCATCTGTATACAACCACAAGATGAACAAAAAGGGAGAAGAGAAGGCTCAAAGCATTGCCTTGAAGGTTGAACGTGCCTTTGACCTATCTCAAGTTGAAGACGAAGATGAGGACGGTGATGAAGATGTGACTCTCATCACTAGAGCTATGAAGAAAATATGGTCTCAAAACAAGGGCACACAGAGTTCCTCTGAAGGGAACAGAGACATGAAGGATGTCGTTTGTTACCACTGCCAACACAAGGGACATTTTGCCAATAACTGCTTCAAGAAAAAGGTTGGTCACCCTCAGGTTCGTGAAGGGAAGCAAGCAATGGTCGCAACATGGGGTGATACTGACTCAGAGGATGAAGAATCTTCTCATTCAAGAGATGTCTGCTTGATGGCCTTAGAAGACCATGACAAATCAAAAGGCGGCATGCAGGGAACTGAGGTAAGTGAATCTGAACTCATCTCTAGCTTGACAAGGAAGTCAAAAGAAAGCTTAATTTCCTTCATTAAGAAGCTTGTTCATGAGAATAGTCTTTTCAGTGAGAAAATTGAAGAAAAGGATGAATCGATCTCAAGTTTGATCGAAGAAAATCAAGGTTGGGCAGACAAAGTGCTCAAGCTTGAGAAAGGTTCATCTTCTTCTTCAAGTCCTTGCAATGAGTGTCCTAAACTCACTGAGAAGATCTCGTCTCTAGAATCCTCTGTCTCCTCACTTGAGTCTGAATCATTAATGTTAAAACTTGGGAACGCAAAATTGTCTAGTGATCTATCTAAACTCAGTGAGGAACAGAAGGAAAAGCCAAAAGGCATTGTGTTTGTTGCAGCAAAGAATGAAAAGAAGACAGAAAAGAAGGAAGTGAATCTCTTTGGAATTGGGTATCAACCTAAGCTTCCTGTTGATGGCACCAAGTCTAAACGTCCTGGAGTCGAAGGAAAGCAGTCAACGCAAGAAAAGGGGGAAAGTTCCTCGCGGAGGAACAATCACAAAGATTGCTCAAATTCGACTGATGGGAACAAGGCTTGGTACCATGGACAGAAAGCACATGACATTTGGTTGAAGCAATCTCAAAGCGGTAAGTCCAATCATATCAATTTTCATTCGAGGATTGCTAACAAAACTATTTGGCCTGGACAGAGCAAGTATGTTTATCTAAAGTGTCAAAGAGTATGTTGGTATTGTGGGCACTCTGGTCACTATAAACAAGAGTGCCTCCTGAAGAAACACAATGAGGAACTTGCTCGAACCACTAGGGAGAAAATGAATGCTAAACCTCCAGAAATCAAATATGTTGCTCCCACACCCAGAAAGCATAAGCTTGTCTGGGTTCGCAAGAACTAACTCTTTCTGTGCAGGATAAAGTGAGGAAAGTTCCCGGTATTTCACTCGTATTAAGTTCAGTTACCTGACAGGGAACAAAGCGAGTCTCACCTCACTTCTGCAGGAATATTTGAGACTCTAAGGCCTGGTGGAAAAGGTAACGGAAATGGAGATGTGGATAAAGGCTTAATGACTAAATTGTTCCTTGTTTGAAAATTCAGGTACCATATACATCTAGAAAAGACATCACTGTGTGGAGAAAGATTGGCATACAGGGAATCTCGTGGAACAAAGAATCAAACGCCAGTTTTCTCATTAAGACACTTGTTGGGGAACTCTACATTCAGTTTCATACGAAGCCTGGTTTGTTCCCTTAACCACATGTCTATTTGTTGTGTTCCCTCAATGATTGGCTAAATTACATGGTAAAGTGTGAAAGGTTAATCATCATGTCTTGATCTGCATTCATTCTCTTGATCATTTGTTGAACGCCTTGCTTAGACTCATGCTAATACTTCACTAATGTGCAAAATTGCATGCATGATTCTCTATGCTATCTTGTTAATACATGATTCAGCTTTCTTTCGACCCAAAAGAGTCAACTTGATGCATTGATCCCTCATTATAAGCCCAAATGATTGTTGACTCTACAGCTTACCTTAGCCATCATGCTTGATGCTTCCTATGAGCCCCTCTAATCATCCACATCTGGGAGCCTCTCATTCATGATTAAACATTATTAAAAATTCTCGTATATGTTTATGTGTGATGTTCTTTGTACCCTCTCTGGTAACATTACCCCCGCATCACACTCCTCTACTTTTTCGGAAAGTCGAGAATACGAATTGTCGCCTCTGTGGTCTGTGGCTGGGATTTGACAAGTATGATGTGTAATGATGGCTTGCAACTGCTTGAGAAGTGTTCGTGCATAAAAGGTGATGTGGTGGTTGCGTGATGATTGTTGCGCTTGAGATTTTATGGGCTTTGATGGGTTTGGACAAAATCTTTTACAAGATTTATTTCTGGAAAATATCCTCTTGGCTGTGATCTTTGGTAAAAGAAGGAAAGAAGAAGATTGGGATCATTATCCTTAATACTTGAAAAGATATGAAAAAGGATTCTTGTGTTTTCTCCCCTCCTATCTATGGCGTTCTCTGCAAAGTTGTCATGTTGCTCCCGTGTGTTGTTCCTATAAAAAAAATGGAACACCACAGGGAACACAAAGAGGGGACAAATGATTCTTTCTTCTATCGGCAGTTGGATGCTAGTAACCTACACAAGAAGTAGTTTGTGTTACAAGAAGGTGTTGGCCTGGTCAAGGTTGAGCCTGAGATGGAAGCTAATGCGGATGGGAAAGAGCAGACTCTGAGGGGGAACAAAAAGATGAACTTGATCTGCGAAGGACCGTGAGAAGTTTGTCTCGAGCAATATCTCTGTTGGCCGAACAACAAAGGCATCTTACGGAGTAAGTGAATGCCTAAATTGCTATTCATATTTCAGCTCCATCTGCAGGCACCAGTGGTGCTCAATTCGTCTTTCTCTGGCTAACCAATCACTCTTTTATTTCCTAGCACATCTATCCCTTACTCTTCGAACTTCTTTGATCCTGCTTCATGTGCTTGCATTGACTGGCATGTTGATCATGTATGTTTTACTTGCTTACATTGCTGTTGTATTTCCGTGCAGTCTATGTTTGTGCGTTTCAATCTAATGCAAAAGGGAATGTTGCTTATCTAGCTGTGGTCTTTTTCTCTCTATCTCTTTACTTATGTTTTTGATGATGCCAAAAGGGGGAAAATGACAGGTAGCTTTGGTTGAGGGAGAATAGAACATGGTTTCATATGTTGCTGAACTAAGGGGGAACTGATATTGCCTAAGTGGGAAACCCTTCTCTCCATAACTGTCTTTATCTCATGTTTATATGCTTTATTGTCAAGGATGTTTGTCACCATCAAAAAGGGGGAATTTGTTAAATTCCTTAGGTTTTGATGGTAACAAATATTCAACTAATCTGGGTACCAAGTGTTTTAGAAACAAAGACAGTTATCTCAGGGAACCATTGCAGCAAAGGATTGCAGAGGGAACAAAGCTCTGTCCATGCGCTTTGTTACCTCTCAAGAAATATCAATGACGAACAAAACTCAAGCTGCGAATGGAGTGAAGGATAATCAGCGTGAAGATTATGGGAATCATCTTTGAAGATCGCGCGGTCTCAGAAAAGGAAGTCGGCTGGATGGATCACGCTTTGTGCCCAGATAAGGTATCGTTACCTTGAAAGGAACAAATGTCTTGCACATGAGAGAATGATCAATCCATCTACTATAATGATGAGTCACTTAAGAGAAGCAAGGAGATGTAAGGGGAAGCGTCAGAGTGATCGAAATCGTCGGAAGCGATTGAGGGAACAAAGACTACTTCATAAAAGGAAAGTGGAGATCTTGGTCAAAGTCTTGGAAAAGAAGAAGGAAAAGATCTTGCACGAAATATGGAAGAGATATATTGCAGAATCATGAAAGATATGAGAGAGAAGATGTTATCTTATCTTGGGTTTTTATTTATGGTAAGTGTACCTTAGGTAATTATCTTTTGTATAAGATAGAATTGAGAGATTTTATGTATGGAAAGATATTATCTTTCTTGCTGGGAAAGCAAGGAAATATTATCCTTTTCGTACTAGGGTTTGGGCTGACTATATTAATGGATGAGATTTCCATTATGTGGTCAACGACGTTGAATAAGAAAAGGAGAAAAAGCTACGCAGAAAAGAGAAGAAGGAGAAGAAGCCTACGAGTCTTAGAGGGTTGAGTTCGTGAGTTACAGTGGTAGAAGTGTTTCAAGACTAGGTGGGAAGTCTAGGGTTTGGATCCATGCTACACTTGTAAACGAACAAGAAATTAATAAGATAAGTATACTTCTTCTAAATCCTCTCAAGCGAGAAGCTTGAAGGTAGTGGTTTTTCTTTGATTAGCTAGTTTTGCTGATTGGAGTTTCCACTATATATCGTGAGTTCGTTCTTTATCTTTCCTGCTATATTATTTCCGCTGTGTCTTCTGTGGGAACAAAGCTTTTGTTCCCTCAGACGTAACTCTAACGATCCAACAGAAAACAAAAAGAAAAAAACGTTTTTTCAGTAATTGTAAACATCTATATTTTATATACTACTACTACTAAAGACGTAATTATCTCTTCTACGTGTCGTTCATCTAAGTATATCACACCATCAAATAATTACGTACATTTACTTATTCACCCTTATTCTATTTACAATTTATTTTCACTTTTATTTATACAAATTTCTTAAATTACCACCCCGAAATATTTCTCATTGTACATGATAACTCTGCACTTACCAAAAACATTATTATCATACTTAATTAGTGTTCATAATATAATATGTATGTTAATGGTCCGTAAACTCCATTATAAAGATATGTATATACATAGATGGTTCGTCAATAATTAACGTTATATGGTTCATCCACCAACATACATATAATTATGTACTTATCAAAAACATTATTATCATACTTAATAAATTTAAATTGATTGTCTGTAAACTCCATTATAGAGAATACAATATGTAGTTTTATTTTAGTGCAATTTTATTTTTAATAATTATATAAAATTTCTAATTTATATTTTATTCTATTAATATAATATCACATATCTACCTTCAATTTTCATCATACAATACACCTTATAAATTATTCCAATCAAGAAATTATATTTTCGATATATCATGTTAATTTTCCTATATAATTCTCTTTTATATTTTACATACTATAAATAAATTTAAATTCATTCTTAAAATATATGGCCATACCCGTGCAAAGCACATGGACACATGCTAGTTCTATAAGAAAATGGACGGTCCGTGCACAGTTTTTATTTTTATTTTTATTTTGTTTTTGAAAGAAAGAAAGACATATATTTAATTTTCTCCCAAGAAGCACTTGCTTTCACTTATTATCTTGACCTTTTACCAGTATCAAATAATCCGATTAGGCGGATCGGTGATACCCAACTCGATCGGATCAGACTCTATATAAGGCTTCATTCGAATCTTTCGCACTCTGAAATATCTGGAGTTCTTATGTCATAGCTCAACATAATCATTTTGAAGGACTCGGTTCAAGAAGTATGGACCGGACCATCTTGTGCTATGACTTCTCGAAAACATACTCGACTTGTGATGATAGAGAATCCTCGTTGCTTGAATTCAATTTGAGCCCGGTCAGTAAAGCTTTTATTGCTCTTTTTCCGCATACTCTGACCCTTTATCTCTAAATTAGCTTCCACCTTGAGGTCTGAAATTTCCAATGCAAGTAATGGTAACATAACTACATTGGGCAATATTTCATGAAGCTTTTCGTGTACCTTGTAGTTGTAATATCCCACTTAAATTAGAAGGGTAATATAGTAATTGCAATTTGATAAAAATAAAAGTTATAAAACTTATTTTATTTCTTTTAGAGAAGTAATTTAAATTTTCATTAACTTAAGTTCAAAAGTTAGTTTAAGATAATTTTGTACAAATTATCAAATGGATTATAATAGTATGGTGTGGAAATAAATAAATAAGTATAACAATGAATGTAGTTTTAGAATTTTAAATATAATAATAAAGGTTATAAGGATCATTGTGTTTATCCATAAATCGATAAAATAATAAATACCCTAAGTATGTTATCTCTTTAAGCTATAAATGGTCTAAATTATGATTAACCTTATGTTAATTATAATTTAAATAAACTTATCAATTTAATTTTAATTATTTATATTAAGATTAACAAAATGTTTATTAAGAGTTTAAAATGCTTAAGTTGTAATTTAAATTTGTAATATCCCTCATTTTATAAGGATATTTTGGAATTTTTCCAACTCCCGTATTGCACGTCGAATTTATTTCAGAGAAGTTCAGACATTCGGTAAAATGTTTGATCTCTGTAATAATTTTTCTCAGTGAAATAAAATACATTCGACGTATTTTGGGACTTAATACTCGTTCGTGTACGATTATTTTCATCCCGTGCTAAGGCCATGTTGTTCCAAGTTTAATCGGACGAAGAATGGCCTTGGCGGCGACCGCCGTAAGGCAAGCGGCGACCGCCGCCAACTGATGAACGTCGTCGTCATCTTCTTCAACTGGCCAAGTTGCCAAGTGGCCTAGGAATGTGGCAACCGCCGCCAGAAATGCGGCGACCGCCGCCAGAGACCCATAAGGGCGGCGACCTCTTGCCGGTCACGGCGACCGCCGCCACTATTGCAGGGCTAGTTGCAGGGGCTTGCCGGCGACCGGGGGACGACTCGATCTCGGCCCTCCACGTTGCATGGCTTGCCCATTTCTTGTCCCCTGACTTTGGCTATAAAAGTGGAAGGGTTTGGGATCAGATTGGGCACAAAACCGAGCTCTAATCTCTCCCAAATCGTCTCGCCGGAGTTTCGAGCTTCTCGCCGGATTTTTCGAGCTCTCGTTTGAGCTTCGTTGGTGTTACTTGGTGGTTGCAAAGTGAAGCTTTGGAAGCCCTTAGAAGCTTAGCATCCAAAGCAAGGCAAAGGAGAAGCAAAACAATTGACGTCGGTGAGTTTTGCTCTCGTAAGTTTTCTGGTGTTCGTAGCGGCGACCGCCGCCACGAACAACGGTGACCGCCTCCCAGAAGCTTTTGGCTTGTTTCGGCCTTGGCTTCTGTGGCTTTCGATCGGGCTTCGTTCCTTTCGATTCCTTTCGTTATTCTTTAGATTTATACTCGTGTTTGTCGAATCTAACTTAGGATTTCTTTATGGGTCGATCTGAAGGAATCTGTGTTGCCAGATCTATCCCTGTTTCGAGCCCGGAAATCCCATCGTCGTCTTTAGGCTTCTGCGGATCTAAGGCAAGTGGCGGTTCGCTCTTGCTCATCATTCCATATTTTTATTAATTATCAATTATTTAGTTGTTAATTAATTTGGGATGATTTACTGTTTGCGTTGGGAACAGTTTTGTTAAATGATATGATTGGAAAGGAGATATTATAATAGGTTGTATATCTATTAGAACAATGATATTATATATATATATATGTGATTAATTACAAATATTATGATAGGTTGTATATCGTTAGAACAACACTATTTTATCTGTTATTGGCCATGATGGTTTTGATGTGGATTATTACTGTGCTGAACTGTGTAGTTAGCACGAGTATTCGTAGGAACGCTAAGTCCAGATAAGTATTAGTCGTTTCTTTATAACTTAATGTTCGTAGGAACGCTAAGTCCAGATAAGGATTAGTCGTTTCTTTATAACTTAATGTTCGTAGGAACACTAATATGGTTATGGATTAGTCGTTTCTTTATAACTTAATGGGTTAACCTATAACTTTCTACCCCCCCCCCCCCCCCCCCCGCTAAGGTAGGAGGGGTTTAAGTGCATTGCTAGCGCCATTGGGTGGTGTAATGTTACGTCACCCTGTGTTTTAAACTTCCGTTGTTACTCGGATTAATTTAACGGCGGTAAATTAATTAAGCACCTCGCCAGTGTATCGGGGTGGACGTAAGTTCACCCAGTGTATTAAACTTCCGTTGTTACTCGAAATAATAATTAAAAGCCTTAACAGAAGGGTGTGTGTTGTAATAAGATAAGTGCCGTTGTCGCACATAATTAATAAGCTTTGGTAGTTGTATTAATTTGGGTGGACATAATTGTCACCCTAAGGTTTAAAGCTTTGTAGCTGCTCTTAATAATATTAAAAGTCTTAACGTTGATGTGAGTGTGATTAAGTGGTTATAGTAAGAGTTATTACATGACATGATGTATGGGAATAAAGTTGATGTCGTGATTGAGGAACCGATTAATCTCTCTAGAAGTAATCTAGAGGATGAAGTGATTAAGGGTGAATGTGTGGAGTTAATGTTCTAAGAGATTAAGAGTTACCTTTCATAGGTGAGTTGTGTTATAAGCATTGAGGAGGATGAATCATTTCCAGAATGATGTCTTGAGGAATTAAGAGTAATATCTCATGTGATCCGTTTCGAGGAACATAGAGTGTGGTGATTATGTCTGGAGAAAGTTAAGGAATCTTGAAAGTTTAGGTTATAAAGTGAGTAAAGGAAAAGGTTAAGTCATTACCGAAAGGATCTTAAGTTAGAATTTGGCATAAGGACCAATTCTGATGTTAATGAATAATGGAATTGTGGGAAGTATCTTTCAGGAAGTTGAGGTTGTAATGTTTCGAGGTTACTAAGAGTTGATAATGGGATTGTAAGGAATTAAGAGGTGAACTTTAAGATTTTGTATATAAGGAAATTGTGAGGGAGATGCGTGTTCTCCTATTTTAAGGTAGCCATGATTAAGTGGATAAGATAAGTGCGGTGATGCACATAATTAAGGATTTAGTCCCCTAGGGATTTAGTTCCCGACTCGACTTTAGGGATTTAGTTCCCGAGTCAATTCCGCCTTAGGGATTGAGTTCCCGACGGTATATTTCTGGTGTAGAGATGATCTAAGAGCTTAACGTGTTTGGGTGCGTTGTGATTAAGTTAAGTGCGGTGATTCACATAATTAATATACCCTTGGGCGAGTAGTGCAGCTAGGCGATAGTGCAGCTAGGAAAACTCGTCTTAACTTTTAAATTGCTCGTATGCGATACTGTGATTCTGTGATTATTAATGTTTCCCAACATTTGTCATGTTTCCGATAAGACTCAATTCATTGGAGTCTTCTTTTGGGATTGATTGTTGTAAGACTCGGTCTTCCAGAATCTTCTCTTGATCATGTCTTTTCATGTATTCTAGTAGGAGTATGGTGGTTGACTATTGTCATCGGTTTTAATCCGAGAAGCGATGAGTCTAACCTAATACGACTACTTCGAACCAGTCTTTCATTAGACTAACCAACCGTAATTGTTCTCTGCATGGTTGGCTGGTGTCATCCGTTCGATTCGGCACATCAGATAAGTTGCCATCCCGTGAAGGCTAGAACGACTATAGAGGCGAACGGTGTTTTTGATAAGTTTATCCAAGTTAAGATCTTTGGCGGGTGATCATTGCGATCAAGACCCTTTGTTGGTTATTTAAAAGACTTCCGCTGTGTTAAATATGTTTTGTGTAAAGACTTCCGCTGTGTTTTTGATGTATTTGGAATTATGTTGTAATTCCGAGACTTGGGTTTAAATGAAAGTTATGATATTTTGTATCATAATTGTTGTTTGATGAGTTATATCAACTGGTAAAGCCTTGGGTGACATCGGACAGAACGTCTGAGGTCACTGGCGGTAATGCCTTTCCAAGGGAATATTTGGGGGTGTTACAGACTTGGTATCAGAGCCGAATTTTTTTTCTTACGAGTCGGGTTTAAAATGTTTTACTGGAACAAAACTTTTATAAACCGTTTACTCGTTTGAAACTGAGAAATGTTTTCGAAGGCTCTGAATTTTCAAATGAAAATTTTAACCGTTCATAGTCATGTCTTCTTCTTTAGTCTGATATGGGAAGCGAACTTCCATATTTAGAAAGACTAACTCTCTTCTCGTCATCCGAAGGATATGAGTGCTTTCGTTTCTCTTCAGGGACTTGGTGTAACACCCCCAAATTTAACCTCATTTGAAAGCGTTACTGCCGATGACCCCGGACGTAAACCCCGAAGTCACCCCAGGCTTTTCCGACGTCATAACTGACTTAAAACACAGTTACGATACTAAAATCATAACTTTTATTAAACCACATGGTCGTGGAATTACACGATTCCAAAAACGACCCAAATACATCATCAATACAAAAATCAGAATTTACAACGGAAGACTTATAAACAAAATAGCAAATAGCAAATAGCACAGCGGAAATCGTTTTAAACACAAAACGACAAGACAAGTTGTCGAAAACAAAACACCGTTCATCTTCATAGTCGCTTCTAGCCTTCACTGAACAGCAACACACCTGATGTGCCGAATCGAACGGATGACACCAGCCAACCATGCAAGGAATATAACGGTTGGTTAGTCTAAATGAATAGACTAGCAAGGGCACAAAGCAGAGTGGTTCGAAGCAGTCGCATTAGGTTAGACTCGTCGTCCCTCGAATAATAACCGAGTACGCTAGTCAACCATCATACTCCTACTGGAATAACAAAAGGGTATGCACAAGAGAAGATTCTGGAGACCAAGTCTCACAGCAATCAATCCCAAAAGAGAAGACTCCAAAATGAAATGAGCCTTATAGGAAACATGATAACAAATGTTGGAAAACATAACCAAACACACACAACCACATCACACAAGTATCGCATACGAGTGATTTACAACTAAGACGAGCTTTTCCTAGCTGCACTAGCGCCTAGCTGCACTACTCGCCAAACATTTTAAATAAGTGCTTACTCATACGGCACTTTAATAATATGGTCAAGGCATTTTCATTATGTGCATACTCATGGCACGTATCTTATTTAAATGACCACACACCACATCACGTTACAAGCTTTTACATACATGTCCGCCACTCGCGAAAGTTTTACAACAAAAGTTTTACAACCTTGCTGCGTTCTTAAACTTACTAACACAACCATTCAAATCAAAAGACTGGGTAACACCCAAATCTACAACCTACAACAAAAGTAGAAGCTTTAAGCAAATGGAAAATCAGATCCATCCGCCTCACGCATCACGTAAAGACGTTGACCTTGACTTCCAGAAGCTACTGGGGCCTTGCCCTTATTCTGTGCAGTTGTCTGCATCGAAGGACTTGGAGCCTCAACCGGTTTATACTCAGGCCGGTTACTCTGATTAGCAGGCCCTTGCTGCGACTCCAGTCCTCTTTGCCTCCCTGCCAACAAAACTCCTGCATGTGCCCAAACTTTCCACAGCCAAAGCATGCTTTCCTTTCCTTTTGGCACATACTGCTCCTGTGCCCAACGGCACCACAATTGAAACATCGGATCAGACCCTGGTCCTGACCAGATCGTTGTGTCGACCCTCCTTGAGTCATCTCTGTCTTTGCCTTGCTTGACTTAGCAAGGTTAGACGGTGGCGCAGGACGTTTAAATCCGCTCGCCTGAGATTGTTCTTGCACCAACTTCTGGTGATTCCTCTTCTTGGTTGACTCCTCTAGAGTCACTTCCAGCTTGTATGCTGCATCCACGTATTGCTCCAAAGTAGAACATCCGTGACGCACCATCAGTGGCTTAATGTCTGGACCCATCCACTCATGGAAGTGCCAGATCTTCTGCTCCTCGCTGGTTACATCTGACCCAGCGTATTGCAACAAGTGATTGAACTTAGTCACAAGCTCAGTGACTTTCAATCCCTCTATCTCTGGATGCATGAACTCCTTGTGCTTCTCGTCCCTCATAGCTCGGGAAAAGAAACGGTCCATCATCTTCGTCTTGAACATAGCCCAGTTCAAATCAGCTCGATCAGCCAACCCAGTGTTCTCCCACCATTCACTAGCTTCTTCTTTCAACTGAAGAGAGGCTATTTGCACTTTCTCAGCCTCGGTGCAATCCACGTTGCGGAACAACCGCTCCATGTGGGAAAACCAATGAGCAGCTCTAACTGGCTCTCCTTTGCCATCATAATGGTCAGGTCTCAAAGAGTTAATGGTCTTCAGCACTCGACCATAGTCACCTCTCTTCCTGACCGCCTCATCTTGGTGTACATAAACAGCTGGCTCCTCAAATCTAGGAACCACTGGGGGAATCGGCACAGCTTGTGCCTGTGGTGCGGCAGGTTGCCTAGCCTCGGCGAGTACTTGCATCATTATCTCCCGAATAGCTGCAACAGCTGCTGCATCAAAAACTATTGGAGCGTTGGCCGTAGCTTGGCCATTGCCTCCTGGATTATTCTGTGACATTGACTCGTGTTCTTCTACACGGTTCAGGTCGTCCCTTATGATTGGCCTTGGATTGCTTGGCCCAGCACCAGCGCGTATGGTATTCCTTGTATTCACCATCTGTTTACCGATCAAATCCCAAGTATTAATATCTTTTCCATAATACTTATCATGATAAAGTCACTTGGAATAGATCAACTTGGTAACGTTCCTAGATGAACACCAAACTGGAATACTTAGGTTCTACAACCTCAAATCCTGACAAGAGAACTGAAAACTCAAGTCCAACTGGAGATGGCAAAACCACCTCGACTTCTTCCGAGTCCTTCAGAAGAGAACAAAATGCACCCTCAACTATGGGTGACAAACAGAAAGTCTTAGTCTTTCTAGATACAGAAGCAACTTCCGTATCAGACTCAAGAAGGCACGACTACGAACGGCTTTTGAAAAAAATTCAGAGCTCTTGGAAAACATTTTAGCTCTGATACCATTTCTGTAACACCCCCAAATTTAACCACATTTGAAAGCGTTACTGCCGATGACCCCGGGCGTAAACCCCGAAGTCACCCCAGGCTTTTCCGACGTCATAACTGACTTAAAACACAGTTACGATACTAAAATCATAACTTTTATTAAACCACATGGTCGTGGAATTACACGATTCCAAAAACGACCCAAATACATCATCAATACAAAAATCAGAATTTACAACGGAAGACTTATAAACAAAATAGCAAATAGCAAATAGCACAGCGGAAATCGTTTTAAACACAAAACGACAAGACAAGTTGTCGAAAACAAAACACCGTTCATCTTCATAGTCGCTTCTAGCCTTCACTGAACAGCAACACACCTGATGTGCCGAATCGAACGGATGACACCAGCCAACCATGCAAGGAATATAACGGTTGGTTAGTCTAAATGAATAGACTAGCAAGGGCACAAAGCAGAGTGGTTCGAAGCAGTCGCATTAGGTTAGACTCATCGTCCCTCGAATAATAACCGAGTACGCTAGTCAACCATCATACTCCTACTGGAATCACAAAAGGGTATGCACAAGAGAAGATTCTGGAGACCAAGTCTCACAGCAATCAATCCCAAAAGAGAAGACTCCAAAATGAAATGAGCCTTATAGGAAACATGATAACAAATGTTGGAAAACATAACCAAACACACACAACCACATCACACAAGTATCGCATACGAGCGATTTACAACTAAGACGAGCTTTTCCTAGCTGCACTAGCGCCTAGCTGCACTACTCGCCAAACATTTTAAATAAGTGCTTACTCATACGGCACTTTAATAATATGGTCAAGGCATTTTCATTATGTGCATACTCATGGCACGTATCTTATTTAAATGACCACACACCACATCACGTTACAAGCTTTTACATACATGTCCGCCACTCGCGAAACATATATCGAACCGGGTTGTGACACCTGCAGAGTGCACCACTTCTTACTCCACTCGAGTATAGAAGTTAGTAATGACTCACCAATTTATTATAAAGAGACGACAGGACCTCCATCCATTGTCCCTACGAATACTCGTGCTAACTACACAGTTAAACACACAAACACACCACACAGAGCCATCACGGCCCCACCTGCACAACTATCCATATCTATGCCCACCTGGCAAACACCCTAGATTTAATAATCTAAACACACACAATAAATCACATCAAAGTCCCTTACGGCCTTCACCTGCACAAATCTAGAATAGACTAGCGTCGGTTCTAGCAAAATATACAACCTAGTATAATATCTTCTTTTTAATCACATAACGTTATCAAACAATTCCAACATAATTAACAATCATCCCAAATTAATTAACAACAAAACTATTGATAATTAATTGAAGTATGGAATGATGAGCAAGAGCGAACCGCCACTTGCCTAAATCCGCAGAAGCTTAAGCAAAGCTTTAGAGACAACGGGCTCCTGGATCTGAAACTGGAGAAAATCTTGGATAATAAATCCCTAAGAAATGGCCCATAACAAGACCCTAAGTTAGATTCAATACACTTATATATGAATCTAAAAGAATACAAGAAGAAATCAAAGGAAACGAGCAAAGCCCAAAGCCAAACCACAAAACACACAACTCGGACACAATACCGCGATCGCGGCAGGTCGCGGCAGGTCGCGGTTTTGTGCTGTGACAGTGGCTAGCTCGCGAGACGACAATGGAGAATTTCTTACCCAAACCGATTTGTTTGCCTTCGATTTGTCTATGGTTCGATCTCCCAACACCACAAAGCTTCACACAACACTCAAGAGCACCTTCTCAACTCAAGAGACACTCGAAATCTCCCACACACGAAGCTCCAAAACTGCTCAACAATGGTGAAAAACAGAGGAGAAACAGAGGAGGAAGAAGAAGAAAGAAGGAGAGAGCTCTTGCTTCGGTCTTCACCTCCTTTTATAGCCCAATCCGACCACCTCCAAGGGAACAAGGGGACAAAGGCGAAGGGCCACTTGGCCTGCCCAAAAATATCCCAAAAACAGAGCTACAGTAACCGCCACGCGAGGAAGATGACACTGCTCAGCAAAAGGCATTACCGCGATCGCGGCCGATCGCGTCAGGTCGCGGTTCATCGCGGTCAATCGCGGTTGATCGCGGTTTCTGGCCGACTTCATTTATTCTTATCCGAACTTAGTTTGGATTAAATTTCTTAACTCCGGGTTAAATATATTCATACTTTAACGATATATTAACCCCGAAAACACCTCAACTGTATTATATAATGCTCGGAAAATTCTACAGAGCTTAGACCCCTCTTCAGAAGGTCCGAGACTCACTGAATTAAATCCGTCTAGCAAAACGGGCATAAGAAAATTTTAAAAAAAATAATTCAAAATACCCTTACAAATTACGGGGTGTTATATTACTACCCCCTTATTTTAAGTTTCGACCCCGAAACTTGCATTATGAAGGCCGACAACAAGTAGGGAAAGTATCTAAGTACACCCGTCTCAGTCTCCCAAGTAACCTCTTCGGTTTCTAACTTGGAGCACAAACTCGTACCAAAGGTACCACCTTGCTACTCAACTGTCTCAAACTTCACCCTGAATGGTAATCGAGACATCTGACAAACGCTTGGTTTAAACCAAATATTTATATTAGCAAGAATATTTACAACAAAAGTTTTACAACCTTGCTGCGTTCTTAAACTTACTAACACAACCATTCAAATCAAAAGACTGGATAACACCCAAATCTACAACCTACAACAAAAGTAGAAGCTTTAAGCAAATGGAAAATCAGATCCATCCGCCTCACGCATCACGTAAAGACGTTGACCTTGACTTCCAGAAGCTACCGGGGCCTTGCCCTTATTCTGTGCAGTTGTCTGCATCGAAGGACTTGGAGCCTCAACCGGTTTATACTCAGGCCGGTTACTCTGATTAGCAGGCCCTTGCTGCGACTCCAGTCCTCTTTGCCTTCCCTGCCAACAAAACTCATGCATGTGCCCAAACTTTCCACAGCCAAAGCATGCTTTCCTTTCCTTTTGGCACATACTGCTCCTGTGCCCAACGGCACCACAATTGAAACATCGGATCAGACCCTGGTCCTGACCAGATCGTTGTGTCGACCCTCCTTGAGTCATCTCTGTCTTTGCCTTGCTTGACTTAGCAAGGTTAGACGGTGGCGCAGGACGTTTAAATCCGCTCGCCTGAGATTGTTCTTGCACCAACTTCTGGTGATTCCTCTTCTTGGTTGACTCCTCTAGAGTCACTTCCAGCTTGTATGCTGCATCCACGTATTGCTCCAAAGTAGAACATCCGTGACGCACCATCAGTGGCTTAATGTCTGGACCCATCCACTCATGGAAGTGCCAGATCTTCTGCTCCTCGCTGGTTACATCTGACCCAGCGTATTGCAACAAGTGATTGAACTTAGTCACAAGCTCAGTGACTTTCAATCCCTCTATCTCTGGATGCATGAACTCCTTGTGCTTCTCGTCCCTCATAGCTCGGGAAAAGAAACGGTCCATCATCTTCGTCTTGAACATAGCCCAGTTCAAATCAGCTCGATCAGCCAACCCAGTGTTCTCCCACCATTCACTAGCTTCTTCTTTCAACTGAAGAGAGGCTATTTGCACTTTCTCAGCCTCGGTGCAATCCACGTTGCGGAACAACCGCTCCATGTGGGAAAACCAATGAGCAGCTCTAACTGGCTCTCCTTTGCCATCATAATGGTCAGGTCTCAAAGAGTTAATGGTCTTCAGCACTCGACCATAGTCACCTCTCTTCCTGACCGCCTCATCTTGGTGTACATAAACAGCTGGCTCCTCAAATCTAGGAACCACTGGGGGAATCGGCACAGCTTGTGCCTGTGGTGCGGCAGGTTGCCTAGCCTCGGCGAGTACTTGCATCATTATCTCCCGAATAGCTGCAACAGCTGCTGCATCAAAAACTATTGGAGCGTTGGCCGTAGCTTGGCCATTGCCTCCTGGATTATTCTGTGACATTGACTCGTGTTCTTCTACACGGTTCAGGTCGTCCCTTATGATTGGCCTTGGATTGCTTGGCCCAGCACCAGCGCGTATGGTATTCCTTGTATTCACCATCTGTTTACCGATCAAATCCCAAGTATTAATATCTTTTCCATGATACTTATCATGATAAAGTCACTTGGAATATATCAACTTGGTAACGTTCCTAGATGAACACCAAACTGGAATACTTAGGTTCTACAACCTCAAATCCTGACAAGAGAACTGAAAACTCAAGTCCAACTGGAGATGGCAAAACCACCTCGACTTCTTCCGAGTCCTTCAGAAGAGAACAAAATGCACCCTCAACTATGGGTGACAAACAGAAAGTCTTAGTCTTTCTAGATACAGAAGCAACTTCCGTATCAGACTCAAGAAGGCACGACTATGAACGGCTTTTGAAAAAAAATCAGAGCTCTTGGAAAACATTTTAGCTCTGATACCATTTCTGTAACACCCCCAAATTTAACCACATTTGAAAGCGTTACTGCCGATGACCCCGGGCGTAAACCCCGAAGTCACCCCAGGCTTTTCCGACGTCATAACTGACTTAAAACACAGTTACGATACTAAAATCATAACTTTTATTAAACCACATGGTCGTGGAATTACACGATTCCAAAAACGACCCAAATACATCATCAATACAAAAATCAGAATTTACAACGGAAGACTTATAAACAAAATAGCAAATAGCAAATAGCACAGCGGAAATCGTTTTAAACACAAAACGACAAGACAAGTTGTCGAAAACAAAACACCGTTCATCTTCATAGTCGCTTCTAGCCTTCACTGAACAACAACACACCTGATGTGCCGAATCGAACGGATGACACCAGCCAACCATGTAAGGAATATAACGGTTGGTTAGTCTAAATGAATAGACTAGCAAGGACACAAAGCAGAGTGGTTCGAAGCAGTCGCATTAGGTTAGACTCATCGTCCCTCGAATAATAACCGAGTACGCTAGTCAACCATCATACTCCTACTGGAATCACAAAAGGGTATGCACAAGAGAAGATTCTGGAGACCAAGTCTCACAGCAATCAATCCCAAAAGAGAAGACTCCAAAATGAAATGAGCCTTATAGGAAACATGATAACAAATGTTGGAAAACATAACCAAACACACACAACCACATCACACAAGTATCGCATACGAGCGATTTACAACTAAGACGAGCTTTTCCTAGCTGCACTAGCGCCTAGCTGCACTACTCGCCAAACATTTTAAATAAGTGCTTACTCATACGGCACTTTAATAATATGGTCAAGGCATTTTCATTATGTGCATACTCATGGCACGTATCTTATTTAAATGACCACATACCACATCACGTTACAAGCTTTTACATACATGTCCGCCACTCGCGAAACACATATCGAACCGGGTTGTGACACCTGCAGAGTGCACCACTTCTTACTCCACTCGAGTATAGAAGTTAGTCATGACTCACCAATTTATTATAAATAGACGACAGGACCTCCATCCATTGTCCCTACGAATACTCGTGTTAACTACACAGTTAAACACACAAACACACCACACAGAGCCATCACGGCCCCACCTGCACAACTATCCATATCTATGCCCACCTGGCAAACACCCTAGATTTAATAATCTAAACACACACAATAAATCACATCAAAGTCCCTTACGGCCTTCACCTGCACAAATCTAGAATAGACTAGCGTCGGTTCTAGCAAAATATACAACCTAGTATAATATCTTCTTTTTAATCACATAACGTTATCAAACAATTCCAACATAATTAACAATCATCCCAAATTAATTAACAACAAAACTATTGATAATTAATTGAAGTATGGAATGATGAGCAAGAGCGAACCGCCACTTGCCTAAATCCGCAGAAGTTTAAGCAAAGCTTTAGAGACAACGGGCTCCTGGATCTGAAACTGGAGCAAATCTTGGATAATAAATCCCTAAGAAATGGCCCATAACAAGACCCTAAGTTAGATTCAATACACTTATATATGAATCTAAAAGAATACAAGAAGAAATCAAAGGAAACGAGCAAAGCCCAAAGCCAAACCATAAAACACACAACTCGGACACAATACCGCGATCGCGGCAGGTCGCGGCAGGTCGCGGTTTTGTGCTGTGACAGTGGCTAGCTCGCGAGACGACAATGGAGAATTTCTTACCCAAACCGATTTGTTTGCCTTCGATTTGTCTATGGTTCGATCTCCCAACACCACAAAGCTTCACACAACACTCAAGAGCACCTTCTCAACTCAAGAGACACTCGAAATCTCCCACACACGAAGCTCCAAAACTGCTCAACAATGGTGAAAAACAGAGGAGAAACAGAGGAGGAAGAAGAAGAAAGAAGGAGAGAGCTCTTGCTTCGGTCTTCACCTCCTTTTATAGCCCAATCCGACCACCTCCAAGGGAACAAGGGGACAAAGGCGAAGGGCCACTTGGCCTGCCCAAAAATATCCCAAAAACAGAGCTACAGTAACCGCCACGCGAGGAAGACGACACTGCTCAGCAAAAGGCATTACCGCGATCGCGGCCGATCGCGTCAGGTCGCGGTTCATCGCGGTCAATCGCGGTTGATCGCGGTTTCTGGCCGACTTCATTTATTCTTATCCGAACTTAGTTTGGATTAAATTTCTTAACTCCGGGTTAAATATATTCATACTTTAACGATATATTAACCCCGAAAACACCTCAACTGTATTATATAATGCTCGGAAAATTCTACAGAGCTTAGACCCCTCTTCAGAAGGTCCGAGACTCACTGAATTAAATCCGTCTAGCAAAACGGGCATAAGAAAATTTTAAAAAAAATATTTCAAAATACCCTTACAAATTACGGGGTGTTACACTTGGAAGAAGCCGAAGTGGTTTCGCCATCTCCAGTAAGGTTTGAATTCTCAGTTCCCTCGTTATGATTTGAGGTTGTAGAACCTAGTAACTTGGTTAGAATTCATCAGCTGATGGTGAACACAAGAGATATGGTTCATGCTGGTACAGGAGCAACAACGTGTGTCGATGATGTCCTGATTAAGGATATTGAATTCAGATAGTAAGTTTGTTAGTGAGGCGGAATCCTCATTGATTTAATGCAAGTTTCGGGGTCGAAACTTCTTTTAAGGGGAAGGTAATGTAATATCCCTCATTTTATAAAGATATTTTGGAACTTTTCCAACTCCCGTATTGCACGTCGAATTTATTTCAGAGAAGTTCAGATATTCGGTAAAATGTTTGATCTCTGTAATAATTTTTCTCAGTGAAATAAAATACATTCGACGTATTTTGGGACTTAATACTCGTTCGTGTACGATTATTTTCATCCCGGGCTTAGGCCATGTTGTTCCAAGTTTAATCGGACGAAGAATGGCCTTCCGCTGTGTTAAATATGTTTTGTGTAAAGACTTTCGCTGTGTTTTTGATGTATTTGGAATTATGTTGTAATTCCGAGACTTGGGTTTAAATGAAAGTTATGATATTTTGTATCATAATTATTGTTTGATGAGTTATATCAACTGGTAAAGCCTTGGGTGACATCAGACAGAACGTCTGAAGTCACTGGCGGTAATGCCTTTCCAATGGAATATTTGGGGGTGTTATAAAATTACAATTAACAAGATGATTTAACCTTAAAACTAGCCTAATTTAATTTTTCCTTAAACTTAAATTTTGGTTAAAATGTATAAACAAACTTGGGATAAGTTGTAAATAAGTTTGGGTAATTTTGTAATTTTTAAAAGTTAAATTAACGGTATTTTTGCCACAACTTAAACAGTTGGGCAAAAATGTGTAAATAGGTTGATAAAGGGGGGTTGATTGTAATTATGGAAAGTTGTCTTCTTCATCCTCCAGCCTCCACGCGCGGCCAGCCAAAGGTCCTTCAATGGCGGAATTCAGTCCATTTTTGGGCGCAATTGTTTAAATTCGATCATGGGCATTTAAGATGACGATCTTGCGCATTGAATCCTTCCATCAATCGGAATTAAAAAGGGGCAAAATCGACGGGATTTTATCCGGGAATCAAAAATACCGTTCGCATGAGCCCGAATTTATTTCTTCCAAATTCTACCTCATGTGATTGAATTGGGAGGAGTGATTTGCAGGATTATGTCAAGGGCATTGAAGGCTACAAAATATCTATAAATACCCCTTCGATCGTGCTCCCAATTCATCCAATGTCAATCGAAGCTCACGAACCCTAAAACTCTCGACTGCAGCTGTTCTTCGTCCAAATTCGACCACCACCGAGCTCCGCCGCCGCCATTACCACCACCACTAGTTGAGCCTTTGATCCCTCTTCAAAAGCCCCTTGACCCCGACTCCGGCGCCTCCCTGACGAGCTCCAATTTTGCCGAGAACCAGCCAGTGCCACCACGATCTTCCGGTGGGGTTTTTTACCCAATTTATGTTTTGTTTTCTTTTATTTTTTATTTTGCCTAAACTTGATTAAATTTGTTAATCTAGATTACTGAAAAATAAGTTAGTATTAATTTAAATTTATGAATATTAAAATTAAATTGATTGTATTTATTTTGGGTATTATCTTATATCATGAATGGTTAAATTATGACTCTTCATCTATATAATATTTTGAGTTACAATCTTTTAGGATTATAAATAATTTATTGGATCTATTTATTTATGATATGATTATTTAGAATATACGACTAATTGATTTTTAGAATTGTATAAATAATCGTTTTTTATCAAAAAGCCTTAAAATTGATTTATTTAGAAATTCAATTAAAAATCGAGACTTGTATCCTTCAAATTTCGATATTGAATAAATTATCTAATTATAATTCATTTATTGTGTGTGATTTAGATACGTCTCAGAATTGATTTTGAAACGGAATTAAAGCATGAAGTTAATTGCTAGTCGAAAGCAACTGCTCTCGTTACACCGTTCATCTTCTATGTGATTCAAGGTAAGTGGCGGTTCTTGCAATTTATTCCATATTTTTCTTAATTGATAATTAATCTATTGTCTTATTTAAGAGTGGATAAATGTTCTTAATTTTCGTTTGGGAACTTGTATTTTAAATTGGTGTGTAAATGAACCTTATTATTAGGTTGTATATTTGCTACCACGACCCTTATATATATTATTATTATTATGGGGTGCTAGATGAACTTTGTGTGGATTCGTTGTGCATTTGGTGCGGACTTATATACTAGTTAGCACGAGTATTCGTAGAAACGTTATTTACGTTGCAAGGTTTAGCTGTTTTTTTATAACTTGGTATTAGGAGGATTATTGCCCTAATACTTTTGTCATGACCTACCCTTATTTGAATATAAGTGGTGGTGCACTTAGCTAGTGCCGAAATTTGGGATTCGTCCCATAATCTATATCTTATTGCGAGATTGGTGTGGATTACAAGCTTTAACGTACATGCATGTTTTTGAATTAAATGAGATAAGTGTTGTTTTGCACATAATTAATATACCCTGGGGCAAAAACTACAGCATGAAACTCGCCCGGTCTCTTGTCTAAAGTAAGTCTTCTTTCCAATCTGGATTCGCATTATGCGGTGAGGTTGGTCGATGACCCAAATATGCAACGAGACATTTTCAAAACTTTGTGTGCTAAATATAATGTTCCCAATCAAATTCATTAATTTCCCATAAGACTCATTTCCGTTGGAGTCTTCTCTTGAAGCATTCATTTTCCTTCGTTTCAGTGAGAGTGTCCGAGTTATGTATCGTCTACCGACAATTATTCGAGACAATGATAATAACAGGATACAATCACAAGAACCACTATGTTTGAGGCTTTGTTTAGTCTTTCATTATACTAACTGACCTTTCTCTTTCCTTACATGGTTGGCTGGTGTCATCCGTCATATACGACACATTAGTGATTGGTCTCAGAGAACATTGAATTAAAAAATCGAAGATGAAGGCTTGCAGTTGAAGGTTGTGTTCTAAAGTTATAATAATTGAAGATATTTCGATAAACTAGTCATGTATTTAGGGTTTATTTAAAAGCCTTCCATTGGAATTTCACATTATTTGTAAGACTATCCATCTCAATTTACGAGAGGAATTTTAATGGAAGATTTGAGTGTTCGTTATACAAGTCTTCTGCTACCCTTTTATTATTTAATGTTTATTTATTTATTTAAAAGTAACTGTTCCGATTAAAGCCCAGGGTGACTTTTTTTTTGGGGTAAAGGAGAGGCAGCACTCTCCAAGAAATATATAAATTAGCAAGGAACCATACGAGCAAAAATCATTCCACCGAGATCATCTAACAACAAAGACCTAACACCTGGTGGAGGGGAACAAAAAACATGAAAACCAAAGGGAAGAGGAAAGGCAATATTGCCAAGGGAATCCGGAGCTCTATTGCCTTCCCGGTATATATGAAAAATACTAACGAGCCAATCTCGTTTAAGGTAGCCTTGGCACCGAAGAACCAGGCTGAAAAGGGGATGTGTGGGTTCAACACCCTTCTGGAGTAATCCGACCACAAGCTTCGAGTCAATCTCCACTTCGAGGCGAGTGATATTTCTTTCCCAGGCGAGTCTCAAACCGTAGAGAACGCCCCATAGTTCAGCTTCAGGGGCCGCGGCAACACCTAGATTGGCAGTGAACCCACAAACCCAAGCACCTTGATCATCCCGGATAAGACCTCCCGCAGCGGCCTTTCCCGGGTTCCCTCTAGCTGCTCCATCACAATTGAGCTTGAACCAGTCCTGCCTCGGGACCGTCCACCCAATCCTTCTTTCAATTCTGTTTGTGCTTCTCTGGGGTGCCCGACTAAGGCTAAAAGCCTCATTGCATTCAGTTACCTTTGTAAGAATAAAGGCATGTTTGTCGAAAGTGACTTCTGTGTCTTTGAATATTTTGATGTTCCTCCACTTCCAAAGCCACCAAATCATTGTAAGAAATACAACTCGCCAAGCCTCCCTATCTTGCTTGCTACCAGGGTAGTTCATATTCCAAATAATCCAATCATCGAAAGCAAGAGAGAAGAACACAATCTGAAGGTTATGTTGAACGAACCTGGACCAAAGAGCTTTGGTGGGTGGGCAGTCTCTAAGCATATGGATGAAAGTCTCATCCCCTTGGTGACAGGCAGTACATAGTGGGTCATCGGTCAAATGTTTGCGCACTCTTTCAGCGTTCGTCATAATTCTTTTATGGACAGCAAGCCACGCAAACATTCTGGCTCTTTCTTGCACCTTCACCCCCCAGATGGACTGGAAGATGTGCGGGGGAAAGGTTTGCTGGTTTGGGGTCCCTCTGATAAGCCTATAAGCTTACGCCGTCGTAAAGTTCCCGGAAGCAGTCCTGCTCTACGAAATAGTGTCATTCCCTTCCCAAGATTCAGCCAACCCCACACTCGCAAGTCTCAAAGTAATTGAAGTTGGGAGAAGAGTAGAGAGACGATTCCAGTCCCATCCTGAATCCGGATTCCAGTAGTCCCTAACATTCGCATCTTTATCGGCCTCAGGCACGACTTGACCACAAATGGTGATAAGGCCCTCCTCATGTATCCACCTCTCACTCCAGAACTTGGTATTACACCCATCAACCACATTTGATTTTCTGCCCTTAGCAATCACTAAATTATACCGAGGTCTGAGTTTGGACATTAAAGTATGAGGTCACTGGCGTGTGGCACTACCGACGTAAGTCAGGGGTGTTACAGTTTTGGTATCAGAGCAACAGTTTTAAGATTCTTGGCCTATTGTTAGGTTTTGAGAGTTTTTAAAATTATTTTCAAACTGTTTTATTCTATTTTAATACATATATATAGTTTTTAGTTCAACTATTTTTACAATAGTTTAAAGTTTAGAAAATGATAAAATTAGTGGTTTAGTTATTAAGAGACTTATATTAATTATTATATTTGTTTTATATAGTAACTAGCATAGTGCTCATGCCAGGCACGGGTTAGGATTATAAATATTTTAAAATAATTTTTTATTAGGTAAATATCATACTAAAATTTATTATTATTAGAGATATATATTATAAATCTTATTTTTACCAAAAGCTAGGGAGATATACGAAATTAACAAAAATATTATTATTATTATTGTTATGATGATTATTAGATATTATCTTCTTAATTAATAAATAATTAATATTATTGTTAGAGATAGATATAGATTATCTTCTTTTTACCAAAAGTTAAGACCACTAAGTCAATAACAATGGAATCTCCTTGTTTCGAAACTTCTTCGTTCGGGTCCAAAATCGCTATCGGTTGCTCAACAAAGGTGTGGTCGGACTCGACTCTCAATTCATCATAGTTGAGTATATATATGACTAGGGTCCGGTAATATAGTCTTAATTGAGACACATGCATTTGTCTAATTAGAAAAATTGCTAAGACATTGGACATTCGTTTTTAGCCTGGTGTGACAGGGGGCAGCCTGTGTGCCTTTGTCACTTAGCACTTTGTAGATCATAAGTAAATCTTGCAAGCCACCCCCACAATTTGAAGGTAATCATAATGTACTACTGACTGTACTAGGAGCACTAAGGAATGAAAAAAAAATTTGATCAATACATCTTTGCTTTACCTAATCGTGAAATTAAATAATTGGGTTTGTAAATTGATAATACTAAATCTAGCGTAATGAGTTGGAGTATGAGTCCCAATGTTTTTGAAATTACATGATAAGTGTTGGGTCACATTTTGATCAGATTGGCTCGGCCCATAAGCGATTGAAGACCAAGGCCCAGCACGCGGAGGAGATGGTCTGTCCGTTGATGCGACCAACGACTCTTTTTGTAACAACTGAGCGAAAATCGTGGACATGATCATAGCATTGAAGTGGCCGAGTGATCTTCGGAAATCTGGCATTAATTCCTTTCATTTTAAATAGATTAGGATCAATCCATTGTAAGATATCTCTGAATATACTACTCACTAGCATTTTCGAGCTTCCATTGTGATTTGAAATACAATTTCTCTAAGCAGGGCAGATCTCGATTGCTCCACACATTCATTCGACACTAGTCAATCTCATTCGACCCATTACGATCCTTTCTAGCTAAGCTTTATTATTATTGCTTCGTCTCATCATTTTTGATTTCCTATTTTGCTTGAAGTTATAATTTGATTCGTTCGACTAATAGCACCACATCGAAGGCAATTTAGATTTGATATCTTTTTGCCCAAAACAATTTGGCACCGACCGTGGGGCTCTTAGCCGATTCGTATCCGAAAGCTTCATCAAAAGTTATCCAGAGATGGTGAACGACGCTCCTCTTAGCACTTTCGGAGATGGGCCAGTCTTGGGAGCAACCGCTAACGACGCCGTCATCGTTACAGCGGAGGTTTCTACTCAAGAGCAGATCCGTCAAATGGCGCAAACCCTGTCGTCACTACAAGAAGAGTTAGTCGATCATTGTCGGACTAACGAGTCAATCTGGGCTACTTCCGTTACTGCAATTAATCGTTTGACTAATGAAAATGAATTTCTTAGAGCGCAGGTCCAATCTGCTGCATCCGCGCCAACCGGAAGCAGGCGTCCAATCGACCTCGAAGGGATCCAGACTCGACTGGATATGGATGTTGTAGTCGTAACTCCAACAAGCGAGCGAAACCAAACCCATACGACCAGTATTCCTGAAGCTTCTCGTATTAACCCTGTTATGACTAACAATGTTTCTCTTACCGGCTCCGAAGGGACCCAAGTAAACAATCCACAGGTTACGGTGACGCCGAATATCCAGACGCTCATTCAATAGGCTATCAACGAGCATATGAAGTCTTTCGATGAGCGTCTTGCAAAGATTCCAAGCATTCCCCAGCCCATCGAGAAAGAGGCTTTAGACGGCTTCGAAGAGTCTCCCTTCATCTCCCAAGCATGTCTAGCTACGATGGGATGAGCGACCCAAACGATCACATCTCCCTTTACAAGCAAAATCTCATGACAATTTCCGTCTCCAGAACCAATCGCGAGGCGGTTATGTGTAAAAGCTTCGGCACTTCCCTCGCGGGGCCGGCGCTTACTTGGTTCATGCATCTGCCACAAGGATCGATTGCATCCTTCGCAGAATTAGTCAATGCTTTTAAAATTCAATTCGCTAGTAGCCGAAGGCTAGAAAAGCAATCTAGCGACCTATATTGTATTGTCCAAAAGAATAACGAACCTCTGCGCACTTATCTTAACAGGTACAATAAGGAAAAGGTCGCCATACCCCATTGCGATGTCCCTACATCCATCGAAGCCTTTCGACGGGGTCTGGTCCGTGGTAGCGAATTATATCGAGAACTGACGAAGTATCCCTGCCGAACCTTCGAAGACGTCCAGGCCAAGGCAATGGCTCAACTCAGGCTGGAAGAGGACGAGGAACCCTTCAGGGTCGAACCAAGTCCGGATCGAGTCAACCGCAGATCAACGTTTGACAATCGTAGGGACATGCGTCAATTGCCGTATCCCCGGGGACGCGACGATCAGAGTCGAGACATGGGACATGAATGGAAGGAAAATCCTTCACTACCCCCCAAGGTACAATCGTATAACTTCTGTGTTTCCATTGCAGAGTTAGTTAAGACATTCGACAAATACAGTAAGGACGTGAGATGGCCATGAAAGAACGACAAACCAGACTCCATGAAAGACATGACGGGGTGCGACGTCCATGGTGACCACGAGCATAAGACCGACGAATGTGTCGCACTGCGAAAGGAGGTCGCAAGGTTACTGTCGCAAGGATTCTTGCGAGAAGTCATTTAAGACAAAGCCAAAGCCACCATGAAACGAAGAGATGAGGTACAAGACAAACGCCCCTCTTCTCCTATACCTGCCAAGATTGTCAACTCCATTTCAGGTGGGTCCGATATCTGCGGGATCTCATACTCCGCGGCAAAGCGCCACGCCAAACAAAGCATAGGCAATGTGCCTTCGCCCTCTGAGACGAGGCCTAAGAAGACAAGCGACTTGCCCACAATCACTTTCGACGAGACCGACGCCAGCGGATGGGCAGAGCATCACGACAGTCTGGTAATATCCTTGTCCATTGGAAATTGTCTTGTACGCAGGGTACTAATTGACACAGGTAGTTCCATCGACCTGATCACCCTGGACACCCTAAAAGAGATGGGCCTTAGCGAAGAAGACGTGACTAAAAGGAGACTACCCCTGGTCGGGTTCAGCGGCGAAGTCCGATACTCACTCGGCGAGATCACTCTCACCACTTATGCGGGAGGAATCAACTAGCAGGTAAAATTCATAGTAATAGACTGTGAATCTCCTTACAATTGCATCATTGGCAGGCCTTGGATACACTCGATGAAGGCAGTCCCTTCCACCTATCATCAAACGATCAAATTCCCAACCAAGTGGGGGATCCAAGAAATCAAGGGAGAGCAAAGACTCGCTAGGGAGTGCTACGTGACCTCCATGAAGAAAGCAATCGATAGCGACACGGCATAGCAATTACAGAACGGGGAAGGGTCGAACAAGTACATTGAGCCGGAAACAGAAAAACTAATCGAAGTTACTATCGACCCTGCCTCGCCAAGTCAAACGGTCAGAATCGGATCCGATCTCGATGATGCAACCCGTGAAAGATTGATAGAATTCCTCCGATCGAACTCCAACTGTTTTGCGTGGTCTCATGAAGACATGGTAGGTATCCCCCCTGACATCATAACTCATAAACTAAATGTGGATGCAAGTTTTCCCCCTGTCAAACAGAAACGCAGGAAATTCGCCGCCGAACGAAATAAAATAGTCGACGACGAAGTCAAGAAACTGCTAGAGACATGCAAGATTAGGGAAGTCAAGTATCCCGAGTGGCTAGCCAACGTAGTGGTGGTCGAAAAGAAGAACGGAAAATGGAGAGTCTGCATAGACTTCAAGGATCTCAACAGAGCATGCCCAAAGGATTCGTTCCCTTTACCACACATCGATGCGATGATCGACGCGACGGCAGGCCACGAGATGCTCTCTTTCATGGATGCATTCAGCGACTATAACCAAACACTGATGGACCCCCAAGACCAAGAGAAAACAGCCTTCGTCACTAGTCAAGGGACCTATTGCTATAAAGTAATGCCCTTCGGTCTAAAGAACGCAGGGGCAATGTACCAAAGACTGGTGAATAAAATGTTCAAGGACCAGATTGGGGACACCATGGAGGTCTACATCGACGACATGCTGGTCAAGTCAAAGTGAAAAGAAGATCATGTCGAACACCTGAAGGAAGCATTCGAGGTACTTAAACGCTATAACATGAAACTGAACCCTATTAAATGTTCTTTCGGAGTTTCTTCAGGGAAATTCTTAGGATACATGGTGACCCAAAGAGGGATCGAAGCGAGCCCCGAGCAAATAAAGCAATTATCAATCTAAGGCCGCCCAGATGCGTCAAAGATGTTCAAAAACTCACATGACGAATAGCAGCGCTGAACCGTTTCATTTCGAAGTCGTCCGACAAGTGCAAACCGTTCTACGACATACTTAAAAAGAACAAGTCATTCCAGTGGGGCGCAGAGCACGATGCAACATTCCAAGAGCTGAAAAAGTATATGTCGAGTCCATTGCTGCTTGCCAAGCCAAAGGATGACGAACCATTACCCATCTATTTGGCCATGTCAGACACGTCGGTAAGTGCCATCTTGGTAAGGGAAGAAGACGGTAAACAATCCCCGATTTATTATGTAAGTCGGTCACTACTTCCAGCCGAAACAAGGTACACTTCATCGGAAAAGTTAGTTTTGGCGTTATTTATGGCCTCTCACAAGTTAAAACCTTATTTTGAATCGCATACTATTATTGTAAGGACTAATCATCCCATGAAAGCAATCATGAGGAAAACTGAGTTCACAAGTCGAATGGCTAAATGGGTTGTACAACTGGGTGGTTACGAGATCGAATATGAGCCCAGAACGGCTATCAAAACTCAAGCGTTAGCAGATTTTGTGGTAGATTTCAGCCCAATACTGGAACAGGAGGCCATAAAGGAGGCGATAGAACTACTCTCGACAGACAACCAAGGCACTTGGGAGCTACACACCGACGGAGAATCAAACGTCAGGGGCACATGTTTGGGTGTTATACTCAAATCACCACAATGGGACAAGATAGCCCAAGCCGTAAGATGCGAATGGGACGCGACAAATAACGAGGCGGAGTACCAAGCACTCATATTCGGCCTCAACCTAGCTCAAGACCTCGCGATTGACGACATAAAGGTGATCTGTGACTCACTGCTGGTTGTGAACCAGGTCTAAGGATCGTACGTCGCCAAAGACGACAGAATGGTCGCCTATTTAAGCATCGTTCAAGGGTTGGTCGCGTAATTCAAAACGTTCGACATCAGTCAAGTGCCAAGAGAACTGAATACACAGGCGGATGCGCTTGCCAACCTGGGGTCAGCGCTAGATCCAAGAGAGTTTCCTAACATTCCCATAGTTCATGTCACGACACCCGCAGTAGCAAGAACAACTAAAGATACAAGGCAACAAGACGAACTACAAGAGGTCATCGCCATAGCACAGGACGATTCCAAAACTCATTTGGCAGGTGATTCCGAAGACTGGACAAAACTATTCGTCGATTGGATAGCACACGGCACCCTACCGGATGATAAAGCCGCGGCTAAACGTCTAAAGGTACAAGCTTTATCCTTCGAAATGAAAGAATGTTTTCTTTTCAAACGATCTATTACAGGCTTGCTACTGAAGTGCCTCACGCCCGTCGAAGCCCAAAAACTTCTTCAATCTTTGCACGATGGGGAATGCGGCAATCACGCCGGAGGACGAAGCCTAGCTTGTAAAGCTCGACGCATGGGATACTATTGGCCAACGATGAACGCAGACGCATTAGACTATGCCAAGAAATGCAACACTTGTCAACGACACGCGCCGGTCGCACACCAACCGTCAGAACCCCTACATCCAACACTCGCGCCTTGGCCGTTCATGAGATAGGGAATGGACATTGTTGGCAAGTTACCACCAGCACAAGGGCAACGCGTCTTCTTCCTAGCCATGACGGATTACTTCTCCAAATGGATCGAAGCCAAAGCCTACCGAGAGGTAAAAGAAACTCAAGTCATTTCATTCATCAAACGAAATATTTTGTGCAGATTCGGCGTGCAATCAGAGATCGTATACGACAATGGCTCCCAATTCATCGGTCGTAAGACTAGAGCCTTCTGTGAACAGTGGAACATCAACTTAGTCACATCCACCCCCAGATACCCACATTCGAATGGACAAACAGAGTCCAGTAACAAAATCATCATCAACAACCTAAAAAAGAGGCTAGAAGGCGCCAAAGGCAAGTGGACAGATGAACTCCCGTACATCCTCTGGTCCGATAGAACCACACCAAAGAATGCGACAGGACAGTCACCCTTCTCGCTCGTCTACGGATGTGAAGCAGTCATCCCCACCGAGATACTTATCCCTACAACCAGATACGGCCTACAGGCCCCAGAGCAGAACGACGAAGAGTTGTCGCATAACATCGACACGATTGATGAAGTTAGAGAGAAGGCCAGGCTTAGGATGGTCCAATATCAACAACAGGTCGCAAGAAGCTACAACAAAAACATACGTGTCAGAGTTTTCAGAAAAGATGATTGGGTTCTAAAGAAGACATTTCAGAACACCAAGGACCCCAAGGACGGTAAACTGGCCCCGCAATGGGAAGGACCCTACCTAATCACAGACGTCGTTGGACAGGGCGCCTACAAATTGCAAGATATGGAAGGACACGTCATCCCAAGAAGCTGGAATGCGACATACCTAAAGCAGTATCATTTCTAAAAACCTTTTTGTTATTCGTCAGGTTATCAATTATATTCTTTTCTCATTGACTGTCCGGATGCGTTCACTGACTTAAGCATCGGAGGGTCGTTGGGTTCGCCGCCAACAACCATTCCTTAGCGACCTTTTGCTTTGTCTCGTTCCAACACAGGCATAACAAGTTCAAACAAAGTAGTGGATCCACTCAAGACACACAAAAGCGCTTATAACTTACACAACACGATCGATCGACACACATGGAGTTGCACAATAAAGGCACTTCGGCACACCGCCTGCCTTATTACAAAATAAGGTACACAAAGCCTTAGACGAAATACCTAATGCAAGACACATTTGCTTACCTCCCTGGATTACAATATACAACTGTCATGACTAAACTCAATACAATTCACAGGCCTTCCCTCGGAGAACGCGTCCATCCAAGCATGCATCAAACGCAAACAGGTGCCAGAAACCAAAGAGTGCTATTTAAAAACAAAAAAAAAGCGAAACTGTAGGATCGTGATTGTTGGAGTAATAACAAGGGAACTAAGAATACATATATTCAGTTCCCTTCGCAGCGGAAATAAACAATCAAAATAAATGAACAAGTTCCTTATAGTGGAAACCTTCGATTGCCAACTAGCAATCTAGGATAAAAACCACTACCTTTCTTTCGAAAGGATTTCAAGGTCTACTTCTTGATTTCTTATCACTTCGGTTACAGATTACCCTAGGAACAAACACACAGTTTCTTTGTCTTATACACAATTAGACAATCCTAGGTAAACTTAACAACAAGTATAATCAATCACAGAAGCAGTCCTAACCACTAAGGAACTAACTCACTTACAGTCACAGGAACTAGCACACAGCTCTCAGATTCCTTGACTGGTTCCTCTCGATCTTGGTTTGAGTTGACGATCTGTTTGAAGCTTCACACTTTGATGTTTGCTATGGAGTGTGATTCTATTGTGATGCTTGAAGATAACAACGGAGCTTATCTTTCTTATATAGTGGATCCTCGAGGTTGGATCTTCTCTTGGTTCCCACAGAGCAAGCATGACCTAGGTTGTGTGGTAATCCTTGATTCACGCTGACTTAGACATGTACCAACAACCTAGGCAACTCAGAATCCACATTGGTTGGTCAACTGCTTCAGACAAGTCTGTCATGTCATTGTCCAACTCCTTTCGTCCGAGGTTCAGCAACCTAGACACTTTGGAACTATCCTCTGGATGGTGACAGCCTTGTGTCACATCGCTTTCAGCAACCTTTGTCCGAGGTTCAGCGTTCTAGACATCTTGGAGGTTTCCTTTGGATGGTGGCAGACTTTTGGAAGCTTTGCTCAAGTCGCTTTCACCATATTTTGTCCGAGGTTATGTGTTCCCAGCTTCATCGGGAAGAGCAAAGTCACGTGTTGCATTTCTGGGCACTTCTGGGTTCCTTTGGCTTGTTTGTTTGGTTTCTTTATCTTGTTTGGCTTCCATGGTTTCAACAACTGTCCTGTGGTTCCTTTAAACACATCTTTGAAATAAAACATTAGTGTCAAAGTATTTGTCATCTTCAAAAGTAGAGAAACTGAGGAAAAAAACTCTCATGGGAACTGAGGTTCCTGAGTTCCGTTTCCTAACAATTTCCCCCTTTTTGATGATGACAAATATAAGGAACCTGGCAACATAATAAGGACATGAGATTCATGAGAACAATTGAGCTAAGAGATTTACAACTTTATAAAGTAATGAGAGAACATTCAATAGTTGCAAATTCCCCCTAAGCAAATGAACTAAGTTATTCGAGTTCCCCCTCAGAAGTAGAACGGGTTTAGATTTCCTATAAGTCCAGTAGTTCCAAGAGTTCAAGGTTCCTATCCATTCTTCCCCCTTTTGACATTATCGAAAAGATTAATTTACTTATCAAGTATAGGATATCAATGTGAAATAAACAATTTCGTTAAACCCATGACAATTACCATAATAGAAACTTAATGCAAAGACAAATGATGCATTAGAAACATGTTGGAACGATGACGTTCCCTCTAGTTTTGATGATGATAAACTCAAATGCTTTTGATGGTTTTTAGTGTGACTATACGTTTCAGGAACTGACAAAGTCAAAAGGAACGATGAAAACCAGTGAAGAATCAAAACAGAGAGGCAAAGGAACAGAGAAGCCAATAATGATAAGAAAACACGCTGGAACAAATGAAGAAAAGAAACGCGTGTTTACAAGACAAAATAGAGAAAGGGAACAGCGCAAGGAACGGAGGACGCGCACTAGCGCAGAAAGCCTAAAGCGCGCCACTGAACATTTGTTATGGAAAACAGATTTCAAGACGTGCTTGGACCTCAAGGAAGATCTCGTGGAGAGATCTGTTGGTTATAATCTCACTAGAAAAGATTATATAGTAGGAACTGGGCAAGACGATCTCGTGGAGAGATCTGTTGGTTATAAACGCCTGTAACCATTGGAGAGTAGGAACTGGGCAAGACGATCATACCAAGCTCTAGGAGTTTGCTTGAGACCATACAAGGCTTTGTCTAGGAAATAGACATGGTCTGGATGATCACTGTCTTCAAAACCGGGTGGTTGCTTGACATAGACTTCCTCTTGAAGAATGTCATTGAGGAAGGCGGTCTTTACATCCATTTGGAATAGTTTGAAACCCTTGTGTGATGTGAAGGCAATCAACAGCCTAATTGCTTCAATCCTTGCCACTGGAGCATAGGTTTCATCATAGTCGATTCCTTCTTGTTGATTGTATCCCTAAGCAACAAGCCTTGCTTTGTTCCTAATTACAGCTCCTGAGTCATCGAGCTTGTTTCTGAAAACCCATCTAGTTCCTATGATATGCTTATCCTTGGGGCGGGGAACTAGATGCCACACTTTGTTCCTTTCAAGCTGATGAAGTTCTTCTTGCATGGCTTGGATCCAGTCTACATCTTTCAGTGCTTCACCTATGTTCTTTGGTTCCACAATAGATAAGAAAGCATTGAAAGCAAAGAAGGTTAGATGTTCGAACCTGACTGGAGGCTTGATGGTTCTTCTTTCTCTGTTGGGAGCTAGAGCATTTGATGTGGAGGCATTTTGATTTGAATATAACTTCGTTGTCTCCTTGACCACACAGCTGTGACACACTAATTAGATCAAAAGCGAGATTATCAACAAGGTGGACTTTGTTTACCTTAATGTGGTCATTGAGATTCACAGTTCCTATTCCATAAATTTTCCCTTTGCTTTTGTCTCCAAAAGAGATGTTCCCTCCTTGGAGAGGTTGAAGAGAAGTCATTTGATTTCTTCTTCCAGTCATATGGCACGAGCAACCACTATCAATGTACCATAGTTGAGGTTGCCTCTCTTCTTTCTGCACATAGGGAAACTAAGATTTCTGAACCCAGTGAAGCTTGGCTTTACTGGGGGGATTAGTATGTGAATTATCATTGCGAGTCTGTGAATGACCAGGGAACTGATTCCTTTCACGGTAATAAGAACTTTTCTCATTATCATAGTTTCTTTTCTTAGGACACTCAGTGTTGTAATGACCATTCATACCATAATAGAAACACAGACGATTATACACAACATGTCCATATTTTCCCTTTCCTGGCCTAAAAGGTTTTTCATTTTTTCTTTTATGAAATCAACATTATTTCTAACCTTACCATGGGCCATGTCCACGTACCTTTTGTGAGCAAAGGAGTTAGTGAACCACTTGTTTTTAGGAGGCTCTTTCTCCTTTCCTTTAGGATCCCTTTCAAAGGCCTTAGGGTCCCTTTTTGGACTTTCAGAACTTTCTATGAAACGCTTGACAACCTCAGCCTTGTTCTCAAGCACCATGATCTTCTCTAATAGGAACTGATTCCTATCTCGAGAAGTCACAAGAGAAGTACTGAGGTTCTCATTCATCTCAACAAGTTCACGTCTAACCTTTTCATTTTCAGCATCATCATTGATCTTGTTGTCAATGTATCCAACTCCATGACGTTGTTTCACAAAGACAGTTTGATTGATCATTTTTTCATTTATAGAGTCAGTGAGAGTATCTAACCTATCAATTATAGATTGAAGCAAATCATTTCCAGATAGATTATCATGCATAGGAACTGTAATAGATTCTATCTTAGTCTCACTACAGGATTGACAAATTTTAAGGTGACTAGCATGCACATTCCTAATATCAATGAGTTTGGAGTGGGTTTCAGCTAGATCTTTCTCAGTTTCATCAAGTTTCTTACTCCACACAGAGTTCTCAACAGTCAGGCAAGTAATCTCATCTTCACAATCATCAAGTTTTTGTTGAAGAGCACTCGTTTCCTTTCCTAGTTTCTTTATGATTTTTAGAAGTTGTTTCTTATCACAATCAACTAGAGATTTTAGGAAGTCATCAGAAGTTACCTCAAGTTCTTCTGAGTCGCTTGAATCTCCTTTTTCCATGAGACATCTTCCTCCAGAGAATCCACTCAGATCTAGTTCCTCATCTGAGTCTTCTTCCCATGAGGCCACAAGAGCCTTCTTCCTTTGAGGTCTTTCATCTTCTTTGGAGTCTTCTTTGTTGGGACAACTCTTAGCGTAGTGCCCCTTTTCTTTGCATTCATAGCAAGAGACATCTTTGAGATCTCTCCTCGGTCCATTGTGAGAGAAACTGCCCTTTTGAAACTTTCCCTTCACAAAGAATTTTTTGATGTTCTTTGTGAAGAGAGCTATAAGTTCGTCCTTCTCATCTTCTAGGTCTGAGTTCTCCTGCTCCATTTCAAGCCTTGTGAAGGCTTTGGAGATTTTGAGGGCAATTCCTTTCTCTAGTTTCTTGTCAGCATTGACCTTGGTATGTTCTCCTTCTTTAACCTCCAGTTTCCCTATGATTTGAGTCAAGGGAAGGGATTGAACGCCTGGGGTGTTCTTCATGATTCCTTTGATGAGGGTGAACTTAGAGTTAAGTCCATTGATGACCACCAGTGATTTGGAGACTTCATCAAGGGTGACCTCAGCCGTTGTTAGCTTTCCAATGAGCCTGTTGAAGCGAGAGTAATACTCAGAGATGGTTTCAGTTTCCATCATTTTGAATGTGTGGTATTCTCCTTCTAAAGCAAACTTCTGGCTTTGCTTTAGTTCCTCACTTCCTTCATGCATGTCCTTGAGTGCTTGCCACATTTCTTTCACTGTCTTGATTCTTATGACTTTGTCCATATCTTCTCTATCCAGTCCATTGAGAATGAACTGTCTAGCCTTGGCGTTCTTTTCCACGATGACATAGTGCTCAGGTTTCCAATCTTCTTCCTTTTGGTTGAGATCAACATGGCCATCTCCATTGTCGACTATCCTCTAGCATTGGTATTCATTGGTCTTTACATGGCTTTCCATGCACTTGGCCCATCATGTTTCTTCTCCCTTCTTTCAGAGATGTGGTTTATTGGTGGAGATTCCGAGCTCGAACTTGCTTGACTGAGACATCTTAGATCTGCAAACTTAAACAAAGATCTAGAGCTTTTTCTGCTCTGATACCAATTGTAGGATCGTGATTGTTAGAGTAATAACAAGGGAACTAAGAATACATATATTCAGTTCCCTTCGCAGCGGAAATAAACAATCAAAATAAATGAACAAGTTACTTATAGTGGAAACCTTCGATTGCCAACTAGCAATCTAGGATAAAAACCACTACCTTTCTTTCGAAAGGATTTCAAGGTCTACTTCTTGATTTCTTATCACTTCGGTTACAGATCCCTAGGAACAAACACACAGTTTCTTTGTCTTACACACAGTTAGACAATCCTAGGTAAACTTAACAGCAAGTATAATCAATCACAGAAGCAGTCCTAACCACTAAGGAACTAACTCACTTACAGTCACAGGAACTAGCACACAGCTCTCAGATTCCTTGACTGGTTCCTCTCGATCTTGGTTTGAGTTGACGATCTGTTTGAAGCTTCACACTTTGATGTTTTCTATGGAGTGTGATTCTGTTGTGATGCTTGAAGATAACAACGGAGCTTATCTTCCTTATATAGTGGATCCTCGAGGTTGGATCTTCTCTTGGTTCCCACAGAGCAAGCTTGACCTAGGTTGTGTGGTAATCCTTGATTCACGCTGACATAGACATGTACCAACAACCTAGGCAACTCAGAATCCACATTGGTTGGTCAACTGCTTCAGACAAGTCTGTCATGTCGTTGTCCAACTCCTTTCGTCCGAGGTTCAGCAACCTAGACACTTTGGAACTATCGTCTGGATGGTGACAGCCTTGTGTCACGTCGCTTTCAGCAACCTTTGTCCGAGGTTCAGCGTTCTAGACATCTTGGAGCTTTCCTTTGGATGGTGGCATACTTTTGGAAGCTTTGCTCAAGTCGCTTTCACCATCTTTTGTCCGAGGTTCTGTGTCCCCAACTTCATCGGGAAGAGCAAAGTCACGTGTTGCATTTCTGGGCACTTCTGGGTTCATTTGGCTTGCTTGTTTGGTTTCTTTATCTTGTTTGGCTTCCATGGTTTCAACAACTGTCATGTGGTTCCTTTAAACACATCTTTGAAATAAAACATTAGTATCAAAGTATTTGTCATCTTCAAAAGTAGAGAAACTGAGGAAATGAACTCTCATGGGAACTGAGGTTCCTGAGTTCCGTTTCCTAACAGAAACGCCAATTACCATTGTCTTACAAACATGCGACCCGCGATGGTGGACGGGTCTCCAAAACACAAGAGTTTGCCCACACGACGGAGGGACTTTCGACACAATTAGTCTGAATGTCCAAAGAGACAAATTAGCAAGTCAAAGGGTATAAGACTCAAACTTCAACATCTTTACCTTGCGCAACATCAGGGACAGGATCGGGTGCCGTTTTTGTCCGTCCAGAACTCACTTCAGCTCCTTCTTCCGCTACAACTCCAACAGTCCCGCATGCTTGAATAAAGTCGATACCGGGGCAACCATTGGGAAATTTCTCATCCAGGTAGGCCTGCTCCTTCACCAGATCCCATGATTCTTGGCGACCAACCTTGAGATCCTCCATCATCTCGATCCTGGACTTAAGCGTGAAGTAGGCTCCAACATCAGTGGTGACCTAGCTGCCTTCCTTCTTGGCATTCTCAAGCCGAGCCTCCAATTCGCTAACCCGTTGCTCAGAAACCTTCAGGCTATCTCAATGACGCGACGCACACCCTCCAACGCCTTCAACAACGCGTCCACTTCCTTTGCCCTGCTCTCGGCTTGAGAGATCTTCGACTGAGCATTATCCCACATCTGTTTAGTCTTCGAATGACTAGACCTAAGATGTTGGAAAACATGCACACACAGATAGCAAGTCAGCAAACTCGTCACAAACGCAAGTCAAAAAAAAAAAAACAAGAGAGAGAGAAGTTTGAGTTCGACCGTCCAAGAACTCGTAGCGGCCATTTCCAGGTTCTCCAAAGCGGGAAGGTCTTCAATGTCATCAGGCACCGGCAAAGTAAAAAGTTCAAGGAAATCGATGCTCCTCTTCACCGACTTGCCTTTCGACACATCATCTGAGAGACGAAAAGACTTTCTCTTGTGGCCAGATGATTTTGGAGGGAGCGACTTCGAGGGACACCCTTTGGGGAGAGCCTTGGAACGCATCCTCTGCTCCAACAGATCTTTCGCCGAAAGACGAGCACTAGATCTTTCACTTCTAGACAAGGCTGCATTCGACGAGAAAAAAGTCAGGGGCAGTAGATAAAAGAAATAAAACATAGTAGACTTGACTGGAACTCACGTTTGGAGGAAGACGACATCGGCGAAATTGCTTCGACTGGGAGAGGCTGAGCTAGAATTTACCCTTCAACTTATAAATAATCTGCATACGGAACATCACCGACTTCATGTAAAACACTCTTTCTATGTGTAGGATCGTAGATGTTAGTAATCAAAGGGAACTGAGCTTCAGGGAAGTTTAGTTCCTTAGCAGCGGAAATAAGTAACTAACAGATTTAAGACAAGTTCCTTTTAAGTAGGAATCTTTGATAACCAACTAGTTATCCAAGATAAAACCCACTACCTTTCTCTCGAAAGGATTTCAAAGTCTACTTCTTTTATTATAGCTTCGATTATAATCAACTAGAATAGAACACACAAATTAAAGACTTAAGACACACTTAAGACTCTCTATCTAGTTCGATCTAATCAAGCAACACAAAAGAAAGAGACTTACAACCGTTCTTCTCACAAGAACTAGCACCGATTTCTCTTCACTTTCAAGCTTTGCGTGAATGCGTGTGAAATGAGAGAGTTTTAGTTGTCTTATTTATGCAGTCATCCACATAGAGATAAGATATACAGTTGGCTAATTTGCAAAAATAAAAAAACCAAAACAAATAAAAAAAGATAATATTTGTTACCAAATAATATCTTAACCGGTTTTTACACCTCTTTGTTTCCATAAAAAATATTCAGTTGTATGGAAACAATATATCTAAAAGCTTATCTCCTAAGCTAATAGATTTACCCTAGCCAGCCGCCACACTTGATATCCTTTCAGTTAGTGCGACTTCGTTGCTCCTGAGTTCCCATGCCAGTTCCCAACACTGACTTCTTGGTCTCTATTCTTCATCTACTGAACATGAGTTTCCTGTTCAACTATACATGTGAAAATATTAGTAGCAAAGTGTTTGTCATCGTCAAAATTAGTAAAACAGAAGAAGGGAACTTTCAAGGGAACTAGAGTTCCTGAAAGTTCACTTCCTAACAATTTCCCCCTTTTTGATGATGAGAAACATGTAAAACCTGGCATATCTATAATAGGCATGACTGATATTAGCATGATATATGGGGCTAGATGTAGAATGATCATTAGTGAATTGTATATTCCCCTCAACAATTAAACCGATTCTCTGAGTTCCCTCTCAAGATGGCAACCAATACAAGAGTTCCATTCAGCCTATTAGTTCTAGAGTACAGAGTTCATTCCCCTTTTTGACATCATCGAAAAGAAACAGTTAGATGATAAGTAGAGAAAATTTAGTGAGAACCAATGACTTGCTTTGAACTCTGGAGAAATGGCACCGTAATAGAAGTTGAAGGCAAGACTTAACAACGCAAGGACATCAAAATATTTCATTAAATATAAGAGAAGCAGAGATAACATATTAGCAATGAGAACACTTAGAGACACACAAAAAGGATCATAATGTGGAAGGGGGATCCTAAGGGAACTAAAGGCTCTGTGTCAACTGAGTAGGGAACTAGGAGAACTACTCCTCAGGTTTCTGCTCCTCCTGCGCAAGGTCAACACGCTTTTTCACCAACTTAGAAATTTATGCAACCAAGGCAGCAAATGTTTTCCACAGCTCAACAACCATCTCATTGGTGAAATTGTTACCCTTCTCCAGTGCCTGGCTTTGAACAGTTATAGCCTCAACGACATGGTTGAAACCATGAACAAAAGCTTGCTCTATGCGCCCCATACTCTACAGAATTACATAAGTGTTAGGGACAAGGCGCACAGGATTAGATGGCCCTTGCTATGGATCCTCCTTGGCCTTCTCTTTCTCATTGCTCATCCTCAGAAGTCTCATCCAGATGATCTTTGAATTGCAGTGGCCCCACAGTAGCTATAGTGAGGAACCGAGCATAAGGAGTTTCTTCAATAGTATCTGGATAAAGACCAAGCATACACAAAATTTTCTTGACCAAGTGAGGATAGGGGAGAGCGTGAGTCGAGTGTGCCTTACAAAACTGCATATGAGTGATAGGACAAAAAGCTACCCACAAGTGTATGGGTTCAGTTGTAGCTTTTCAAGTATCGTTCCCACGAGGACTATGTAGTATCGATTGTATCTTAAACCAGTAAGTTAAGCCAAAAGATGAGAACTTTTGTTGAACTAATAACTAAAAATTGAGAAACAAATGCAAGTGATGATTATAATCAATGGGGGGAAAGTTTCCAAGGCAAGGGATCCCCACAACTATGCTTCAGTAGACTTAACTAGATTAATGTCTGAATTTAGTCTGTCTTTGTTGAAGGTAACTATCTTAGGTAATTATTAATTCCTCTCGGATGATAGTAAATATGCCTAGATTCAATTAACATCCACTCTTGCGACTTGCTAATCAAAATCTAGACCCTTAGGGCACTTAGAATTTAAGGTCAAACTGAATTAACATCCACTCTCGTGACTTGCTAATCCAACCTAATCTTAGGGTTTCTATGATAGTTATTAATCCACAGGAGAAATTAAGACGCTCTCGCAATAATAAAATCCCAGGTTCAATTCCTAGGATTCTAATAGAAGTTATTACCTCTCGGTCTCAAACCCTATCTGACTACCTATTAACGTGTTTACCTCTCGGTTGCAAATCCTAATAGGATTCAATTCGCATAAGCTAATATGGGCATAAAACATCTAGGAATGAATCAACAAAGTTTCAGATTTCCATTCAGGAAAATATCAAACAAGTCTACCTACGCATAGTTGGGATCACCCCAACCCTAGAAATATGGAAATTAGCTAGACATAATTGCAAGATCAACCAAAGAAATCATAATAACAATGGAAATCATAAACAAGATTAAAGAAAAAGAGAAACTTAGTCTTGAATCCAGTAGAACAATCTCCAAAGTTGCAATGAGGCAAACAACTAGGTCTAGGGAGTTAGAAAAAGTGGCAAAAATATCCATAACAAACCTTAAAACGAAGTATTTGTAAAAATAAAGTCATCCTGGTAAAACGCACGGCCCGTGCCTTGACTGTGCGAAAAATGCACGGCCAAAATCCTACAGGTATGAAACCGCACAGCCTATACGCCAAACGCACATGCAAAATGAAAAATGCACAACCATGCGAAAAATGCATAGGCAAAGCGCACAACATAACAACGAGAAATCACCGCTTGCACGGCCGTGCGGTAGAACGCACGGCCTATTGAAGGGAATTCAGTCCAAAACGCACGACCTCTTGTTTTAGTTCGCCTCCGGCCCAAATTCTTCACGGTTTGTCCCGTTAGCCTCCAGATGACATTCGAGGTTCCAACAACATCCATAGACAACTCAAAAAATTCACCAAAATACCTAAAAACACACATTTCCTAGTGTAGACCTCAATAACAAAGAAAACAATGCAACTAGCTATAAATGCAACACAAAATGCATAAAACAACCTAGATTAAGCACAAATGCATGTCCTAAACGTGTAACAAATTGGATTCCATCAAATTCCCCCAAGCTTAACCCTTGCTTGTCCTCAAGCAAGTACATAATCAATGAATCCACAAAATATGCTAAGGTTGTTTCTATCTAATAGACAAACGAGCAATGATCATGAGATGTCAAACATAAGACAAGTGCTATGATAACATGCTTTGCAACCCTTGACAAAATTGTAAATAGTTTATCAACTCCAAACCTCACCATGATAAAGAAATAAATCACTTCACTCATGTGTCTAGGTTTCTGTTTCGCTCAATCCTCCACTTAGAATGCTAAACTACCATAGGCTTGCATTAGTGTTCTTAATCTCCACTACTAGGGATCATGTACACAACAAAAATCATAAGGTCTTTCAGGGTTGTAATGGGGCCAAGGTATAGGATCAAAGGTAGGGATATATTTAGGCCATGTGGTGCTAAATCCGGGGAAAAGCATTTCCAAAACGACACCAAGCTTAGAACAATCCTTCATTTCAAATGTTGTTCTTCAAACCCATACAACAAAACACTACTATACTAGATTGTCTCCTTGCTCCTCTTTATTTGCTTTTTTTTCTTCCATTTCTTTTTTCTTTCTTTTTTTAAGATTTTTTTTTTAAGAGAAAGATTGAGGAAAAGAAAGAAGACACAATATAAACATCACATCCAACCACTGACATATGCATCCTCCCCCAAGCTTGGCTCAAACCCACTCTAGCAAAACAAATATACTATCCTAATCCCCGGACGGGTAGGATGAACAATTAGGCTCGATATGCTTTTGTGAAGCTTCCAAAGAAATGGCAATTAAGGCACAAATGGGCTTCAAGCAGAGGAAAACATATATAGGGTGGTCAAGGATGAAGGGCAAATATGAAATAATGCTTCAATCATATTAATGTCATGTACATAAATCATAAGCGTAGCCGCAAAATAGATTTTAATACAAGTTCTAGAATTAGCAAGCAAGGAGAGATTCACACACGAGAGAAATAAGAGGACTCATGAAATTATAATCCATAAAAGGCTAAAAACTCACTAGGATGCTTGTCTGGAGTATTGGTCCTAACACATCTCAATCAAAGGTCACATGCCCCAGCCAAATGTCAAACATTCAAGCACTCATAATCATGCACATAATGCAATTGCAATATTAACAACTAAAACATATTGAGGGGACTAATAAAGCATGTGTCACAAGGAAAACAACCAGAGGGAAAGAAGCAAATGGAGTCAAATCCAACATCCAACAATGCATGTAAACATAACAAAAGACATGGAAAACTAACACCCCAGTTGTTCATAGTAGTGAATGTCTTTATGAAGATAATATTTCCGATTGGAATATACCACAACAGACTATACAATCCTTTTACATAATAGGTTGGACAGACTTCAAAACAGCCTTTAGTGCTAAAAGTCATGAGAAAACTCTTAGTTTAGACAAGGATCAACAGACTCTTCAATTACTATCTTCGATAGCTATTGAAAAATATTTAGAAAAGAACTATAGATATATTCATATAGGATTAATACAAGTTGCTCTAAAACCTCTACCTAGAAAAGGAATAGACACCCCATTCTTTATAGCCCTAAGAGATGATAGACTTCTTACTTATAAAGATTCCTTAATTGCTATTATTCAGACTAATATCTGTAATGGTCCTATCTTCTTCAACTGTTCCCCTAATTTCACAGTTGATATGACAGACCCAAGAATCAGTAGCACTCTTACCCTTGATATCAAGCTCCTTAAAAAGGGTTTCAAAAATCTTTCAAAATTTTTTGTTATAATCTACAGAATCCATTATAGAATTCTAAGTTCTTGTATAAATCCTAAATGCATAATACCTCCTGTCCCTAGAGGAGAAACAGTTCTCTTACAACTTGAAGCTGAAATATCTACAACCTTTACTCCCAAGTTAATAAAATGGGAAGATATTACTATTTCAGAGACTCTTGAACTTAAACATGATTGTACTCCAGATAATCTTGAAAGAACAAAAATTTCCCACATAGAAGAAAGTAGTGATGGTAGAGTCCTATTGAGATTTAACTCCAGCAGATCTTTTACCCCTATACCTAGAAATCCACATCATTTCCCTACAAGAAACTCTTTTTCAGATTCTCTCTATACAGCTAGAGACAATTCTGTTAGAGATCATTATGTTAGGGTAGAATTTAGCAATCCGATTCCTAACCCAGTTAACGAACAAAATAGAGAAGAATCTTTTCCCTCTTCACCTACTCAGAGTGATATGGCTAGGTATTCCACTATAAATGTTATCTCAAAAACAGAATTTACCTTAGACAAAGACTTCTTAAGAACAGACTTTGAATCCGTTAAGAACAGATTTAAGAAAAAATGGTTCATGAAAATAGAAAAGATACATAGAGATAAAATAAGAGAATTATGGTATTCTGATATGGAAAAACATAGAATCAACATCCCATTCTTCACTTGGTTTCCTATTTATCTTAAAAATCAGGGAATAGAAAATCCTTTGGAACAAAAGTCTATAGAAGTCCAAACCAGATTAACTAAAACTTGGAACCTTTTACCTTCAGGCTCCACACAAAGTATTCATCCTCCTTTACAAGGAATAAAAATTATTACAAAAGATGGAGAGGTCCCTACAGAACCTTTTAAAAACCCTAGAGTTACTACTTCTGACAATAGTCCTGCCACTTTAGAAGATGTTAAGAAAATACATCAATAATATAATTATTCCAACCAAATCCTTCACACAATAGCTGATCAAATAGAATTAATACATGATAAAATTAGCACTAAAACTATCAAATTCCCTAAAGACATATCTAGGCCTCATTTCCAAATCCATGGAATTACAAAAGAAACTCTTAAGAACATTTCTATAAACCCTTCTCTTAATATCATGGATAAAATTGACCAAAAGTTAAAAGGTGTGTCAATTAACTGTGTCGATGAATGCAACAACAGTTCCAACACAGACTCTAGCAGTTCTTTAGATAATTTTGAAAGAGAAGTAAGCCCATCCGATAAAAAGGCCATAGAAACCTTGCAGACATGGTTTGAAGAAAATCCCCTTACAATTAATAAGTTAAGAAGAAACCATGGTAGGCTACAGGCACATAGAAAAATATTCAGGAATACAGACACTAGAAACTTCTATCCTAGACCTACTCCTCCTAACCTACAATATGAAGAAAGATCTAAGTTTAGATCCACATATTATAATGGGCAATCCATCTATGAATGGAATATAGATGGTAAGTCTGAACATGAAATACTTAACACCTTACAAGAAATGGGTATGGCTAATATAGCCTATACAGTTGGTAGAAAAGACCCCAAAACTTGGTTTACCCTTTTAGTTACTGGATTTACAGGCCAACTTAAAAATTGGAGAGATAATGCTCTATCCTCCTTTCAAAGAGAAGAGATCCTTGATTTCATTAATGATGAAGGAGAACCAGAACCAGTCCATCAGCTAATATATACCATTAGTATGCATTTTATAGGCAACCCTAGAGAGGAAATCCAAGCCAATAGAGAAATCTTTTCTAACCTTAGATGTAGAACCCTTAGTGACTATAGGTGGTATAAAGATGTCTTCTTATCTTATGTCTACAAAAGAAATGACTGCAATAAGGGTTATTGGAAAGAGCGTTTTGTCACTAGTCTCCCAACCTTGTTTGCTGATAGAATAATTCAGAAAATAAAAGATGAAATTCAAACAGAAGAAATTCCATGGAAAGACATGACCTATGGTCAACTAACAGCGTTTATCAAAAAAGAAGGTCTAGCCCTTTGCTCTGAATTAAAAATTCAGGCCAAATATGGTAGAGAGAAAGAATCTAGAAGAAAAGAGCTAGGTAACTTCTGTGAAGCATTCGGTCTTACTAAAATAGAACCTCCTTCTCATAAAAATAAAATTTATAAAAATAAACACAAAAAGATTAGTTCAAAAGACAAATATGAAAGATCAAACTACCCTCCTAGAAAGAAATTCCAGTCTAGGAAAACAGATAAAAAGATTATTTGTTACAAATGTGGTAAACCTGGCCATAAGGCAAACAACTGCAGACTAAACCAAAAAGTTATTGAAATCTGTCAAGACGACAATAACTTACAAAATAGACTTACCAAAATCCTTTTGGAGGACTCTGAGGAAGATATTTATGTCCCTGATTCTTCATATTCAGAAAATTCAAGAACAACCCAATTTTGTAACGTTATCACCAAAAGTGATGAAAAAGAAGCCCTTTTTGAACTCATTGATAAACTTGAAGATCCTCAAATAAAACGAGAATATTTCATGAACCTAAAAGAACTAAAATTTAACGAACAATAGCCTTTACTTGAAGAACCTTTTAGTATTTCCAAAATTATTAATAAAAATCTCCTACTAAGATATTCTCCTCTATTACCATTAAAGATCTACAAGCTGAAGTTAATAGACTTAAAAAAGACATTGAAACCCTCAGCAAACAATTATTAATAAATGAAACCAAAGACCTTGAGCTTGAAACCAGAATAGCTCATTTAGAATTTTTAAAACTTCTGAGGCCAGTCCTAGTTCAAGCTCCTGTCCACAACAAGGTGAAGATGAATCTCCCCCTATTGAAGATACTTTTGTTTCAGTAGTTAATAAGATTAATTTCCAGAAATGGTATGTTAATGTCACTATAAAAATAGAAGACTTCATCCTTTCTACCATTGCTCTCCTTGACAGTGGAGCTGATCTCAACTGTATTTGTGAAGGTCTAGTCCCTTCTGTTGAATTCCTTAGGTTTTGATGGTTAGAAACACTCAACTAATATGTGTACCAAGTGTTTCAGGGACAAGAAGAGTTATCCCAGGGAGCTTTGCAGCACAGGATCTCAGAGGGAACAAAGGCTTGCTTAGCGCTTTGTTACCTCTCAAGGAACTGAAGTGACGGACCAGATCAAGGCTGCAAAAGGAAAGAAGTCATCCAGCGTGCTGTGTTAAGGAAACAAACCAAGAAGCCACGCGGTAGAGGATGAAGACTTCGGCTCCAAGGATCAAGCCGGATTGCGCAAATATATGGAGAGAGAAAACCCGATCGTGTTGATCCTAGGAATCTTTCCTAAGATAAGGCGATTGGAGAGAGAAGAACGTTATCCAATCGGTTGGATTAATTAAGGAACTCCTTCCTTAATTAATATAACCGGTTGTGATATCTTATCTTCAAAACAAAATCATATCTTTGTAATCCGATTCTAGTATTTCCTAATTTTGTGTCAATTAGGGTTTTTGTCGAGTTGTATTTAATAGATGTGTGGATTCATGTCTATGTAACCACGACGAAGGGAAAAACAGAGAGAACAAAAATTGAGAAAGAAAAAGAGAGTGAAGTGTTTGTGAGTCTTTGAGGGTTGAGTTCGGATTCATCGTTGTAGGAGTGATCTTCGAATCTAGGTGGGAAGTCTAGTGTTTTGGAGTCCATGCTACAAGTGTAATCGAACAAGAAATCATTAAGACAAGTACACACTTCAAAATCCTCTCAAGCGGAAGCTTGAAGGTAGTGGTTTTTCCTTGAGAAACTAGTTTTGCTAATCAGGGTTTCCACTATATATCGTGAGTTCATTCTTTATCTTTCCTGCTATATTATTTCCGCTGTGCCTTCTGTGGGAACAAAGCTTTTGTTCCCTCAGACGTAACTCTAACGATCCAACAATTGGTATCAGAGCCTGGTGCTCTAGATTGTTTTCGTTACAGACTTTGCAGGAAAGATGTCGTCGTCAAGCAATGCCTCCGTCGATAACCACAAGATGGACAAGAAAGGAGAAGAGAAGGCTCAAAGCATTGCTTTAAAGGTTGTTCGTGCCTTTGACTGGTCTCAAGTCGAAGACGAAGAGGAGGAAGGTGATGAAGATGTGGCTCTCTTCACTAGAGCAATGGAGAAGTTTTGGTCTCGAAATAAGGGCACCCCTCGTTCCTCCGAAGGGAACAAAGACATGAAGGATGTCGTTTGTTACCACTGTCAAAACAAAGGACATTTTGCCAAAAACTGCTTCAAGAAAAAGGCAGGTCTTCCTCAGATTCGTGAAGGGGAACAAGCAATGATTGCTATATGGGGTGATTCTGACTCAGATGATGAAGAATTCTCTCGTTCTAGGGATCTCTGCTTGATGGCCATAGAAGACCATGACAAATCAAAAGGCGGCATACATGGAACTGAGGTAAGTGAATCTGAACTCATCTCAAGCTTGAAAAGTAAATCAAAAGAAAGCTTGATATCTTTTATTAAGAAACTTGTTCATGAGAATAGTCTTTTCAGTGAGCAAATTGAAGAAAAGGATGAATCGATCTCAAGTTTGATCGAAGAAAATCAGGGTTGGGCAGACAAAGTGCTCGAGCTTGAGAAAGGTTCATCTTTTCCTTCAAGTTCATGTGTCGAATGTCCTAAGCTCGCTGAGAAGATTACGTCTCTTGAGTCCTCTGTTTCCTCACTCGAGGCTGAGTCTTTAATGTTAAAACTAGGAAATGCAAAACTTTATAGTGATCTAACCAAACTCAGTGAGGAACAAAAGGACGAGCCAAAAGGTATTGTCTCTGTTGTAGCCAAGAATGAAAAGAAACCTGAAAAGAAGGAAGTACCTCGCTTTGGAATTGGGTATCAACCTAAGCTTCCTGTTGATGGCACTAAGTCTAAACGTCCTGGAGTCGAAGGAAAGCAGTCAACGCAAGAAAAGAGGGAAAGTTCCTCGAGGAGGAACAATCACAAAGATTGCTCAAATTCGACTGATGGGAACAAGACTTGGTACCATGGACAGAAAGCTTATTCCATTTGGTTGAAACAATCTCAAAGCAGTAAGTCCAATAATATTGATTTTCAGTCAAGGATTGCTAACAAAACAACTTGGCCAGGAAAGAGCAAGTATGTAGATCTGAAGTGTCAAAGGGTCTGTTGGTATTGCGGGCATTCTGGCCATTACAAGCAAGAGTGCCTGCTGAAGCAACATAATGAGGAGATTGCTCGCACCACTAGGGAGCATATAGAAGTTGAACCTCCTAAGATTAGATATGTTGCTCCCAAACCCAGAAAGTATAAGCTTGTTTGGGTTCGCAAGAACTAACCCTTTCTGTGCATGATAAAGTGAGGAATGTTCCTAGTGTTTCATTCATTCAAGGGTCAGTTACTTGACAGGGAACAAAGCGAGTCTCACCTCACTTCTGCATGGAATACTTGAGACTCAAAGGCCTGGTGTCAAAGGTAAAGGAGATGTGGATATGGACTTAATGACTAATTTGTTCCTTGTGTGAAAATTTCAGGTACCATGTACATCTAGATAAGTCATAACTGTGTTGAGAAAGATTGCCAAATAAGGGATCTCGTGGAACAAAGAATCAAACGCCACTTTTCTCATTAGGACACCTGTTGGGGAACTCTACATTCAGTTCCATACGAAATCTGGTTTGTTCCCCTAACTACATGTCTATGTGTTGTGTTCCCTCGATGATTGGCTAGATTACGTGGTAAACTGTGAAAGTCGAATCTTCATGCCTTATTATGCATTAGCTTCCTTGGATATTAATTTTCGAAAAGCTTGACTATGTGATTTTACTTCCTTTATGTACCGAATGTCTTGCATGGTCATCTATGTTATCACATGTCACATGAATCAGCTCTATTTCGGCCCAAAAGAATCAACTTGATGTTTTGTTCCCTCATCATAAGCCCAAATGATAGTTGATTCTACAGCTCACCCGTAACCGCCATGCTTGATGTCTCCTATGAGCCCATCTAATCATCCACAACTGGAGACCCCTCAGGCATGATGTAAAAATCAATCGCAAATATCATATATTTTGGTGTGATGGTCTTTTGTACCCTCTCTGGTAACTAACCTCCAGCATCACACCCTACTTCTTTTTGTTTTGGCGGGAAAACGGTTCGGCCTCTGTGGCTTGCAGGTCTGAGATGACGTGTGTATGACAGAATGTAATAATGAAAACCTTGTGTTGGGACGCGCTGTTCATTAAGAGTTGATTTGATGGAAAGAAGTTAGAAAGAGATCTTTCGGCTGGTTCAATTGGATTCGGACGAGATTCTGGCAAGATTTTGGGAAAGTGGAAGATTGCAATTTTTATCTTTTGGAAACTGAAAGGATCATATTTTATCTTTGGAATTTCTGGAAGATTTTGTGATGGCTATATAATTCGGGTCTCCAGGTAAGTCCCCTCTTCACTATTCCCTTATCTTCCTCAAGTTATCTTCCTCTTCCTCTCTGCCTCTCGTCTTCCCAGCTCTCTCTCTCTCTCTCACAAAAATGGCATCAAACACTAACCTCGCCCAAGACCTCCAAAACCTCCTCGCCAAACTGTCCTCCATGGGGACAGACCCCGCTCTCCTCGCCGCCATTACACAGTCCCTACCTTCCTCCTCCACCACCCCAGCGACCACCAAAGTTACCCCTCCACCATCACCAACCCGGGACCAACTCGCCATGGTCCCCTACATAGCCCCAATCGCCCTAAACACAAAACCCACTCCACAAAACCCTAACCCTAAAATCTCCCTGGCCGTTCCCACTGCCATATCCTCTACTGAAAGAGAGGAGGTTTATTCCTCTCCAACCCATCATGACCCCATTGAAGAGGAGATAAAGGAGTTACCTAGAGAGACCACTCCAGTCACCACTGAGGAGCACGTGGCTGTGAAGGAGAAGATCCAGGGAGTTGTAAGGTGTCTCACCAAGGAATTGGTTGAGGAAGAAGATGAGGAGGATCCTCTTATTTCTCTAAAGTCATCTGGAAGGATAAAGACTGCATACTCCTCCAAGAGAAAGACCCGCTCTCAGAAGAAGTCCGAGAAGGCTATCACAGTGAGTTCTGACGAGGAGTCAGAACCCCTCACTGGGAACAAAGCGAAGAAAGCCAAGGTCTCTGTTGGTCCTCTCCGCAAAAGTCAACGTCGTCAGCCCGCCAAGGCCAAAGGAAAGGTGGCGGCTGATGAAGTCAAAAGCATGAGCCATAAGTCCGTGGTAAAAGAATTGATGGTGGACCCGGAGTTCCTTAAGGAAAATTATCTAGAGGAGGTGTATGCAGTACTGGATGCTCAGAAGTGGAGTCGGTTGTTCGTGGAAGAAGAAGGAGTGGATGAGGACTTGATAAGGGAGTTCTATTCGTCTTATGTGATGGAAGTCAGACCCCACGCCGTTCTGGGGAGCTACAAGCTTGGAGGGAAGGTACATCTGTTTTCGAGCTTTGAGTTGGGAGTAGCCTTGGGAGTCCCACATGAGGGGTATGGCGAGTACCCAAAAGGAAGATAGCCTAAGGATTTTCCATATTCTGAAGCAGTGTGGGCAGTGGCTGGCATTGAGAATGCTTTGGGAAGTGGTGATCTTGACATATCTGAGATGTCTGCCGTCAACAAAGTATTATACCACTTCTTGATCAGCAACATCATGCCCAGGGGACAGAAAAGGAACCGACTGTTGATTTTGGATATTGCCCTCCTATCTACGCTATTGAAGAAGGAACCCATTTGCCTCCCCAGGATTATGATGCAGCACATGTCCCATGCTAGGAACACAGACCAGCACGCTCTTCCGTTCCCTCGAGTTGTCAAAAAGATTCTTAAGTACCATAAAGTCTACAACTCCTCGGCGGAATCGAGTGTCTTCTCCCGCCCCTTCGATGTCAGTAATCTACACAAGATGAAGTTTGTTCTTCAAGGTGACGAAGGCTGGGTGAAACTGGATAGTGTTCCGGCTGTTTCTGAGACTATGGAAGATTTTGAGGCGCACAGTTCTGAGGGGGAACTGAATGAGAAATCATCTCTGGGGAAGGATCTGAGAAGTCTTTTCCAGGCAGTACAGGATTTGGCTGCTCAGCAGACGCTTCTCTTGGCAGACGTACGCGCTTCTCTCCCATCACGCATCAGCTCCATCGGCTGGTCATAGTGATGCCTACCCGTTTACCTGCCATCCACCCACTCCTTTGTTCCCTTGCTCATCTATCCTCCTTAGTTTTTTTTATTTCTCTTTGACTTGTGTGCCCTGTGTGGCTTAATGACTGTGTTTAGATGTTTTGCATGTTTTGGCTGTCTTTGCATGTTGTTTAAGTTTTTTTTTAATTAATGACAAGGGGTGTTTTTGTTTATCTGGCATTGATCTTTCTTCTCTAACTCTTTACTGTGTTTTTGATGATGCCAAAAGGGGAAAAATGACAGGTAGCATTGTCTAAGGGGGAACAGAACATGTAAAACGTATTGCTGGACTTAGGGGGAACTAACGGTGTTTTTAGTGGGATTCTTTCTTGTCAGTTTTGTCTTGTTCTAGTTGGTATATGCTTCATTGTTAAGGGTGTTTGTCACCATCAAAAAAGGGGAATTTGTTGAATTCCTTAGGTTTTGATGGTTAGAAACACTCAACTAATATGTGTACCAAGTGTTTCAGGGACAAGAAGAGTTATCCCAGGGAGCTTTGCAGCACAGGATCTCAGAGGGAACAAAGGCTTGCTTAGCGCTTTGTTACCTCTCAAGGAACTGAAGTGACGGACCAGATCAAGGCTGCAAAAGGAAAGAAGTCATCCAGCGTGCTGTGTTAAGGAAACAAACCAAGAAGCCACGCGGTAGAGGATGAAGACTTCGGCTCCAAGGATCAAGCCGGATTGCGCGAAGATATAGAGAGAGAAACCCCAATCGTGTTGATCCTAGGAATCTTTCCTAAGATAAGGCGATTGGAGAGAGAAGAACGTTATCCAATCGGTTGGATTAATTAAGGAACTCCTTCCTTAATTAATATAACCGGTTGTGATATCTTATCTTCAAAACAAAATCATATCTTTGTAATCCGATTATAGTATTTCCTAATTTTGTGTCAATTAGGGTTTTTGTCGACTTGTATTTAATAGATGTGTGGATTCATGTCTATGTAACCACGACGACGGGAAAAACAGAGAGAACGAAAATTGAGAAAGAAAAAGAGAGTGAAGTGTTTGTGAGTCTTTGAGGGTTGAGTTCGGATTCATTGTTGTAGGAGTGATCTTCGAATCTAGGTGGGAAGTCTAGTGTTTTGGAGTCCATGCTACAAGTGTAATCGAACAAGAAATCAATAAGACAAGTACACACTTCAAAATCCTCTCAAGCGGAAGCTTGAAGGTAGTGGTTTTTCCTTGAGAAGCTAGTTTTGCTAATCAGGGTTTCCACTATATGTCGTGAGTTCGTTCTTTATCTTTCCTGCTATATTATTTCCGTTGTGCCTTCTGTGGGAACAAAGCTTTTGTTCCCTCAGACGTAACTCTAACGATCCAACACCTTCAAAGTTTTACCATAAAAGCAACGAGAAGATCCATAATTCTAATGGTGGTAGAATGAACCTTAGCTACAAGATCCCCAAAGCCTCTATTTGTAATGATAAATATTGTTTTAAGAACTCATTCATAATGGTAAAAGGCCTAACTCAGCAAATAATCCTAGGAACACCCTTCCTAACACAAATATATCCTTTTACAGTAGATAGATATGGCATACATACTGAAGTAGTAGGAATAAGACTAAGTTTTGAGTTCATTTCCCCGATAAAACACTCCTCTTAAGTTTCAAGATGATCTATATAACAAAGAAATCCCGTTTTAAGCTCCTCTTAAGGTCCTTGACCTTAAGAGGAGTGTTGGAATTCAAAGACTCAAGAAAAATCCACCTACTTGGACTACCGAGCATACCAAGGTAATCCAACTCCTTAAAGAAAAAGTCAAATCCCTACCCTGTGCTAGTATTCCTCACCCCTTTGCTTTCATGATAGTAGAAATAGATGCCTCAAAATTAGGCTTCGGTGGCATTCTCAAACAAAGGCTACCTAAACAAACTAAAGAAACCCTTGTTAGGTACTACTCTGGTGTTTGGTCTGGACCACAAAGAATTATAGTACTGTAAAAAAAGAAGTCTTATCCATAGTATCTTGTATTTCTAAGTTTCAAGATGATCTATATAACAAAGAATTCCTTCTTCGAGTTGATTATCAATCTGCTAAAGAAATTTTGCAAAACGATGTTCAAAATTTAGTCTCAAAACAGATCTTTGCTAGATGGCAAGCTATTGTTTCTGTATTCGACTTCAAAATAGAATTTATAAAAGGAAAAAACAATTCTTTACCAGATTTCCTCACAAGAGAATTTTTACAGGGAAAAACTGCTGAATAAAGGAGTTTCCAACGTTCATTTTAAATGAAGCTTTACAACGACCTTAAGAAAGAGGTTTACAGTCATTGGTCAATCCCTTTTTATCGTAGAGCCCTTAAAAAGGCCCGGTTATCTCTTCAAACATGTAATGAAAAGGATTTAGTCCAAATTTGGGCCCGCATGGGACAAATTGATAATTACACTGATATCCTTTACAAATGTACCAAGGCTGCTGATGAACAAATTTTAGCTGTTTTAAATAACAAAGAAATCCCATTTTAAGCTAATTACCCTTTTTCATATTTTCTTACAAAAATTTCCCAGGGATAAAAGAATTTTGTCTATGAGAGGTCATTTCAAAAGGTGCAAAGAACAGCTTGAATTAAGCCTTTGGATACCAGCTATTAAAGAATTAGTTGAGCTTGGAGGAAGTGCTAGCCTTATCAGATATCTACAAGAGCTTGAAAAGGAAGTCAAAGATCGTCTTGCTCGTCTACCCTTTTTATAAAAAGGCTTTTTCAAGTATGGATCCTAAAGATAGAAAACATACTCCCCAAGACTATATCAGTCCATCTTCCTCTTCTACTATGGTCCCAGTGCATAACAGATTCCAAGCTCTCTCAAGCTGTCCAACTCTTCCCTATAACTAAGCCCATTTGGCACCAAAGACTCTTGTTAAAACAGATCCCAAAAAAGATAGCCCCTTTTTCCAGTATTTATTAAAACCAAGTCCAATTACCTCAGTCTACCTCACACCAGAACATTCTCCTATTTCACAAAACCAATTAGAACCATACATCAAAAGACTCTTCCCTGTTGGCCTTCATTGGTTCTCTGATAACCCCTCTAAAACCCAAAAGTTCTATGAGTTCATCCTAGTAGACTCTGGCTCTGCAGAAATCTCTCACATGATGTGTACAATAGACCCTTCACACATCTCCTTCTCTAAATGCAAAATACTCAATGTCCTTTGTGCCTCCGATTGGTCCGACCCCTGGACCTTAAAGTCCTTCTCCCTTCCAAATGCCATTCCCAATCTCCCAGGCTATTCTTACCAAGACTACAAAGATGCTTGGGAAAGAACATTCCTGTTTAGACCGTTTAACCACTCATGGTTCTTCTTTTTCGACAAACATTGTCCCAATGGTTTCCCAATTTGGTTTTATGACTGGTGGCTTACTTTTGGGGCCGCAGAAAATATTTACCCAGAGAAAATTGAAAGTGCATATTATGTTTACCTGCACCATTCCGGAGATAGACCCTTTACAAATTCCTTCCGTTTCCACCGTGATTTTGGTGTTGCCTGGATTTTCTATTGGACTTATGAGACCCTACAGATACATCCCCAAGGCTATCCTCTTACCCTTTGCCGCCACTTTAAAATTAGATGGTGGGAAAAGTTCATTATTTCCACTTTAACCACTGAGAAAGTAAGGTTGGCTGTCCTACAAAAGAAACCACAACAAACGATTCCTCATACAACAACCAAAACCACTACTTATATTCCTCCTCCAAAAAAGGACCCTTCTCCTTCTCTTTCAAAAGACCAACTAGAACAACTAAAACAATGGGAAGCTTTTCAAGCTTTTCAAACGTATCTAGCCCAAGAAAAATAGAGTTTTACTGGCAGCTGCGAAGATCAAGACCCTACTCCACCGCCCTTTCCGGCAGATGATCCAGAACAGTTTGCACAAGACCCATATGCTATGTAAGCAAAACGGTCCAAGAAAAGAAAAAAGAAAAAAGAAAAGAGAAAAGAAAGAAAAAAGAAAAGATCTTATGTTTTCATTTCGGGGGGTATAATCTAGCCTGTTTAGAATTACCTCCTTTCTACATCTCATTACTTTGATAAAAGGACCACTACAAGAAGAGACCAAGAAGAAGAGCCCACAAACAAAAGCCCAAGATGAACAAGAACCCAACAAGATGAAACAAGACAAAAAGGCCCAAAGGCCCATTACAAAAAGAGACTAAGTTGAACAAAAGCCCAACAAGACAAAAGGCTCCACCTGCAGCAACGGACAACAAGAATCCACTTGCAGCAGCAGACAAAAGAACTCTACCAGCTAATCTCCACTCAGAAGAAAAGAAGACAAAAGACCCCACTCAGATCTCCACTCAGAAGAAAAGAAGACAAAAGACCCCACTCAGATCTTCACTCAGAAGAAAAGAAGAAAAAAGACCCCACTCAGAACTCTACTCACAACAAGAAACCCACTTGTGACACTACAGTTCCAAAAAATTATACAAACAAAGGAAGCTGCAATTGGCTATATCGGATGGGCTATCTTCTCTTTCAGAATTATCTGAAGAACTGCTAGAGTCTGTGTTGGAACTGTTGTTGCATTCATCGACACAGTTAATTGACACACCTTTTAACTTTTGGTCAATTTTATCCATGATATTAAGAGAAGGGTTTACAGAAATGTTCTTAATAGTTTCTTTTGTAATTCCCTGGATTTGGAAATGAGGCCAAGATATGTCTTTAGGGAATTTGATAGTTTCAGTGCTGATTTTATCATGTATTAATTCTATTTGTTCAGCTATTGTGTGAAGGATTTGGTTTGAATAATTATGCTGTTGATGTATTTTCTTAACATCTTCTAAAGTGGCAGGACTGTTGTCAGAAGTAGTAACTCTAGGGTTTTTAAAAGGTTCTGTAGGGACCTCTCCATCTTTTGTAATAATTTTTCTTACTTGTAAAGGAGGATGAATACTTTGTGTGGAGCCTGAAAGTAAAAGGTTCCAAGTTTTAGTTAATCTGGTTTGGACTTCTATAGACTTTTGTTCCAAAGGGTTTTCTATTCCCTGATTTTTAAGATAAATAGGAAACCAAGTGAAGAATGGGATGTTGATTCTATGTTTTTCCATATCAGAATACCATAATTCTGTTATTTTATCTCTATGTATCTTTTCTATTTTCATGAACCAATTTTTCTTAAATCTGTTCTTAACGGATTCAAAGTCTGTTCTTAAGAAGTCTTTGTCTAAGGTAAATTCTGTTTTTGAGATAACATTTATAGAGGAATACCCAGCCATATCACTTTGAGTAGGTAAAGAGGGAAAATATTCTTCTCTATTTTGTTCGTTAACTGGGTTAGGAATGGGATTGCTAAATTCTACCCTAACGGAATGATCTCTAACATAATTATCTCTAGCTGTATAGAGAGAATCTGAAAAAGAGTTTCTTGCTGGGAAAGGATGTGGATTTCTAGGTATAGGGGTAAAATATCTGTTGGAGTTAAATCTCAATAGGACTCTACCATCACTAATTTCTTCTATGTGATAAATTTCTGTTCTTTCAAGATTATTTGGAGGACAATCATGTTTAAGTTCAAGAGTCTCTGGAATAGTAATATCTTCCCATTTTATTAACTTGGGAGTAAAGGTTGTAGATCTTTCAGCTTCAAGTTGTAAGAGAACTGTTTCTCCTCTAGGGACATGATGTATTATGCATTTAGGATCTATACAGGAACTTAGAATTCTATAATGGATTCTGTAGATTATAACAAAAATTTTTGAAAGATTTTTGAAACCCTTTTTAAGGAGCTTGATATCAAGGGTAAGAGTGCTACTGATTCTTGGGTCTGTCATATCAACTGTGAAATTAGGGGAACAGTTGAAGAAGATAGGACCATTATAGATATTAGTCTGAATAACAATAATTAAGGAATCTTTATAAGTAAGAAGTCTATCATCTCTTAGGGCTATAAAGACTGGGGTGTCTATTCCTTTTCTAGCTAGAGGTTTTAGAGCAACTTGTATTAATCCTATATGAATATATCTATAGTTCTTTTCTAAATATTGTTCAATAGCTATCGAAGATAGTAGTTCTTTTCCTCATGACTTTTAGCACTAAAGGCTGTTTTGAAGTCTGTCCAACCTATTATGTAAAAGGATTGTATAGTCTGTTGTGGTATATTCCAATCGGAAATATTATCTTCATAAAGACATTCACTACTATGAACAACTGGGGTGCTAGTTGAACTAGAACCTCTAGAAAGAATATGTCTAAATTGTAGTGTCATGATCTAATACGTTTTAAGAACTGTTGATCGTAATCATAAGTGTTATTGTTACAGTTGGCGTGGGACAATCGACCGGGACCACCCTATTCAGCGGGCTGACCAAGCGATTTTACGATTAAACCAAACACACACACTTTAGTAACAGTAACAAGTATGACCTTGGTAAACATTAATTAAAGGCGTAAGGATTATGGTACTATAATCTAGATGTATACAAATAGTTGCTCTGATACCAAATTTTAGTTGTTTTAGAATTTTAAAAAACTTCTGAGGCCAATCCCAGTTCAAGCTCCTGTCCACAACAACGTGAAGATGAATCTCCCCTATTGAAGAGACTTTTGTTTCAGTAGTTAATAAGATTAATTTGTTTAGTCAAACCAGTTGTAGGAAATAACTGATACTAGCAATAGTCCCCGGCAACGGCGCCAAAAACTTGATAGGACAAAAACCTACCCACAAACGTATGGGTTCAGTTGTAGCTTTTCAAGTATCGTTCCCACGAGGACTATATAGTATCGATTGTATCTTAAACCAGTAAGCTAAGCCAAAAGATGAGAATTTTTGTTGAACTAATAACTAAAAATTGAGAAACAAATGCAAGTGATGATTGTAATCAATGGAGGGAAAGTTTCCAAGGCAAGGGATCCCCACAACTATGCTTCAGTAGACTTAACTAGATAAATGTATGAATTTAGTCTGTCTTTGTTGAAGGTAACTATCTTAGGTAATTACTAATTCCTCTCGGATGATAGTAAATGTGCCTAGATTCAATTAACATCCACTCTCGCGACTTGTTAATCAAGATCTAGACCCTTTGGGCACTTAAAATCTAAGGTCAAACTGAATTAACATCCACTCTCGTGACTTGCTAAATCCAACCTAATCTTAGGGTTTCTATGATAGTTATTAATCCATATGAGAAATTAAGACGCTCTCGCAATAATAAAATCTCAGGTTTAATTCATAGGATTCCAATAGAAGTTATTACCTCTCGGCCTCAAATCCTATCTGACTACCTATTAACGTTTTTACCTCTCGGTTGCAAACCCTAATAGGATCCAATTCGCATAAGCTAATATGGGCATAAAGCATCTAGGAATGAATCAACAAAGTTTCATATTTCCGTTCAGGCAAATCTCAAACAAGTCTACCTACGCATAGTTGGGATCATCCCAATCCTAGAAATATGGAAATTAGCTAGACATAATTGCAAGATCAACCAAAGAAATCATAATAACAATGGAAATCATAAACAAGATTAAAGAAAAGAGAAACTTAGTCTTGAATCCAGTAGAACAATCTCCAAAGTTGCAATGAGGCAAACAACTAGGTCTATGGAGTTAGAAAAAGTGGCAAAAAGATCCATAACAAACCCTAAAACGAAGTATTTGTAAAAATAAAGTCATCCAAGTAAAATGCACGGCCCGTGCCTTGACTGTGCGAAAACGCACGGTCAAATGCACGGTCAAACGCACGGTCAAACGCACGGCCAAAATCCTATAGGTATGAAACCGCATAGCCTGTGCGAAAAATGCACAGCCGTGCGGAAAACGCACATGCAAAGCGCACAACCTAACGCGAGAAATCACCGCCTGCACGGCCGTGCGATAGAACGCACGGCCTCTTGTTTTAGTTCGCCACTGGCCCAAATTCTTCACGGTTCAACCTGTTAGCCTCCAGATGACATCCGATGTTCCAGCAACATCCATAGACAACTCCAAAACAAATAAAACAATGCAACTAGCTATAAATGCAACACAAAATGCATAAAACAACCTAGATTAAGCACAAATGCATGTCCTAAACGTGTAGCAAATTGGATGTCACCAAATTCCCACAAGCTTAACCCTTGCTTGTCCTCAAGCAAGTACATAATCAATGAATCCACAAATTATGCTAAGGTTGTTTCTATCCAATAGACAAACGAGCAATGATTATGAGAGGTCAAACATAAGACAAGTGCTATCATAACATGCTTTGCAACCATTGACAAAAATGTAAATAGTTCCTCAACTCCAAACCTTACCATGATAAAGAAATAAATCACTCCACTCATGTGTCTAGGTTTTTGTTTCGCTCAATCCTCTACTTAGAATGCTAAACTACCATAGGCTTGCATCAGTGTTCTTAATCTCCACTACTAGCTAGGGACCATGTACACAACAAAAATCATGAGGTCTTTTCAGGGTTGTAATGGGGCCAAGGTATAGGATCAAGGTAGGGATACATTTAGGCCATGTGGTGCTAAATCCGGGGAAAAGCATTTCCAAAACGAAACCAAGCTTAAAACAATCCTTCATTTCAAATGTTGTTCTTCAAACCCATACAACAAAACTCTGCTATACTAGATTGTCTCCTTGCTCCTCTTTATTTTCTTTATTTTCTTCCATTTATTTTTTCTTTCTTTTTTCGGATTTTTTTTTGAAGAGAAAGATTGAGGAAAAGAAAGGAGACACAATATAAACATCACATCCAACCACTGACATATGCATCCTCCCCCAATCTTGGCTCAAACCCACTCTAGCAAAACAAATCTACTATCCTAATCCATGAATGGGTAGGATGAACAATTAGGCTCGGTATGCTTTTGTGGAGCTTCCAAAGAAATGGCAATTTAGGCATAAATAGGCTTCAAGCAGAAAAAAACATATATAGGGTAGTCAAGGATGAAGGGCTAATATGAAATAAAGCCTCAATCATATTAATGTCATGTACATAAATCATAAGCGTAACCTCGAAAAAGATTTTAATGCAAGTTCTAGAGTTAGCAATCAAGTAGAGATTCACACACAAGAAAAATTAAAGGACTCATGAAATTATAGTCCATAAAAGGCTCAAAAGCTCACTAGGATGCTTGTCTAGAGTATTGGTCCTAACACATTTCAATCAAAGGTCACATGCTCCAGCCAAATGTCAAACATTCAAGCACTCATAATCATGCACATAATGCAATTGCAATATTAACAACTAAAACATATTGAGGGGACTCATAAAGCATGTGTCACAAGGAAAACAACCAGAGGGAAAGAAGCAAAGGGAGTCAAATCCAACATCCAACAATGCAATGCATGAAAACATAACAAAAGACATGGAAAACTAACACTAAATGCAAATGCAAAAGGAAACATGTCAATCTACTAATGAGGCAACCCCCCAAGCTAAAATCTACATTGTCCCCAATGTAGAGAAAGTAACGAGAGGAAGAAGAAACTCACCGAGGAAGTCTACTAAGGAGGTGGAAATGGGGCGTGGTGGCGCAAATCCGCGGTGGTGGTGGAGGTCGCCGGCGGTCTTGGGTTGCCTCCTAAGAAGCGCTTGTTTAAGGTCCTTAGCCTGACCTTCCATCAACTTTAAGTACTCGGATCAGGAGGGTCAATGGTGCCCTGCTTGGTCGGTTCAGGTGTGACAACATGCTTCAATCGACGACTTTGCACCTTGAACTTTCCAGAGTTCTTATGCCATAACTCAACTGTCCCACCTCTCAGAACAAGAGTCACCCTATATGGTCCTGACCATCTTGTCTCCTTAGGACCTGGAAACATGTTGGATTTTTCATGGGATAACAACACCATACTTCCACTCTTGAACTCAACCTTTGTCTTGGCCTTCTTCCTTTTCTTTGGAGTTTGCCTTTTCTTTGTCTTAGCATTCTTACCATCATCTAGGTCCGGATCTCCGCAAGACATATCCAGCAGACGATCAATGTCAGATATGATCTCATCTTGCCCGGGATCAACCTCAATCTTACAACATGTATTTGTGATAGGAGCTAGTGGAGTGTCTTTGTGTATCTCAACAAAGTAGTCCTTGAAATATTTATACTCAATCTTCTCTTCCCCTATTGTGAATGAAAGTTTCCCATTCTTGACATCAATATTAGCCTCAGTAGTGGCTAAAAATAGTCTCCTAAGGATGATGGGAGTCTTATCACTAACCTCTTTGTCAAGTATCACAAAATCTCCTGGTATGAAAATTTTTCCCACTTTCACAGGAACATTTTCTATTATGCCCACAGGATGAGTAACAGACCTATCAGCCATAAGGAGACGCATCTTGGATGGAATAGGCTCACCCAATTTCAGTTCTTTGCAGATTGACAAAGGCATAACATTGACACTAGACCCGAGATCGCAAAGAGAATTATAAGTCAGATTGCCAAAATATGCAGGGATAAATAATTCACCCAAATCTTGTAATTTTTTTGGCATCTTCTCAGCGCAGTCCATTGTCAGGGCCATAGTCTCATAGTCCTCCAGCTTTCTCTTCTTTATCAGAATCTCTTTCAGGAACTTAGCATACACAAGCATTTGAGTGAGGACATCTGTGAAAGGTATATCAACATACAACTTCTTCATCATCTCCTTAAACTTCACAAATTGGTGCTCTAAATGTATCTGAATTTTTCTCTGGGGAAAAGGCAGAGGTGGCTTGTATGGCGGGGGAGCAACATACTTGGGTTCTTCTTCTTGCTGCCTCTCCACATGCTTTTTTATCGCTTATTTTTCTCTTGGAGTGTTCTCCTCCAACTGTTTTTCTTCACTCAGAGAGACATCCCTGTAATGTTCCCTAGGGTTGACTTCAGGTTGACCAGGAAGTTGACCAACAGGCCTAGGAACATTCATAGCAATTTGGGCCCACTGACTCTCCAATTGGTCCATCCTCTTAGACAAGCTCTCGAAGTTGTCAATCTTCTTGGATAAGGCTTCCAACTAAGAAGCCATGGTCCCTTGAATTTCAGCCATTTACCTTAACACAGATTAAAGTGCCAAATTATCAAAAGTCTAAGCGGGTGCTTGATTTTGCGGTTGAGAGACTCTGAGTTGGAACCCTAGAGGTGGTCTTTGCTGAGCATCATCATTCTTGTAGGAGAAGTTTGGATGATTCCTCCACCCAGGATTATAGGTATTGGAATACGGATCATTCCTAGGGCCTCCGTTGAAGTTCTTCATGTAGTTCACTTCTCCTTGAGACTCATTCTGGGAAGCGAAGAGTTGGCAAAATGATATAGTATGGTCATCCTCTCCACAAAACTGATAGGCTACACCAGAAACAGCCTGTGTGGATTGCCCTGTACCATGCGCTTGAGACTTTTTTACTAACAGATTCAACCTCTTGATCTCTTGTGCCATAGCTTCTATCTGAGCATGTTGGTGTGTCTTAGAATTGACCTCATACATCCCTGTAGGTTTCTTGGAACTTGAAGTAGATCGGGGATCACTGTAATAGTGAGAGTGTTGAGCATCATCAACTTCCATACTCATGATTCTTCCACCCGTTGAAGCATCAATGATTAGCCTGGTAGAATTGTCAACAACATTGTAGAAGACATGTAGCAGTGTCCACTTTTGTTGCCCATGATGGGGGCACAGGTTCAACAATTCCTTGAATCTTTCTCACCCTTTATAGAGAGACTCTTCATCCTTCATCTTGAATGCAAGAATTTGATTCCTCATCTCAACAGTCTTCTTTGGTGGAAAGTATTTGTTGAGAAAAGCATTTGTTAACTCATCCTAAGTTGTTATCGAGCCAAGAGGTAGGGCCTTGAACCAAGCTTTGGCCCTGTCTCGCATAGAGAATGAGAAGGCTCGCAGGAAAAGTGCATCTTGGGACACTTCATGAATTTTCACTGTGTCCATTAGCTCAATAAAGGTAGCCAAATGTTGGTGTGGGTTCTCAGAAGGTAGACCTCCAAACTGATTCTGCTGAACCATGTTGAGCAGGGAAGGTTTTAGCTCGAAGTTACGAACTTGCACAGGAGGTCGGATCACACCAGAAATAGGACCAAGGTAATTTGGCATCATATAATCACCAAGCGTCATATGTGGCTCTTGAACTTCCAGAGCAGGATCTTGTTCCACTCTGTTATCACCCATTGATTGTTCTCTGGCTTCGCATTGTTGTCTTCTTCTAGTGCGAAAAGTACGCTCAGGTTCGGGATCGTAGTCGTTGAGATTACCAGCGCTCAGGGCTCTTCGCATCTAAAGAAAACAAGTCTAAAAGCAAAGCAACAAAAAACAAGATCAAAAATAATAAAAAGACTTAGTCGAACCAGTTGTAGGAAACAACTGATACTAGCAATTGTCCCCGACAACGGCGCCAAAAACTTGATAGGACAAAAACCTACCCACAAGCATATGGGTTCAGTTGTAGCTTTTCAAGTATCGTTCCCACGAGGACTATGTAGTATGGATTGTATCTTAAACCAGTAAGCTAAGCCAAAAGATGAGAATTTTTTTTTGAACTAATAACTAAAAATTGAGAAACAAATGCAAGTGATGATTGTAATCAATGGAGGGAAAGTTTCCAAGGCAAGGGATCCCTGCAACTATGCTTCAGTAAACTTAACTAGATAAATGTCTGAATTTAGTCTATCTTTGTTGAAGGTAACTATCTTAGGTAATTACTAATTCCTCTCGGATGATAGTAAATGTGCCTAGATTCAATTAACATCCACTCTCGCGACTTGCTAATCAAGATCTAGACCCTTTGGGCACTTAAAATCTAAGGTCAAACTGAATTAACATCCACTCTTGTGACTTGCTAAATCCAACCTAATCTTAGGGTTTCTATGATAGTTATTAATCCACAGGAGAAATTAAGACGCTCTCGTAATAATAAAATCTCAGGTTCAATTCCTAGGATTCCAATAGAAGTTATTACCGCTCGATCGGCCTCAAACCCTATCTGACTACCTATTAGCGTTTTTACCTCTCGGCTGCAAACCCTAATAGGATCCAATTCGCATAAGCTAATATGGGCATAAAGCATCTAGGAATGAATCAACAAAGTTTCAGATTTCCATTCAGGCAAATATAAAACAAGTCTACCTACGCATAGTTGGGATCACCCCAACCCTAGAAATATGGAAATTAGCTAGACATAATTGCAAGATCAACCAAAGAAATCATAATAACAATGGAAATCATAAACAAGATTAAAGAAAAAGAGAAACTTAGTCTTGAATCCAGTAGAACAATCTCCAAAGTTGTAATGAGGCAAACAACTAGGTCTAGGGAGTTAGAAAAAGTGGCAAAAAGATCCATAACAAACCCTAAAATGAAGTATTTGTAAAAATTAAGTAATCCGGGTAAAACGCACGGCCCGTGCCTTGACTGTGCGAAAAACGCACGATCAAACGCACGGCCAAAATCCTACAGGTATGAAACCGCACAACTTGAGCGAAAAACGCACATGCAAAACGAAAAATGCACAGCTGTGCGAAAAACGCACAGGCAAAGCGCACAACCTAATAGCGAGAAATCACCGCATGCACGGCCGTGCGGTAGAATGCACGGTCTATTGAAGGGAATTCAGTCCAAAACGCATGGCCTCTTGTTTTAGTTCGCCTCCGACCCAAATTATTCACGGTTCGTCCCATTAGCCTCCAGATGACATCCGAGATTCCAACAGCATCCATAGACAACTCTAAAAATCCACCAAAATACCTGAAAATACACATTTTCTAGTGTAGACCTCCATAACAAAGAAAACAATGCAACTAGCTATAAATGCAACACAAAATGCTTAAAACAACCTAGATTAAGCACAAATGCATGTCCTAAACGTGTAACAAATTGGATGTCATGAATGAGCAAGGATGATGCAAGGTAGATCAATAGGAGTTCCGGAGATCAGCTTCTCCAGCCTAATAGCATCACCAATCAAAATTGTATCTCGCTTCTCCTGGCGAGGAATAACGTTCTTGATCAAGAAGGTGTGCAACATTTTATTGTCCAACCTCAGGAATTGGTCAACAAGGCTCCCTTAGGCGGCTCAACATCAAACACAGTGTCCAGAATCGCATTTTTTCCAGTCTTCCCTTTGGGCTAGTTCCTTTTGACAACCACCTCATAGCCTTCTCCAGTGGTGACGTTTGATGCAGACCCAATAACAGTAGGAGAAAGAGGAATCAGTTTACCTCTCCAAGTGATTACAGAGTCATTGGCCGGCTTGTCGTCCTTCGCAGCCACGAACTCCATAGACTAATAGAAGGAGCACACAACATCATCGTTCACAGTGAACGACTCCACCAACAACGTATCCCATCCTTGAAGTTGGAGGAAGGAGTGAGAGGACTTGATGAGATCATTGTCGGTGGTGCTCCAAAATTCCTCTCCGATGATCAGCGGCTCCAAGATTTTCCTTTTGAAGAAGCCGGGGGCAATACCAGAGGACATCGCCTCTAGGGTTTCAGTCTACAGCACCGCCCTGGTTGGGGGCTTCATCCCCACCTCTGTTTTAGCCCTTTTGGCTTTTGGTATGGCGGCAACATCCTCCAGTTTCATCAAAGAGACACCTCGTGCCCCCTTAGTGGCGCACCTCTTTACGCAACCAGCCACCGACTATGAGTCCCCAGGCTGTTTGAAGGAAGCCGATGGAGTTGGGAGAATGTCCACATCAATGGGTTCGATCTCCTAGTAAGGAGATGAGTGATGAGAGACCTATGGAATCAGAGTCGGAGATTTCTTCTTGGAAATGGTGTGCTAAGAGGAACCAGATTGAGATTGCTTCTCCTCTGAGTGAGTCGGCGATTTAACCGACTTAGATGGCTCCTCGACCGACTTAGCATGGGAAGGAGAGGGCGCCTGAGACAAGGATTTGAATTCATTGGCCATGGTAATGGATGCTAAATGTGGGAGTTTGAGAGATTTGAGAGTAGAACGTGAAGCACTGGAAGAGCAAAAAGAGAGACTAATGGCGGTGCTGATAAGAGTTTCTTTCTCTGCCTTTTATAGTTGAAGTGCAAAGTCTTCACAAATTCTATCCAAAAAAGGCAGTTGCCAAATCTTCACAAATAAGGGAACTGCAATCACAACGGTCACAATATTTAAGGGAACTCAGCATCCCATAAGAAATCATTACCAAAAATATCGCCAAAATCGGATCAGAATCAGTCATTAATCACATATCTCCAACGACTAGATTTGCAGAAACATGCCTCGGGAAACAACGAGATTTCAACAGATTTGAATTTCGGCCGTTTGAGAGTCATTCCCAGTTCCTTTCCTCAAATTTTGACATGGAGTAGAATAGATATGGGTACATTTATGTATGGAACCAAGCAACACTCAAGAAATAGTACATACCCATATGAATAAAAATTAGGTTGGCAATTTTGACACCATAAAAATAATTCCCAACTGTGCACTAAAGAGGGTTCATAGGGAATTAAATAGTGCGGTCAGGCTTAGGACGGTTTAGTAGTCAATTATCATTTCGGCTTGTAATGACGGTTAAAATAGATCAAATCGACTACTTTTGAGGCCAACAAAGAGATGCAATCAAGGTTCAATCATATCATAAAATCATGAGATCATGCAAGAATATTAAGATCATGCTTTAGAACAACTATTATAGGACATGCGAGGCCATCACAAGATCAAATATCAACAATATTTTCAAAGAATCATAGAAAATATCAAATCTAGTCAAATAGAGGGAACAAATGAGAGCAACCAGAACTACTAGTTTAGGGAAATCATGCCCAGAAGTAACCTTAAGGTCTCAAACGGTTCCCGATTCAATGCTTTGGTGAATATATTGGCAATTTAATCCTCATTCCTATAGTGTTTCATTTTTCAACATGATCATGCAAGAAATGATGCCTAATATCTATATGCTTGGTCTTAGAGTGATGCACAAGATTCTTTGAAATGTTGATGGCACTAGTGTTGTCACAAAGAATCTTAAGGGGAACAAATGGCATACCAAAGTCGAAAAGTTGTTGCTTGAGCCATAGGAATTGGGAACAACAAGCGGCAGCTGCAATGTATTCAGCTTCAGTAGTGGAGAGAGCAACTGAGTTCTACTTCTTAGAACCCCATGAGACTAAGCATGGTCCTAGGAACTGTGCCATTCCAGAAGTGCTTTTCCTATCGACCAGGTAACCCGCATAGTCAGCATTTGTATACCCAAGAAGATCAAAGTGGCAATGCTGGGGATACCAGAGAAACAGGTCGTCAGTTCCCTTGAGATAGCGAAAGATGCGCTTCACTTTGGATAAGTGTGATTCCCTTGGATCTGATTGAAACCTGGCACACAAGCAAACAGAAAAGAAAATATATGGTCTACTAGCAGTGAGATACATCAATGAACCGATCATGCCACGATAGAGCGTTTCTTCCGCTTTTGTCCTGAATGATCGGCAGTGAGATCGAGTAGCTGGGGAAATGAGAGTTGAGATGGCTTTGCTGGAGTCCATTTTGAACTTCTTTAGGAGTTCCTTAAGATATTTATGTTGATGGATTTGAATGCCATCATCCTTCTGAGTGACTTGCAGTCCCAGAAAGAAGGATAGTTCCCCAATCATACTCATTTCAAACTCGTTGCTCATTAGATTTTTGACCTTTTCTACAAGAGCCAAGTTAGTGGAACAAAAAATAATATCATCTATATATACTTGGACCATAAGAATCTCACCTTTTTCTTCAAGGATGAATAGAGTTTTGTCGATCACACCACGTCGATAGCCATTGGCGGTTAGGAACTGGGCAAGGCAATCATACCAAGCTTGAGGAGCTTGTTTAAGACCGTAGAGAGCCTTGTCCAAGAAATATACGTGGTCAGGGTGATCATCATCTTTGAATCCTGGAGGTTGCTTGACATAAACTTCTTCCTGAAGAATGCCATTGAGAAAAGCAGTCTTCACATCCATCTGGAAAAGCTTAAAGCCTTTGTGTGAAACATAAGCAATAAGCAACCGAATAGCCTCCAATCTTGTCACATGGGCAAAGGTTTCATCATAATCAATTCCGTCATGTTGAATGTAGCCTTGAGCCACCAAACGAGCCTTGTTCCTAGTCACTGCACCTGAATCATCCAGCTTGTTGCGAAACACCCATATGATTCCTATGATGTGTCTATTCTGTGGGCGAGGAACTAGTCTCCACACTTTGTTCCTTTCAAACTGATGAAGTTCCTCTTGCATGGTGATGAGGCTAAATTCGTTATGCCTAATCAAAGTAAACCTCAAAAACCTAACTAAGTATATTAGGCAAGCAAGGGTCGAATCTCACAGGGAGGTAGCAATCTTCCTAAGTACAAAAGGTTGTATGCCAATGGTAACAAAAGGGGGGTTTTGGTTTGTAATCAAGTAACAAAGTAACTCAAATCAAAAGATGTAATTAATGGGTGAGAAATAACTTAGCCCGACAAATATCCACCATTCAGTTTGATTGGTTGATCCTAGATTATCTCAATTTCTTCCTATGAATATTCTTGTCCCTATTCCGAAATAGTTATCAGTCCAACCAGTCCTGGTAACCCTAACTATCAAACAATCATGAAACCTTCAAGATTTAATCTAACATCAGCAGTAAGCATAAGAATTAACCAGGATACATGCAACACTAAACAACCCGTCAGCATTTAACATGTAATCAATTCTCTTCACAATAAACTAGTCCAACTAGTCCTAGAATATCATGTTTGCTACACAAGATAAGGGATTTCAATCAGAAATATCCAAACCCTAGCAATAGACAATTACTAATATCAACTAGTTGATCAAGCCAGTCAAATCAGCAAGAATCAATGGGATTAAGCACAAAGAGATAATATATAATCAAAGGAAAGGAAATAGAGTTATAATCTCACAACCAAATACAAACGAAGGCTTCAATCGTCGGACTAAGCAAAAGTTGCTTAGTTCTTCATAGTCTTCAAAGCACAAAAACTCTAAGGGAAAAACTGAACGATAAAGTGTAAACTAGAATGAATTGAAAAGGCTGCTAATGAAAACTAGGTTATAACCCTAGCAAAACCTAATCTAAAGATAGGAAATAATATCCTAGAAGGAAATAAAATGGAATAAAAGAAAAAGGAAATAAAGTAAAACAAAGTTCGGACGAAACAAAATTCTCGGATCCGGGCGTGAACAGTATCCGCGACCGCAGCATATCTTCTGCGACCGTGGAAAAGTTCATGTAGCTTCGTTCTTCTGGCATGTGTTCCGCGACCGCGGCAGCTACTTCCGCGCTCGCGGAAATCTTTCTGTAGCTCTTCTTCAGCTTCTCGCGGCTTCTTCCTTCTTCTACTTGCGGTCTTTTCTTGTGGCTTTTCTCCATCTTCAATAAGTATTCATTTAAGCTCTTGAAACCACCAAATCAACATTCCTTCTCCACAACTCCATTCTCCTAACTTAAGCTCTAAACCCATACAAATGGCACCCAAAACTCCGATAACAACTCCTAGTTAAGCACTACAAAGTAGAGTTGATCAAATCGCCCCATGCTTAAACCTTGCTCGTCCTCGAGTAAGCTAATAGAAGCCTACTCCTCCAATGAAATACCCAAGGTCTCATAAAGCACAACAAAACTATCTCCACTAAGAACTGTACCTAATCATGAATCTCCAAGTACCAACATAATCAACACAACACACAAGCTTAAAGGAAAGCAGAGTACTTCCCCTAAGCTTATCCCGAACACCATAGAGTGAATAAAAATATCTAATCCTATCCTTCATCTATCTTCTTATACCTCCCAAAGTGACCTACCCGAATCCTCCTTATATCACCTCTTCTTATGTCACCACGCCAAGAAAAATGAGGAATCCTAATAATCACTCTTCTTCTTTTCACTCATTTTGCCAAGGCGCCCTTTCGGGTTTTCACCAAGCCACTCAGGTTTTCAACTTATCCCAGCCTAATGCGGATGTAAGGAAGCGGTCGCGGAAAATCGCCGTTTTTTTTTCTTTCGATTTTACAGGGAAAGAAGACTTACAGGGGCAAAACTGCGGTCACGGAAATATATCCGCAGTCGCGGAAATATATCCGCGGTCGCGGAAAAGCTTCTGGTGCGAGTTGAACATCGTCTTCTAAGTTTGGCTTCGGGTCTCCTTCCTGCATTTTAGTCTAAAAACAAAACAAAACAAATATAAACTTGAAACGAAAAGACATGAAAAGAATTACATACCTCGGGTTGCCTCCCGAGCAGCGCCTTGGTTATTGTCGTGGCTCGACATGGTGCCCTTCAACTTAGCTTGGGTTGCTTACATCAATCGAACACTTGGGGCTACAATCAGGAGGGTGTCATTTTGCATCATCGATGTTGTGCTCGACCCTCACCCCATCAAACTCCATTGTGAGCGAACCACTACTCACATCAATCTTCGTATTTGCCATTTTCATGAACGGCCTACCTAACATCACAAGGGCTGCATGTTTGTCTTGCCCCGTATCCATCACAAAGAAATCCGCAGGGAAAATCAACTTATCAACCTCTACCAGAATATCCTGCACCACTCATTTGGGATACACATAGGATGATCCCGCTAATTGAATCACAATCCCAGTCTTCTGTAATGGCCCAATCTCCAAAGACTCGTACAATGAGAAATGCAACACATTTATAGATGCACCCAAATCCAGCATGGCTTTATTGAACGTGGTGTCACCTATCTTGCAGGGAATACTGAACATGCCTGAGTCAGTGCACTTCATGGGCAACCGCTTTTGCAGCATAGCGGAGACATTCTCTCTCACTTGGACCTTCTTAGTTTCCTTCACTGATTTCTTTCTCTTTTTCTTGCACAATTCCTTCAAAAATTTTGCATAGCGAGGGATACCCTTAACTAGCTTGATCAAAGGAATATTTACCTCGCAGTTGTTGAAGGTCTCGAATAAATCCTTGTCGTTCTCCAGCCTCCTGGTATCTTTCAGTGCCTCAGGAAAGGGTGCGGGTGGCTTCAGCGAATCGAGCGGAGGGAAAACAGGATGAACATAATCGTCTTGGCAGCTTCGAAAGGATCTGGGTCGCCAGTGGCTTTTCCGCGGTCGCGGATTGGGTCCCGCGGTCGGGGATCATCTTCAAGAACTTCTGGGACATCAGACACATTTCTGCGGTCACGGATTGTATTCCGCGGTCGCGGATCTTCAGATTTTTCTTCTCCTCCAGAAACTTATCCGCGTGGCGGAAAATTCTCGGAAAAATCACTGCTTTCAGGTATAATTCCGCGGTCGCGGAATTCTTTCTGTTGCCCTTGAACTTCCTCGTCCTTAGCCTCCGTCACTGCTTTCATTTGTGTTCCGCTCCTCAGTGTCATTGCGCACACATTCTCCCTCGGGTTTGCTACCGTTTGAGATGGTAGCTTCCTAAAATCCCGGGCCTCCAGTTTGCTCACTGCGATTGAGATTTGCCCCACTTGCTTCTCCAAGTTCTGAATAATGGACTTGGTCTCATGCTGAAATTGTATCATGTTGTTATGCATGGTAGACACCGTCTGAGTAATACCGGTCATGCACTGCGCAAGAGACTTGATCTGATCGTCAACAGACATAGATGAACTAGAACTTTGGCCTGGAGGTTTCGGCTCGTGTTGTGGTCTGAATTGTTGTTTTTGACCTCCAGGCTGCTGAAATTGTTGTTGGCGCTGTAAGAATTGTGGCGGCCTCTGGTGAAACTCTTGATTATCATGACCCTGAAGAGGATTCTGCTGGTTCCCGTATCTCAAATTGGGGTGATCTCTCCACCCAGGATTGTAAGTGTTGGAGTACGGGTCATATCTCGGTCTAGGAGGGCCGAAACCTCCAATAGCATTTACTTCAGCAGTGGGTTCCTGCAGCGATGGACATGCATCTGTGGGGTGCATCGTGTCATAGCATAGTCCGCAGGATTTGACTTGCTGTAGGTTGCCCTTCGTCATAAATCTTGTCATCATATCCTTCATCTCAACCATCTCAGAGAGTATTGAGGACGATGGCTGAGACTCTGCAGCCTTGATTGTGTAAGCGCTTGCTCTCTTGCTAAACTGTCTTGATCCCTCATATAGCTCAAAGAAAATCTCAAAAGCTGCAGCCGGCGTCTTGTTCAGAATATTTCCACCGCAGGCCGCGTTCACCATCCTTCTCTCATCATCAAGGAGTCCACCATACAAATATAGCACGAGGTCTTGGTCAGAATACCCATGGTATAGAAATATTGAGATCAACCTCTTGAATCTCTCGTAGTACTCATACAACGTCTCAGTAGTGTGCTGCTCAATGTTGCTGATGTTCCTCTTCAAGCTATTAAGCTTCGTTGCAGGGAAGTACTTCTCCAGGAAAGCTTTCTTCATCTTCGCCCATGTGTCTATGCTTCCTGGGGCCAAATAGTAGAACCAATCATTGGCCGAATCCTTCAGAGAGAAAGGAAAGGCCCTCAGCTTGATCTGGTCCTCAGTAATATTCTTGCGCTTTATACTGCTGCAGACAGCGTGGAATTCCGACAGATGCTTGTTGGGGTCTTCTCCACTCATCCCATGGAAGTGGGGTAGTAAGTGAATCAACCCAGATTTGAGCTCAAAATTCACGCCATCTGCCAACTCAGGAAACTGCACAGCAAGCGGCGGATGTTCTAGATTCGGGGCAGTCAACTGCCTCAAAGTCAGTGCTTCCTCAGCCAATTCGTTTTGTGTACGGGCTGCTACACGGTTTTTGGAAAGTGTCCTTTCAATTTCTAAATCAAAATCTAATGGATAGGTCCACACAAAAGTTGGCGCACAAACACACACAAAGAAAAATTAAAACTTGCCTCCCCGGCAACGGCGCCAAATTTGATGAGGCTAAAGTCGTTATGCCTAATCAAAGTAAACCTCAAAAACCTAACTAAGTATAGTATGCAAGCAAGGGTCGAATCCCACAGGGAGGTAGCAATCTTCCTAAGTGCAAAAGGTTGTATGCCAATGGTAACAAAAGTGGGGTTTTGGTTTGTAATCAAGTAACAAAGTAACTCAAAGCAAAATATGTAATTAATGGGTGAGAAATAACTTATTCAGACAAATATCCACCATTCAGTTTGATTGGTTGATCCTAGATTATCTCAATTCCTTCCTATGAATATTATTGTCCCTATTTTAAAATAGTTATCAGTCCAACTAGTCCTGGTAACCCTAACTATCAAACAATCATGAAACCTTCAAGATTTAATCTAACAGCAACAGTAAGCATAGGAATTAACCAGGATACATGCAACACTAAACAACCCGTCAGCATTTAACATGTAATCAATTCTCTTCACAATAAACTAGTCCAACCAGTCCTAGAATATCATGTTTGCTACACAAGATAAGGGATTTCAACCAGAAATATCCAAACCCTAGCAATAGACAATTACTAATGTCAACTAGTTGATCAGACCAGTCAAATCAGCAAGAATCAATGGGATTAAGCACAAAGAGAAGAGATATAATCAAAGGAAAGGAAATAGAGTTATAATCTCACAATCAAATACAAACGAAGGCTTCAATCGTCGAACTAAGCAAAAGTTGCTTAGTTCTTCATAGTCTTCAAAGCACAAAAACTCTAAGGGAAAAACTAAACGATAATGTGTAAACTAGAACGAATTGAAAAGGCTGCTAATGAAAACTAGGTTATAACCCTAGCAAAACGTAATCTAAAGATAGGAAATAATATCCTAGAAGGAAATAAAATGGAATAAAAGAAAATAAAAGAAAAAGGAAATAAAGTAAAACAAAGTTCGGACGAAACAAAATTCTCGGATCCGCGCGTGAACAGTATCCGCGACCGCGGCATATCTTCCGCGACCGCGGAAAAGTTCATGTAGCTTCGTTCTTCTGGCATGTGTTCCGCGACCGCGACAGCTACTTCCGCGCCCACAGAAATATTTTTGTAGCTCTTCTTCAGCCTATTGCGACTTCTTCCTTCTTCTGCTTGCGGTCTTCTCTTGTGGCTTTTCTCCATCTTCAATAAGTCTTCATTTAAGCTCTTGAAACCACCAAATCAACATTCCTTCTCCACAACTCCAATCTCCTAACTTATGCTCTAAACCATACAAATGGCACCCAAAACTCCGGTAACAACTCCTAGTTAAGCACTACAAAGTAGAGCTGATCAAATTCCCCTATGCTTAAACCTTACTCGTCCTCGAGTAAGCTAATAGAAACCGGCCTACTCCTCCAATGAAATACCCAAGGTCTCAGGAAGCACAACAAAACTGTGTCCACTAAGAACTGCACCTAATCATGAATCTCCAAGTACCAACATAATCAACACAACACACAAGCTTAAAGGAAATCAGAGTACTTCCCCCAAGCTTATCCCGAACACCATAGAGTGAATAAAAATATCTAATCCTATCCTCCATCTATCTTCTTATACCTCCCAAAGTGACCTACCCGAATCCTCCTTATATCACCTCTTCTTATGTCACCACGCCGGGAAAAATGAGGAATCCTAATAATCACTCTTCTTCTTTTCACTCATTTTGCCAAGGCGCCCTTTCGGGTTTTCACCAAGCCACTCATTTCATTTTTCAATAGATGGGATCACAATAACTCACATCACTCTTGACCTCTTATTACCTCGGCCTAATGTTGGTCCAAGACACCTGCTTATTGCCTAAGTCGCCCTTTTAGGTTTTCGACATATCCTAGGATTTTATTTTTGTCTTTTTTCATATTTTTGACTTTTTCAATTTTTTCTATCCAAACGACCAACAAGTATAGATCACTCCCCCATGCTTAAACATTACATTGTCCTCAATGTAATGAAAGACAAAAAAGATGAAGCACAAGGAAAATGGAAAAGTACTCACAACCGTCGCCAAGGTGGCTTGGATGTCGAAGTTGGGGCTAGCGGTAAATCATTGAAAACACATGTCTCTGGTGTTACGGCGGTCTTTCTCAATCAAACTCCACGTGCAACCAAATAGATCCAATGTAATGTGAATTGGGACATCAAAGAAATGGGGTTGCATGGGCCTTCAACGAACACATAATGGAGCCCAAATGTAATCGTGTAGCGGGATCTGGTGTTCCTCCTCATCAGCTGTCGAATGTCGGGCCATCATCGGTGCCAAATAAAATGTCGGGCTAATGAACTCCTCCTTGGTAGCTTGATACGCACCAGCTCTCGTAGAAAAGCTCGGACAGCTGGGCCGCGATCGCGGATGTAAGGAAGCGGTCTCGGGAAATCGCCGTTTTTTTTTCCTTTCGATTTTACAGGGAAAGGAGACTTACATGGGTGAAACCACGGTCGCGGAAATATATCCGCGGTCGCGTAAAAGCTTCTGGTGCGATTTGAACACCGTCTTCTAAGTTTGGCTTCGGGTCTCCTTCCTGCATTTTAGTCTAAAAACAAAATAAAACAAATAAAAACTTTAAACGAAAAGACATGAAAAGAATTACATACCTCGGGTTGCCTCCCGAGCAGCGCCTTGGTTATTGTCGTGGCTCGACATGGTGCCCTTCAACTTAGCTTGGGTTGCTCACATCAATCAAACACTTGGGACTACAATCAGGAGGGTGTCTCTTTGCATCATCGATGTTGTGCTCAACCCTCACCCCATCAAACTCCATTGTGAGCGAACCACTACTCACATCAATCTTTGTATTTTCCGTTTTCATGAACGGCCTACCTAACATCACAGGGCTGCATGTTTGTCTTGCCCCGTATCCATCACAAAGAAATCCACAGGGAAAATCAACTTATCAACCTCTACCAGAATATCCTGCACCACTCCTTTGGGATACACATAGGACGAATCCGCTAATTGAATCACAGTCTCAGTCTTCTGTAATGGCCCAATCTCCAAAGACTCGTACAATGAGAGAGGCAGCACATTTATAGATGCACCCAAATCCAGCATGGCTTTACCGAACGTGGTGTCACCTATCTTGTAGGGAATACTGAACATGCCTGGGTCAGTGCACTTCTTGGGCAACCACTTTTGCAGCATAGCGGAGACATTCTCACTCACTTGGACCTTCTTCTTTTCCTTCACTGCTTTCTTTCTCTTTATCTTGCACAATTCCTTCAAAAATTTTGCATAACGAGGGATGCTCTTAACTAGCTTGATCAAAGGAATATTTACCTCACAGTTGCTAAAGGTCTCGAATAAATCCTTGTCGTTCTCCAGCCTTCTGGTATCTTTCAGTGCCTCAGGAAAGGGTGCGGGTGGCTTCAGCGAATCGAACGGAGGGAAAACAGGACGAACATAATCGTCGTGGGCAGCTTCGAAAGGATCTAGGTTGCCAGTGGCTTTTCCGCGGTCGCGGATTGGGTCCCGCGGTCGCGGATCATCTTCGAGAATTACTGGGACGTCAGACACATTTCTGCGGTCGCGGATTGTATTCCGTGGTCACGGATCTTCAGATTTTTCTTCTCCTCCAACAACTTTTCCACGGTCGCGGAAATCTGGCCGCGGTCGCGGAAAATTCTCGGAAAAATCACCGCCTTCAGCTATAATTCCGCGGTCGCGGAATTCTTTCTGTTGCCTTTGAACTTCCTCGTCCTTAGCCTCCGTCACTGCTTTCATTTGTGTTCCGCTCCTCAGTGTCATTGCGCACACATTCTCCCTCGGGTTTGCTACCATTTGAGATGGTAGCTTCCCCGAATCCCGGGCCTCCAGTTTGCTCACTACGATTGAGATTTGCCCCACTTGCTTCTCCAAGTTCTGAATATTGGATTTGGTCTCATGCTGAAATTGTATCATGTTGTTATGCATGGTAGACACCGTCTGAGTAATACCGGTCATGCACTGCGCAAGAGACTTGATCTGATCGTCAACAGACATAGATGAACTAGAACTTTGGCCTTGAGGTCTAGGCTCGTGTTGTGGTCTAAATTATTGTTGTTGACCTCCAGGCTGCTGAAATTGTTGTTGGCGCTGTAAGAATTGTGGCGGCCTCTGGTGAAACTCTTGATTATCATGACCCTGAGGAGGATTCTGCTGGTTCCCGTATCTCAAATTGGGATGATCTCTCCACCCTGGATTGTAAGTGTTGGAGTACGGGTCATATCATAGTCTAAGAGGGCCGAAACCTCCAATAGCATTTACTTCAGCAGTGGGTTCCTGCAGCGATTGACATGCAATTGTGGGGTGCATCGTGTCATAGCATAGTCCGTAGGATTTGACTTGCTGTAGGTTGCCCTTCGTCATAAATCTCTTCATCATCTTATTCATCTCAGCCATCTCAGAGAGTATTGAGGACGATGGCTGAGACTCTGCAGCCTTGATTGTGTGAGCGCTTGCTCTCTTGCTAAACTGTCTTGAGCCCTTAGATAGCTCAAAGAAAATCTCAAAAGCTGCAGCCGGCGTCTTGTTCAGAATATTTCCACCCCAGGCCACGTTCACCATCCTTCTCTCATCATCAAGGAGTCCACCATACAAATATAGCACGAGGTCTTGGTCAGAATACCCATGGTATGGAAAGCTTGAGATCAACCTCTTGAATTTCTCGTAGTACTCATACAACGTCTTAGTAGTGTGCTGCTCAATGTTGTTGATGTTCCTCTTCAAGCTATTAAGCTTCGTTGCAGGGAAGTACTTCTCCAGGAAAGCTTTCTTCATCTTCGCCCATGTGTCTATGCTTCCTGGGGCAAAATAGAAGAACCAATCATTGGCCGAATCCTTCAGAGAGAAAGGAAAGGCCCTCAGCTTGATCTGGTCCTCAGTAATATTCCTGGGCTTCATACTACTGCAGACAGCGTGGAATTCCGACATATGCTTGTTGGGGTCATCTCCACTCATCCCATGGAAGTGGGGTAGTAAGTAAATCAACCCAGATTTAAGCTCAAAATTCACGCCATCCGCCAACTCAGGAAACTGCACAACAAGCGGTTGTTGTTCTAGATTCGGGGCAGTCAACTGCCTCAAAGTCGGTGCTTCCTCAGCCATTTCGTTTTGTGTACGGGCTGCTACGCGGTTTCTAGAAAGTGTCCTTTCAATTTCTAAATCAAAATCTAACAGCGGAGAGTTAGTAGCACGGGTGTGGACCATAAGATAGGTCCACACAAAAGTTGGCACATAAACACACACAAAGAAAAATTATAACTTACCTCCCCGGCAACGGCGCCAAATTTGATGAGGCTAAAGTCGTTATGCCTAATCAAAGTAAACCTCAAAAACCTAACTAAGTATAGTAGGCAAGCAAGGGTCGAATCCCACAGGGAGATAGCAATCTTCCTAAGTGCAAAAGGTTGTATGCCAATGGTAACAAAAGGGGGGTTTTGGTTTGTAATCAAGTAACAAAGTAACTCAAAGCAAAATATGTAATTAATGGGTGATAAATAACTTAGGCAGACAAATATCCACCATTCAGTTTGATTGGTTGATCCTAGATTATCTCAATTCCTTCCTATGAATATTCCTGTCCCTATTCTGAAATAGTTATCAGTCTAACCAGTCCTGGTAACCCTAACTATCAAACAATCATGAAAACTTCAAGATTTAATCTAACAGTAGCAATAAGCATAGGAATTAATCAGGATACATGCAACACTAAACAACCCGTCAGCATTTAATATGTAATCAATTCTCTTCACAATAAACTAGTCCAACCAGTCCTAGAATATCATGTTTGCTACACAAGATAAGGGATTTCAACCAGAAATATCTAAACCCTAGCAATAGACAATTACTAATATCAACTAGTTGATCAGGCCAGTCAAATCAGCAAGAATCAATGGGATTAAGCACAAAGAGAAGAGATATAATCAAAGGAAAGGAAATAGAGTTATAATCTCACAACCAAATACAAACGAAGGCTTCAATCGTCGGACTAAGCAAAAGTTGCTTAGCTCTTCATAGTCTTCATAGCACAAAAACTCTAAGGGAAAAACTGAACGATAATGTGTAAACTAGAATGAATTGAAAATGTTGCTAATGAAAACTAGGTTATAACCCTAGCAAAACCTAATCTAATGATAGGAAATAATATCCTAAATGGAAATAAAATGGAATAAAAGAAAATAAAAGAAAAAGGAAATAAAATAAAACAAAGTTCGGACGAAACAGAATTCTCGGATCCGCGCGTGAACAGTATCCGCGACCGCGGCATATCTTCCGCGACCGCGAAAAAGTTCCTGTAGCTTCGTTCTTCTAGCATGTGTTCTGCGACCGCGGCAGCTACTTCCGCGCCCACGGAAATTCTTTCTGTAGCTCTTCTTCAGCTTCTCGCGACTTCTTCCTTCTTCTACTTGCGGTCTTCTCTTGTGGCTTTTCTCCATCTTCAATAAGTCTTCATTTAAGCTCTTGAAACCACCAAATCAACATTCCTTCTCCACAACTCCATTCACCTAACTTATGCTCTAAACCCATACAAATGGCACCCAAAACTCCGGTAACAACTCCTAGTTAAGCACTACAAAGTAGAGTTGATCACATGGCTTGAATCCATTCAGCGTCTTTCAGAGCCTTAGTGATGTTCTTCGGTTCTATAAGAGACAAGAACGCATTGAAAGCACAATAATTCATATCCTCAAAGCCATACCTGATTGGATGTTCGATAGTCCTTTTGTCTCTGTTTGGAATGATAAGATCAGTTCTAGGAGCATCAGCAGCTTCAGATGCAACAACATTGGAAGAGGATGCAGTTGGTTCGGCTATAGGAGCTGGAGTGTCCTCAACAACTTGAGGAATGGAGGGAACTGAGGCAACTACAACATCTTAAGAGATGGAGGGAACTGGAGTGTTCTCAGGGGATGCTGCAGGGTTTGGATCCGCCACAGTTGAGAAAACTGCGGGAGGAGTAGGACCATACATGTTGGGGTAGGAGTTATGACTGAAGGGAACTTCATCATCTGAGTCTGCATTTTCTCTTTGGAACGGAACTTCCGAGGGAACTGAGAGATCCTGTACAGACTTCAAAGCCAATTTTTCATTGAAAATAACATGAATGCTTTCCTCTATCTTTTTGGTTTGTTTGTTGAAGACCTTGTATGCTTTGCTACTGGAAGCATATCCAATGAAGATTCCTTTATCACTCATGGGATCAAACTTACCCAGATTATCCTTACCATTATTGTGAACAAAACACTTGCACCCGAAGACTCTTAGATGAGAGATGTTGGGAACTCTGCCTCTAAGTAACTCATAAGAAGTCTTCTCAAGTATGGGGCGCAACATTGCCTGATTTAGAATGTAGCAAGCAACATTTACAACTTCAGCCCAGAAAGACTGAGGAAGACCACTCGAGATGAGCATAGTGCGAGCCATGTCTTCCAAAGTCCTGTTCTTTCTCTCGACAACTCCATTCTGTTGTGGAGTGTAAGGGGCCGAGAAGTTGTGATCAATTCCATGTTCCTTGCAAAAGGTTAGAAAATCTCTATTCTCGAACTCAGTTCCGTGATCGGAACGAATAGCACGCACAAATACATTTAGAGATTTCTCAAGTAAGGGAACCAGATCCTTAAACCTTTCAAATACTTCACTTTTAGATTTTATGAACATTGTCCAAGTGAATCTAGAGAAATCATCAACAAATACAAGGATATACCTGTTTCCGCCGATACTTTGAACTCGCATGGGACCACATAGATCCATGTGAATGAGTTCCAGAGGCTTAGAGGAACTTAGCATAGTTTTGGATTTGAAGGAACTGCGAACCTGTTTCCCTTGAGCACAGTCAGAACAGAGATCCGACTTTTCAGCATTGATTTTGGGAAGGCCACGAACAAGTTCCTTTTGATGTAGCTTGTGGATTAGCTTGATGCTTGCAAGACCCGGTCGATGATGCCATAGATTCGTCTGATCTTCAATTGACGAAAGACACAACTTCTCTTTAGGAACAAATTTTGGATCAATAACATAGACATTATTGAATCGTTTTCCTTTTAAAATCACTTGTCCTTGATTGTCTTCAACAAAGCATTCCTTAGAGGTAAAGTGAACCTCATTGCCTCCTTGGTCACACAGTTGTGACATACTTATTAGATCAAAACCCAAATTTGAAACGAGATGAACATTACTTACCTTGATGTGATATGTAAGATCCACATTACCAACTCCACAGATTGTTGAAATATTTCCTCTGCGGTGTTGCTGAAGTGAGGACAATTTGCTACTATTTCCGGTCATATAGAACGAGAAACCACTGTCTATGTACCATTTGTCCTGTCGCCTCACTTCGCCCTGTACAAGGGAACTTAAGCTTTTTGAACCCAGCCAAGCTTAGCTTTTCTAGGAAAATTAGTTTGACAGTTCTTATGTTGCTGAGGAGCAGGAGCATAATAATAAGGATCATTCAAATCAACAATAGTATGCATTTTCTTCTTATTATTCATCTCCAAGTTTCTTTTCTTAGGGAAATCATTGATATAGTGTCCATTTAAACCACAATGCCAACAAACACGATTATAAACAACATGACCATATTTGCCACGACTGAGTCTAAACGGCTTCTCATTCTTTCTCTGCTCAAAGTCAACTCCCTTACCTTTTTTTCCCCGAGCTTGGTTGACATATATTTTGTGAGCATTTTGTCCATCAAATCAGGTTTGCTTACCTGCAGGCTTATTCTTAAGAACTTTTACCTTCTCTTCCATGATCTGATTTTTATCATGAGAAGTCTGGAGAGCTAGATTGAGAGTTTCATTTTTCTCAGCCAGTTCCCTTCTCAACTTCTCATTCTCAACAGAACATATGTCCTCGGAATCTTCTTTATCAGAATAACCAAGACCATACCTTTGCTTAACAAAAACAGTTTGATTCACAATTTTCTCATTGATAGAAACAGTGAGATCATCAAGTTTACTAATTATTTCAAGAAGCGTGGTAGAGGTGGTCTTTTCAGAGTCGATAAGGGAATCAACATAAATATTAGCATGCATGGGTTCCTTTTCACGAGTTGTACATGAATCACACTTCATAGAGGAACTGGCAAGCAATTTTTCAGTTTCATCAAGTTTCTTGCTCCAAACAGAATTCTCAGTAGATAAGCATGAAATTTCTTCTTCACATTCATCTAATCTTTCCTGAAGGGAACTGTTCTCTTTCCCAAGTTTCTTGATAATCTTAATCAATTGCTTCTTATCACACTCAAGAAGAGATTTAAGGAAGTCGGAAGAGGATACCTCAGAGTCGTCCAATTCTGTCGAGTCTTCCTTAGCCATTAAACAACTTCCTTCAGAGACTCCACTCAGATCCAATTCCTCATCTGAGTCATCTCACCAAGTAGCAAACAAAGCCTTCTTTTTCATCGGCTTGTCATCTTCATTAGAACCATTTGGACAGTTCTTAGCAAGATATCCTCTTTCCTTGCATTGATAACAAGCATAATCCGTGAGATCTCTCTTCTGGAAGGATTTCATGAACTTTCCCTTGATGAAGTGTTTTTTTATGTGCTTTGTGACAAGAGCGGTCATCTCATCTTCCTCTTCTTTAAGATCCGAATTTTCTTCCTCCATTTCCAATCTTGAGAAGGCTTTCAAAATCTTTAGGGCGATTCCTTTCTCGATTTTCTTTGCAGAACTATCCTCAAGAGCCTCCCTTTCTTCAACTTCAAGTTTCCATATAATCTGCGTTAAGGGAAGATCATAAATTCCAGGGATAGTCTTTAAGATTCCTTTGATGAGAGTGAATTTCGAGTTGAGTCCTTTGATGATGACCAGAGATTTGGACCATTCATCCAGCGTAACACCAACATTAGTGAGTTTACCAACAAGCCTTGTAAAGCGAGAGTAATATTGGGAGATGCTTTCTGTTTCAAGCATTTTGAATGCATGATACTCTCCTTCTAGAGCAAACTTTCTGCTCTTTTTTAGTTCATCACTTCCTTCATGCATTTCCTTGAGAGTCGTCCAGATTCCCTTAGCAGTTGAGATTCCTATCACTTTGTCCATGTCTTCTCTTGTCAGCCCATTGAGAATGAGTTGACGAGCTTTAGCATTCTTTTCTTTGATAGTGTAGTGTTCAGGCTTCCAGTCTGTTTCAGCCATGTCCTTAGGAACGACGCCATCACCATTTTCAATCACGCGCCAACATTGATAGTCAATGGTCTGGATATGGTTCGTCATGCATTTTTCCCACCATTCTTTTTCTCCCTTCTTCCGAATATGAGGCTAGTTGATCGAAATTCCCAGAGTGAATTCAATTGAGCTAGTCATCTTGAAATCTGTAAACTAACACAAATCTAGAGTGCCTGCTCTGATACCAATTGTAGGATCGTAGATGTTAGTAATCAAAAGGAACTGAGCTTCAGGGAAGTTCAGTTCCTTAGCAGCGGAAATAAGTACCTAACAGATTCAAGACAAGTTCCTTTTAAGTGGGAACCTTTGATAACCAACTAGTTATCCAGGATAAAAAAAAACCACTACCTTTCTCTCGAAAGGATTTCAAAGTCTATTTCTTTTATTATAGCTTCGATTACAATCAACTAGAATAGAACACACAGATTAAAGACTTAAGACACACTTAAGACTCTATATCTAGTTCGACCTAATCAAGCAACACAAAAGCAAGAGACTTACAACCGTTCTTCTCACAAGAACTAACACCGATTTTTCTTCACTTTCAAGCTCTGCGTGAATGCGTGTGAAATGAGAGAGTTACAGTTGTCTTATTTATGCAGTCATCCACGTAGAGATAAGATCTACAGTTGGCTGATTTGCAAAAAAAAAAAAAAAAAAAAAATCAGAAAAGATAATATTTGTTACCAAATAATATCTTAACCGATTTTTACACCTCTTTGTTTCCATAAAGAATATTCAGTTGTATGGAAACAATATGTCTAAAAGCTTCTCTCCTAAGCTAATAGATCTACCCTAGCCAGCCGCCGCACTTGATATCTCTTTCAGTTAGCGCGGCTTCGTTGCTCTTGAGTTCCCATGCTAGTTCCCAACACTGACTTCTTGGTCTTTGTTCTTCATCTCCTGAACTTGAGTTCCCTGTTCAACTACACATGTGAAAATATTAGTAGTAAATTGTTTGTCATCGTCAAAATTAGGAAAACAGAAGAAGGGAACTTTCAAGGGAACTAGAGTTCCTGGAAGTTCACTTCCTAACACTATGCCAAACATTTCAAGAAAAAAGAAATCAGTAATCACCAAGTGCCTAAGTGATTGTGTTAATTTATATCTCATATTTTGCAAATCTTCTACAATCTATACATAACTTGATCATAGAAAATATAAAGCTTGTAATAGTAGAGGATAACCTGCTCTTTGTTAATTCATAAATTCATAAAATTTGCAAGTTCCCCCACTTCATGCTTTTAAGGTCCGAAAGAAATATTTCCTCTGCGGTGTTGCTGAAGTGAGGACATTTTGCTACTGTTTCCGGTCATATGGCATGAGCAACCACTGTCTATATACCATTTGTCATGTCGCCTCACTTCGCCCTGTACAAGGGAACTTAAGCTTTTTGAACCCAGTCAAGCTTAGCTTTTCTAGGAAAATTAGTTTGACAGTTCTTATGTTGCTGAGGAGCAAGAGCATAATAATAAGGATCATTCAAATCAATAATAGTATGCATTTTCTTCTTATTGTTCATCTCCAAGTTTCTTTTCTTAGGACAATCATTGATATAGTGTCCATTTAAACCACAATGCCAACAAACACGATTATAAACAACATGACCATATTTTCCACGACTGGGTCTAAACGACTTCTCATGCTTTCTCTGCTCAAAGTCAATTCCCTTACCTTTATTTCCCCGAGCTTGATTGACATACATTTTGTGAGCATTTTGTCCATCAAACCAGGTTTGCTTACCTGCAGGCTTCTTCTCAAGAACTTTTACCTTCTCTTCCATGAACTGATTTTTATCACGAGAAGTCTAGAGAGCTAGATTGAGAGTTTCATTTTTCTCAACCAGTTCCCTTCTCAACTTCTCATTCTCAGCAGAACATATGTCATCAGAATCTTCTTTATCAGAATAACCAAGACCATACCTTTGCTTAACAAAAACAGTTTGATTCACAGTTTTCTCATTGATTGAAACAGTGAGATCATCAAGTTTACTAATTATTTCAAGAAGCATGGTAGAGGTGGTCTTTTCAGAGTCGGTAAGGGAATCAACATAAATATTAGCATGCATGGGTTCCTTTTCACGAGTTGTACATGAATCACACTTCCTAGAGGAACTAGCAAGCATTATTCAGCTTCATCAAGTTTCTTGCTCCAAACAGAATTCTCAGTAGATAAGCATGAAATTTCTTCTTCACATTCATCTAATCTTTCCTGAAGGGAATTGTTCTCTTTCCCAAGTTTCTTGATAATCTTAATCAATTGCTTCTTATCACACTCAAGAAGAGATTTAAGGAAGTCGGAAGAGGATACCTCAGAGTCGTCCGATTCTGTCGAGTCTTCCTTAGCCATTAAACAACTTCCTTCGGAGACTCCACTCAGATCCAGTTCCTCATCTGAGTCATCTCACCAAGTAGCAAACAAAGCCTGCTTTTTCATCGGCTTGTCATCTTCATTAGAACCATTTGGACAGTTCTTAGCAAGATATCCTCTTTCCTTGCATTGATAACAAGCATAATCCGTGAGATCTCTCTTCTGGAAGGATTTCATGAACTTTCCCTTGATGAAGTGTTTTTTTATGTGCTTTGTGACAAGAGCAGTCATCTCATCTTCCTCTTCTTCAAGATCCGAATTTTCTTCCTCCATTTCCAATCTTGAGAAGGCTTTCGAAATCTTTAGGGCGATTCCTTTCTCGATTTTCTTTGCAGAACTATCCTCAAGAGCCTCCCTTTCTTCAACTTCAAGTTTCCATATAATCTGCGTTAAGGGAAGACCATAAATTACAGGGTTAGTCTTTAAGATTCCTTTGATGAGAGTGAATTTCGAGTTGAGTCCTTTGATGATGACTAGAGATTTGGACCATTCATCCAGCATAACACCAACATTAGTGAGTTTACCAACAAGCCTTGTAAAGCGAGAGTAATACTGGGAGATGCTTTCTGTTTCAAGCATTTTGAATGCATGATACTCTCCTTCTAGAGCAAACTTTTTGCTCTTTTTTAGTTCATCACTTCCTTCATGCATTTCCTTGAGAGTCATCCAGATTCCCTTAGCAGTTGAGATTCCTATCACTTCGTCCATGTCTTCTCTTGTCAGCCCATTGAGAATGAGTTGACGAGCTTTAGCATTCTTTTCTTTGATAGTGTAGTGTTCAGGCTTCCAGTCTATTTCAGCCATGTCCTTAGAAACGACGCCATCACCATTTTCAATCACGCGCCAGCATTGATAGTCAATGGTCTGGATATGGTTCGTCATGCATTTTTCCTACCATTCTTCTTCTCCCTTCTTCCGAATGTGAGGCTTGTTGATCGAAATTCCCAGAGTGAATTCAATTGAGCTAGTCATCTTGAAATCTGTAAACTAACACAAATCTAGAGCGCCTGCTCTGATACCAATTGTAGGATCGTAGATGTTAGTAATCAAAAGGAACTGAGCTTCATGGAAGTTCAGTTCTTTAGAAGTGGAAATAAGTACCTAACAGATTCAAGACAAGTTCCTTTTAAGTGGGAACCTTTGATAACCAACTAGTTATCCAGGATAAAAGCCACAAGAGAAGACCGCAAGTAATCATATCAGTTTGTGGTTTTTTTATATACAGGGTGAGGATATGTGCACAATAGCTTGATCGATCAACCCATGTTTATCGATCAAGTTATAACAATAGCTTGAGTTTTCTATCATATATTACATCTGAAGAAAAAAAAACAAAGTGTTAAAACTTGATCGATCAACCCATGTTTATCATCAGACAAATTAAGCAGTAGGAATCAGATACATATTATATAGCTCAATCATTGCATATTAATGCAAATTTCTTCAAGGTTGTAGACAAAATCAGTCACAATTACTCTAAACTATGTACGTATCCTTGAAAAGCAACTAGCTATACATATAGTTGAGAGCTTATATATATACTGATACATAAATGAGCCTCGTTGACGTGTTGATGATGGATCTAGGTAGAAAGCGGGTCAGGACTCCTTCCCTTCGTGCGAAATGGGGATAAATGGCAGCCTTCACGTGGGCAAAGGATGCCGGCTCTCTTGCGCTTGAGTGGCTCGAGTTAGGGCGAGAGGGTTTCGATGGACAAGTCAATCGAGGTTCGGGTTGGTGAGTCGATAACGAGACTCAAACGGATCCGATCAGTGGGGGTGACGTCGGAGCTTAGGGCATAGATGATCTCAACGGCGAAACTAAGCTTTCATTTCAACGTAAGCGTGAATTACAAGAGGCAAGGCCTTATAATAGCCAAGCAAATACGGCCATGGGCCTAAACAAACCTAATGGGTCGGGCTCCTAAGCATAGGAAACAAACAAGCCCAAAATAGAAAGTTACTAAAAATAGACATGCTAAAAATAAATACAAGCTAAAACTGGAAAGTTTCCAAAAACACTAATGTAGCTCAAATAAACCTCAAATTAGAAAACTAGGTCTAGGATAAGTACGGTGTCGAGGGAGCCGAGGAAGCGTTGCCACTGCCGAAGTCAAGGCGATGCGACGGGGGCCATAGGGCCTGCGATGACGCAGAAGGACACGGCCTTGGGCGTTGTTGAAGCCGCGAAGCTGTTGCACGCGAAGCCCTTGGCCGTGAGGCTTAGTGTAGCTTAGGCGATGGCTCTGGCGCGTGCTCCCTGGTGATTGGAATCATCTCCTCATCTTGGGCCTCCGTCAAGGTCACGACCGGGGTTGTATCACTCTCTCCTTCTTGGCCTCGAATCATCCTCGATTCGTCAATGTCAACGTTTGGGGGCACATAAGGGGACAAGTCGGCCACATTGAAGGTGACATGAACTCCATAGTCCTCGAGCAACTCAAGTTGATAAGCATTAGGGCCGAAGGCCTGAATTACCCGGAAAGGACCATCGCCGCGAGGGTCCAGCTTGCTTCGGCGTTTGGCGGGGAAGTGCTCCTTGCGCATATGCAACTAGACAAGGTCACCAGGCGCGAATGTGACACGGTGTCATTCCCTATTGGCCTTGTGCTCGTACTGGTGTGCTCTCCGTTCCAACTGCTCCTTGGTCCTAGCATGCAGCTCCTGGATCAACTCGGCACAGTTTCCTCCTTGGAGGTTATCGCCGGTGCGTAGAGGGTGCGGAGTCAGGTCCAGCGGCGTAAGCGGGTTGCGGCCATAGACGACCTCAAAAGGAGTGAGCCTAGTCACCGAATGGACTAGCCTGTTATAAGAGAACTCAACACAAGAAAGTAAGTCCTTATAACGACACTGGTTGGCCCTAAGCATGGTCCTAATCAAGGTTCCTAGGGTGCGGTTGGTCACCTCAGTTTGGTCGTCGGTCTGCGGGTGGTAGTTAGTGTAAAATAGGAGTTTGATGCCTAGCTTTCCCCACAAAGTTCTCCAAAAGTGACTCACAAATTTCACATCCCTATCACTCATAATAGTAGGTGGAATCCTATGTAATCTCACCACATGCTCAAAAAATAAGTTAGCTATGTCTGAAGCATTGTTGGTCATCCTACAAGGGATAAAGTGAGTCATCTTAGAGAAGCGATCTACAACCACAAAGATAGAGTCCCTCCCCTTCTTAGATATCGGCAACCCCATCAGAAACTCCATAGATAAATCCTCCCAAGGGGCCGATGGCACAGGTAGAGGAGTGTATAAGAAGGGGCTCGATCGAGATTTGGCTCTATGGCAAGTCACACAAGCATTACAGAACCTAGTGACATGGCGAGTCATGTGGGGCCAGTAGAAGTGTTCCTTGAGGGCGGATAAGGTTTTTGCAATGCCAAAATGGCCACGGCCCTCATGAGCTTCCTGTATAAGAAGGGTCCTAATGGAGGATTGGGGTATACACAGCTTCGCAACCCGAAAAAGATACCCACCATCCAGAATATAACCCTCAAACTCACCCTTGGATGCGCAGGCTTCATAGATAGGTGTAAAGAATGCATTAAGTAAATACAAATCTTTAATCAAGGAAAAGCCTAAAACATTTGCATCAAGTTGAGTCAAGAGGACATACCTGCGAGAAAGGGCATCGGTGACCACATTCTCCTTGCCTTGCTTATGGAGGACGACATAGGGAAATGTCTCCATGAATTCTACCCATCGAGCATGGCGCCAGCCGAGCATGGCGCCAGCCGAGGGTGGACTGGTGCTTCAGATAAGCCAGGGCCTCATGGTCCGTGTGGATGACGAACTCCTTGGGTCACAATTAGTGTTACCACATTTTCAACACCCGGATGAGAGCATAAAGCTCTTTGTCATAGGTCGGATAGTTGAGGGTGGCGTCGGACAGCTTCTCGTTGAAGTAGGCGATGGGGCGCCGTTCTTGAAGCAAAACGCCGCCAATGCCAAAGTTGGAGGCATCACACTCAACTTCGAATATCTTGTTGAAGTCGGGCAATTGGAGGAGGAGGGCGTTGCATAACCTGTCTTTGAGCGTCTAAAAGTCAGCCGCATGCTTGTCAGTCCAGTCTACGGAGGCGTCTTTCTTTGTGAATTCATGCATCGGGGCGGTAATTGTGCTAAAGTCACGCACAAACCGCCGGTAGAAGCCAACCAAACCCAAAAATGAGCAAACCATTGTTGGCGTTATGGGGGTGGGCCACTCCTGGATGGCGTTGACCTTCTCTGTGTCCACGCGTAGGCCGTCCTTAGAGACGACGAAGCCCAGAAAAACTATAGTGTCTGAACAAAACACACATTTTGCCAAATTGGCATACAAGTTCTCGTTCCTAAGGCATTCTAGGACCTGTCTAAGGTGGTCTACATGGTCGTCTAATCTACGGCTATACACCAAAATATCGTCAAAATACACGACGACAAAATTCCCCAAAAAATGTCTAAGTACATGGTTCATAAGCCGCATAAAAGTGCTCGGGGCATTGGTGAGGCCGAAGGGCATAGCGAGCCATTCGTACAGCCCATACTTGGTCTTGAAGGTTGTCTTCCATTCATCTCCTTCCTTCATTCTTATTTTATGGTAGCCACTCTTTAGATCAATTGTGGAGAAGAGGGTGGCTCCATGCAACTCGTCCAGCATGTCGTCTAGTCGCGGGATGGGATGATGGTACTTCACCGTAATCTGGTTGATTGCGCGGCAGTCGACACACATTTGCCATGTGCCATCCTTCTTGGGCACGAGAATCATCGACACGACACAAGGGCTCAAGCTTTCGCGAATGTAGCCCTTGTCCATGAGGTCCTGCACCTGGCGCTGGAGCTCCTTCGTCTCCTCGGGACTGGCACGGTAGACATCCCGGTTTGGCAATGAGGCACCTGGAACCAAGTCAATCTAGTGCTCAATGCCGCAAACAGAGGACAGGCCCTCGGGTAGATCCTTGGGCATGATGTCTTGAAATTCCTGCAAGAGGGAGGAAACAGACAGGGGTAAATCATGGAGGTCCTAAGCAATAGAAAGACACACAGAGTGGAGTAAAAGAAAACAAGGAGAACGTCCCTAAAAAACTGGAGTGAGGTCCCTAGCGCGTGCCATCAACAGGCGGTGCTCGCAGCGGCCCTGGAGTGCGGGAGTTGCGCCTTCTCTTTCGCTATCGCACGCAGCGCTGTGCTTGCCAGCCAGCGTGCCCGTTGCTGCTACCGCAGGTGCCTGAGTTTGCACGCTGCGTTCTGCATTCTGGCACTTGCCAGAGTTGCTGGTGAGGCGCGGCCGCGCATCCGTGGCTTTGGCAATGTTTGCGGCCTACGATGCGGCTGCGGCGGCTTCCTTGGCCTTGGCGCGGCTGCGTTCCACCTGGTTGTGGAGGATCTATTATGGCGACATAGGCAGCAAAGTGATTCGCCGGCCAACATGCATAAACACCTATGTGTTTAGGAAGCCATCATGCACGACCTTCTTGTCAAACTGCCATGGCCTGCCAAGGAGATGGTGAGTAGCATCCATTGTGATAATGTCACATAAAACTATATCCGTATAATGCCCAATTTGAATGTGTTGTGGCATTGCATGTTTACCACATCACCCTTACCCCCAGAAATCCATTGAAGGCCATACGGTTGAGGATGGGACGTTGTTCCTAGCATTAGATGGTTGACCACCTTTTCGTTGATGATATTACAACAACTACCACCGTCTATGATGACACTCAGGGAGGCAGTTTGGACAAGGTAGCGGGTGTGAAACAAGTTATCCCGTTGATCCATCAATGTTGCCTCTTTCACCGTGAGCACGCGCCGAGTAACAAGGCTCAAAGGGGTGCCCACGTCCAGCTCATGCGGGGCACACATGTAGGCATCGTCGAGCTCGGGGGCCACGTCTTCAAGCGGCTCATCATCGAATGACTTGTAGCCCGAGCCCTAGATGAATAAATTCTTCTTCTGGTTGGGGCAATCACGCTGAATATGACCGCGCCCGCCACACTTGAAGCAGGCTTGGTCGCGACTGTGTTCCAGAAGTGGGGCCGGGGCTGCGGCCGCAGCGTTGCACGGCACGGCCGCAGTCATCACGAAGACAAGATGGTACCACTGCTCAATAGGGGCCAGGTTGCGCCGTATGCGTTCGATGACAAACCTATGCCACCATGTGCGGGTTGCACCCCGAAAATGGAGAGTCGCAATCTCCACCTTCTCGTGCTCCTTGTATTGGCAGTGTTGCAGCGCGTACTCGGTAGCCTGCACCCAATCATAAAAAGTGGAAGGGTCATATTCACCAAAGAAGTGTTCGATGGTTACCTTAATGTCTCGGCGGCCGGCAAAGGTGGGAGCCTTGGGCCTCCGTCAAGGTCACGAACGGGGTTGTATCATATACCTTTGTAAGAAGAAATTCAGTTTGGATGTTAGTGAATATAATGGGAACCCCAGACGACTGAGAGGCGTTGAGCCATGCATTAGTTCCGGCAAGAGTGTTTTTGATGTTGTTGTAGCGAGAAGGCGGACCCGACCTCGAATGATCATCTGAGGGCTGAAATGGGAGGAAGAGGATGGAGAGGAAATCGGTGGCGTTTGGGACCTTGAGCATCCCTTGCATCCTCCTCTCCCATGGGTACCCCCACATAGCCATCTTGCAGCTTAGCCGTATTGTTGAATTCCTTAGGTTTTGATAGTGACAAACATTCAACTAATCTGGGTACTAAGTGTTTCAGGAACAAAGATAGTTGTCTCAGGGAACCTTCGCAGCAAAGGATTGAAGAGGGAACAAAGCTCTGTTCTTGTGCTTTGTTACCTCTGAAGGAACAACAGTGACGAACAAGAGCGAAGATGCGAATGGAAGGAAGAAATCCAGTGTGTTATTTATGGAAACAAATCAAGGCGCACACGCGGTCAAGGATTGAAGAAATTGGCTAGAAGGATCTAGCCGTTGGAGGAGATATGGAGAGAGAAGCTCGATTCCTTATCTTAGGGATTCTTTCCTTAGATAAGCGGATTGGAGAGAGAAGAATCTTATCACATCCGTTTATATTAATTTAAGGGAATCCTTTCCTTTTATTAATATATATGGCTAGGGATATTATTCCTCCAGCAAAACATATCTTCTTGTTACCATATTTGAATAAATCTTATCTTGTTACATTTAGGGTTTGTCGAGTTGTATTTAATAGAAGTGTGGATTCATTTCTATGTAACCACGACGACGGAAAACAGAGAGAACGAAAAGAAGAAAGAAAAGAAGTGAGGTGTGTGTAAGTCTTTGAGGGTTGAGTTTGATTCATCGTTGTAGAAGAGGTTTCGAGTCTAGCTAGGTGTTTAGATGTCGAAGTCTAGGATACAAGTGTAATCAAGCAAGATATCAATAAGACAAGTACACGCTTCAAAATCCTCTCAAGCGGAAGCTTGAAGGTAGTGGTTTTTCCTTGAGAAGCTAGTTTTGCTAATCAGGGTTTCCACTATATATCGTGAGTTCGTTCGTTATCTTTCTTGCTATATTATTCCGTTGCAACTTCTGTGGGAACAAAGCCTTTGTTCCCTCAGACGTAACTCTAACGATCCCACAATTGGTATCAGAGCCTAGTGCTCTAGATTGTTTGTTTTAGTTATAGATTCTGCAGGAAAGATGTCGTCAGGAAATGCCTTGGATAGAGACTCTGAAGAAGGTGATGTAGATGTGGCTCTCATCACTCAAGCCATGAAGAAGATATGGTCTCGAAGCAAAGGAACTAAAGGTTCGGTCATGGTTCACAATGACATGAAGGAGGTTGTCTGCTCTCACTATTATGACAACGGACACTTCGCAAAAAATTGCCTCAACAAAGCGGCAAGTTCTTCTCAGGTCCTCAACGAGGAACAAACGAGGATTGCGAAGTGGGGTGACTGCAACTCAGATGATGAAGCTTCTCCTCTCTCAAAGGATATCTGTTTGATGAGCTCAAAAGGTCACAACGTATCAGAAGGTGGTTCTCATAAATCCGAGGAGGAAGCAAGGAAAGGCTCTTGGCACCTTGACAGTGCATGCTCAAGTCACATGACAGGGAACAGTGAATGGTTCACCTCTCTTCAGCCAGCCTCAGGGGCATCGATAACTTTTGGAAACAAGAGTAAGGGTGAGGTTTGTGGTATCGGTATGGTAAGACTCTCTAAACACATCACTGTGAATAATGTGAATCTAGTGAATAATCTCAAGTTTGATCTATTTAGTGTGGCTCAACTATGTCAAAACAGAAAAAATAGGGTAGTCTTTACCACTGATGATTGTCATGTTGAGTGTCTAAGTACAGGGAAAATCTTACTCAAAGGGATCTGCGACAACAACGTTTATAAGGTCGACCCTGCTTTCATCCCTGACAAGGACCTATGTCTGTCGTCTAATGCTGAGACGACAGACTTGTGGCACAAACGCTTTGGACATGCTAGCCTTCAACTCCTCTCCAAACTTCATAGACAAGAGTTGGTGAATGGTCTTCCCAAGGTTGAAGCAATGAGAAGTGACGTGTGCGACGCATGCATTAAAGGAAAACAAGTGAGGTCTTCCTTCAAGTCCAAAAGGGATGTAAGTACAACACGTCCTCTGGAATTAGTCCACATCGATCTTTGTGGCCTATGCGCACGAAGAGCCGTGGGGGGAATGCATATGTCTTTGTTATTGTTGATGACTATTCCAGGTACACATGGACGATTTTCATCTCAACAAAGGATGAAGTGTTCGCTGAGTTTGAATCCTGGCTTAAGGCAACTGAGAGAAGCACTGGTCATTCCTTGGGGTCTATTCGCACCGATCATGGAACTGAATTCGAGAACTCTCAGTTCCTATCCCTCTGTAGGAACAGAGGTATCAACCACAACTTCTCTGCTCCCATGACCCCACAGCAAAACGGTGTTGTGGAAAGGAAGAACAAAACTCTGGAAGATATGACGCGTACTCTCCTCATCTCAAGTGGTCTTCCAAGGAGTTTCTGGGCCAAAGCCTTGAATGTCGCGTGCTACGTTCTGAACAGGGCAACCATTCGTCCTCTTCTGAACAAAACTGCCTATGAGCTTCTGAAGGGAAGGAAACCTAATGTGTCTCATTTACGCACATTTGGTTGCAAGTGCTTCGTCCACAACAACGGGAAAGATTCTCTTGGGAAGTTTGATCCCAGAAGTGATGAAGGAACCTTTGTAGGATATTCTTAGCAAAGCAAAGCCTACAAAGTTTTCAACAAGAGAACCAGAAAGGTAGAGGAAAGTATTCATGTTGTTTTTGATGAATCTGTCATGGCTGGTAACAATGTGCAGGAACAATCCGGTAGAGTTCCCTCGAATATCGAGCCATCCGAAGATGACTTCTTTCAGCTTGTAGAAAGCAGTGTCGGTGGTGAGACCTCTCAAGATCAAGAAACTCAAAATGATCCCTCAACACCGAGAACTCCCAACTCCACAAACTCAGGGGACAATGAAGAGAATGCTAACCCGCCGGATACGTCTCAGGCACCACAGGGGGAACAGAGCCCAAGTCACGACACAGCGGAGCCCTCTGAGGACTGCCCTGCTGCTGAGGGAACGGGGGAGTTTGCCCTAATGCTGATGGGACAGGTGGTGAAAGCTCAAATGCTGGCAATGCTGATTCGGAGGAGTTCGACATCAACAAACTCCAAGTTCCAAACTACCAGCAAAAGTGGGTTCATCCAGTCAAACTGATCGTCACAGACTATAGAAAGGGAGCACCACAGAGCACTCGTTCTTCCCTACAAAATTTATGTGCTTTCAATGCCTTTCTTTCCTTGCAAGAACCCAAAACTATAGGAGAAGCATTGAAGGATCCTGACTGGATAAACGCCATGCAAGAAGAACTCCATCAGTTCGAAAGAAACAAGGTTTGGAGGTTAGTTCCCCGTCCAAGGAACAAAACAGTGATTGGAACCAAATGGGTGTTCAGGAACAAGCTGGATGATCAAGGTCAGGTCACAAGGAACAAAGCAAGGCTGGTGGTGAAAGGCTGCAATCAGCAGGAGGGCATCGACTATGATGAGACCTTTGCTCCAGTTGCCAGGTTAGAAGCAATAAGACTCCTAATTGCTTATTCTTCTTTCCATGGATTCAAGCTACAACAGATGGATGTCAAGACCGCCTTCTTGAATGGGGTTCTCAAGGAGGAAGTATATGTGGAGCAAACACCCGGTTTTGAAGACACCACTCAACCTGACCATGTCTACATTCTAGACAAAGCTCTCTATGGTCTCAAGCAAGCCCCGAGGGCCTGGTATGAAAGGCTCTCTCAGTTCCTTCTGACGCACGGATACGTTCGTGGAAAGGTCGACAAGACGTTGTTCCTTCTGAAGGAAGGGAAGCAAATTCTGGTGGTTCAGGTTTATGTGGATGATATCATCTTTGGATCCACTGATGATAAACTGGTTCATAAATTCTCTAAGTTGATGGCCAGTGAATTCGAGATGAGCATGGTTGGAGAACTCAAGTTCTTCTTAGGTCTGCAAGTCTCTCAGGGGGATGAGGGAACTAAAGTGCACCAACAGAAGTATCTCAGGGAGTGTGTCAAAAAGTTTGGTATGAATGATGCAAAACCCTTCACCACTCCCATATCTCCAAACAATCCAATGGGAAAAGACGAACATGAACAAGGAATTGATCCATCCCTCTACCGAGGAATCATAGGTTTGCTTCTCTATCTCACTGCTAGTAGACCTGATATTATGTATAGTGTATGTCTTTGTGCTCGCTTTCAGGCCGATCCCAAAGAAACACATCTCAAAGCAGTGAAAAGGATTCTGAGATACTTGAAGGGAACAAATGATCTTTGTCTGTGGTACCCAAGAGGAGGAAGTCTTGATCTTGTCAGATACACAGATGCTGACTTCGCAGGGAACAAAGTGGACATAAAATCTACCTCAGGAATGGCTCAGTTCCTTGGGCCGTGTTTGGTTTCTTGGGGGTCAAAGAAGCAGAACTCCGTGGCTCTCTCCACTGCAGAAGCTGAATACATAGCCGCTGCTGCTTGTTGCACTCAACTCCTATGGCTCAAACAACAACTCATCGACTACGGTATTCTTCTTAACTCCATTCCCATTCTCTGTGACAATACAAGTGCCATAAATATCTCCAAGAATCCGGTGCAACACTCACGTACCAAGCACATTGAGATAAGACATCACTTCTTACGTGACTGTGTGGAGAAAGGGTTGGTGATAATGGATTTTTGTGGAACTAAGGATCAAATCGCCGACATCTTCACCAAGGCACTAAACAGGGAACCATTCGAACAGTTCCGTATGGAACTAGGTATGATCTCTCTAAACTGACTGTCTACATGTTATGTTCCCTCGATGATTGGCTAAATTACATGGTAAAGTGTGAAAGGTGAATCATCATGTCTTGGTCTGCATTGCTTCTCTTGATCATTAGTTGATTGACTTGCTTAGACTCATGTTAATACTTCACTTATGTGCACATTTCATGCATGCTCTCTATGCTATCTTGCTAATACATGAGTCAGATTTCCTTCGGCCCAAAAGAGTCAACTTGATGTATTGATCCCTCATTATAAGCCTAAATGATTGTTGACTCTACAGCTTACCTTAGCCATCATGTTTGATGCTCCCTATGAGCCCCTCTAATCATTCACATCTGGGAGTCTCTCATTCATGATTACACATTATTGAAAAATTCTCATATATGTTTTGTGTGATGTTCTTTGTACCCTATCTGGTAACATTACCCCCGCATCACACTCTTCTACTTTTTTGGAAAGTCGAGAATACGAATTGTTGCCACTATGGTCTGTGGATAGGATTCGACAGGTATGATATGTGATGATGGCTTACAACTGCCTAAGGAGGGTTCGTGCTTAAAAGCTGATGTTGCATGTGAGAAGTAGTGGGCTCCGAATGAATCCCTGGTGAAAGAAGGCAAGCTGAAGGTTGTGATGTTCAAAAAAAAAAAAAAAAAAAAAAAAAAAAACCTGGAACATCACAAGATACACAAAGAAGGGAAAAGAAGGAACCAAAGATTCTCTCCTCCATTAGCTGAGCCTATGATGGATGCTGACGACAATAAGGAAGCACAAGCTTTGAGTGGGAACAAAATATGAACTTCATTGCTAGTCATACTTCAGATCTACTGCTGGCCCCAGTGGTACTAAATTCGTATTTCTCTGGCTAACCAATACCTCTTTTGTTCCCTAGCACATCTATCCCTCTCCTTTTTGAACTTTCTTGTCTCTGATTCGTGTGTGAACATTTACTGCCATGTTGATCATAAATGGTATCCTTGCATATCTTGTTGTTGTCTTAACATGTTGTCCGTGTTCGTGCGTTTCAATCTAATGCGATTGGGAATAATGTTCATCTGGCTGTGATCCTTCATCTCTAACTCTTCGCTATGTTTTTGATGATGCCAAAAGGGGGAAAATAACAGGTAGCCTTGGTTGAGGGGGAACAGCACATGGTTTCATATGTTGCTGTATTGAGGGGGAACTATTATGGTCTTGTGTGGAGACCCTTCCCCATACAATCGTCTTTATCTCGGATGTATATGCTTTATTGTCAAGGATGTTTGTCACCATCAAAAAGGGGGAATGTGTTGAATTCCTTAGGTTTTGATAGTGACAAACATTCAACTAATCTGGGTACTAAGTGTTTCAGGAACAAAGACAGTTGTCTCAGGGAACCTTCGCAGCAAAGGATTGAAGAGGGAACAAAGCTCTGTTCTTGTGCTTTGTTACCTCTGAAGGAACAACAGTGACGAACACGATCGAAGCTGCGAATGGAAGGAAGAAATCCAGCGTGTTATTTATGGAAACAAATCAAGGCGCACACGCGGTCAAGGATTGAAGAAATCGGCTGGAAGGATCTAGCCGTTGGAGGAGATATGGAGAGAGAAGCTTGATTCCTTATCTTAGGGATTCTTTCCTTAGATAAGCGGATTGGAGAGAGAAGAATCTTATCACATCCGTTTATATTAATTTAAGGGAATCATTTCCTTTTATTAATATATACGGCTAGGGATATTATTCATCCAGCAAAACATATCTTCTTGTTACCATATTTGAATGAATCTTATCTTGTTATATTTAGGGTTTGTCGAGTTGTATTTAATAGAAGTGTGGATTCATTTCTATGTAACCACGACGACGGAAAACAGAGAGAACGAAAAGAAGAAAGAAAAGAAGTGAGGTGTGTGTAAGTCTTTGAGGGTTGAGTTTGATTCATCGTTGTAGAAGAGGTTTCGAGTCTAGCTGGGTGTTTAGATGTCAAAGTCCAGAATACAAGTGTAATCAAGCAAGATATCAATAAGACAAGTACACGCTTCAAAATCCTCTCAAGCGAAAGCTTGAAGGTAGTGGTTTTTCCTTGAGAAGCTAGTTTTGCTAATCAGGGTTTCCACTATATATCGTGAGTTCGTTCGTTATCCTTCTTGCTATATTATTCTGCTGCAACTTCTGTGGGAACAAAGCCTTTGTTCCCTCAGACGTAACTCTAACGATCCAACACGTATCAAGTGCTTGTTGCATTATTGAGCTCTTTGATGCTATAAACATAGACGTACATCTTTTGGAATTTATTACACCAATTATTCATATCATAGGCTCATATCACATCAAAATAAAGGTCTTAAATAAGATAATACGAACTCAGTATATACAATTAAGATTATCACCGGATCAAATGCATTGGAAAAACAAGGTACATTCCATGGAATTATCTCTTATATTTATTCATTTATTGAAGAAAAAACTCTAAGATGGAAAAAGATCCAAGTGAAAATAAAGGTCTTAAATTAGCCTTAATTTGTCTTTTGAATTTATTGAGATTTTGGGATTCATGTGAAAAAATGATACTTTGAAGCTCTCAATCTCTCACTACATGTTTGTTATGCAAATCACTGGAAGTACATGGATTACTATTAGTAGCTTTTAGTTGTTCTGGTCATGTTGGGATAATTTTCAACAATATTATTTGTCATGAAGCTGCACTAATTTTACTGTGATTTAATACAGGAGCATCCACATGACCACATTCTATACTTTTATCCACATGTTTGTTCCCTGTTTCGTTTGTCATGACAATTAATAAAAGTCAAAGCCAATTATTATCTCAAGTAAGCTAATATTTTTCGAGGAATGTATTTATCCATGGCTAGCTTTATGTTGGTTTATCTCGGGTTATAAGGATGAAAGGTTTGAATGTGTTGATTTTAGACAATAACTAGCATATGTTCGCGTGCCCTGTACGGGCGTGGTTAATAAAACTCGAAATTAAAATCTTATTAAGTATTTAAAAAAACTAAATCGATAAACTATAAGTTTAATACTTGAACATATGGTGATAATATTTTTGTATGATCAAAAATTGAAAGTATATACGTGAATTTGTAAAAAAGGAAATAAATTACAAATTTCATACAAATAACTGAATAAGAAAACATATAAATTAGATTTAAGTAATGAGATGACTAAATAATTAATTAAAAGGGAAAAATGGTTAAATTACATCACATATTTATTTCAAATATTTTTAATATATGTTTCCACTTTTGCATCATGAATCATACATTACCAATTAAATCTTTAATTGCATGTTATCAATTATATTAATTTAACTACTAAAACTATAAGAATATTACGTTTTTAGATATATAATTTTGAGAGAAATATACCTTTGACATGATTAAAATGTAGAATTTTATTCTTGCTTTATATATTAGTTTATAACTATTTTTAACATAGCTTTCGATTTTGTGTTTTATACACATATATATAAGAAATAATTTATTTACAAATAAGAAGTAATGTAACTAATAAGGTAAAGTATATATTAAAAATAATTTTATTTACAAATAAAAAGAAGCTAATAAGGCTAACAATATAAATAATCTTTGAGAGGATAACATCTATATAATTAAGGTAAGTAATTTTATGTAAAAAATAAATAAATAAGAAATAGAATATATAAATATTAAAATTAGAGAATGATAAAATTGTAATTATACATTGAGATTTGTCTACGTGGCATAACTCATGGGCTGACTCTTAAGAGAGATAATTAGGACTTTAGTGTAGCATATAGAATATAGATGGGAAGGCAATCTTTGAGACCACAAAGTCCTCCAAATATATGATGTCCATGTTTAAATATTTGCAACTTAGTAGCCTACTTGAATTTTGATGTTATTACCACTATGGTCAAGTCAAGTTTAACTAAGGTAAGTAATTGGCTCGAGCATTTTTACACCAATTCACATGGTCAACCTAACTACTCATTATATGTCATATTATAAGGTTAATTTCAGATTTTATTACTATTAATTCGGATAAGTTGTAAGGGTGCATTAAAACACCACCGACCATGCAAAAGATCTCTTGTTGCGTTGATTTTGTGGTTACTTAGGAGGGGTTTCTTCCCCACTTGTAAGGCACGTTTTTCATCATATAAAACCAGAGAAATCAAGTGTTCTTCTTGAAGAAATTTTTCTAGAAAAATTCCTCTTGCTCGTGAGTCATATTGAGTGTTGATCGAGCGTTCTTGAGTGCATTATATCTCAAGTTTCATTGATCCTTGTTCTCTACTTTTGTGGTGCGCTATATTCACCTAAGTATAGGATACTTATCCCTTCAAAACCATCAGAAAACAACCAAAAGATCAATCCTCAACTGCCCTTGAATCGTCTAATCTCTAGCCAAAGAAACATCATTGAAGAGATCTAGTTTCGAGCCTTATTCGGAGACGCAAACACAAACCATTCTTACCTTGAATTGAGCATTGGAGGCACGATCCTTATCGTGTGGTATCAGAGCTAGACAAGGTAAGACGCTCAAATCAAGTTGTTGAATTGTTGAAACCAATTTCGATCTTGTATTTCGCGTGTTCTAGCCTTGTTTGGTCTTGAATCTCTATGCGATTTTGCTGCCTTTTCTAGATATGTGTTGGTCAAAATCACCAAGGTAGAAGACAACCTTTCATGTGCTAAACTGTCTCAAATTCACATGCCTTTAATCAAATGCAAAGTTGAGTTAAACTCTACTTAAATCCACACTTCATTTAGTCGGTTTTGTGTTGCTTCACTCTTGAAATTTCCAGCCTTAAATTTCCATGTTGGATTACTTAATGCATCTTAGATCAACCTTATCTTATGTATTTTATGTGGTTGTGACGGGCTAAAAGTGTGCAATGCAAGTATCGTTGATTAGCCTTATCAAAGTAAAAAGTCCTAACAGACCTACTAAACAGATGTATAGTAAGCAAGCAAGGGTCGAACCCACAGGGAAGATCTGATGCAGTATGAAAACGTGAATGACAAGTAACAAGCAAGGGGGGTTTAGTTATCAAGAAAGAACAAAGGAAGCAAAGCAAACAAGTTTGGTTGAGTAGAGAAAATATAATGGGGAAAGTAGTCCTACTAGAGCGAAATCCACAATACAGAGATATAATTTGATCACAGAAATCTATTCAATCCAAGTTCTTTTACTAACCTTATAGTTGTTCCCACCCTGATCTTAAGCACTATCGATTCTCACAGTTGTCGATAGACTTATTACTATGCCAATGATAAAGCACCACCGATTCTCACAGTTGTCGGTATACTTTACCACCAACAAAGCAATAGCAATACACACAAGGATATAGGATACATGCAAATAGAAAGACACCTTACTACTTAACATGCAACTGATTCTCACTCACGATTGTACGCTCGGGACCCCTATACGCACAATCGTGTATGCCACTAGATGTGCACTTGGAACCCCTATATGCAATCCTAGCAATTGATAAAAAAGTATGTAGGATCGTGATTGTTAGATAAAAATTTAAGGAACTCAGAATATCAATTCTCAGTTTCTTTCGCAGCGGAAATAAACAATCAAACAAATGACCAGTTCCTTATAGTGGAAACCTTTGATTGCCAACTCGCAATCCAGGATAAAAACCACTACCTTTTTTTCGAAAGGATTTCAAAGTCTACTTCTTGATTTCTTATCTCTTTTGGTTACAGCTTATCCTAGGAACGAACACACAGTTCTTTTGCCTTACACACAGTTAGACAATCCTAGATAACTTAACACAATCAATAATCAATCCAAAAAACAGACTTTCACACCTAGGAACTATCACTTACAGTCACAGGAACTTAGCACTCAGCTCTTCTTCCTTGACTGGTTCCTCTTGATCTCGGTTTGCTTTGATGATCTTGTTTGGAGCTTCACACTAGATATTTGCTAATGAGTGTGAGTCGTGTTTTTGTGCTCGAAGATAACCCTTGGGTTAGTCTTCCTTTTATAGAGGCTTCTTCGCAGCTCGATCCTCTATGGGTTCCCACAGATTGAGCTTGCCCTAGATTGAGTGGTTCTCCTTGATTCACGTTGTTCTTGGCATGTGCAAACAACCTAGGCAGCTCTGAATCTCTCTTGGTTGGTCAACTACCTCAGACGATCCTTGCAATGTCATTGTCCAAACGCTTTCGTCCGAGGTTGACTAAGCTGGCCGCTTGGGAACCGTCTTCTGGACAGCGACGTCTTCATGTCCTGTCGCTTTCATCGTCTATGTCTGAGGTAGAGGTTCTCTAGGCATCTTGTTCTTTAGCTCTTGGACCTTGGCAGGATTTTGGAAGCTTCGGACAAGTCGTTTTGGACTCCTTTTGTCCGAGGTTGTGTGTCCCCAGATTTCTCGGGAATCGCAATGTCGTAAGCTTCATTTCTGGGCACACCTGGGTTCCTCTGGATTCCTTCAGCTCTCTTGTTCCTTTGGTTCCCTAGTTCTGTTTGGCTTTCCTGCCTTTGGTAAATTCCTGTGGTTCCTTAAAACACATCTTTGAGATAAAACATTAGTATCATAATATTTGTCATCTTCAAAAGTAGAGAAACTGAGGAACGGAACTCTCAGGGGAACCTAAGTTCCAGAGTTCCGTTTCCTAACAATTTCCCCCTTTTTGATGATGACAAATACAAGGAACCTGGCAACATAATAGGACTTTGAATCTTATGAGACCATATTGAGATAAAGGGATTTACAACATTTCAAATTAGTGTTTGAACATTCAATGGTTGCAAATTCCCCCTAAGCAAGTGAACGAGTTGATTTTAAATTCCGCCTTAGAAGTAGAACTAGTTCAGAGTTCCTATTAATCCAGTAGTCTCAAAGTTCAAGGTTCCTATCCTTTTCTTCCCCTTTTTGACATCATCGAAAAGATTAATTACAAGTTAAGAACATGATATCCAAGTAAATATGCGATTGCATCAAACCCATAAAAGGCATAATGAAAACTTAAGGCAAAGACAAATCGATCATGGGAACGAAACTAAAGATAATCATTAAAGCTTCACTGATCATTGTTCAAAGACACACAACATCCAACAAAAACTACAATCGACAAAAGACAACAACACAAACAACAAACGGCAAGGATAACAACAAAAGCAATCTTAGGGAAGACAACAATGGGATAGAAGAGGGGAGCAGGATCCTAAGGGAAACTACTAGCTCGCTGTGGAGTTACAGCACAGGGAACCATAACAAGCGTTCCTATGGCGTAGTAGCGGCCTCCTCTTCTTCAACCTTGTCGTTGGTTCCTACATGTTGGCCCGCGGCCTGATGAGCACTGATTGCACCTTGCCAATCCTTCTGCAGAACTTCCACCAAACTTTCGACAGCAGAACTAATGCGCCCCAACTCTCTTACTTGATCATGGATGGCGACCGGTATGACAGTCGAGCCTTCCATGATAGCTTTTTCAATACGATTCAGAGCAAGAAGGATCACAGAGGAGTCTGAAGAGGGGGGTTGCTGTGGGTGGGAACTAAAAGGGCCCTGGGAACTGGCCTTTTCCTTAGGCAGTTGAGCTTGAGCTTCATAAGGGGGGTCTTGTTGTTCCTTTGTCTTTAACTTCCGAACTGTGGCCAAGGTAAGACACTTGTTGTAGACTGTCTCAGGCAGATCAACTGGGTACTGGTGAAGGTTGGAGAGAATGTTTTTGATGATATGAGCGAAGGGTAAAGCATAGGAGTCATGGGATGAGCAGAACTGCATGTGGGCTAAGACAATGCGAGGGAGATCCAATTGAACACCAGAGAGCACCTTGTCCATGTAGATGGCATCTGTGATGAGAACATTGTTCTGGTGCTCCTGTCTGGGAACCAGATTTCGGGTGATCCAGAAGTGTAACAACTTGTTTGCGATGGAGAGATCCTTTGTCTCCAAAGATGAGGGGGAGGCGCCATCATAGATTTTCTTGACCACTGCTCCCTTGGATTTATAGCCTTTTCCTTTGGGCCATCCCTTCTTTTGAGGCAGAATGCCAAACCCAGACCTTGACTCGATCCCTAGAGCAGATGCAATAAGGTTGGCGGATAGAGGATAGCTGGTTCCCTTCCATATAAGAATGGCGTCGTAACAGGGAGAGTTCTCCTTCACAGGCACAAACTCCATAGACTGGTAAAACAAGCGGACAACCTCATCAGAAGCAGAGAAAGGTTCAAACAGCATCTCGTCCCATCCTTGAAACTGCAGTAGAGAATGGAACTCATTCAGGGCTTCTCCAAACATTTCCTCATCTTCTTCTTCCAGTTCTTGGGTCCAGAACTCCTTGCCGATTATGAGAGGCTTTCGGATCTTCCTCTTAGAGAAGAAAGAGGAGACCTGACCCAGGGAGGAGGAGGCAGAGAGGGAGGTGATTTTGGCTCTTTTTGTGGATTTGGTTTCATAGGGAACTATGGCTTGGGAACTCCTCTTTCTCTGTTGCATTCTAGTGGCGACAGAGGGACCAGGGTTATAAGTGGTTTTGGATTTGAGGCTTACTGGTGAGGGCTCAGGGCTGAGGAGCTCTTGGAGAGATTTGTCAGGCGAGGAGTCATGAGAGCCACCTTCGGAGGCGGATTTGGTGGCCAATTCAGAGGCCAGAGTGATGGCCATGGCTTTCTCCTCATCCTGTTCCTTTGGTGGCTCCTCAATTTTCTCTTCGGGTTGCTCCACTGGTTTCTCCACAGGGTTCTCTACTGCTTTCTCTTTAGGTTGGGATTTTTGAGAGGAGGTGGCAGAAATGGGCTTAGACGATGAAGTTGCCTTCTTTTCTCGAAAGGCTCTGAGAATGGCAGCCTCTTCCTCATTCAGGATAACATTAGGGTTTTGGTTCGCCATTTTTGAGGATTTAAGGATTTTTGTGTTTGAGAGAGGGAGAAGTAGAAGATCAGAGAAATGGCGAGTTATGGGATTAGCTTGGATGAACAGGGCAACTCTTTAAAGGCGGTGAAGATCTCTGAAGATCAAGAGCAGAGGTGACCGTTGAATCAAATCCAGCCGTTGAGAAGATCAAGGCCAATCTGGAGCATTAATGGAAGTTGTAGCTTTTCGGAACGGCTAACTCAATTTTGAAAATTTGTCCATTCAGAGAAGAGAGAGAGAGATTCTGCCACTGATGAGACGTGCCTTATCCCTGCGAATTTGCCATAAATAGCTTCTGGGAAGAGCCAAACGAGCCGTTGGAGAGACGCTAAGTTCTGGTTCCTTTCTGGCGATATTTTCAGCGAGCTAGAGGGATGTATGGGAACCTTTGGTGTGGGTTAAAACAATGGAACCAAAAATAGTACGTTCCCATACAAGGAATCAGGGTAGGCTATTTTTCGCATTGTACAATAATTCTCAGAGAGGGTTTTAGAGATGGATCATAGAGAATTAACTTGAGCAATGAGGCAAGGGTGGGTCTTAGTACACAATCATCATTTCGGCTTGTATCGTTGGGTTAGAAATATGATCAGATTGTGACTTTTGGGCCATCAAAAAAATTAAACAATGAGGAGTTGAAAGAGTAATGAGGATCAAAAGGAAACGAGCCAGAAAAATTTATCTAAGCCCTTTTAAGAAACCATTATGACAAGAAGGGTTTGTGGCAAAAGATATAACACAAGGATATCAAGACTCAACAAGTTAAATATCTTAAACTAGTCAATCAGGGGAACTGGAAAGAATTCTTAGAACTAAGGTCACTATTGAGTAATATGAATCATTCCTAGTTCCAATCTAAGGTTCTCGAAAGGAACTCTATTCAATCTCTTGGTGAATATATCTGCAATCTGATCTTCAGTTCTACAAAATTTCATAATGATATTTCCCTTCTCAACATGATCTCTAAGAAAATGATGTCTAATGTCAATATGCTTGGTCCTAGTATGATGCACAAGATTCTTAGAAATGTTTATGGCACTAGTGTTGTCACAAAGAATAGTGAGAGGGCCATAAGACATACCAAAGTCCGCGAGTTGTTGCTTTAGCCAGAGAAGTTGGGAACAGCAGGAGGCAGCCGCAATGTACTCGGATTCTGTGGTGGAGAGGGAGACTGAAACTTGTTTCTTTGATCCCCATGACACAAGGCAAGGGCCTAGGAACTATGCCATTCCAAAAGTGCTCTTCCTATCCACCAAGTATCCAGCATAATCAGCATCAGTGAAACCCATCAGCTCAAAGGGACATTCTTTGGGGTACCAAATGCAGAGATCGTCAGTTCCCTTGAGATATCGAAGTATTCTCTTCACAGCAGCCAAGTGGGTTTCTCTTGGACAAGATTGGAACCTAGCACACAAGCCAACAGCAAATACAATGTCTGGTCGACTGGCGGTTAGGTACATGAGTGAACCGATCATACCTCTATAGAGCTTCTCTTCCACTAGAGGACTCGAATTGTCCTTATCCAGATGGGCAATGGTGGATATGGGAGTGGAGAGAGGCTTAAATGAATCCATTTTGAACTTCTTCAGTAGTTCCCTGACATACTTTTGTTGATGGATTTGAATACCATCTTCCTTTTGAGTGATTTGTAATCCGAGGAAGAATGTGAGTTCCCCAATTAAACTCATTTCAAATTCACTGCTCATCAGATCTTTGAACTTGTCTACAAGGGACAGGTTAGTGGAGCCAAAAATAATATCATCAACATAGATTTGAACCACTAATATGTTACCTTCTTCTTCTAGGATGAAGAGAGTTTTATCAATGACTCCACGCCTGTAGCCATTTGAGAGTAGGAACTGGGCAAGACGATCATATCACGCTCTGGGAGCTTGCTTGAGGCCATAGAGTGCCTTGTCTAGAAAGTAGACATGATCTGGATGATCGTCGTCTTCGAAACCAGGAGGTTGTTTGACATAGACTTCTTCTTGAAGAATTCCATTGAGGAAGGCTGTCTTTACATCCATTTGGAACAACTTGAATCCTTTGTGTGAAGCGAAGGCAATCAACAATCTTATTGCCTCAATCCTTGCCACTGGAGCATAGGTTTCATCATAGTCGATGCCTTCTTGTTGATTGTATCCTTGAGCAACAAGTCTTGCTTTGTTCCTTATCACAGCTCCTGTATCATCCAGCTTGTTTCTGAAGACCCATCTAGTTCCTATGATGTGTTTATCCTTAGGACGGGGAACTAGATGCCATACTTTGTTCCTTTCAAACTGATGAAGCTCTTCTTGTATAGCTTGGATCCAGTCCGCATCCTTCAGTGCCTCACCTATGTTCTTTGGTTCCACAATAGACAGAAAGGCATTAAAAGCAAAGAAGGTTAGATGTTCATACCTGACTGGAGGTTTGACGACTCTTCTTTCTCTGTTGGGAGCCAGAACATTTGATGTGGAGACATTCTGAGTTGAGCATTCAGCTTCCTTGTTAGGATCACCTTCTCCATTGAAGATCATGTGGGAAGATGAATCATTGAAGTCTCCATAGTTGTTGTCGTTATGCTCATGGTTCCCAGAAATGGATTGTTGTTCATTATCCATGGGAACTGGTGGGGGAGCCATTGGAGGGTTCCGATCAGCAGGACAGGAACTGGGAGGAGTGACATTTTCATCTGGATCTTCTTGAGATGGATTGGGAAATGGATCTTCAAAGGAACTGGTGGTATTCTGCATAATCTTTCCAAGTGATTTTTCATTAAAAATAACATGAATACTTTCTTCTACCTTTTTAGTCCTTTTGTTGAAGACCTTGTATGCCTTACTGCCTGAGGCATAACCAATGAAGATTCCTTCATCACTTCTTGGGTCGAACTTGCCAAGATTGTCCTTCCCATTGTTGTGCACAAAGCATTTGCATCCGAACACCCTCAGATGTGAAATGTTGGAAACTCTTCCTCTTAGGAGTTCATAGGGTGTCTTCTCTATGATTGGGCGAAGCATGGCTCTATTGATGATGTAGCACACTGTGTTGATCGCCTCAGCCCAAAATGATTGGGAGAGTCCACTTGAGATCAGCATAGTTCGAGTCATGTCCTCCAAGGTCATGTTCTTCCTTTCTACTACTCCATTCTGTTGAGGAGTGTATGGTGCAGAAAAGTTGTGATCGATGCCATGTTCACTGCAAAAGGTTTGAAATTCTCCATTTTCGAATTCGGTACCATGGTCAGATCGAATAGAATTTACTGAACAATCAAGAGATTTTTCTAACAAGGGAACCAGATCTTTAAAGCGATCAATGACTTCACTTTTAGATTTAATGAAAATGGTCCAAGTAAAGCGAGAGAAGTCATCGACAATAACAAAAATATACCTGTTCCCTCCTAGGCTTTGAACTTTCATGGGTCCACAAAGATCCATGTGGATGAGTTCAAGAGGCCTTGAGGTGCTTACCATGTTTTTGGATTTGAAGGAACTACGAGCCTGTTTTCCTTTTACACAGTCAGAGCATGGTTCCTTAGATGTGTCACTCAGCTTTGGCAATCCTCTGACTAGTTCCTTTGAGTGTAGCTTTTGAATCAGCTTAGTGCTAGCATGACCGAGGCGTTGGTGCCACAACTCAGCTTGGTCATTCACGGTTGAGAGACACAGTTTCTCCTTGGGGACGAAGGATGGATCAACAATGTAAACATTGTTGAATCTCTTTCCTTTTAGGATGATTTGTCCCGAGGAGTCAAGAACTGAGCATTCGTTTGATCTAAATCTGACTTCATTGTCTCCTTGATCACACAGCTGTGACACACTTATTAGATCAAAACCAAGACTATCAACAAGGTGAACTTTGTTTACCTGAATGTGATCGTTGAGTTTCACAGTTCCTATTCCACAGATTTTCCCTTTGCTTTTGTCTCCAAAGGATATGTTCCCTCCTTGGATAGGTTGAAGAGAGGTCATTTGATTTCTTTTTCCGGTCATATGGAATGAGCAACCACTGTCAATGTACCATAGTTGGGGTTGCCTCTCTTCTTTCTCAAGGTCTTCTGAATCGCTTGAGTCTCCTTTTGCCATGAGACATCTTCCTCCAGCGAAGCCTCTCAGATCCAGTTCCTCATCTGAGTCTTCTCCCCATGAGGCTACGAGAGCCTTCTTTCTCTGAGGTTTTTCTTCTTCCTTGGAGTCTTCCTTGTTGGGACAGTTCTTAGCGTAGTGTCCCTTCTCTTTGCACTCGTAACAAGAGACTTCCTTTAGATCCCTTCTGGGTCCGTTGTAGGAGGAACTGCCCTTTTGGAACCTTCCCTTCACAAAGAATTTTTTGATATTCTTTGAGAAGAGGGCTGTTAGCTCGTCCTCCTCTTCTTCCAAGTCTGAGTTCTCTTGCTCCATCTCAAGCCTTGAGAAAGCTTTGGAGATCTTAAGGGCGATTCCTTTCTCCAGTTTCTTAGCGGCATTGGCTTTAGTGTGCTCTCCTTCTTCAACTTCCAGTTTCCCTATGACTTGGGTCAAGGGAAGGGATTGGATGCCTGGAGTGTTCTTCATGATTCCCTTGAGAAGGATGAACTTGGAGTTGAGTCCATTGATAATCACTAAGGACTTGGAGACTTCATCAAGATCAACTCCCGCCGCCGTCAACTTTCCAATTAATCTGTTGAAGCGAGAGTAGTACTCTGAGATGGTCTCAGTTTCCATCATTTTGAAGGTGTGGTATTCTCCTTCCAAAGCAAACTTTCTGCTTTGCTTTAGTTCCTCACTTCCTTCATGCATCTCCTTGAGAGCTTTCCATATCTCCTTGGCTGTCTTGATGCCTATGACTTTGTCCATGTCCTCTCTGTCCAATCCATTGAGGATAAATTGTCTTGCCTTGGCATTCTTTTCCATGATGACATAGTGTTCTGGTTTCCAGTCTTCTTCCTTCATGGTAAGATCGACGTGGCCATCTCCATTTTCGACTATCCTCCAGCATTGGTAGTCGTTGGTCTTGATGTGGCTTTCCATGCACTTTTCCCACCATGTTTCTTCTCCTTTCTTGTGAAGGTGTGGCTTATTGGTGGAGATTCTGAGCTCAAACTTGCTTGGTTGAGACATGATCTGCAAACTAATCAAAGATCTAGAGCTTTTCCTGCTCTAATACCAATTGTAGGATCGTGATTGTTAGATAAAAATTTAAGGAACTCAGAATATCAATTCTCAGTTCCTTTCGGAGCAGAAATAAACAATCAAACAAATGACCAGTTCCTTATAGTGGAAACCTTTGATTGCCAACTCGCAATCCAGGATAAAAACCACTACCTTTCTTTCGAAAGGATTTCAAAGTCTACTTCTTGATTTCTTATCTCTTTTGGTTATAGCTTATCCTAGGAACGAACACACAGTTCCTTTGCCTTACACACAGTTAGACAATCCTAGATAACTTAACACAATCAATAATCAATCCAAGAAACAAACTTTCGCACCTAGGAACTATCACTTACAGTCACAGGAACTTAGCACTCAGCTCTTCTTCCTTGACTGGTTTCTCTTGATCTCGGTTTGCTTTGATGATCTTGTTTGGAGCTTCACACTAGATATTTGCTAATGAGTGTGAGTCGTGTTTTTGTGCTCGAAGATAACCCTTGGGTTAGTCTTCCTTTTATAGAGGCTTCTTCGCAGCTCGATCCTCTCTGGGTTCCCACAGATTGAGCTTGCCCTAGATTGAGTGGTTCTCCTTGATTCACGTTGTTCTTGGCATGTGCAAACAACCTAGGCAGCTCTGAATCTTTCTTGGTTGGTCAACTACCTCAGACGATCCTTGCAATGTCATTGTCCAAACGCTTTCGTCCGAGGTTGACTAAGTTGGCCGCTTGGGAACCGTCTTCTGGACAGCGACGTCTTCATGTCCTGTCGCTTTCATCGTCTATGTCCGAGGTAGAGGTTCTCTAGGCATCTTGTTCTTTAGCTCTTGGACCTTGGCAGGATTTTGGAAGCTTCGGACAAGTCATTTTGGACTCCTTTTGTCCGAGGTTGTGTGTCCCCAGATTTCTCGGGAATCGCAATGTCGCAAGCTTCATTTCTGGGCACACCTGGGTTCCTCTGGATTCCTTCAGCTGTCTTGCTCCTTTGGTTCCCTAGTTCTGTTTGGCTTTCCTGCCTTTGGTAAATTCCTATGGTTCCTTAAAACACATCTTTGAGATAAAACATTAGTATCATAATATTTGTCATCTTCAAAAGTAGAGAAACTGAGGAACGGAACTCTCAGGGGAACCTAAGTTCCAGAGTTCCGTTTCCTAACAAAGTATTCAACCTAGTTGATCAGGCTAAGAAGAACAACAAGAAATCAATAATCAATATAACCAAGAGAATCAAACCAACATTTATAAGGATAAGAACAAGGAATAGAAATCTCACAAACACATCAACTGTATTGCTTCAATCGTCTAGTAGAACAAAGGGAAGTTAGTTCTCCATTCAAACGAGAATGAAAACTAAGGGAAAAATAACGTCTGATGTAAAGCGAAGTTGTCCTTCCTCTTAACCTAGAAAGATGGCTTAAATAGTCTTAGGAAAACTAGGTTAAACTAATGTAAACAATAAAGGAAACATAATAATAAAATAACAAAGTCTGAACGAAATAAAAGGAAATAAATGTCTCTGGGCGCGCGGCATTTAACACGGCCACCGCGGGGCATCAGGCTTCTCTGGGAGTCACCGCCGGGTCGCGGTGAGGATCGCTGCGGGGCGGTGAACTCGCTCACTTCTGCTGCTCTTCATTACTACCAACTATTGGTAGTCTTCTCCAAGTATGCTCTAGCAGATCCTCATCTTCATCATCTTCATCTAAGCTGCAAATCCTGGGATATCTTCACTTCTTTCCACAATGTCGGGACTGTAGACTTAGCCTAAAAACTACTCATAAACTCCTCCAAATCATGCTAATAATTGCTAGTAAAGGTGTATGAAATAACACCTATCAAATTCCCCCATACTTAGACCTTTACTCGTCCCAAGTAAGCTAAAGAAAAACCTACTCTCTCAATCAACACCAAGGTCTCAGGAAGTATAAGAAAATATGACACCAGCAACTACAACATATCAACAATAAGCTCCAGACAACCAAAACAAGTGATGCAAAGATAATTCTAATCCTAACTCCAATCTAGCTCCTTATCGCTCCAGAGTGGCCTACCCGAGTCCTCCTTATGACTCCTCTTCTTATGACGCCTCGCCAAGAATACTGAGCAATCCTAAAATCACTCTTCTTCTTTTTCGCTCATCTTGCCAAGGCGCCCTTTCGGGTTTTCACCAAGCCACTCATTTCATTTTGCTAGATATCTCACATATACTCACATCACTCCAGTCCAATATTGCCCTGGTCTATACCAGCTGGACTACCTGCTTTTTACCTGAACCGCCCTTTCGGGTTTTCAGCTCATCCCAGGATTTTGGTTGCCTTTTTACATCTTTTTGGCTTTTTCGATTTTTTTTTTAAATAAAATACTCGAACGGAAATTACAGAACACAAAACAACGCTATATACACTAGCTAGATAGATAGCAAGTCTAAATCCCTCCCCCATACTTAAACCGAACATTGTCCTCAATGTAGAAAAGAGAACAAGCAAATGAATTAGGGGAAGGAGAAATAAACTCACTGCGGGCCTGATGGTTGTGGTGGTAGGAACCTCCCGAAGTATTCCCTCATATGAGCGTCCACAGCGTCCAGACGCTCATCTACATCAGCACGGAACTGGGTCTGCCAAGTCTGCAGACCGGTCTCTACTCGGGTGTTCCAGTGAGTCTGCTGCACTGAGAATGTATCAAATCTTGCATACAACTCCTGCCAAGGTGTGGCAGGACCGTACGAAGATGAGGGCACATCAAACTGAGTCGGCATAGGAGTATCCTCACCCACAAACTCAACAGCAGCAAGAGCAACACCAGCACTAGGGCCCTCTCTATACGGACTTGAAGGAGCAGTAGCAAGGGCATCATCAGTCGTCATTCTGCTATCACTGGGAATCCACCAAATCGCAAATGAAGGGGAATAGGCAAACGTCCGGGGAAGAATCAGAATGTGGCCATCATAGGAGGACCAGACTAAATCACCATCCTTTCCCAATGGCTTCAGCATCGAGCACACTTTCATGTGCGCCATATCATACACCGCGCAGGCAACAGGCCGAGGAATCCGATCGGTAGCTATCACTCCAGCACAAAGGAGGGTAATCAGACCACCCCTACAAATATCACGTGGCTCACCATCACGAATCCTCTTCAGGGAACCCAAAAAGAGGGTAGCCCAACACGGCGTGTACGTGACAACCTCCAAGATGCTCAAAAACCATTGGAAATCCTTCAAAGGAACCTTACCATCATCAGCATGGCCAAAGAAATCTCTCATCATCACTTTGTGGATCAACCGTAGACACGGGTTCACCAGCTTCGAGTTCACCTCCTGACCCTTCCTGAACGTCCTGCCCGTAGCAGCCTTCCAGAACTCCATCATATCCAACTCAAGAATGCCACCAGACCATCCATCCGTTGGCAGCTTTGTAATGCCCAGGGCATCACGCACCACCTTAGGGGACAAAGCATAATCACGCCCATTGTAAGTGAATGTGACCCTCATCATCCTCTTGTTGTCGGAACCATCAGAGTACCTCTTGAAGGAGGCGATGAACTGGTAACAAAGCTCGGGATACGCAGGGGCAGCCAAGTTCAGAAACGTCCCCAAACCACACTGTGCTAAGCACAGGGACACACACTCTAGCATTCCAAATTCAGCCAATGTTGTCTTGTGAAAGAATTTAGTAGCCAACACCTTCCTCTCCTTCACAACATTGTAGACCTCATTCTCATCCCTCGTAGACACTTGCTTCCTACTCTTAGGTGTCATAAGTAAGGAATAGAGAAACTCAAAACAAAGGGCAAACAAGAGTACTTACAAATGAGCAAAAACACGAAGCCAAGATGCCTCGACGCGGGGCGGTGGACGAATCGTCGGGTCGCGGTGAACCAACTGGGGGCTTTGGTCGGGTTGCGGTGGAGTCGGCGCGGGGTGGTGACAGCAGCGACGCGAGGGAGTGCAACGTGAGGCGGGGCAGCGCGAGGCGGGGCGACAACGGCGCGGTGGGGTTGTGTTTGGCTTGTTTGTGAGGCTAGACTCCAAATTAGACAAGGGACTCAAGGTTTAGGCAATTGGAGACTAGATTTGGATCAAGGTCGAGAGAGACTTGTGGGAGAATGGGGGTGTTTTTGTGAGAGTGGGGGCTAGGTTAGGGAAGGGAAAGGGAAAGGTGAAAGGGAAGAAAAGGATGATGGGCCGGCTGGTACAAGGCCCAAAGAGAAAAATCTCGGCCCGAAAGTGGGCCCAATCCGTCAAAACCTTAGTTACCACTCAAGAAATAAAAATTTTACTCACTCGTTTAAGGTTTTTTCGGGGCCCTTTATTCTTGAAATGTTTTTAATTTTTATTTTTTCGGAGAGGGAAAATATACCAAAAATCCACCGCGGGGCGGTGAGCTCCACCGCGGGGCGGTGAGGGTCGCCGCGGGGCGGTGACATAGCTGAGTACACCATCTCTCCATTTACTTTCGTACCTGAAATGTAAGTAACAGACGAACGAAACAAAGCAAAAGAAACTACTAAAAATAATCTAAGGAAAAGAAACAAAGAAAAACTACCACGGGTTGCCTCCCGGACAGCGCCTTGGTTAACGTTGTTGGCTCGACGTACTACAGATCAATCACCACCTAGAATAGGATCCCCTCGGAATCCTCCTACTCGTCTCTTCCTGTTGAGACCTCCCATGGAAAGGTTTAGACCTTAGACCATGTTCCCTCTTTGCCATCAACTCCATGCTTACTTCCTTTGGAGCATCTCCCCCATACTTAGAGCGATGTGGGGGTCGATATGGCTCAACCTGAATATGTTGCACGTCACTAGATAAAGGCTTACAGCCTTGTATGGTTAGTGCAGGGGGGAAAGTGCCCAAATTAGAGGGAGTGGGATCTCCTATGTCATCCAACAAGACATCATCAACATGCAACTCAATAGGTCCATCAATAGTAGAACACTTAACTACAGTCTCTACTGCACCAGTTTTAACATTTTCATGCACATGATCATCAAAATCACTAATGCAGTAAGGAGTAGGCAATTCAATGGGGTTGGCTTTATGAATATTATGTTCAAAAATTATTCCATCGAATTCCATAGTTAAAATTCCACTGTCTACATCAATATTTGTCATGGATATTTTCATAAAAGGCCGCCCTAGCATCACCGGGGAAACCTGCTCATCATAGTCCATATCCATAACAAAGAAATCAGCAGGAAAAATCAAAGGACCTATCCTCACAAGAACATCCTCCACAATACCCTTAGGGGGTACACAAGAACCATCAGCAAGTTGTATAACAATGTTTGAATCATGCAAGGGTCCTATTCCTAAATCGTCAATCAAAGAGTAAGGCAACACGTTAATAGAGGCACCCAAGTCTAGCAAGGCTTTCTCAAATCTATGATCACCTATAGTAATAGGAATAGTAAATGTACCTGGATCCTTGCACTTCTCAGGCAGACTCCTCTGAAATACCGCCGATGCATGTTCACCTACAGGAACCTTCTTCTGAACCTTCTGCTTCTATGTCCTCTTCACGGTGCACAGCTCCTTCAAGAACTTGGCATATCGAGGGACAGCCTTGATAAGCTTGATCAGGGGAATGTTCACCTCACAGTCCCGAAATGTCTCGAACAGATCGTTGTCTTCAGCTACTCTCTTGGCCTTCAGCGCCTCAGGGAAAGATGTTGGTGGCTTCTCAGAACCCAAAGGAGGAAACATGGGGCGAACATAGTCATCAACACAGGCTTCATCTGTAGAGTTGGGATTTAAGAGACCGGGTCGCGGTAGGCCCACCGCGGGGCGGTGGTCATCGCTGCGGGAAGGTGAGGTCTCGGTGGGATTACTGGGATCAGCCGCCGGGTCGCGGTGAGGATCGCCACGGGGCGGTGGCAACAACACTTCATTCCTGGCTCCTTCTTTAATTTCTGGTCGGGCCGCAGTGGGATCCACCGCGGGGCGGTGCGTGATTTCTGCCTTCTCGATTTCATTCTCCTCTTCAGGAATAGGGGCAACGACCAGCTTCGTACCACTTCTAAGAGTGATAGCACTTACATTCTCTCTTGGATTCACAGTAGTCTAAGAGGGCAGGGAGTTAGATGTCCTCTGGTCAATCTTGGTCACAACATCAACTAGTTGACCAATCTGCCTCTCCATGTTCTTAATACTTGACTCAGTACCCTGCACATGCGTGGCCAAATGCTGAGTCAGAACCTTTAGCATCTCTTCAGTAGAAGCATCGGAGCTTTGGCCCTGAGGCCTCTGTTGGTACGGGACTCTCTGCTGGTACTGCTGTTGTGTCGGCTGTTGACCTCCTTGAGGGTCACTCCATCTGAAACCTGGGTGGTCACGCCCTCTCTGATTGTAATTGGGTTGTCCACCGAACTGCGGCCTAGGGGGTCCGTAACCTCCTACAGCATTCACTTCAGCAGTACCTTCCTCTTGTAGCTGGGGACAGGTATCGGTATGGTGGAATTGATCAGAGCAAAGTCCACATGCCTTGACTTGTTGAGGAGTGTTTTGATTTTCCATTCTCTTCACCATCTCCTTCAACTCAGCTAGCTCAGTCAGCACTGGGCTAGGTCCTGTAGGGGTCACAGCATTGACCGCCTTCTTTTGGTATGTCTTCCCAAAACTCCTAGTGCTCTCACTCATCTCCTGGAATCTCTCCATGGATGCATTCGGTGTCAGATTCAGAATGCTTCCACCGCAAGCAGCGTCAACCATCCTTCTCTCTTGGTCCAGCAGACCATTGTGTAAATAGAGGACAAGGTCCTGCTTGGCGTATCCGTGGAATGGGCAGCTAGAGCAAAGCCTCTTGTACCTCTCAAGATAATCATACAGCGTCTCATCACCAGCCTGCTCAATATTGGCAATTGCCTTTTTCAAGGCATTCGCCTTCTTCGTTGGAAAGTACTTGTCCAGGAACGCCTTGTGTAGTTTATTCCAGGTATCTATAGTTCTTGGTGGCAAGTGATAGTACCAGTCGCTTGCAGAGTCTAGCAGGGAGAAACCAAAAGCTCTCATCTTGATTTGGTCTTCCGTCACATTCCTGGGCTTCATAGTCATGCAGACAATGTGGAACTTGCCCAGGTGAGAGATCGGGTCTTCTCCACTCAAACCATGGAACTTCGGGAGATAAGCAACAACTCCAGACTTCAGCTCAAAGTTCACCCCTTCGCCAAGCGCAGGGATGATGACAGCCAAGGGCTGTGCTCCAATATTTGGCTCAGTCAATTCTCTCAGAGTCTCGGCCATTTCAACAGCATGGATGTCAACTGGCTCAGTCGGATCAATGATCTCAACCTCTACTTCTTCTTCTCCTTGATCGCGTAGGTTCGCACGGAACGATCTGTCGACTTCCGGATCAAAAGCAGCTAGAGGGGAGTCAGTACTACGGGTGTCGACCATAAGATAAGTCTCCACCAAAAATCAATCACAAAAAGACAGAACAAAAACAGAAAACTTCCCCGGCAACGGCGCCAAATTTGACGGGCTAAAAGTGCGCAATGCAAGTATCGTTGATTAGCCTTATCAAAGTAAAAAGTCCTAACAGACCTACTAAACAGATGTATAGTAAGAAAGCAAGGGTCGAACCCACAGGGAAGATCTGATGCAGTATGAAAACGTGAATGACAAGTAACAAGCAAGGGGGGTTTAGTTATCAAGAAAGAACAAAGCAAGCAAAGCAAACAAGTTTGGTTGAGTAGAGAAAATATAATGGGGAAAGTAGTCCTACTAGAGCGAGATCCACAATACAGAGATATAATTTGATCACAGAAATCTATTCAATCCAAGTTCTTTTACTATCCTTATAGTTGTTCCCACCCTGATCTTAAGCACTATCGATTCCCACAGTTGTCGATAGACTTATTACTATGTCAATGATAAAGCACCACCGATTCTCACAGTTGTCGGTATACTTTACCACCAACAAAGCAATAGCAATACACACAAGGATATATGATACATGCAAATAGAAAGACACCTTACTACTTAACATGCAACTGATTCTCACTCACGATTGTATGCTCGGGACCCCTATACGCACAATCGTGTATGCCACTAGATGTGCACTCGGAACCCCTATATGCAATCCTAGCAATTGATAAAAAGTATTCAACCTAGTTGATCAGGCTAAAAAGAACAACAAGAAATCAATAATCAATATAACCAAGAGAATCAAACCAACATTTATAAGGATAAGAACAAGGAATAGAAATCTCACAAACACATCAATTGTATTGCTTCAATCGTCTAGTAGAACAAAGGGAAGTTAGTTCTCCATTCAAACGAGAATGAAAACTAAGGGAAAAATAACGTCTGATGTAAAGTGAAGTTGTCCTTCCTCTTAACCTAGAAAGAGGGCTTAAATAGTCTTAAGAAAACTAGGTTAAACTAATGTAAACAATAAAGGAAACAGAATAATAAAATAACAAAGTCTGAACGAAATAAAAGGAAATAAATGTCTCTGGGCGCGCGGCATTTAACACGGCCACCGCGGGGCGGTGAGATCCACCGCTGGGCGTCAGGCTTCTCTGGGAGTCACCGCCGGGTCGCGGTGAGGATCGCCGCGGGGCGGTGAACTCGCTCACTCTCTCCTTCAGCTTCTCTTCATTACTTCTGCTGCTCTTCATTACTACCAACTATTAGTAGTCTTCTCCAAGTATGCTTCAGCAGATCCTCATCTTCATCATCTCCATCTAAGCTGCAAATCCTGGGATATCTTCACTTCTTTCCACAATGTCGGGACTGCAGACTTAGCCTAAAAACTACTCATAAACTCCTCCAAATCATGCTAATAATTGCTAGTAAAGGTGTATGAAATAACACCTATCAGGTTGCATACTATATATCAAGGTGCCTAAGATACTAGAAAGTCACTAAAGTTACTGAAGATATTTATGTGCATCATTGAGCTTGTATTAGGTTATATTGTAAAGCTTGTGATCAAAATTTTCATAAGATTGTAACTCAGTTATAGCCTAAAAAGAAAAAGTCGGACTCAACAAGAAAAAGAGGTTTGGCATAGAAAACTCAGATCCGACGGAAAATAAAGGAAAAGAGGTCGGACTTATAAAAACTCGGACCCGATGAGAAAAAGAAGTTGAGCTCGGCTAAGAAAGTTTGAGAAAACATTTCATCTTGTTGTGCTCGTGTAAAAACTGAGGTGATAAGTACCTTCTTGTGTGCCTTTGATTTAAGATTGCAACAACTTAAAGTGCATACGAACTTGTTGATTTGGTTGCCTTTTCTTCCATCACCAATCTAGCTACCCTAGCCTTAACTTTTTCACGAGCTTGTAAGTCTGATTTTGCGGGTGCCTTGTCAGTTCAAAGTACCAATGAAAGGTAGCCCTACTTTCTGCAAAGTCTTGGATGTTTGGCTTGTTTCCTTGCTAACCTTGATGAGGAAAGCTTAAATGGATCAAGATGATCTCGGACTTAGAAAAACTTTGGCCATACTCTTACAAGTCCTCCAAGAGTATGGTTGACAATTGGGGCTTTTTCGTGAGAAAAGCGGGTGCCTTTCAAATCAGTTCATTAGGCGCCTTGATGTGAAGTTGGACCAACTTGCAAGAGTCCATACTATACATAATGAGCCCCCAAGGTTGATTGAACCAAATCAAGTCAAAGAGCCTCTACAAATGTTTGAGCCATCCATTTCTGAAGGAGAACCATAGGCAGAATCATGTGAGCCTCCTATGTCAATTCCCATTGAAGATGAGCGAGAAACAAAGAAAAAGGAGGAGGCAGTTTTGGAACCATCCCATACTCCTACAAGAATCAGGAAAAACCCCATCATGCATAGTTCACTAAGATATTTGGCTACTCCATGGTTGGATGCGACACATATGGTTCTGTCATGCTTGCCATTTCAACTCCAAGAAAAGGTCGATGCCATGGATGTTTGGCAATCCGAAAAATCAGTTTTTGACTATAAAAAGAAGGATGTTCCAGTAAAGTCTACTCTTAGGGAAGTATCACTTGTCTCCACTTTTTCAATTATATCTCTTGGGTTTGAAATGAACATATAGCAAGGAGTAGGACATCGGAAATGATAAAATCAGTTTTTGCGTGTAGAACTAGATATTCGTGTGTGCATCATAGTTCTCTTACTCAATACATGTCTTGTTGGATGCATCTAGTTCATAATATTATCATCATGTCCAGGCATGCGTGTTATGTTAATAGTTGCATTACTAAGCATGTACATAGGACTAGGAAGAAGAGTGGAATAGTTTGTGCATATATCCTTGCATATCATATAGAACTTGGAATTTTCGTTCTTACATTCTCAAAATTTCTTGGTAGAATACAAGTACCTCTTTATTCTATTTCACATGTGGGGAACTTGGATTCGAGGTCGAATCCCTTTAGAGAGAGGGAGGATGATGTGACAATGGTCCCTCAAGAAGACCAAGAAGCCCATGAAGATGGCCAAGAAGAACATCAAGCTTCGCCCTCGCTTGCGCCTTATTCCTTAGCGGGCGCGCGTACATCAACCACCTCCACGGCGCCACCGGTTTCTAGGCCACTTGCCTTGCACAAGCTGACCTCCAAGGTCATCCCTAGACCCAAGGAACCCATTCAGCCCTTGAGCGTAAAGGGAAGTTGAGTTGGGACAGACCATGTTGCTCGTGGCTCCCCCGACTTGAAGAGGGCCGCACACTCTCCTCTTTGGCTCGAGCATTTTTACTTCAATTCACATGGTCAACCTAATTACTTATTATATGTCATATTATAAGGTTAATTTGAGCTTTTATTACTATTGATTCAGATAAGTTGTAAGGTTGCATTAAAACACCACCGACCATGCGAAAGGTCTCTTGTTGCCTTGATTTTGTGGTTACTTAAGGGGGTTTCTTCTCCACTTATAAGGCACATTTTTCATCATCTAAAACCAGAGAAATCAAGTGTTCTTCTTGAAGAATTTTTCCAGAAAAATTCATCTTGCTCATGAATCATATCGAGTGTTGATCGAGCGTTCTAGAGTGCGTTATATCTCAAGTTTCCTTGATCCTTGTTCTCTACTTTTGTGGTGCGTTATATCCACCTAAGTATAGGATGATTATCCTATCAAAAACATCAGACCTCAACTTCCCTTGAATCTTCTAATCTCTAGCCAAAGAAACATCACCCAAGAGATCTAGTTTCGAGCCTTAGTCGGAGACGCAAGCACGAACCATTCTTACCTTGAACTAAGCATTCGAGGAGTGATCCTTATCAATAAGGATTTGTGCACCACTATGTGTTGATCATGTGCATCTTGCATTTTCTTTATTACAAGTCAGTGGCTACTAGTGAAGTCACTGAGAGCTCAAAACTTGTTATATCTCCTAGAAGTTGAAAGTACTACATCCTATATATGACCAAGAATTGAATCCTTTTACGGGACAAAAGTTCTCAAGTGTTCAAATTCCATTTTATTAACTATATGTGGATTTGATGTGCGTTATAGCACAAGCAAACTGCATAGAGATGGTTCAACAAAATGGAAATTGTAGTAGAGAAGGGTTCAACAAGGTGTCAGGTAATTTACCTAATAGTGGCAGTTCACAAGCTACTCCTACTAGCCAACTAGGTCATAAGAAAAGGAAAAAAAACGTAAAAGGAAATCGAATAGGTGTGGATGCATAGTCAAGATAGGCTTCCGTCATGTAAGAGCTAGGGGTTACTCGGTCAAAATATTTGAAGAAAGGAATACACATGATTTGATGAATGATACAAACAAGCAATTTGGAAGAGGCAATAGTCAGATTAGCACGTTGCATGAAAACTATATAATGAAATGTGCTAATGTTAATGTCGGCGCATAAAAAACCTAGAAGCTTTACAAGGAGTTTGTTGGGGCTAAAAAAATAGGAGTAACACTTGTCGACTTCAGAAATCTCAAAGAAGTTTGAATGCGTGAATGGTTGGTGGTGATTCTCAGACGAAAATTGAAAATTTCAAGAGGAAACATGAAATTGGCAAGACATTTTACTTTGACTATGAAATTGATAATGAACAACATTTGATTCGCCTGTTTTGGTCTGATACCATAAGTACAAAGAACTTATTTTTCTTTGGAGATGTGGTTTCAACTGATGCCACATACAACACAAACAAATAAAAAAAGTTGATGCACGTTCATAAGGATACAGATACACATTTACTGTAGTATTAGTGCACAATATTCGTATACTCTGATGCACAATCTTATTATATATAATGTAATGCACAATTTACCATTTTATCGGTGTATAATCTTGTTATACTATGATGCACAATTTACTGTAATATTGGTGCACAGACGTAGCAAAACATAATGCACAATCATCTTGGATATACTTGATGACTATCTTACTAAGAGTAAATTTTAATTTCAGGTACAACATGGTGTTTGTTCAATTTACTGGGGTAGACAATTACGTGAAGTCAATTACGTTTTCTACAAGGTTACTATTTAAGGAGGGTGAGCATTCGTACACATGTTTGTTTGATAACTTTAAGAAGACAATGGGGCATGAGCCTAATATAATCCTAACTGACCAAGATTCGACTATAAAGATTGTAGTTGAAAATGTGTTCACTCATGTTGTTCATCAATTTTGTGTTGGCACATCATGATCAAGATTCTGAATAAGGTCGATATAGAAGTGGCTAACAATGTGGAATTCGGGAGGAACTCAACAATGTTGTTTGGAATTCCAAGTTAACAACGGGGCAGTTTGAGAAAGCATGGTCTTTAGTTATGTATGAGTTTCACCTTGAGAGCAAACCGTGGATTCAAAGGTTGTTTGATATCCGATAGTATTGGATGATTTCATTTTTCAATGAAGTGAAGATGGGTGGGTTGCTTAGGATAACATCCAGATCTAAGAGCCAAAACATTTTTTTCAATACGTTCATAGGGACAAGATCAAGTCTTGTGCAATTCATGATGTGGTTCAACAATGTAATTGAGACACAAAGACATACATAACAAAAACTATGTTCTACCAACTTTCACAATCTGAATTGGTTAACGCATACTTTCTCATCCATTCTCTAACGTTTATCAGAACTTTCTTAAAATAGCAAGGTGACAAACCGAGTGTCTGCCTCCGACGGGTCTTGTTTGTCCTCTTCTTCCTATGGTTACGTTCAGCTTTTGCTTTCTTTTTCTTAGCCTGGAAAGGCACACTCAAATTTCACATTCTCGTGCTCTTTCCAATCATCCTTGGGCTCCAAGTCCAACTGCAAAATATCTCTTTGACCAAGATATATTTGTTTCGACTTTTCGCTTCAGGATTTCTCTGTGTCCAAGACTTCCTCCTTTAGACTGCATTCTCTCGATCACTCTTTTGATCTCGATCACGACCAACACCTGTGACGTGTCCTGTACTCTTCCTACAACACTTAGTACACATTAATCTTGGAGGTTTGTAAACATCAAAACAAGAAGAAACCCTTTAGGTATTACACCTAGGATTCCAACATATATATTTAGTTATAAAAATATGCCTATATAAATGCACCTTTGGTGCTTAGATATGTACTTGAAGTATAAATTATGAACATAATATAAAAAGAAGAGCAAAATATTTATTTACAATTTTGTCATTTCATATAATATCTCAATTTTAATACCAAGTTTCTATTTCCTTGATCTAACGACTATCGTTACTCCTCAATATTCACCCGACACATTATATGTACCTAAACCTCGTACTCTTATGCTCTTCGTGAATGTCTATATCGCATTTTATAATATTAACCTATCTATACTTTACAATATACTCACGCCCATTAATCCTCTGACAACAACACAACACCTCTTCTGGGCCTATGTCATGGGCCTTTAACCCAACTTAGAGAAAGCCTACTATCATTACCCGATCTATCGCAAATAAGAGCCCATACAATTATGTATTATTTCTTGTCATTCTTCAAAATTTGAATCCTATTAATATGTTAACAAACTAGAATATGTTCACCACTGGCAAACATACAATACTTCATCTCCTTCATTTTTCAAGAATGGGCCATTGCTCTTTGTTTTGACATTTCGGAGACATATAGATTAGGTGTTACATGATTCATCATTGAATATTATAATCTGACATTTATTAATAGTCTCAAGAGTATCTTGCACATCCCACGATAATTCAAATGATTATTGAAGACATTAGGGGCTTCATGGGCTATTTCGATGAGGTGCGTACTCAATATTGCTTAAAGAGACTACAAACAAGGCAGTTGATTTCCTCGCATCAAGAGAGTGAGTGCAATATTGATGAGTTGAGAACTATATATAACAATAATCCGCAATCAAGGAAGGATAGTCGACACACATTGGTGACGAAATTTTGGAAGATCGTACATTTACATGAATTAGGTTTCCTTTATCTTTGGAGCGATCCTGGTGTTTTATTTGATAAAAAAAAAAGGAACCTAGTGTTTTAATTGTAATAAAATTGTGTTCACCTTGAATCTACTAACACAATATCTTGGTCCCAAAAATGTTGCTTTCCATGCAATTTCCATATGTATATATTAAACGTAGAGGGATAACAGCTGGAATTTGAAAAACATAGGACACCAACTGGAATTGCCAAATCACATAAACACCAAATGGAATTTCCCATGTGAGAATTATGAGAATGACGAGGCGTCCAATAACACAGCAGAGAGACAACTCGCCAAGTGCTGCAGCAATGCCTATATGTATTATTACTTCACTTGTGAATGTATTAACCATCTATATTTGAAGATGGTTTTAGAATTATCCCTTTACATCAATCACAAAACTGTGAATATATGTAACATGGTCTTTGAAATGCTATATACAACATGTAAAGAAGAAAATCATAAGAAATAAGATCCTATAACCTCTGTAACAGCAATTACAAGTTCTACATTTATGCAATTTTCCCACCATATCAAGAACTTCAACAAGCTCAAATCCCTCTGTAAGGAAAAACAGATGTGCCATGGGAGCAAAAAATTCATTCCTGTTGAACCGATCTAGACGGCGATGACTGCAGGACGAGTAATAAAATATGCATGCATCATTGATATAATATGTATGTGTGGAATGTTGAAACTAAATCACAAGCAAGCTCCTTGGTTAGCAGCTTTTGGCTAAGTTTGAGAAGGTTGTGAAGAAGCTTTTGTGTTAGTAAAGTTTGAGGAAGGATGCATAGAGGAGCTCGTTCCAGGTATCGGGAACCCCAGGCAGGCACCAGTGGCTACAATCCTGCCGGTAATGAGGGGCTGGCTTTGGCCCCAAGTAATACACAGACGAATGTCCGTCTTTCCTTAGTGCTGTCATATATGTTACATTGAGTAAGTGGACCTTGCCTGAATTCCTTGACAGAATATGGTTGGCAATCGCAAAATGTGGATATGTCTCGGGTGTGAAAGCTATACTTGAGTAGGGAAGCGTATTCTGGTGACAGCTACCGCCAGTTTTCCAGTCACCAGCACTGCAATTGTAATATGGACAATTCACTTTTAGCAGAGATTTCACTAAGTTGGACAATTCAATTGTAGCACATGTGTTGCATTTAAGCTTCAGCTAAAAGTAACAGAGAACCTGTCAAAGGAAGTGTACCTGAAGTGCACAGGAGCGTAACTCCGAAAGAAGACATGAGTCCTGTTTGTATTAACTTGATTCTCTACCCAATGCGTCAGCGTCTCTAAAGACCGCTGGAATGCAGCTTGGATGCTCATATTCATCTTCACCTTGTTCCCTTCTTGGAAATAACACCCCCTACAAGTTCCTTATCTCAGGATTAAGGATCTCAAACACATTGCAGGAATGTTCAATGCCTAGAATTATCATATCAAAACATTTATCATTTCAAATGCATGAATTCCATCTTTTTATCACTTCACTTTCCCCTCTGCATTTTTTGCTCCTTCATACCTTAATTAACAACGGTCAAAGAGCTAGAAGAAGAAGGGATTTGGCTATGTAGAATAGCACAGGATTACAATTGTCCAAGACTTGTCATAGACATGCAAATGCCAAAAGTAGTAGTAGAAAAAAAAATGAAACGATAAATCATTCCACTTACATCTTTATTGTCTTCTCATAGTTCCACCAGTGCCCGGAGTTAAATACCAGCACATCAGCATCTTTCCATTTTGAAGAACTCCAATCCAGCTGATCGACTCGTACAGTCATCCTCGCTTTCTTTGGAGCATCTCTTGGACCATGACCTTGCACTACTAAAAACGGTGATCGATAGTACTCAATGGTGCAGTTATAGTCCTGAAACATAAACACCAAAGATCCCATATGCTTTGTAATTGGTGTCCTATTTACTTCATAAATTGATGACTTGTCAGGAACTGCAGAGGCAAGCATACATAGTAGAGACTCCCACTGATTTCTTCCAATTGAGTCCCCAACAAATACAAGCCTTCGATTCCTCAACTTTTCCAGCATTAACTTTGCATTAAACCTATTTGAAGAGCAAGTCAAATTTAGGATACATAACCCAAACAGAAATGGAGCTCTTTAACATAGAATCTCGTCAACAATCTTCCTCAACCTCCTAACAATGACGTACATTGCGCTAAACAAGCTAAAACCAATCCAAGTTTGGAAAGCACTTAAACATCCGAGAGATGAAATAGAGGTGATACAATGTATCTATCTTATATCCACCATCCCAAGCAAGTTAACTGCTTACCAATTCAAGTCTAACTTATTAACATGAAACTGTAGTAGAAATACAAGCACCCATAGAAACTAATTCTTCCTTAAGGAAAAAAGTAAAGGTAACTCTAGTAAGAGATGCAAAGAGATTAGTCCAGCTAACCTAGAGACAGAATGAAATGGGTAACATCATGAACCAAGACCATTAGCACTGAAAACAGGCAAAAAGACCCGAAAAGTTAATTGGCTTTAGAGGTCACAAAATTGTCAGTCAAATGTCATTTTTTAACTCTGATATTTTGTTAATTTGTCTACTTTGCATTGAATTTTTGCTTTGTTCAGTTTCAATCCAAACCAACTACATTAATTTAGGTACATAACTATGTCACATTAATGTCAAATACTTTCACGCAAGGTAATGCTAATAAGCTGTGAATGAACACGGTGTCTGGGAAGTTGGCAGGGAAAGTCATTGCCTACTAGAGTACTAGGTCAGTTCAAATTAGAATTTATTTGGTTTTCAGTAACCCACAAAACTCAATCTACTAAATTCGGACAGAAGATGAAGATGGTGTACATTTCTCATGAGTTCGGAATAAAAACAAAACCTTGAGCAATTACAATCAGCTGCAAGATTTTCCAGCCACCGACAATTCAAACTCAGAGTCTCAATTTGAATCAAAACCAAAATTGCATTAATGACTACACGATCTAGAATTAGAACTTAGTGGAAACAGAGAAATTGATGATACAAATCCCTGAATTAAGTTCCACCAACCACAATCTAGGAACATGAAATAAAGTTGAAAGAAAAGAATTACAATTACCTGGGCAAATTACAATGGTGCGGTTGCCACCTCCACTTAGTATACAAATTATCAGGCCTGCCATTCTCAGAGCACCTAAACCCACCATCCAGAAACTTGCAATCAGTGTAATCATAGAGAGGATAAGTTTCATCCCAAACCCATTTCCCATCAAAAAAATCACAGTCAATCTTATGTTGACCACCACTTGGACCATGCTTATGAACCTCCACAGGGTGTATAAATTGTTGCCTAATTTCAGCAGATGGAGAAGGCTGAGGAGCAGCAACACTAACTGCGGAGACGGAATCATGAGCCGGAGGAGGAGGAGGAGGAAGAGGAGAAGGGCCACCAAGCCACGTGACAGTGGCACGTGACGAGAAGGCCCTGTTGACAGCCCCAGAATCCAAGTAGAAGAGTGTGTAGAGGAGGCCTAGTGGGAGCAGGCACAATCCAATTGCGCTGAGTGAGGGCTCCACTGATTTCAAACGCTTCAATTTCTTCAACAACTCCAACTGGGCAACCATGGTTGGAGATGGAGACCATTCAAGAGAAAGGGGGGCTGGAATTCTTGAAATCAAGAACTGCTCTTTGGGTTCAAAAAAGAAAGAGAGAGAAATTGTGGGCAAATTTGATACTACCAGTATGAAGTACTCAGAATCAGCTTTTTTTGTTTCGGCTTTAGCATTAACAAGGAAAAAAGCATGGAAAGTATAATCAGAAAGAGAAAGGAAATAGTTTAAGGAAAAGGAAGATGCTAAGTGGGATAATGGTTGTTTCTGTTTCTATAAGATAAGGGTGGGGGAATTAATTCGGGAAGGAAATTGTGTAAAGGGGAGTGTGAATGGGCGCCAATATCAGTGTTAAAGGCGATGCCACGGCCTACGCTGTGATTTCGCCGGTGGGGACAACAGCCTTGAAAATGACATACCTTTCTTAACTGTACACTCAATATTCCATCCATGATCAAAAAAGAATTATACAAAAATTCTCATTGGTACTCGCATATTTCGTTTGATGTACATGTTTCCCCCCATAAATTCCGCACATTTCGTTCGTGTCCAAATAGCTACAAAAATGTAACATCTGGACGGGGGACGCTGGCTACTGGTTGAGACAACCACCGGGGAGGGAGTAAAGAGGGGTGAGTTTAGGACGGAGCATACATTAAGGTGGCCGGAAAGGGAGACCAGCAGACGATGGAGACGACAGTGAATCTGAGAGAGTGAGAGGAGACATATATGAATCTATTGGGAAGGCGTTGTGCTGTGGGTGGAATACCAACAAGAGGGTTTTTTTATTGGAATAAATCATACCTTGTGTTTTTCATGGGACTCAAATTTTGCTTGTGGGTTGGAATGATCCATTCCCTAGAATCAAAGTGAATCCCATTCCATGTTCTACCAAACACATTTGCTGGAATCATCCGTTCTGGTTCTGATTCCGATTCCGATTCCTAATTCCCGTAAAATCAAACTAAACGGCTCTCATATCTCTGGTATTGATACCAAAGGAGCTGTGAGTATATTCACATTATATAATTAGTTACTTGGCATTTATGGTTTCTACATGTGTGTCGATATTTAATTTAGTATTTTTATATTACTAATTATTTTTGACATAACTCTAAACTCTATAGTACTATCTAACTATCCATCCTTTCAACCAAAAAAAAAAATCTAACTATCCTCCCATTATAGTTTTTTATATATATTTTCATGTTTTACACTATTTGTTAATTCTTAGTATGATATAACATTCTCATGTATAAACTTTTTTCGATTGATAAAATTGTTATGTGGTATAATCAATTCTAAAGTTTTAACTTTCAATACATGAATTATTAAATGAAAAACTACTAAAAATAATCTCAACTTTCACTAATATATCAAAAATAATCCCACTTTTAAAGTCAACCAAAAATAATCCTAACTTTGAATCCATGAACCAAAAATAACACAAATGATTTTTTTGGTTCAAATTTCGGCTAATTTGATAATATTACTTCTAATAATAGAACTTGTACAAAGGAGAATCACTTACAACGTAACTACAAAGAGATCTTGAGTACACGTTATCGGATTAGCCGGAACTTTAACCGAAAAAATCATTTGTGCTATTTTTGGTTCATGGATTCAAAGTTGGGATTCTTTTTGGTTGACTTGAAAGTTAGGATTATTTTTGGTTTATTAGTGAAAGTTGAGATTATTTTTGTTAGTTTTTCCTTATTTAAATTATAATTCCTTCATAAAATACTTCATACTTCAAATTTTATATATTGGCTCCTATATGTTAAAAATAACAACAACATTTTAATTAACTAATTTTTCATTTCATCTCTCTTTATAACAATATATTGTCCAAAAGTATATTATTTGGCGTTAAAAGTGATTTCAAATTATTATTCACTTCATTTATATACTATACTAATGCCCTAATTATTTGTCCCGTGAGCTATGTGATGTAGGAAAATCTTAAAGTACAATTACAATTTCGTTATTCTGTACTTTTGATATTGACATATTTTACTTCTTATCTACTTATATTTTTACCTAAAATAATTTACCTCAATTATATTGATACTACCATCTCAAGGATTATTTATATCTTTTTACGTTATTAGTTTCTTCTCATTTGTAAATAATTTTTTTAATAATATACTTTTACCTTATTAGTTACATTACTTCTTAAAGTTTTAATACTTAAATTTATATAATTGGCAACATACAATTGAACATACTTGGTAATATATGATTCATGATGAAAAACTGGTAATATATATTAAAAATATTTGAAATAAACATGTGATATAATTTAACCATTTTTCCCTTTAAATTAATTACACATAATTAACGTTCTCATTACTTAAATCTAAACTTTTACATTTTCTTATTCAGATATTGTATGAAATTCCTATTTTATTTTTTATTTTTATACGTATATACTTTGAATTCTAATCATACAAAAACCTTATCACTATATTTATCAAAAGATTAAACTTATAATTTACCATATTAGTTTTCGTAAATATTGAATAATACCTCAATTTCAAGTCTTATCAACCAAGTCCGTACATGGCAAGAAAACATATGCTAGTTATATAATAGTTATATACATAGCATGATATAATATAATAGCCGATACAGGTCATGTAAAACTGCACTATTTTATTGTAAATTGTCTACAAGGCAAATATTAGGGTCCATTCACTAACAGAATGACAACCCTGAATCATTTTAATGGGTGATCTTTACAAAATTGTTACAGAAGTTATCAAACATCGAGTTCAAATAGGAGAACTCATATCGAGAAGAACGAAGCCGATACTCAGAAGGGATGGTGGAAGAAAAAATGTTGTGGAGACTTGCAAGCACAATGTGTTTAATGTCATGGGTAGCAAAGAAATCATTTGCATGATTAGCTTCCCAAAAGCAGTGATGTACCTATATTGAATCGAAATAATGTAATAGAGTGGTAATGTCGTTAATAATCGGGCTAATTTTCGAAGGAATTTTCCATAAACTTTTTATGGATTTTATGATAGTTAAATTATGACCTTCTATAATCAATATTTTTATATTTAATGTAATGGCATTTTGAATACCAAACAAAGCTGCAAAAGCTTCAGTTTTCAAGACAGTGGTATCATGAATTTCCTTTCAAAAAATGGACAAAATCTTCCAATTAGAGTTTCGTAGAATGCAACCAATATGAGAAGATTGACTTTGCCTTTTAGATCCATCAAAGTTTAGCTTTGTCCAGTCAGGAGGTGTTTTTTTCCAAATACAATTTGCTCTACGCTTTCTATTACGTTTAAAGATTGGTGTAGAAGTGACTCGAATTGAACCAAGACTGAAAATGAAAATAAGCTTGGTCAAAAGGTAGACTATTTTGAATGTTGTTGTTTCTACCAAAAATGAATGTGTTTCACTGGTTCCAAATTGACAACCAGACGAAAAACATGGGTGGAGACACATTTGAAGTTAGGAAGAAGTTAATATCTATAAAGAAGTCTGAAGTAGACTGGATAGAAAAAGTTTGAATAAGTTGATTTTGAAGACTAAAGATCACGTATAAGGACACTCAAAAAATATATAGTTGATAAGCACTACTTTGTAGAGCTTAACTAAGAGTCATTAGAGGATTTATTGGTGTCATTTGGGTAGTTTTAGACACATTCTTGTGCATGGAGTATGGAGGCGAAGTCTTGGTGTTTTGGAGATGTTTTGAGCTTACTTGAAGATTGTTGGAGACATTGAAGAAGAAGCAGCCACGAGAGAGCCTATGGAAGAATAGAAGAGGAGAATGCTGGTGCAGCAGGTCGAGCATTAACCGCGATCGTGGGTGAGGTTGCCGCGATCGCGGGACTTCGAGGCATTCGAGACACTTTTGCAGGTACGGAGGAGAGCAAGGAGCGCAGAACTACGTGGCCCGCGATCAAGATCCATCACCCGTGATTGCGGGTCAACACGGCAGAGTTATTTCGGATTTCCCGAACCTATCTTATTTGTTTTTCTTTATTTTCAGTTTATTTATTCCGTTTTCTATTTTCAGTGGGCTAGGTCATTTGTTAAGCCCACATATATATACTCTCTTAGTTTTTAGGTTTTTAGAATGGAGTTTTAGTTTCTAGAATTGCTACGTTGTTGAATTATTCATTGATTCAGAGTTTTTATGAAGAACATGAGGAGGAACTAACCTTCTTGGTTCCGCCTAACAATTGAAGCATTCATTGGATTTTGGTTGTGAGATTATCTTTCGTGTTCGAATTCCTATTGGTTTGTATTATCTCTTCTAAGCCTATTCCATTGGATTTCATTGATTGCACTAGCCCGCGCAACTAGTTGTTATTGGTGATTTTCATATTGCTAGGATTAGGAAACTGTTGGGCTAACGTCCTATTCTGCTGTAGCAACTACAATTTACATGCTCTGGTTGAAATTGTTCTATTGTAGGGAGAGATAATTACATGGTAAATGCATCTGAGCGAGCGTTCTGTGTATCCTGGTTAATTCTTATATGCATTGCTGCCTTTGGGTTGAACTTTTAGTGGTACTAGGGTTATTCATTGGTAAGGGTTCTTAGTGGAAGGTTTCCCTTTGAATCTACATAAGATCGGGACATGAACAACCATAGGAAGGAAGAAGAACTCGAGATAATCTATGATCAACCATATTCAGTGATTGTGGATATTTGTTAGGAGGAGCATTTTTTCTTTATTTGATTTATCCATAGATTTTAGCAAACCAAACCTCAAAACCCCCTTTTTGTTACACTGTTCGATTGGTAGTTGATTGTTCACAAGAAAATAGACGCCTGTGATTCTCTTGGGATTTCGACCCTTGCTTACTCACTATTCTAGTTTGGAAGTTGAGGTTACTTTGATTTGGCATAACGACCTTAGGCCACGTCAAATTTGGCGCCGTTGTCGGGGAATCATTGTCTGTTTTCTTGTGAATTTATTAAATATTGATCTTGTAGGGAACCTATCTTACGGTACCCTCTAACGTTACTAACCTTTGTTTTGTCAAGTGTGATTCAGAGTTTAGTAGTTCGGTGAAAGAATTCAGCCATGGCACAAGAAAACCGAACACTGAGGCAATTGACAACGCAATATCAAGAGCAGCAACATCTAGCTGTTCAATTCCTGGAAATCCAGGAGGGCGTGAACTTTGAACTCAAATCGGGTTTGATCAGTTTATTGCCTTACTTCAGAGGAACCGATGAGGAAAATCCGAACAAACACCTCCAGGAATTCGATACTGTTTGTAATAGTATGCAACCCCGGGGAGTTACTGAAGATCAAATCAAACTGAGAGCCTTTCCATTCTCTCTAAAGGATGAAGCGAAGGAATGGTTCTATTACTTGGCCCCGGGCAGCATAGTCACGTGGGCAAAAATGAATCAAGCTTTCCTGGAATTTTTTTTCCTACAACCAAGCTCAATAGCCTGAAAAGAAGCATCAGTGACATTGAACAGTTTCAGGGCGAGCAGTTGTATGACTATTATGAGAGATTCAGGAGGCTAGTAATCAACTGCCCATTTCATGGTTATGCAGACCAGGATCTGGTACTGTATTTGTTTGGAGGATTGCTAGAGGAAGACTGTAGGTTGGTGAATGCTACCTGCGGGGGAAACATCTTGAACAAAACCCCCGTGGAAGCCTTTGAAGTCTTCTCCGAGCTCTCTGAGAGTTCAAGGCAATACCGCTCAAGGAGTAAGGCAAGCACCACAGACACTCCCAGAGCAAGAGTGCATGTTGTACAAGAAGTGAACATCACAGAAGTCCAGCCTCAACAAACACAACCATTAGTCGGTGAGAGTACATTCCTAGCTCTCACCCAAACGCTTCAAGCACTCACACAAGCAATGATTCAAGCAAGTGCAAATAATACACAAGCAGTGATTCAAGCTGGTGCAAACAATGCACTAGCAATGAAAGAGGGATTCTCTCAGCTCACCCAACAAAATTACACTTTGCACCAGGACTCTCAGCAATCTATATTACAATTGGGTGCATCACTGGGACAGTTGATGCCTAGTATACCTACAATAACGGAGTCCCCAAGCGAGTACTGCGAAGACCAACTTGAAGCCAATGTGATGTGACCATGCCACATCAAGGTCAAGACACCGAAGACAACCTAGGCGCCGCCGAGGAGCTCTCCGTGGGCACTATTGAGGACCAAGAGCTGGATCAAGGCACGGAGCATATGGATGACACACTTAGAGCTGGAGATGACCAAGACATGCATGGGAGAGCCAAAGCCAAGCCAAAGGGAGACATTGGCCAAGTCAAGGCCAAGGCGCCGGCCGCGCCGGGCACAAGAGCCTCCAAGGCCAACACTCAAGATGACGAGGCAATTCTTGGCGCCATCACGAGGTCTAGGGCTAGGAAGCTTCTCCAAGACCTCCACAAGGGCTTGACCTGCCAAGCTACCCTAAGCCATGCCGAGCCAGGCTTGGTTCTTTGCCTTCATCAAGGCGTCGGCGAGCCCGGCGCTAGCGGCAAGTGAACATTCAAGGGGGGGCGCCGAGCCACTTGGACCACTTTGCTCGGCACTCCCACCATCATGGGCTGGCCCAAGTACCCCACTATCATGGGCCCAAGCCTTGGCCGAGATAATATTTGAAGTGCTTGAAGACATTTACCTTTGAAGTTAATGACTTACCTTTTTTGGATATTTTCGGTATTAAGACTAGGGTTTAATTTTGTGCTGGACATTTTGACGTTTCCTTAGGCATTCTTGCCATATTTGTAAGCCTATATAAGGCCTCTTTGAGATCTGAAAAGGGCACGTAAGAATTATAAAAATTGCTTGAGCAAATCTCTCTCTCTTTCACCTATCTCTTCCTTGCGTCAAATTCCAAGTGTGCCGAGTGAGTTCATCTCTCACACTTCCTCTTCCCTTTCACTTCTGCAACCAATTCTTCTTCCCTCTATAAGAAGACATTGAGTGCCAACTATCCACCATAACTCCGCCTACAAATCACCCCCGAGCCTCCGTCCCGCCGCCGTCCACCGAGAAACCCTAATTGGCAATTCCAACTCCGACGACGAGCAAAACTTGCACCGTGGCTGCACGATCCTTTGAATCTAACATTTGGTATCAGAGCACGTAAGTTTTGCTCAAATTCCTCTTTTAAATTCAAGGTCCGAAGTCCTACAAGTTCTTTGTTTTCGTGCCTTTGCATGCGTAGTTGTGAGTTTGTTGTCCGAATCTTGTTCTTTCTTTGTTCTTGATTTTCTTTGTGTTTGTGTCGTGTGTCTTGCATCTAGGTTAGATCTAGAAATCTGATTATCCTATAGGAAGTGGACGTTTAGAGTGGAAGAATTAAACCTTCAAATTTGGCTTTATTGTGTGCTTTAATTGCATTTAATACTTGTTGAATTTGAAAAGTTGTAACCTTCAACCCTCTTAAAGCCCATTTAGTTGTGCACTTAGTATAGGATCTTTTGAGTCTTTTCTTTCCTTATTTGGCACATATACAATCCGAGTTTAATTGTTTACGTAAATTGCAAACCGAACCTCTCTTGTGGAGGAACGAATCCGAAGTGCGTACGCTTTTGTTACTCGAGTTGTATTGCAAGCTTAGTTCTCGTTTTCTGCATTCCTTTACAAAAAAAAAAAAAAAAGAGAAAGAAGACTCTTAGAAAAACTCGGCTTGATATTGTACAAAAGAGAAAGCCAAAACAAGTCAAAAAAAAAAAGAAAGAGAAGAAGTCGTACCTTATCTTTGTGATTGTAAGTGAAGTTGTAATTCCTTTTGCTCGAGCTAACATTAGTAAGTGGTAATAGGAAACAAGTACTTACAAGAATTGTTTGAGTTGTGAATTACTTAAGCTTTTGACAAGGATTGTGGTGCACTTTATTTTCGATTTTTGTGAGTCTTTGCATATAGGAGCCACCCTCACCCGAGAACTTGTTGGATTCCGAGTCCTAATTTAAATTAGGCAAATTTGGCAATCTTACTTGTGACGTATCTTTGTTGGAGTTTCTTTGGGTTTTTGTTGGCTCTCGTGTGTTTGTTTTGTGAAGGTTGGAGATGGTGAATCCCAAAGACAAGCAAGCGGTTAATGAGGACCCCACTGAGGTCTCGGCTCTCACCATGGAGACGCTTCTCAAAGCCCTTCAAGATTCTAGGGAGGAATCCGACGAGCGCGCCCGACAACAATGGAGCGCCATTAGGGAGGAACAAGCTGCCTTCATGCGCACCATGGAGGAGAAATGGAGGACCATACAAGGTGCCTCGTCCGTCCAAGGCCAAGGAGGGTCTTTACCGCAAGCAAGTGCCGGCACCTCCTCCCTTCTAGGCATTGCGCCACCGGGAGATCAACTTTCGGCGCCCCTAACTACTTGGCCGTTGCCACCTCCGGTTGTGCCCACTCAAGCTATGACCGAGGGCTTCCAAGGGCATGCGCATCACATGAGCACTACAAGGGAAGAATATGCTTCTTCTAATTTTTCATTGCCTTTTGCTTCTTCTACTATGCCTTTTAGAACTAACCATGCAGATCCCGGATTAAGGCTTGGAGAGCAATCAAGAATGCAGCCCCATGACGTCCCTAGGTCTCAAAGACCCTTGCTGCATCCTCTAAGGAATGCACCAAACCGAGGCGGAGCGTCCCAAGGGCAAGGACAAGGCGGCTATACGGCCTACGAACCACGCGGCACCGGCGGCTATGGCAACCAATATCCGGCCAACTTGGAGCAGCCACGGCCCCATGGAATAAAATTGGAGGTACAATGCTTTGGTTTAAATTGTGAGCCTGAGGTATATCTTGATTGGGAACAAAAGACCGATCAAATATTCCAGTACTATGACTACTCGGAAGCTCAACGAGTAGCTATAGCTACGATCAAGTTTGAGGGATTTGCCTATCAATGGTGGCTTGGGGACAAAGAGGAACGAGAGTTCCATGGACACCCCCAAGTGACTACATGGCAAGAGCTCAAACGGGCTCTTAGAGATAGGTTTGTTCCGGATGACTATGCCGAGCGAGTTCATGAAAGATTGGAACAACTTGAGCAAGGGAATAAAACCCCGGATGAGTTCTATACGGAACTAAGGACCTTGGTCTTTAGGTCCGGGCTTAGAGTTCCCGAAGGGTATCTTATTTCTAAGTTCATTAACCATCTCAACAATGAACTCAAAGCGGTCGTGAGTAAGCAACATTTTCCTCGTGGGACGCCTATGGAGGAAGTGCTTCATTATACTAATCGTATGTATAAAGCATTATCTTCTAGACGCCCCCAAGGGAATAGCTCACGCCCTTGGCAAAGTCCCAAAGGAGCACCACCTCCACCTAGACGCTTGGAACCGACTAGGGGTGATAATCCTAATCACCCTAGACGAGAGTTCCCTAGTAGAGTCCAACCCCAACGAAAGGAGGGCGAGGACCGAACAAGGGACATCAAGTGTTACAAGTGTCTAGGAAGAGGGCATTATTCCCGAGATTGCCCCTCAAAAAGGCAAGTTCTACTTAATACTCAAGGAGAGTACGAATCCGAGGATGAGCATGAGTATGAAGTAGAGGTTGTTGAGGATGAGGAGGCTGAGGAGGAAGAGATGCATGTTGTTGCAGCCCATGGGGACTGTTTTGTGGCTAAAAAGGTGCTTATAGCCTCGGAGGGATCAAGTATGCCTAGCCAACGGGAGACCATCTTCCATACTAGGTGCACTATCAATGGCAAAGTATATAGTATGATAATTGATGGGGGGTCATGTTGCAATATCATTGACCAAGAAGTAGTGTCTAGGTTCAACCTAAGCACTACTCCTCACCCACAACCCTATACACTTTGTTGGTTGAATTCCGACACCCCTCTAAAGGTTAAGGAGCAAGCCACAATCAAGTTCTCAATTGGTGGCTATGAGGATGAGGTTTTGTGTGACGTGTTGCCTATGACTGCGTGCCACCTTCTCTTGGGAAGGCCATGGCAGTTTGATAGAGGCGTCATACATCAAGGGGTGAGCAATGAGTATTCCTTCCATTTACGTGGGAAAAGGATTACTCTCCATCCCTTAGCTCCTCATGAAATCATGGCTGACCATGTGGCTAGGGAGCAACGCAAGACCCAAGCTAAGGAGCATGCCAAAGGTAAGAAAATGGCGATTGGGGGCAAGGGAAGTGCCTCTAGTCATATGCTCTTAGCTAAGTCTAAGGAAGTCGTTCAAGCATTCAAGAGTGGGGAGTCATGTCTTTTGTTCATTCGTAAGGACATACTCCTCAACGTGAATGATCTTGAGGGACTACCGCGGCCCATCACTCGCCTTTTGTTAGAGTTCGATGATCTCTTTCAAGAGGAAGTGCCAAAGGGGTTGCCTCCGATAAGAGGTATTGAACATCAAATTGACTTCATACCGGGGGCAACACTACCTAATAGGGCTGCGTACCGCGCTAATCCCGCGGAAACAAAAGAGTTGCAACGTCAAGTCCAAGAATTGCTTGACAAGGGCTATGTGAAGGAGAGCCTTAGCCCTTGTGCAGTTCCGGTCATCTTGGTACCAAAGAAGGACGGTACTTGGCGGATGTGTGTTGATTGTCGAGCGATCAATAACATAACCATTAAGTACCGCCATCCCATACCAAGATTGGACGACATGCTTGACGAGTTGCATGGAGCGAGTGTGTTTTCCAAGGTTGATCTTAAGAGTGGTTATCACCAAATTCGCATGAAAGAAGGCGATGAATGGAAAACCGCTTTTAAGACCAAGCAAGGATTATATGAGTGGTTGGTGATGCCTTTTGGACTCACCAACGCTCCTAGCACATTCATGAGGCTCATGAACCATGTTCTAAGGCGCTTCATTGGCAAGTTTGTGGTTGTGTACTTTGATGACATCTTAGTATATAGCCATAATCTTGATGAGCACGTGGATCACCTTAGGCAAGTTCTTGAGGTCCTTAGGAAGGAGAAGCTATATGCCAACTTCAAGAAGTGCCACTTTTTCTCGGATCATGTGGTATTTCTTGGATTTGTGGTATGTAAGGAGGGCTTGAGAGTTGACGAGGAGAAGGTGAAAGCTATTCATGAATGGCCAACACCTACTACTATGACTCAAGTCCGAAGCTTCTTAGGCTTGGCTGGCTTTTACCGCCGCTTTGTGAGGGACTTTAGCACATTGGCTGCGCCCCTCACGGAGCTCACCAAGAAAGGTGTGACGTTCTCATGGGGCGCCACACAAGAGGCGGCCTTTGCTAGCCTCAAAGCCAAGCTCACCCAAGCACCACTTCTATCATTGCCTAACTTTGACAAAATCTTTGAGATAGAGTGTGATGCTTCGGGAATAGGCCTTGGAGGTGTCCTCATGCAAGAGGGCAAACCCATTGCCTATTTTAGTGAGAAACTTGGGGGTGCCGAGCTCAAATACCCCACCTATGACAAAGAACTTCTCGCTTTAGTACGTGTGCTAAGAGTTTGGCAACACTACTTATTGCCTAAAGAATTTGTCATACACTCCGACCATGAGGCATTGAAATACTTGAAGGGCCAAAGCAAGCTCAACAAGAGGCATGCCAAGTGGGTGGAGTTCATTGAGTCTTTCCCCTATGTGATAAAACACAAAAAGGGAAAGGACAATGTGGTGGCGGATGCCCTATCAAGGAGGTACACTCTATTGACCATATTGGATGTAAAGTTGCTTGGTTTCACTTTCATGAAAGACTTATATGCTCTTGATTCTGATTTTTGTGCTATAGTAGCCGCATGTAAGTCTAAGGGAAGTGAGGGGCAATTTTACTTGCATGATGGATTTTTGTTCAAAGGTCATAGGTTGTGCATCCCTAAGGGCTCCATTCGAGCTATACTTGTGCAAGAAGCACATGGGGGTGGGTTGATGGGGCACTTTGGTGTCCTTAAGACCTTACATGTGCTTAGAGAACATTTCTTTTGGCCTAAGATGCTAAGAGCGGTTGAGAAGCTTTGCGCTTCTTGTACTACTTGTATGCGTGCTAAGGCCAAAATGCAACCCCATGGTCTCTACTCTCCATTACCAATCCCTAAACTACCTTGGGAAGACATTTCCATGGACTTTGTTTTGGGATTGCCACGGTCTAAGAGAGGGAGAGACTCCATCTTTGTAGTAGTAGATAGGTTCTCCAAAATGGCACATTTCATTGCATGCCATAAGACCGATGATGCATCTCATGTTGCTAACCTTTTCTTTGATCATGTAGTGAGATTGCATGGAGTTCCTAGGTCCATTGTGTCGGACCGAGATGTTAAGTTCCTAAGCTACTTTTGGAAAACTCTTTGGGCTAAGCTTGGAACTAAGCTTCTTTTCTCTACTACTTGCCACCCTCAAACGGATGGCCAAACCGAGGTGGTCAACCGTACTCTTGGTGTCTTGCTTAGAACTATCTTGAGGACTAACTTGCGCAGGTGGGAGGATAGCTTGTCCTTCATTGAGTTCGCCTACAATAGGACGGTCCATTCGGCAACAAGGAAGACACCCTTTGAAGTGGTCTATGGGCGCAATCCCACCACACCACTAGAGCTCCTACCCTATGCTATCAAGGAGCGAGAAAGCCAAGAAGGTGCGGATGCAACTGCAAGGATCAAGAAGTTGCATGAAGACACACGGTTACAACTTGAGAGGAGGACCGGCCAATACAAGAAGCATGTGGACAAGGGGCGAAAGGAAGTGATTTTTGAACCGGGTGACCTAGTATGGTTGCACCTAAGGAAGGAGCGCTTCCCATTGCTCCGCAACTCCAAACTCAAGCCAAGAGGCGATGGACCCTTTCAAGTGCTTGAGAGGATCAATGACAACGCCTACAAGCTTGACCTCCCTCCTAACTTTGGTGTACATGATGTTTTCAATGTCTCTGATTTGATGCCTTATTGTGTGCAGGAGGAAGACGACCAAGAAGAGCTAGATTCGGGGTCGAATCCCTTTCAAGAGAGGGAGGATGATGTGACCATGCCACATCAAGGTCAAGACACCGAAGACAACCTAGGCGCCGCCGAGGAGCTCTCCGTGGGCACTATTGAGGACCAAGAGCTGGATCAAGGCACGGAGCATATGGATGACACACTTAGAGCTGGAGATGACCAAGACATGCATGGGAGAGCCAAAGCCAAGCCAAAGGGAGACATTGGCCAAGTCAAGGCCAAGGCGCCGGCCGCGCCGGGCACAAGAGCCTCCAAGGCCAACACTCAAGATGACGAGGCAATTCTTGGCGCCATCACGAGGTCTAGGGCTAGGAAGCTTCTCCAAGACCTCCACAAGGGCTTGACCTGCCAAGCTACCCTAAGCCATGCCGAGCCAGGCTTGGTTCTTTGCCTTCATCAAGGCGTCGGCGAGCCCGGCGCTAGCGGCAAGTGAACATTCAAGGGGGGGCGCCGAGCCACTTGGACCACTTTGCTCGGCACTCCCACCATCATGGGCTGGCCCAAGTACCCCACTATCATGGGCCCAAGCCTTGGCCGAGATAATATTTGAAGTGCTTGAAGACATTTACCTTTGAAGTTAATGACTTACCTTTTTTGGATATTTTCGGTATTAAGACCAGGGTTTAATTTTGTGCTGGACATTTTGACGTTTCCTTAGGCATTCTTGCCATATTTGTAAGCCTATATAAGGTCTCTTTGAGATCTGAAAAGGGCACGTAAGAATTATAAAAATTGCTTGAGCAAATCTCTCTCTCTTTCACCTATCTCTTCCTTGCGTCAAATTCCAAGTGTGCCGAGTGAGTTCATCTCTCACACTTCCTCTTCCCTTTCACTTCTGCAACCAATTCTTCTTCCCTCTATAAGAAGACATTGAGTGCCAACTATCCACCATAACTCCGCCTACAAATCACCCCCGAGCCTCCGTCCCGCCGCCGTCCACCGAGAAACCCTAATTGGCAATTCCAACTCCGACGACGAGCAAAACTTGCACCGTGGCTGCACGATCCTTTGAATCTAACACAATGCAATCAAATTGAGAAGTGGAAAGAAGCTAAGTGACCCTTATGTTGTGGGAAGGGATGAAGAACTAACAAGAGGCGAATGCTAGGAAGAACCGCGATCGCGGGCTGAAAACCGCGATCACGGTTATTTCACGGAAAAAACAAGGGAAGTCGTAGAAGAACCGCGATCGCGGGTTGAAAACCGCGATCGCGGGGCGTCGGATATGGAACCAAAACCAGTCAGCAGAGAACCGCGACCGCGGGGTGAGAACCACGATCGCGGGTCGACTACGGACGACTACCCAGATTATATCCAGCCAGAACTTCCCCCGCTCAACCCTGAAAAGCCACCGGCACCCTTTCCTGAGGCATTGAGGGAGAAGAGAAGACCAAAAACCAATCAGGAGATCTTTGACGTCTTCAGCAAATGCGAGGTGAATATTCCTCTCCTGAAACTGGTGGAGTCCGTACCCAGCTATGCCAAATTCCTGAAAGAGCTGTGTACAAACAAAAGAAGGCAAAAGCTGAAGGGACATCAAAAGATCCAGGTCTGTGAGAGAATTCCTGCAGCGTTTCAGCAGCGAATGCCACCCAAATGTGGTGACCCTGGTATGTTTACTGTCCCTTGTACAATCGATACCACCCATGTAGAAAAAGCTATGCTAGATCTAGGCGCCTCCATTAATGTGTTACCTTATTCTATATACAAAACCATGGGGTTAGGACCACTTCAAGAAACTGGGATAGTAGTGCAATTAGCGGATAAGTCTAATGTCTACCCTAGAGGTGTGGTAGAAGACGTCTTAGTTATGGTAGATAGGTTAATTTTCCCAGCTGATTTCTATGTACTTGACATGGATGATGATCCTCATGGAGCCCCTATTCTATTAGGAAGACCTTTCTTGAAAACTGCATGTACTAAAATTGATGTGAGTACTGGGACACTCACTATGGAATTCGAAGGGGACGAGATAGAATTCAACATTAACGAAGCTATGAAGCACCCCAATGACGAACATTCTCTATGTGCTATTGATGTGATTGATCCTATTGCTCAAGATGTTTTTGATAATTCTTATTTAAAGGAACTATATGCTGATTTGGAGAATGACATAGTTAGTCCTTGTGCGGAAATTTCAGTATCTACTAACATGCAGGAGAAGGTAGCAGACATGGACACATTCGGGGATAACCCCGCCCATAGAAGATGGAGCGATGGCCCCATTCCACTAACTATACCCAGCGAAAAGCTGCTTCCTTCTATTGTGCAGGCACCCCCGGTCGAACTCAAGCAACTACCAGACCACCTCAAGTACGCATTCCTTGGAGAGAATGACACACTACCAGTCATCATCTCAAACAAACTCTCCAAGGAGCAGGAGGACAAGCTGGTCAAGGTACTCAAGGTGCACAAGATAGCCCTGTGATGGACCATTGTAGACATTAAAGGGCTCAGTCCATCCACATGCATGCACAGGATCCTCCTTGAAGGGGAAGCAAAGCCATCCAGGCAACCCCAAAGAAGACTCAATCCACCAATGATGGAGGTAGTGAAGAAGGAGGTGTTAAAACTCCTACAAGTTGGAATAATCTACCCCATCTCAGACAGCAAATGGGTGAGCCCCACTCAGGTGGTGCCAAAGAAAGGCGGGATCACGGTAGTAGAAAACAAGGATGGCGAGCTCGTCCCCACCAGAACACAGACTGGGTGGAGGGTGTGCATAGACTACCGCAAGCTAAATGCGGTAACCAGAAAGGATCACTTCCCCCTTCCATTCATTGACCAGATGTTGGAGAGATTGGCAGGCCGACCATACTACTGTTTCCTAGATGGATATTCAGGGTACTTTCAAGTCCCCATTGTACCAGAAGACCAGGAGAAGACCACATTTACCTGTCCATTTAGCACATTTGCATACCGCAGAATGCCATTTGGCCTATGTAATGCACCCGGCACATTTCAACGGTGTATGGTAAGTATTTTTTCTGAATTTGTAGAGGACTTTATTGAGGTTTTTATGGATGACTTCACAGTGCACGGAGACAGTTTTGACCTATGCCTAGATCACCTTTCTCGGGTTCTACAGAGATGTGTGGAAACCAATTTATGTCTTAATTCGGAAAAATGCCATTTCATGGTAGAACAGGGAATTGTTTTAGGTCATATTGTCTCCGCAAAGGGTATTGAGGTCGATAAGGCAAAGGTTGATGTCATTCAATCTCTGCCTTATCCTACTAACGTGCGTGAAGTGAGGTCCTTTTTAGGCCATATAGGATTCTATCGCAGGTTCATCAAGGACTTCTCCAAGGTCTCAGCGCCTTTGTGCGAGCTGCTGAAGAAGGATGTGTACTTTGTTTGCAATGAGGAATGCAAGAAGGCATTTGACGAGCTGAAGACCCGCCTCACCAGTGCACCAATCATCCAAGCGCCAGACTGGACGCGGCCCTTTGAGATCATGTGCGATGCAAGTGACTATGCGGTCGGTGCGGTTCTGGGACAGAAGCAGGGGAGAGCCTCTCATGTCATCCATTACGCATCCATGACCCTCAACGGAGCACAGAGGAACTACTCCACCACGAAAAAGGAGTTTTTGGCCGTGGTGTTTGCACTGGAGAAATTCAGATCGTACCTCCTCGGAACTAAAGTGATTATCTACACCGATCATGCTACACTTCGTTATCTCATGGCGAAGAAGGAAGCCAAACCCCGACTGATTCGATGGATTCTCCTACTCAGCGAATTTGATGTAGAGATTAAAGACAAGAAAGGAGCGGAAAATCTAGTCGCTGATCATCTAAGTCGATTGGTGCAGGGCGAGGACAAGTCCGAATATCAAGCACCCATCCGGGGCGAGTTTCTAGACGACACGCTATTCAGCGTCCAAGTCGAAGAGAAACTGCGATCGCGGGGTGATGACCGCGATCGCGGGGTGCCGTTTTCGAAGCATGAATCCATCTGCAGCATAAACTTGGTCGAGAAGGAACCGCGATCGCGGGGTGATGACCGCGATCACGGCTCCCCATTTCAGCTCGAGGAAACCGTGTGGGCGCTGAATGAACCTAAACCCTGGTATGCCAACATAGTCAATTTTCTCACCAGGGGTGAATTCCCCCCACACCTTACAAAAGCTCAAAGGGATAAGCTGCGCAGCGAGGCTAAACATTTTGTCTGGGATGACCCATACCTGTGGAAGCATTGCGCCGACCAAGTAATTCGCAGATGCCTGCCAAATGATGAAATGCGCTCAGTCCTAGAGTTTTGCCATCTCATGCCTGTGGCGGACACTTCGGGCCCCATAAAACAGCCCGGAAGGTGTTAGAGTCCGATTTCTTCTGGCCCCACATATTCTGCGACGCACACACCTTCTGCAAGGCTTGCGATAGATGTCAGCGCATGGGAAACATATCCAGAAGAAATGAGATGCCATAGTCACTCGTGATCTTATGCGAGATCTTTGACGTCTGGGGAATTGACTTCATGGGGCCATTCCCCAGTTCTTTAGGAAACATGTACATACTGTTGGCCGTAGACTACGTCTCAAAATGGGTAGAAGCGAAGGCCACCAAGACAGATGATTCTAAAGTTGTGGCTAAATTCCTCAAGGAGAACATCTTTGCCCGCTTTGGAATCCCACGGGCACTCATCAGTGATAGGGGTACTCATTTCTGCAACAAGACAGTCAGTGCACTACTCAGAAGGTACCATGTCACGCAGAAGATCTCGACATCATATCACCCCCAGACAAATGACCAAGCAGAGATATCAAACAGAGAGATAAAGACCATCCTAGAGAAGACAGTCTCGCCGAACCGAAAGGATTGGAGCTTGAGGCTGGACGACGCTCTATGGGCCTATCGCACAGCCTACAAAACACCCATTGGAATGTCTCCATACAGATTGGTGTTCGGAAAGGCATGTCATCTCCCTGTGGAGCTAGAGCATAAGGCCCACTGGGCTGTGAGAAATTGCAATATGAAACTTGATGAGGTGGGAGCATTCCGGAAACTGCAGCTGTAGGAATTAGAAGAGTTACGCCTGCAATCATACGACAATGCAGTCATCTACAAAGAAAAGACAAAGGCGTGGCATGATAAGCACATTCTCCAGAAAGAGTTCAAGGCTGGCGACAAGGTCCTCCTTTTTACATCACGTCTGAAGCTGTTTCCAGGAAAGCTCAGGTCTCGATGGACGGGTCCCTACACGGTCGCCCATGCATAACCCCATGGAGCAGTGGACATGTACAACCCAACCAATGGCTCCACATTTAAGGTGAATGGTCAATGCCTGAAACCTTACCACGAAAGACCATACCCCTCAGAGCAGGAAGATCTCACCCTGGAAGATCCGCCTGATGTAGATTAAGAAGAAGGGAGTAACGTCAAGCCAGGACGTTAAACAAGGCGCTACTCGGGAGGCAACCCGAGGTGCATTTCTATTTCTCGTTTTCACTTTGAATTGTTGTACATTAATCTTTTTCTGCCACCATATTTTTTTTCCGTACGAACTAACCTCATGCAGATAAGTCGAAAGCAAACCGCGATCGCGGTTTTCAACCCGCGATCGCGGCCCCTCAGAAGCAGCGGGATTTCAGTTAGTTCGAAAAAAAAAAAAAAACGGAATATATGGCAGCAGAATCTTTTCTTTTCTTTTTATAAGTAAATCTTTTAGCCAACTCCTATCTTTCCAAACCCTCGTTTCACATTTCTTAAACCACCCTTCCTCCACTTTTCCTTTCTTTCTCTTTTTCTCTCCCACACCCACCCATCCCCGCACCAAACCCTATTCCCCACGATCGCGCCCCTATAACCGCGATCGCAGTGAACACCACCTGTCGTCTCCCAACACCGAGAGCAACCCGCGACCGCGCCCTGAGCCCCGCGATCGCGGCCTACCCAATACCGAACCCTGCCCTCGCCGAATAGAGCAGTAACCATGGCCCAACCCATGCCCCAGAAGATGTCCAAACCGTAGATTAAGATCTGGAAGGATCTACAGAGGAAGCAAGTGATCCCAACAAAGTTCTTCGATGTGGCAGCCCTGACAGTTCTCCAACTTTGGGACTGCACCAAGCAACTCCTCGATCATGGCGGACTGGGAGGATTCCTGTGGAAGAAGGTACCAACGTATGACTCTCTAGTCTATGAATTCGTTGCTACTTTCGAACCACAGGACAAGGGCAAGACGTTCTCCTTCCAGTTGCGGGACAAGAAGCATACCCTAACGAAGGAAGAACTCAGAGAGCTTTTTGGTGTGTCTGCCCAACCTACACCTGGGTGGGAGTCCACTAATGGCAAACACTTGGACTTCTGGCTGCAAGCTACAGGGGCAGAGTTCGACACTAGAGGAGAATACAACTACAAGATCACCCACCCTTGCCTACGTTTGATCCACAAAGTGCTTGCACTTGCATTCCTGGGTCAAGGGGAGGTGAACAAGATCTCATGTGTCGACTTGGCGATCCTATGGTGTCTCACCCCAGAGAGTGAGGCCGTTCCGGACTGGGCAGATATTTTCATGTATTCTGTCCAGAAGACGCAAAAGAAGGCCACAGGAAGAATTGGTTTTGGGGGTATGATCACCATCATCGCTTTGAAGTACTTTGATCCCGAAGAGACTACACTAGAGCCCGTCCCTGGTTCCTTCATCTACAACCTTGACCAATTGAGGAAGTCCAGACTCATCTATGGTGATCGTAGGGACGGATTCGTTTGGCTATTTCATGCAGTAGGGGACCACAGGATGAAGCTGCCGTGACCAATACCCTTTGGTCTAACAGCAAAAGGTTTTGCCCTACCTTCGGATGAACCCGGCGCACGAGAAGCACCTGCCCGACCACCCGCGCGAAAGGAGGCTCCATCGTCTGGTTCACTCAGCCAAATGCTAGACCGCCTAGATCGCCTTGCGGCCAGGCAGGCGGAGATATACAACCAGCAGACCACCACGGCAGCAGCCGTGCATGCAATTGCGCTGGACTTGGACCGCCTACACCAGTATTTGGTAACGCGCTTTGATGATATTGAGGGACAAGTGGCCCTTCTACGCCACAGACAGGAGGAGTTCTTCAAGGGACATAGTCCAGCGGGACCTTCCATACCCCCAAAGTGAGTGTAGCTCTTCCCCCCCAATTTCTTTTCTCTGTCTTTTCACATTGAGGACAATGTGATCTTTTAAGTGTGGGGGAGGAGTCTATATTCACTTTCTATCTTTGTATTCAGTTTTTACATTTGTTTCAGCATATTTGATTCAGTATTTTTGAATTTCAGTATTTTCGCGAGATTAAAAAAAAAACTCTGAAAATCCTGGGACAAGCTGAAAACCCGAAAGGGCGGCTTGGGTAAAAAACAGATGACCCGGACCAGCGCTAGGCTGGGGTAAAAAGGTGTCTGAGTGGCGTGAGCTTACGTGAGCACATCTATGACAAAAATATGAGTGGCTAGGATGAAAACCCCAAAAGGGCTCCTAGGCAAAATGAGTGAAAAGAAGAAGAGTGTTTTTCTAGGATCTCATTTTACCGGCGGGGCGACATAAGTAGAGACAAAGAAGGATTGTCGGGTAGGTCACTTTGGGAGTCATAAGGAGTCATAGATGAAGGCTAGGATTATAGGCTACTCACACTATTGGATGTCCAAGTTAGCCTTAGGGGAAGTACTCTGCTTGCCCCTTTTGCTTGTTGATTGAGAATGTGTATGATGGTGGATTGACGCCAGGAGCTTGACATGGGTTAGGTGACTCTTAGTAGGAGGACGCACTTCCTGAGACCTTGGGTGCTGCATTGGAGGAGTAGACTTTCTCTTAGTTTGCTCGAGGACGAGCAAAGGTCTAAGTGTGGGGGAGTTTGATAAGCACTACTTTGTAGAGCTTAACTAAGAGTCATTAGAGGATTTATTGGTGTCATTTGGATAGTTTTAGACACATTCTTGTGCATGGAGTATGGAGGCGAAGTCTTGGTGTTTTGGAGATGTTTTGAGCTTACTTGAAGATTGTTGGAGACATTGAAGAAGAAGAAGCCACGAGAGAGCCTATGGAAGAATAGAAGAGGAGAATGCTGGTGCAGCAGGTTGAGCATTAACCGCGATCGCGGGTGAGGTTGCCGCGATCGCGGGACTTCGAGGCATTCGAGACACTTATGCAGGTACGGAGGAGAGCAAGGAGCGCGAAACTATGTGGCCCGCGATCAAGGTCCATCACCCGCGATCGCGGGTCAGCACGGCAGAGTTATTTCGGATTTCCCGAACCTATCTTATATGTTTTTCTTTATTTTTAGTTTATTTATTCCGTTTTCTATTTTCAGTGGGCTAGGTCATTTGTTAAGCCCACATATATATACTCTCTTAGTTTTTAGGTTTTTAGAATCGAGTTTTAGTTTCTAGAATTGCTACGTTGTTGAATTATTCATTGATTGAGAGTTTTTATGAAGAACATGAGGAGGAACTAACCTTCTTGGTTCCACCTAACAATTGAAGCATTCATTGGATTTTGGTTGTGAGATTATCTTTCGTATTCGAGTTCCTATTGGTTTGTATCATCTCTTCTAAGCCTATTCCATTGGATTTTATTGATTGTACTAGCCCGCGCAACTAGTTGTTATTGGTGATTTTCATATTGCTAGGATTAGGAAACTGTTGGGCTAACGTCCTATTCTGCTGTAGCAACTACAATTTACATGCTCTGGTTGAAATTGTTCTATTGTAGGGAGAGATAATTACATGGTAAATGCATCTGAGCGAGCGTTCTATGTATCCTGGTTAATTCTTTTATGCATTGCTGCCTTTGGGTTGAACTTTTAGTGGTACTAGGGTTATTCATGGGTAAGGGTTCTTAGTGGAAGGTTTCCCTTTGAATCTACATAAGATCGGGACAGGAACAACCATAGGAAGGAAGAAGAACTCGAGATAATCTATGATCAACCATATTCAGTGATTGTGGATATTTGTTAGGAGGAGCATTTTTTCTTTATTTGATTTATCCATAGATTTTAGCAAACCAAACCTCAAAACCCCCTTTTTGTTACACTGTTCGATTGGTAGTTGATTGTTCACAAGAAAATAGACGCCTGTGATTCTCTTGGGATTTCGACCCTTGCTTACTCACTATTCTAGTTTGGAAGTTGAGGTTACTTTGATTTGGCATAACGACCTTAGGCCACGTCAATAGTTGATATCTTCATCATGTGAATTGCATGAACTACATTGAGATGGAACCTTAGAAAAGTGCCTATATAACTTTTCCGTAGTAGGAAGACACACAAAAACTACCTTCTAAGGAAAGTGTTGAATCTTAGGGGGAATATTTTATTGTAAATTGTCGATTTTTCCATTTATTTACAATATTAAACGAGATCAACATGTATTTTTCCATTTATTTTTCCTTTCTTAGGTATGGATGAAAATGGTGGGATATTTCAACAATACTAAACTGATGAGGGAAAATATATCTTTCCCCAATTATTTCAATTAGATATTTTCCCAATTAAAGAAGACATTTAATTATGGAAGGGAAATAAAGGATAATTAATTACGCAACCATTATTGGTTAAAAGACAGTTAATGAGCCTATTAAGTGATAAACCCATTAGGAAAGTTACAAGGAAAGTCCAGATAATAAGTACCCTAAAAACCTAACATTTTCTTCCTTCTTCCTACGTTCTTTTTTCTTTTGGGCAGCCACCATTAGAATTTTGAGAGCTTTTGTGTGACTTGAGAGTCGGAAGGGCGTTAGGGGAGATCCAGCCCTCCCGTTTTGTGTTCTTGATTGCAGATTCACTAATCAGGGGCATCTGAAGCGTTCTTCGTGAGAATCAACTGCCTCTTCATCGAATCTATTTGTAGTTCAGATTCCTACTACTATATTTTGGCGCCGTCTGTGGGAAGAGGTGAAGATTGTCAACACAAGACGTACTACGAGCGCGTCTGACGCAACGTGTCAGGCTAATTTGGACGCGACAAGGGCAGAGCAAGATCACCGCTTTGCCGAGTTCGAGGCCGCCAGGGTAGAGGCGGAGCGCCTCCAGGGTGAATTACAGGCTACCGTGATGGAGTCGTAGCGCCAGAACACCGAGTTGGCAGCAGTGGCTGCGGAGAAGGACAACTAACTTTTCTCTGTTCAGCAGGACCTGGAAACAATTAAGCAGTCATTTGAACGCGCTTAGGGAAAACGGCCTGCAGACGGGGTGGAGTCGAGCAGGGCACGTGTTACCAGGCTGGCGAGCATCATTGAGTCCATGCACGGTCGCGAGGCAGGAGGACGCGTCATTGTTGCTAACTATTTTAGGGCGAAAGGACCGGACGACCTAAATCGCCTTAGACGGGGTAACTAGTCGATCGGGTGATAGAGAACAATCCAAACCAAGCAGATAATTGACAAGCAAAGGATAAATGTAGAATAGTGAGATGATTTTATTAGATAATGTATTGATCGGATCGAATCGAGATACAACTTATCGTAATTTAGACCGAGTGGTCGTGTAGGACTCGACCGATGACTTTTAGGTGGCGACCGATGGAGAGTAAGCGCAGATGATTGCTAGAGAGCTAAGCGGGCAGCGTAAGTGTTGTTCTGATTCGTTTGTGAGTCAGGATGCTTGTGTGTCTAGCGTTAATGTGTTCGTATCCTCTTATCTTCTTCGTCGTCCAAATATGGTAAGTTCTTTTCCATTGTGACCGTTGTGTTTTTCTAATATCTTCGTCTTCAATGCCGGGAGCAATGGCAAGGATTATGCCATTTAATTGCTGCAATTATAGTGGTTTGAATGTTGTGGACGTTGCGTGATCTGGGAATTAAATGTATGGCGAGATTCTCGCGATCCTGTCGGAGGGCATTCGACCAGAGAAGTCTTGTCGCCTCCTCTGGGCCTTCTCCTTTGTTCTTCCGATCTGCAATGGGCTTGGGCTCGGTTCACTTGATCCATCTTCTCCGGGGATGCCAGGCCCAACAATAGCCCCAAGTTGCCTTGGGTTTTCGGTTTAGGCAAGTAAAACGGAATCCGTGGCAACTTCTCTAGATACCATCTTCATCATCCTTTTTTGGTGCGTTTGCTCAGGGCTACGTGGCGCGTGATCGGGGCATGATGCGACGCCTCTGCAAATCTTCGCTTCCCTCCATAAATTCAGAGCAGAGGGAATCGATTAGTCTTTATCCCATCTTCCTTTGCAAGTTTCTTCCGGTAAGCTTCTCGGTCTCTTTCGCAATAGTTTTCTGATTTCTCTAGTCATAGCTCTTTGATCTCTCTCTCTCTCTTTCCATTCTCGAAATGGTTTCCATCGAGGCTTCCGAGTCGTCAAAGACTCTTTCCGATTCTCGTGAAGGCGAAACTCCTCCTCGTTTCATTTTGAAGGAGTCGGATGCATTGACTAGCACTTTGTCCCAGGCGGAGCAGGATCAAGTTTTCCAAGTCGGAAGCTTTCCACCGGAGACGGTCGCCAGGTTGCCTCAACCAGACGAGAGGGCCGATGTGCGTTACGAAGGATGGATTTGCTTCTACGCATACCCGTTTAGAATAGGGCACAAATTTCCTTTCTCTTCCCTTGTCAGGGATTTTTTAGCCACTTTGGCGCTGGCGCCATGTCAAGTAATGCCTCAGGCGTGGAGAGTTCTTAGGGTTTTAGACCTTGTGAATGTTCAAACTGGGGCCGCCGATTTTGATTTTGACGCTCTGTGGTATAACTATTTTATTGGGTCGAAGAGTTCCTGTCGCATTCAGTTGCGTATCCGACATGGTCGGAAGCCTTTGGTGCAGAGCCCTGATGTCAACGACCGCGGATGGGGGTCAAAGTTCTTTTTCGTCGAACGTTCTTCTTTGGAGAAGGAGGGAGAGTGTCCATTTTTGTTGACGGAGTGGCGGATCGATAGTATGTATTTGTCTTCTCTTTCGCGTATTTTATGTGTCTTAACTGTTGCCTTAACTTTTCTTTTTTGTAGTCCCCGAACCAGAAGATCTAGAAGTGAGTAGCCGGTCGGAAGGCTTGTCGAAGATTGTCCTTGAAATTACCTCGTCTGAAAGAAAGTTCGTGAACGTCAACCTGCTGTCGACGACTCCTGCCTCTCAAGACGACATGTCAAATGTCTCATCGTCTCATGCAAAAGGTAGATTCTTGACTCCAGGCGTCTTTTACTATTTTTCGTTTTGTCGTGTACTTTTGGATTTATCCCTTTTTGTTGTTCTGTCGTGTCAGGTTCCCCTGGTGGTCGATCGAGTGCTCGTTTGAGGGTGGCGTCAGGGAAAAGTCTGATCGAGTAGAGGAAGGCAGCGGCCAAAACCGCATCAAGCAAACCGGATCTGGTGGATCTGACGGTTCCAGTCGGTTCCAGTCAAGACTGGCTCTAAGAGGAAGGCGAGCGCTCGCCCTAAAGACGTCAAGGTGGAGGACATCCCTAGGAAAAAGAGTGTGACTGCTGAGGGGGTCGGCAAGATCGGTGCCGTCGGACAGTCGATCGTCGACCTTTTTCACGCTCAGGACCCGACTTTGAAGTCGGAAGTTAAGGATGTCTCCCCTCTAGACTGCATTGGTGAAGCGGGATGCTCCGCGTGGAGGGTGAGTTGCCCTTTGTTCTTGTTTTTATGTTTCTTTGTGCTCGACTGCATTTCTTGATTGTGTTTTTGTGTTGTCGTGTGTCTTTCTGTCAGGCCTTCCAGTATTTCTTGGGAGCTTACTCCGGTGTTCAGGAGATGCTTTTCAAGGCCGAGGACAGGGCTGCTAGGTCAGAGTCCGACCTTGCATCTTTGAGGACCAAGCTGGAGGGAGCGGAGAGTCGCTGCCGTGAGTCTGAGCGTCGCCTCACCAGGGAGCTAAAGAGCAGTCAAGAAGAGATGGTCGCAAGTCGGAGGGAGTTTGAAGAGTGCCGATCAGGCGTTGAGGAGGAGGTGAGGCGGGCTCACATTGCCGATGGCCAAATTGCTGCTGATGTTGGGGCTTTTTATGCGGTGAAGTCGCGCATCGAAATGATCGAGGAGTTCAACGAGGGCAAGCATGAGCTCTAGGACCTGAAAGCGGAGAAGGAGACTCTGGACTCCATGTTCCCAAAGGGCGATCCTGGTCAGGAGCTGTTTTGCTTAGCCGGCGTCGGAGAGGAGGCCGTGGATAAAGGCGCCGATGAGGACGAGGCCAATCTTGGTGATGTCGAGCCGACTGATGAGATAGCTTCTCTAGAGCCAGCCCATGCGGAAGGTAATGCCATTGATCCCGACGCTTGATTTGTTTTCTCCGCGTAGTATGACTTTCTTTGCCCCACCTGTGTGTGGGTTTGAATATTATGTGTTTTGGCGACCCGTCCACCATCGCGGGTCACATGATATTTCTGAATGACCGTCGTTAAAAGTCCAACAGATGTGTAGGCAGACAATGTGTTTTGGCGACCCATCTGTAACACCCCCAAAACTTAACTCTTTTGGAAAGGTATTACCGCCAGTGACCCCAGTGTTCCTTACCGAGATCACCCAAGGCTTTACCAAATAAATATAATTTATGAAATGCAATTGATACACAAAGATCAAGCATTAAATTCCAAAACATAACATTGTCAAGGAAATAAGAGTTACGGGATTACAACCCAATCCCGAATAGGTCAAAACATAGTTTAAACCAAACACAGCGGAAGACTAAGAAAGTACATTACAAACAGAGTTATTGTCCAAAGGATCATAACCTGATTAAAGAAATAATTAAAACATTCAAAAACCACCGCCGACTTCATAGTCCTTCTAATCTTCTGAGCTACTTCTTAACTGATGTGCCGAATCAAACGGATGACACCAGCCAACCATGCAAGGGAAAATATTGGTTGGTTAGTCTAAATGAATAGACTAACAAGGGAACAAAGCAGAATGGTTCGAAGTAGTTGTATTAGGTTAGACTCTTCGTCCCTCGAATAATAATCGAGTACGTTTGTCAACCACCATACTCCTACTGGAATAGACAAGAGATATGCACAAGAGAAGATTCTGGAAGACTGAATCTTCACAGAAATCAACTCGAAAAGAGACTCCAAGAGAAATGAGTCTTTAAGGAAGAATGACAAATCTGGAAAGTTACAGAATCATTCAACAATGATTAAAAACTGACTGAGATGCTTCGGTTCACGACCAACCTCATCGCCTACAGCGAATCCAGATTGGAAAGAGAACGTACTACATTCAAGTCAAGACGAGTTTTCCTAGCTGCACTGAACTTAGCTGCACTACTCGCCCAAGGTGTATTAATTATGTGCGTCAAGGTAGCACTTATCTGATTTATGTTTTAAAAACACACATCACGTTATAGACTTTTACATGTGTACCCCACCAATGGGACGACACATCTTAGTATACGTTTCGTCGAGAGTGACGTATACCGAAAGGTTTGTGACACCAGCTAAGTGTCCTGTCTCTACACACATGTGTAAGAGACCGATCATGATCATAGAATAGTACAAGATGGGGACGAGCCATCCCGATACCAGATTATAAAGAAACGACTAGACAGAGTCCGAGTAACGTTCTTATCTAACAATGCTAACTAAACAGTTACAGCACCACAACATTTACAGGATAAATCCACATAAAGGCCCGAAAGGCGATCACAGATAATAGCGTTGTTCTAACAGACATACAACCTATTATATGATTTTCAAAACAGTTTATCAAAACCGTTTCCAGACAAACAGAATATTCATTCCAAATTAATTACTCAGATAAACTACTGATAATTAATGTAAATATGGAACGAATGAGCAAGAGCGAACCGCCACTTGCCTTACTCCGCATAATAGTCTAAAGACGTCACTGGATTCCGGACTCGACACGGTATAGTTCCGACAGCACAACAACCTTCGAGTCGACCCATAAAAGGAACCCTAAGTTAGATCCGACATAAACAGTACGAATCTAAACACGGCGAAAGAACATGAAAGGAAAGACGCCACGACGACAACCGACCAAGCCAAAGCCACGAAGGCATTCTGGGCACTGGCGGCAGTCGCTGTTCTTGGTGGCGGTCGCCGTATTCATCACGGCGGTTGCCGTGAAGAACACGGCCGACTGAAACGAGAGAAAACTCACCCCAAAACACGAGCGGTTTGGCCTCCTTCAACTTGCTTTGGCTTCTAATCTCCAAGGCTAACCAAAAGCTTCACAAAGGCACTCTGGAAACACACCAAAGCAACACCGGCGAGACCTTCGAATTCCGGCGAAAACACAACTCCGGCGAGAGGCGAATTTGGCAGCGATTCGGGGTTGTAAATGACCCAAAACCCATGCCCAAGCTCGTCTATTTATAGGCAAACCCCAAGGAGTGATCTGCAAACCCTCAGATGCGGCAAACGATGCAACGGCGCGCCTCGAACGACGCCGGCGACCATCGGGCAATGCCCATTGGACAATCACGGCGGGCGCCGTGATTTTGCCTGCGGCGGGCACGCGGCGGTCGCCGTAAATGCGGCGGTCGCCGTCACTAGGCCTGTCGTGGCCAGCTAGAAGCTGACACGTTGACTCTTCGGGCCCAACCACGGCGGTCGCCGTTTCCCCCTTTTCCCGCCCATTCGGCTTTGAACGAGCATGACGATAAACCGGGATAAAAATTATCGTACGCGAACGACAATTTAAAATTCAAGGCACCTTGTCTGTATATTATTTCACTGAGAAAAATATTACAGATATAGAGCACATTACATAATGTCTCAAGCTACCTGAATTAAATCCGACGTACACAACGGGTACTCAGGAAAATTCCATAATTCCCAAAATAACCTTACAAAAATACGGGGTATCACATCTCCTCCCCCTTACAAGAAGTTTCGACCCCGAAACTTAGGTCGAGAATAACTCGGGAAAACGCCTGAGCATATCTGACTCGGTTTCCCACGTCTCCCAAGTAACTTCTTCGGTCCCTGACTTGGACCACAGCACTCGTACCAAAGGTACGATCTTGTTCCGCAAATGCTTCTCCCGACGCTCCAAAATGCGCACGGGCAACTCTTCATAAGTACCATTAGCTTGAATCTCGATGTCCTCGTAACTAAGCACATGAGACTCATCTGGCACATACTTTCTGAGTAAAGACACGTGGAACACGTTATGCACCGGGTGAGCCGATGGCGGCAACGCCAAACGGTACGCTAGAGATCCCACTCTATCCAAAATCTCGAATGGTCCCACGTAGCGAGGGTTAAGCTTCCCACGCTTACCAAATCTGAAAACTCCTTTGGATGGCGATACCTTGACAAAAACCTTGTCACCGACCTCGAACTCGACAGTCATGCGCTTCCGATCTGTGTAGGACTTCTGTCGACTCTGAGCGGTCAACATTCTTTGTCTGATCAAAGCAATGTCTGAAGCCGTCCTTTCGACCAACTCTGGTCCAAGCAGAATTTTGTCGGCATTATCATCCCAACAAATCGGAGATCTGCATCTGCGACCATACAAAGCTTCAAACGGAGCCATCTTGATTGTAGCATGCCAGCTATTATTGTACGTGAACTCAATCAGACTCAAGCTGTCCTCCCAGCTAGTCGGACGATCGAGCACACAAGCTCTAAGCATATCCTCCAGAGTCTGGATGGTCCTTTCAGACTGGCCATCTGTCTGAGGATGAAACGCTGTACTGAACCTTAACTCGGTTCCCATAGCCTTATGAAGTTCCTTTCAGAATCTTGACATGAAACGGCCATCTCGGTCCGATACAATGGTCTTAGGAATGCCATGTAAGCGGACAATCTCCTTCTGGTAAACTTCGGCTAGCTTCTGGGTTTCCCATGTGGTCTTGATGGCTATGAAATGAGCACTCTTCGTAAGCCTATCCACAATTACCCAGATAGCATCTCTCTAACTTCGAGTCTTGGGTAGCCCAGTGACGAAGTCCATGGAAATGTCCTCCCATTTCCATTCTGGCACGGGGAGAGGTAGCATCTCACCACCTGGTCTGCGGTGTTCGATCTTGACTTTTTGGCAAGTTAAGCACTTTGTCACAAAGTCTGCTACGTCCCACTTCATGTTTGGCCACCAAAACTTCTTCCTGAGATCCTTGTACATCTTGCTAGAGCCAGGATGCACAGAATAAGCAGATGAATGAGCTTCTCTCATCACCAACTGACGAAGACCTTCTGTGTCAGGAACATAGATCCGATCCTGAAACCAAAGTGATCCATCATCCTGAACCACAAAACTGGGAGCTTTCCCATCCATCACTTCACTGCTTAACTTCACCAAGATGATGTCATCGACTTGCTTTTCTTTGATCTGATCCAGCAGTGTAGCATGAATCTCCATCATACTCAGGTACCCTCTATGCTGGTCATATAAGACTTCAATGTCGCATGACTCTTGGTTTAGATTGGTTTGAGCAGTAAGTAGAGCAACTACAGTCTCATGCGTTGTTTTCCGGCTTAGTGCATCAACTACTACATTAGCCTTGCCCGGATGATACAACAACTCCATGTCGTAGTCCTTGAGCAACTCTAGCCAGCGGCGTTGTCTCATATTTAACTCCTTCTGAGTAAATATATACTTGAGAATTTTGTGGTCAGTGAAGACATGGCATCTTATACCGTAGAGGTAATGCCTCCAAATCTTTAGCGCAAATAAAACCGCTGCTAACTCAAGATCGTGGGTCGGATAGTTTTCTTCGTAAATCTTGAGTTGTCTAGATGCGTAAGCAATGACTCTGCCCCTTTGCATCAAAACACAACCAAGGCCACAGTTGGAAGCATCACTGTAGACCACATAATCGTCATTCCCCTCTGGGAGTGCTAACACGGGTGCCGAGGTCAACCGTCGCTTCAACTCCTGGAAACTGACCTCGCACTTGTCATTCCAGACAAACTTCTTGTGGACCTTGCGGAGTAGATTGGTCATAGGTAGAGAGATCTTTGAAAATCCTTCTACAAACCTTCTATAATACCCGGCAAGTCCAAGAAAACTGCGCACCTCCTTCACATTCTGGGGCTGTGTCCATTTAGCCACCGCTTCAATCTTTTGGGGATCAACCATAACCCCATTTTTATTGATCACGTGGCCTAAGAAAGCCACTTCCTTTATCCAGAATTCACACTTAGACAGTTTATCATAAAGCTGATGTTGTCTAAGGATCGACAAGGAAATCCGTAGATGTTCCTCGTGGACTTCTTCATTCGGAGAGTAGATCAAGATGTCGTCGATGAAAACCACCACGAACTTATCCAAGTATTGGTGAAAACATCGGTTCATCAAATCCATAAAGACAGCTGGAGCATTTGTAAGCCCAAAAGGCATCACTACGAACTCGTAATGACCATATCTGGTCCTAAACGCAGTTCTAGGAATGTCCTGCTCCCGAATCCTGAGTTGATGATATCCAGATCTTAAGTCGATCTTGGAGAACACCTTTGCTCCGCAACTGGTCCAACAAGTCATCAATCCTAGGCAAAGGATACTTGTTCTTGATCGTCACCTTATTCAACTCTCGGTAGTCGATACAAAGTCGGAACGATCCGTCCTTCTTTTTGACGAATAATACCGGAGCACCCCACGACGATGCACTCGGCCTGACATAACCTTTGTCAAGAAGATCTTCAAGTTGATTCTTCAACTCTTGCATCTCAGCTGGAGCCATCCGATACGGGGATTTGGAAATCTGCGCCGTACCAGGCTCGAGATCAATTGAAAACTCTACGTCACGATTTGGGGGTAATCCTGGAATTTCTTCCGGAAAGACATCTGAAAATTCCCTAACTACAGGAATATCAAGAACCTCATGTCCATCCTTCTCAGGCGAATCCAAGTAGCAAAGGTACCCGACACATCCTTATCGTAGTAGCTTAAACGCAGCCATCGCATTGATCAGCTTGCCATTATCAGCGTCCTTTCGACCTTTGAACTTGCACACGAATTGGCCCCCGGATGACACCGTCACCGTTCTTGAACTGAAGTCGATCACCACCTTGTGACGCGTCAGCCAATCCATACCGAGAATAATGTCGTATGGAGCCATGGCTATGCAGATCAAATCTGCCTCGAATTCCTTACCCTGAATGGTAATCGGAAAGTCGGACAAATGCTTGGTTCCCACCAAACGTTCTCCATTAGGAAGATTAACGACGAAAGGGTCGCACGAATCGTTGCACACTAAGTCTAACTTGCTAACACAGCTATCCGAAATAAAGGAATGCGTAGCACCAGAATCAAACAGAATGCACACTGAAGTAGAGTGAAGGTATAGAGTACCTTGAGTAATCGGAGCGTTGGGTCCATCTGCCTCACGTATCTCGTACAAGCATTGGCCCTGACTTCCAGAAGCAGCTGGGGCCTTTCCCCTGTTCTGAGCAGTCGTCTGCACTGAAGGGCTAGGAGTCTCGGCAGGCTTAAACCTAGGTCGGTTGCTCTGATGAACTGACCCTTGCTGCGACTCTACTCCCTTCTGCTTCCCCTGCTTGCAGAACTTTTGCAGATGACCATCACGTCCACACCCAAAACATGGCCTCCTCTCCTTCCGACACTCAGTGCTCTTATGCCCAGCAGTACCACAGTTATAACACTGAACTGTACTCCTGGTCTGCCCTGACTGCTGAGTCGATCCTCCTTGCGTCATCTCCGTCTTGGCTCTGCCGGATTTGGCGAAGTTAGACGGTGGCGCAGGGCGCTTAAAACCACCTCCCTGGTTCTGATTCTGCATCGACTTCTGTCGGTTGCGCCTCTTGGTCGACTCCTCGAGAGTTACCTCCAGCTTATAGGCACAATCCACATACTGCTCCAAGGTAGAGCATGTGTGATGCACCATTAATGGCTTGATATCCGGGTTCATCCACTCGTGGAAGTACCAGATCTTTTGAGCCTCGCTGGTGATCTCGGCAGTGGCGTACTGTAGAAGATGGTTGAACTTAGATGCCAACTCGGTCACTCTCAGACCATCAGTCTGAGGGTACAAGAACTCTTTATGCTTTTCTTCTCTCATAGCACGAGAGAAAAAACGATCAACCATCTTGGTCTTGAACATCGACCAAGTCAACACTGGGCTCTCAGCCAAACCAGTGCTCTCCCACCACTCGCTAGCCTCCTCCTTCAACTGAAGAGAAGCGATATGGACCTTCTTGGACTCCGTACACTCCACGTTCCTAAACAGCCTCTCCATATGGGAGAACCAATGAGTCACTGCTACTGGCTCCCCTTTCCCGTTATAGCAGTCGGGTCTCATGGAAGTAATGGTCTTAAGAGCGCGACCATAGATGTCCCTCGCCCTAATGGCAGTCTCCTGAATCACAGGGTTTCTGGGTTCCACAACATCAGGAACCGCTGCATGAATAGGCACTTCTTGCGCTTGAGGCGCACTTGGTCTCAAGACATCTGTAATAGCCTGCATCACGATCCCACAGATCGCCTCAACAGCTACAGCGTCAAACAGCGTCGGCGCCTGGGTCTGATCCTGACCTTCACGCCTCTGTTGGACGCGAGACTCAGACTCGTGTTCATCCTGAACACCTCTTCCTGCTGGTCTGGGGTTTTGGCTAGTCCCATCACCGGCTCGAGTCGAATTCCTCGTGCTTCTTGGGTTCACCATCTATTTACCGATCAAATTCCAAGCATTCAATACATTAATATTATGCAATATACTTATGCAATATACCAACGTAAATAAATTACTCAGAATAGATCAACTTGGTATTTTATAGATGAACCTTCGAATTCTTACACAAGTTACACATAAGTTTATCATTCGAGCGTTTGGACAACATTGCTCAAAGATATAAGTGTTTCTCAAAGTACTTGCCGCAATACTGAAATATTACACAAAGTACAACTTGGAAAACTAAGAAACGAACTACTACGATAGGCAACACCACTCCTCCTCAAGGCGTTCCAAAATGTCTCCCATACGACTGGCTACTCGTGTATGGTCTCTTCGGGCTAGGCTCACCATCGAGCTCTGGCGATGGGTTTCGCACCCTGCTTGACCCTGAAGCACATAGTCCTAGCTCAGTCATGGTAAAGTATGGGTCATCTATGACTGGTCCTCCTATTCCAGCCCTCCTCTGAGTACTGGCGATCAGCTCATCCCTCTGACGCTGCTGTTCTGCGGAGATTACCTCGCTCTGGCGGAGAATCTCTTACAGCTCGGATTCCGACCTCCATCTCCATGGAGTAGGGATAGGCTGAGATTCCCTGTCACTTCTCCCAATACCGTACTCGGTATACAGTGCCTCCCAATCAGCTTCTGACATGGGTGCGTACTCTGGCACTGGTGACAATCCTGTACCGGGCTCCTGATTCTGCCCTCCAAGGTCCAACTCTAGATCCTCTTCTGGATCATCCTCTATGGGATCCTCTTCCTTGGGATCCTCTTCCTTGGGATCATCCTCGATGGGATCCTCATCCTCGGAATCATCCTCGATCATATCCTCGTCCTCGACAGGATCTTGCTCAAGCATCTCCTCTTCCTCCTCCTCGTACTCGATCTCCTCGGGAATTGGTCCCAGCAGAAAGTCGTCTTGGTAAACCCCTTGTTCATACCTTGACAACTCGTCTTCCTGCTCCCATTCCTGTACTCCCTCCACCCTTGGTGGCGGCACAGGTACAGGTCTAGGGACCATAGAATTCCTGGCTACAAGGACAACCGACTCGGGGAGAACGTGCTTGACGTCTTCGGGTGGGCTACTCAGGCCTCCAACCTCGAAACATCGCTGAGGTATCGGAAAATCTAGCCTCGGCTGGTCCGACTTGGCGTCTTCTGACCCCCTACCGATAGAAAAGCAAACGCCCATCCTATCGAACAATAAGGAATGAATTAGTCTTTCTAGACATAGAAGCAAGCTTACTATATCAGACTATAAAGAAGACATGACTATGAACGGTGTTTTTAAATTCTTTTCAGAATTAAAATTCAGAGCCCTCTTTAAAGCATTTTCAAAATGAATAAATGGTTTATAAAAATTCCAAACCCGTTTTAAAAACCTGGCTCTGATACCACAACTGTAATACCCCCAAAACTTAAACCTTTTGGAAAGGTATTACCGCCAGTGACTCCAGTGTTCCTTACCGAGATCACCCAAGGCTTTACCAAATAAATACAATTTATGAAATGCAATTGATACACAAAGATCAAGCATTAAATTCCAAAACATAACATTGTCAAGGAAATAAGAGTTACGGGATTACAACCCAATCCCGAATAGGTCAAAACATAGTTTAAACCAAACACAGCGGAAGAATAAGAAAGTACATTACAAACGGAGTTATTGTCCAAAGGATCATAACCTGATTAAAGAAATAATTAAAACATTCAAAAACCACCGCCGACTTCATAGTCCTTCTAATCTTCTGAGCTACTTCTTAACTGATGTGCCGAATCAAACGGATGACACCAGCCAACCATGCAAGGGAAAATATTGGTTGGTTAGTCTAAATGAATAGACTAGCAAGGGAACAAAGCAGAATGGTTCGAAGTAGTTGTATTAGGTTAGACTCTTCGTCCCTCGAATAATAATCGAGTACGCTTGTCAACCACCATACTCCTACTGGAATAGACAAGAGATATGCATAAGAGAAGATTCTGGAAGACTGAATCTTCACAGAAATCAACTCGAAAAGAGACTCCAAGAGAAATGAGTCTTTAAGGAAGAATGACAAATCTGGAAAGTTACAGAATCATTCAACAATGATTAAAAACTGACTGAGATGCTTCGGTTCACGACCAACCTCATCGCCTACAGCGAATCCAGATTGGAAAGAGAACATACTACATTCAAGTCAAGACGAGTTTTCCTAGCTGCACTGAACTTAGCTGCACTACTCGCCCAAGGTGTATTAATTATGTGCGTCAAGGTAGCACTTATCTGATTTAAGTTTCAAAAACACACATCACGTTATAGACTTTTACATGTGTACCCCTCCAATGGGACGACACATCTTAGTATACGTTTCATCGAGAGTGACGTATACCGAAAGGTTTGTGACACCAGCTAAGTGTCCTGTCTCTACACACATGTGTAAGAGACCGATCATGATCATAGAATAGTACCAGATGGGGACGAGCCATCCCGATACCAGATTATAAAGAAACGACTGGACAGAGTCCGAGTAATGTTCCTATCTAATAGTGCTAACTAAACAGTTATAGCACCACAACATTTACAGGATAAATCCACATAAAGGCCCAAAAGGCGATCACAGATAATAGCGTTGTTCTAACAGATATACAACCTATTATATGATTTTCAAAACAGTTTATCAAAACCGTTTCCAGACAAACAGAATATTCATTCCAAATTAATTACTCAGATAAACTACTGATAATTAATGTAAATATGGAACGAATGAGCAAGAGCGAACCACCACTTGCCTTACTCCGCAGAATAGTCTAAAGACGTCACTGGATTCCGGGCTCGACACGGTATAGTTCCGACAGCACAACAACCTTCGAGTCGACCCATAAAAGGAACCCTAAGTTAGATCCGACATAAACATTACGAATCTAAACACGGCGAAAGAACACGAAAGGAAAGACGCCACGACGACAACCGACCAAGCCAAAGCCACGAAGGCATTCTGGGCACTCGCGGCGGTCGCTGTTCTTGGCGGCGGTCACCGTGAAGAACACGGCGGTCGCTGTGAAGAACACGGCGGTCGCCGTGAAGAACACGGCCGACTGAAACGAGAGAAAACTCACCCCAAAACATGAGAGGTTTGGCCTCCTTCGACTTGCTTTGGCTTCTAACCTCCAAGGCTAACCAAAAGCTTCACAAAGGCACTCTGGAAACACACCAAAGCAACACCGGCGAGACCTTCGAATTCCGGCGAAAACACAACTCCGGCGAGAGGCGAATTTGGCAGCGATTCGGGGTTGTAGATGACCCAAAACCCATGCCCAAGCTCGTCTATTTATAGGCAAACCCCAAGGAGTGATCTGCAAACCCTCAGACGCGGCAAACGACTCAACGGCGCGCCTCGAACGACGCCGGCGACCATTGGGCAATGCCCACTGGACAATCACGGCGGGCGCCGTGATTTTTCCTGCGGCGGGCACGCGGTGGTCGCCGTAAATGCGGTGGTCGCCGTCGCTAGGCCTGTCATGGCCAGCTAGAAACTGACACGTTGACTCTTCGGGCCCAACCATGGCGGTCGCCGTTTCTGAACGGCGGTCGCCGTTTCTGAACGGCGGTCGCCGTTTCCCCCTTTTCCCGCCTATTCGGCTTTGAACGAGCATGACGATAAACCGGGATAAAAATTATCGTACGCGAACGACAATTTAAAATTCAAGGCACCTTGTCTGTATATTATTTCACTGAGAAAAATATTACAGATATAGAGCACATTACAGAATATCTCAAGCTACCTGAATTAAATTCGACGTACATAACGGGTACTCGGGAAAATTCCATAATTCCCAAAATAACCTTACAAAAATACGGGATATCACACCGTCCACCATCGCGGGTCGCGTATTTGTATAAAGATGCTTTTATTTCGATGCAATTGTATTTTTACATATAGAGTCGTATGCTAGTTCGTTTCGTACATGTTCGTCGGACCTTCAAGGAAGTTGTCGATGACGTTTTGTATTTCGTGTAAGTTGGTTTCACCCGTATGCTCCGTCGAGTGGGGTTTCACCGTGTGTATGTATGTAGAGCAGGCCTACGACGTGTTCTGTGTATGTGTTAGTCATGACATTATGCCGGGGAGGTAAGCAATATGTTTTATTGCGTAAATGTAATAAGGTGTTATACCTTATGTTTTGTGTAAGGCATGCGGTGTGCCGACGTGCCTGTGTTGTCATCTCCCCGTGTTCCGATCGATCGTGTAATGTAATGTAAGCGCTTTTTTTTTTGCGGATGACAAGATCCAATGTAAATGTTGTTCTGCATTTGTGTTTTTGTAAGGAGGAAGTCTTCGCTTAGTGTCAGATGATGATATGTAAAAGGAAATAGCGATGTACATGCGACAGCATGCGGTATATATGCGACATGTAGCAATGTATATGCGATAGCATGCGATTTGTATGCGACATGTAGTAATGTATATGCGATGTACAAGATTTGTGTGATGTTTTACCTCATTGGTTCAGAAATGGTAGAGTTTTAGATGTGTTGCGTTCCAACTCCTCGGGATCGGTCATCCGTCTTTATCCTTTAGCTGATATGCTCCCTGTCCGACCACTTCGGTGATCAAGTAAGGTCCTTCCCACTGTGGTGCTAGCTTTCCGTCGGATGGGTTCTTAGTGTTCTGGAAAGTTTTCCTGAGGACCCAGTCTCCGACCTTGAATGCCTTGATTCGGACGTTCTTGTTGTAGCTCCTTGCGACTTGTTGTTGGAACCTGACCATCCTGATTCGGGCTTTCTCTCTGATTTTGTCCGCTGTGTCCAGATTGTGTGCTAGCTCGATGTCGTTTTGTTCATTTGTCTGAAGGTTGCAGCGAGCGGTCGGAACCAGTAACTCAGCCGGGATGACCGCCTCACTCCCATAGACGAGAGAGAAAGGCGATTGCCCGGTCGCACTCTTTGGAGTAGTCCTGTCGGACCAGAGAATAAGTGGGAGTTCGTCTGCCCATTTGTCTTTAGCCCCTATGAGGCGTTTCTTGAGGTTATTGATAATGATCTTGTTGCTGGATTCGGCTTGTCCGTTGGATTGCGGATACCGAGGTATGGATGTGACCAACTTGATGTTCCACTGGTCGCAGAAGGTTCGAGTCTTATGACTGATGAATTGGGAGCCATTGTCGCACACGATTTGTGATGGGACGCCAAATCTGCACAAGATATTGCGTTTTACGAATGAAATGACGTGTTGATCTTTTACCTCTCTGTAGGCTTCGGCTTTGATCCATTTAGAGAAGTAGTCCATCATGGCAAGGAAGAAGACTCTTTGACTCGATGCGGGGGGGAGCTTTCCGACGATGTCCATTCCCCATCTCATAAAGGGCCATGGAGCTAGGGTCGGATAGAGGAGCTCCAAAGGCTGATGATGGACGGGTGCGTGCCGCTGACAGGCGTCGCATCTCTTGGTGTATTCCATGGCATCTTTGTTCATCGTTTGCCAATAGTACCCATTTCGTAGGGCTTTTCCCGAGAGGCTTCGTCCGCCGGTGTGATTGCCACACTCCCCTTCGTGCAACGATTATAAGATACGTCCGACTTCTGGAGTCTTGAGGCATCATAGGAGTAGTCCTGTAACAGATCTTTTGTACAAGATGTTATCTACGATATCGTAAGAGAGTGCTTGTACCTTGAGCCTTTTTGCTTCCGTCTTGTCGTTGGGTAGGATACCGTCTTTTAACCATCTAATGTAAGGCATCATCCAGTCGTCATTGGTGTCAACAATGTCTTCTTCTGATCGGTCGCCTATTTCCATGGCGACGAGTTCTTCAAGTGATGTTGTTGACTCGATGGATGTCCTTGGGACGGCTGGCGTGGTGATGTGGGCCAATGGTATGTGTGGAAATTCCTTCGGGTCTAGGACGGATCCCAGATTAGCGAGTGCGTCAGCTTGGGAGTTAAGATCCCTGGGCACCTGTCTGATGTTGAATGTTTGGAATTGTCCGATCAGTTTCTTGACTATCTCCAGGTAGGCTATCATTCTGGTATCCTTGGCACTGTATGACCCTTGTATCTGGTTTACGATCAGCAGAGAGTCGCAAACGACTTCGATCTCTCGGACCCCTAGGTCGCGAGCTAGGATGAGTCCGAATATGAGTGCCTCGTATTCAGCTTCGTTGTTAGTCGTATCCCACTCACATCTGACTGCTTGAGCTATCTTGTCCCCTTGTGGCAATTTTAGAACGACCCCTAGCCCCGATCCTCTGGCATTCGATGCCCCATCTGTGTGGAGCTCCCATGTACTTGCCTCATCCATCGCGGATAATTGTGTTGCTTCTTTTGTGGCTTCTTGCTCTAGGGTTGAACTGAAATCGGCCACAAAGTCGGCTAAGGCTTGCGACTTGATCGCTGTCCTGGGCTCGTACTCGATATCGTAACCACTGAGGTGTATGGCCCATTTGGTCATTCGTCCTGTGAACTCAGGTTTCCTCATGATAGCTCTCATGGGATGATTAGTGCGAACAGTAATAGTATGGGATTCGAAATAGGGTTTGAGTTTGTTCGAAGCCATTACCAGTGATAGCACGAACTTTTCAAGTGACGAATACCTTGTTTCGGCTGGTAACAGCGTCCGACTGACGTAATATATTGGCGACTGTTTGCCATCCTCCTCCCTGATCAGTACTGCGCTTACGGCTGATTCTGACACTACAAGATAAAGAAATAAGGGCTCGTCGCCTTTAGGTTTGGTCAGTAACATGGGACTGGCCAGGTACTCTTTGAGGTTTTGGAACGCTGCTTCGTGTTCTTCCGTCCATTGAAAGGACTTGTTCTTCTTGAGTGCGTCGTGGAAGGGTTTGCATTTGTCGGATGATTTGGAGATGAATCTGCTCAGAGCTGCTATCCGACCTGTGAGCTTCTGTACATCTTTGACGCATCGGGGGGATCGAAGGTTGATGAGAGCCTTGATCTGTTCTGGGCTAGCCTCTACTCCTCTTTGTGCCACCATGTATCCTAAGAACTTCCCTGACAACACTCCGAAGGAGCATTTAGTAGGGTTTAGTTTCATGTTGTACCTTTTGAGCACCTCGAAGTTGTCGCGTATGTGGTCTATGTGATCTTCTTTCTTTTTGGACTTGACCAACATGTCATCGATGTAGACTTCCATCGTGTCTCCGATTTGGTCTTTGAACATTTTGTTGACTAGTCGTTGATACGTAGCCCCTGCATTTTTCAGACCAAAGGGCATTACTCGGTAACAATAGATACCTTGGCTGGTGATGAACGTTGTTTTTTCTTGATCGTCGGGTTCCATAAGGATTTGATTGTAACCGCTGAAAGCGTCCATGAAGGTAAGCATTTCGTGCCCCACTGTGGCATCGACCATGGCGTCGATATGGGGTGAAGGGAACGAGTCCTTGGGACAAGCCTTGTTGAGGTCTGTGAAGTCGATGCAGACTCTCCATTTGCCGTTCTTTTTCTAGACTATGACCACGTTGGCTAGCCATTCAGGATAGTAGACCTCCCTATTCTTTCATGTTTCCAATAAGCTCTTGACTTCGTCGTCGACTATCTTGTTCCGCTCGGGGCTGAACTTCCTGCGTTTTTGCTTGACAGGGGGATGAGATGGATCCACATTTAATTTATGAGTAGTAACGTTTGGAGATATTCCGACCATATCCTCATGCGACCATGCGAAATAGTCAGCATTGGCCCTGAGAAAGTCAAGAAGTTGTTGTCTGGTCGAATCGTCCATGTCCGACCCGACCCTTACCGTTTGGTTTGGCTTTGAAGGGTCTAGTGCGATTTCATCGAGTTTTTCCATTTCTGGTTTGACGTACCGACTAGGCCCTTCGCCGCTCTGTGGTTGCTATGCGGTCTTGTGTTCGACTGCGCTCTTCATGGAAGCGACGTAGCATTCTTTTGCGGTCCTTTGATCTCCTTTGATCTCTTGGACTCCCCATTCAGTGGGGAATTTGATGACTTGATGATACGTTGAAGGTACTGCCTTCATAGCGTGTATCCATGGCCTGCCAAGAATACAATTATAGGGAGACGGACAGTCTAGGACTAAGAATTTCACCTGTTGGTTGATTCCTCCAGCATATGTGGTTAGAATGATTTCACCAGTCGTATGCTTAACCTCACCACTGAACCCGACCAGTGGGGTCGACTTCTTGATTAGGTCGTTCTCAGTCAGACCCATTTCTTTAAGAGCGTCAAGGGTCAAGAGGTTTGTCGAACTCCCTGTATCGATTAGTACTCTCCGTATTAAACAATTATCAATAGACAAAGAGATTACCAGACCATCGTGGTGACTATCCGACCCGTCGGAATCGGATTCGTCGAATGTGACCGTCAGAAGGTCAGATGTCCTCCTTGGCTTGAATTCCGATGCCTCGGGCTTGTCGCCCTTGTTTTCCCTAGCGTGTCGCTTAGCCGCGGAGTATGTGTTTCCACATATATCTGATCCACCTGAAATGGTATTGACAACTTTTGTATGGACGGGAGATGGGGGTTTGTTCTGTTTTACCTGATCTCGACGTTCCATGGTGGCCTTTGCCCGCTCCGAGATTACGTCGCGCAGGAGCCCCTGTGAGAGCATCCAAGCGACTTCCTTCCGCAGGGCGATGCACTCGTCGGTCGAATGACCGTGGTCGCCGTGGAATTCGCACCATCGACTCATGTCCTTCTTAACATCCGGTCGGTCGCTCTTTCGGGGCCATCTTACCTCTTTTCCGTATTTGTCGAAACTCTTGACGAGCTTCGACACGGAAACATTGAAATTATAAGACTGGACCCTAGGAGGCAACGCCGGACCGTCTCTCCATTCATGTGACCTGTCTTGAAAAGAGTTTACCTTATTTGGTTCATTTCGATTACGAGAATAGGGATGAGATCGTCTGTCTCAACGGTTGTTGAGGGGATTTTTACGGTCGGATGGATCGGGTCCGCGTGAGGCTTTACGCGACTCTCGGTCTTCTTCAAATCTTACCTCGGCCATGGTTTTGGCTTGGACATCTTCAAAACTTTTACACGGGTACTTGGTAATCTCGTCGTAGAGATTGTTGTCTTTGACCAGACCTTGTCGGAAGGCCTCAATGGAGGTTGTGACGTCGCAGTGGGGGATCGACACTTTTTCCTTATTGTACCTGTTAAGATAATTCCGAAGGGGTTCGTTATACCTTTGTGTGACTCGGTAGAGGTCGCTTGATTGTCTTTCGAGCCTTCGACTGCTAGCAAATTGACTCTTGAAAGAGTTGACCAGATCCGCAAAGAATGTAATCATTCCTTGAGGCAAACGCATAAACCACGTTAGTGCGGGACCTGCGAGGGTTGTGCCAAAGCTTTTGCACATGACAGCCTCGCGGCTCTCCCTTGAAACAGATGCGGCCATTTGTTTTTGTTTATAGAGAGAGATATGGTCATCTGGATCGGTGGTGCCGTCGAACGTCGCCATGTTGGGGAGATGGAACTTCTTGGGGATCTCGACCCTTGCGATTTCTTCGACGAACGGGGATTCTTCGAATCCGCCGGCCGTTTCCCTCTCGATTGGTTGCGGGACTCCTGGGAGCCTGTTGAAGCGATCGTCGATCGTCTTCATGTGTCTGTCGAGCATCTGCTGGAAAAGAGCCAGGACATCTGGTGGATTGGTAACCTACGGTTCGTCGATTCAGGCCCCAGCAGACCCGATCGGCGTGGAAAAGGTGACATGGTTAGTCGAAAATGGACTAGTGAAAGGAGTTCGAGACATACCCTCAGTGTGTCCGGGACGTCGTATGCTCGGAGGCGTCGGCTCGATATTGTCCATGTCGAGGCGTGTTCGGACGCCGCCGTGGACGGGCACGTTCCTAGATCCTAAAGCCACTGACTGTACCTGCGACTTAAGAGACTCATTTTCATGGGTTAGTTGCGCGATCTCGGCTTCGGATTGGGTTGACAAAGCGGCTAGGGCCTCGGTCTTTTGGCATTGATGGGCTAGTTCCTCTTAAAGGGTGGCCATTTTTTGGGAAAGTTCTTGGAAATGGGTTGGAGTAAGATTTTCGATTGTGATTACTGCATCTTGGGTTCTGTCTTCGAGACGTGGTTCTTGGTTGTCGGTAGGTGGGTCAATAGTCATGGTTGGAAAGTTTCGGAAGGGTGATCGGCAAGTTGCCCCACGGTGGGCGCCAAATTGTTTTGGGGCGAAAGGATCGGACGACCTAAATCACCTTAGACGGGGTAACTAGTCGATTGGGTGATAGAGAACAATCCAAACCAAGCAGATAATTGACAAGCAAAGGATAAATGTAGAATAGTGAGATGATTTTATTAGATAATGTATTGATCGGATCGAATCGAGATACAACTTATCGTAATTTAGACCGAGTGGTCGTGTAGGACTCGACCGATGACTTTTAGGTGGCGACCGATGGAGAGTAAGCACAGATGATTGCTAGAGAGCTAAGCGGGCAGCGTAAGTGTTGTTCTGAATCGTTTGTGAGTTAGGATGCTTGTGTGTCTAGCGTTAATGTGTTCGTATCCTCTTATCTTCTTCGTCGTCCAAATATGGTAAGTTCTTTTTCATTGTGACCGTTGTGTTTTTCTAATATCTTCGTCTTCAATGCCGGGAGCAATGGCAAGGATTATGCCATTTAATTGCTGCAATTATAGTGGTTTGAATGCTGTGGACGTTGCGTGATCTGGGCATTAAATGTATGGCGAGATTCTCGCGATCCTGTCGGAGGGCATTCGACCAGAGAAGCCTTGTCACCTCCTCTGGGCCTTCTCCTTTGTTCTTCCGATCTGCAATGGGCTTGGGCTCGGTTCACTTGATCCATCTTCTCCGGGGATGCCAGGCCCAACACTAACCATGCTCGTGATTATGCTAGTGGCGTGCAGGATGTGCACCGCCGTGAGATTAGGGTTCCGGGAGGGAACCGCCAGGATGACAGCCTAAAACGGTGGAGGGCTGCCAGAATGTCCTCTTCGGCTTCGCGTACGGACCGAGCCCTATCACTGCCGTGACAGCGCTCCCGAGCAAGTCATTCTGGGAAGGAGCGTAGCAGCCGGCGTCACCGGTCGCGGTCGTGTGACCACACTTTGCTCTCCAGGGAGGACGTGCACAGAGACCACTCGAGAAGTGCAGATTTTGGTCGGTCTGGAGGACAGAGACGTGATATAGATAGAGGAGAGCGTCGTCTCTTGCGGCTTCTTGATAACAAGGGGGAGTCCCTGGCTAACGCACAAGAGCAGGCTGAATTGAAGCTTGCAAGAATGAAAACAACCCCATTCGCAAACAACCACCACCAGCTAAGTTTTCATCTCCATCTTTCGACATTTATGATGGGAAATCAGATCTTGTTGTTCATGTGGCATCATATTCGCATAAGATGGCGCTCTAGGTTGACAATGATGCGCTGATGTGTAAACTTTTCCCTGCTAGCCTGGGGAATATAGTTGTTACATGGTTTCATGCTTTAGAGCAAGATTCGATTTATTCATGGACTCATCTAGCTAAAAAGTTTGTGTCCTGCTTTATTGCTAATAGCAAGGAGCCTACTACTACAGATGCTTTGCTTGATATAAAAATGCGCAGAGGAGAGGGCTTGAGGCAGTTTGCTTCCAGGTTCATGGATTGTTTTGCTGATATTGAGAATTGTTGTGAGAGGGTTGCTGCTACGACCTTTCGATTAGCACTCCCTTGAGACAATAGGTTGAGAGAGAGCTTGACTCTGAGACTAGTTGGCGGAGCTCAAGAACTTCAGGAGAGAGTCAAGTAATATATCAAGTTGGAGGATGATCAAAAGTCATCTAGAGACAAGGGATCACCATCTCCGCAGGCACGCCTAGATGAGGGCGAAAAGAAGAAAATGGGAAAGGCCAAAGGCAAGGGGATCCCGCCCATTACTGATCGGCGGACAGTGCATATAGTGTTCAAGGAGCTAATTTATCGCATTCTACCCTAGATCAAGGAGAAATCTTTCTTCACTTGGCCACCAAAATTGAGGGGTGACTCTAAAGATCGGGACATGGGAAAGTATTACGCCTTTCATAAAGAGAAAGGGAACCTCACAGGGGAGTGCAAGATGTTCAAAGCAGCGCTAGAGAAATGGGCATCTCAGGGCTTATTGAACGATTTCATTGATTCATGCTTGAGTTCAGGTGGTGATCAGGCAAAGAAAAACCTTCCAGATGATCAACCAGAAGGAAGAAAAGATGCTCAGAGGAAGGTGATACACATGATAGAGTCGACAGTCAAGTAGACTGTAAGTTCCAGACATGATCACAGAAAGCGTTGTCATGCACTAGAGGTCATGAAGAGCGATAGTGCGCCTGCATAGAAGCCAAAAGTTGAAGCAACGCAGCTGCTCACCTTTTCAGATGATGATTTGCTCGAACTTCAGCACCTTCACAACAATCCACTGGTTCTCACCGTCGACATAGGAACTTGCGAGGTACGCGGAATTCTTGTCGATTCTGGCAGCTCTGTGGATCTTATGTTCTTCGATTTATTTAAGAAGTTGGGGAGAAAACAAGAAGATCTAATACCTATCTCTACTCAATTGATGGGTCTTGGTTTTATCCCCGTGTGGCCACTCGGGATGTTGTGTGAGGCGGTCACGATTGGGGGCAAGGCGGTTGAGATAGAGTTTATGGTCGTCAATGTCCCATCATCCTACAACGCCATCTTGGGGAGTCCGTGGCTGCATCAGATGGCGGCCGTGCATTCAACCTTGCACCAGCTTATCGTGTTCCCACACAAGGGGGGGGGGGCGTGGTGCATGTCAAAAGAGATCAAGGAGCAGCTCGTCATTGCTTAGGAGTGAAAGCGAGCAACGTCAACATGGTCCTAACTTCTCCTCAAGTGCTAGACGAGGTGGGAACATCTCCTACAGAAAAGTCAGTCGAAGCCCTGCAAAAAATTAATGTAAGTCCCTCTGAACCTGACAAGTATTTTTTAGTGGGAGCTAACATTTCAGGAGATGAGTTTGAGTTTTTTTCTAGACTCCTAAGAAGAAATCGTGAGGTCTTTTCTTGGACCCCCTACGAGATGCTAGACTTGAACAAGACTCGTCGTCCTCGCCACCATCGTCATCGAAACATCGCGATCATCGCAGCCGGCATCGCGTGCACCCACTCACGAGGCCATCGACCCTTCGTCGCCGTTCCTCGTGGTGTTTGCATCCATTCCTTCGCCGCGTTCTTTTTGAGACACTTTCTATATTTGTTATTATTGCTTATTTTAGATAGTTTCCTTTTGGAATCATTTCTATTTTAGGGTTTGGGCCTTTTGCATGCTTGCATGGGCTAGCCCACTAGGCTCGACTCGGCCCATCCGATGTCTCGCCCTAGTATTTAAGTCAAACTATGTTATTGGTTTTAGTATGTTCAATTTTAATCAAGGTTTCAAGTAGAGTGTTTATCCTCCTTCCCTTGATCGGACGTCACCCTCTATCTTCGCATCCCCATTCCCTCCGCCGCCGACGCTACGACAATTGCTTGAACCTTCAAGCCAAGTCTTCCTTCACATCTCCCTTCCTCTGCAGTCGATGCTACGACACCAAAGACTTGTCTTTTCAAGTCATATATCCCTCATCAAATCGCTTCCTCCATCGCTATCCATTCGCCCCATCAATCGCTTCCATCGCACCTACAATCGCCACCAATTTCGTCTCGTTCGCCATCGACGTCGTCTTCATTGTTGTGACACTCAACGTGACACTCAGCCTCGCCGACACCGCAATCTTCCAGACCACCTCCACCGGGTTCGCTTCGCAGCACCACCGTGTCCATCTTGTCAACCTTTCGTGCAAGACAACGTGACTTCTCGCCCAAGACTAGATCCAAAGGTGTCGCCTTTGACAATTGGCTTGTCATCGGAGGCAAGAACACATCAACTGGTATCAGAGCCCAGCAGTCTTGTAAGTCACGAACTCAAGTTTGCATCTTGTTCACAAAATTTTTTCTTGACCCCCATCGTTTGTTTTCATACGATCTTGAGAAAAACCAAAGTTTCCATATTTGCATCACCTAATCGGTTTCTACAAGACAATATCTTGGCCAAATTTTTTTTCCTTGCTCCCTCAGTTTTGGTGTGTTAGGTAATTTGTTATCTTGCATGCTCGAATATTTTGTTTCCTTGTTTCACGTGTGGATAGAGTTTCCTTGTTTGCTAGATTTTGCTTTTTAGTTAAGTTAGCCGAATTTCCTTCTATAAGATATCATATCAAATCTTATCTTCTCTCTCCTATCTCTAAAGATCACACTTGTGATATTCTTGTTACTTAGGCCATTTTCTTTTGTTTCTTTTTGCAAATACGAAAAGATCAAAAGATAAGATCTCGGATATTATAATAAAAAAAAGATATTCAAAAAAAAAAAAGTTTCCAAAGTTAGGTAAAGCCAAAATAAGGCAACCCTAACCCACTCGACTCGATCTAAGCTCATCTTCTCAACCCCTCCGCCGTCTAGGTCAAGCTTCCTAGAAGGTGATTTCTTGCTAATTAGGTTACTTTGTTTACGTTTATTTTAGGGTTTCAATTTGTTCTTGTTTGTTTGATTGCAACTTGCTTGATACACCATCACTTGTGCAAGCCAAGTCGCCCTCACGACAAGCCAAACTAGCCCTGCCTACGTGAACTTTGTGACTTGACTAGTGATTTTCTTGGTTGTTGTTCTTTGTTGTCTTTTGGTTCATTTTTACTCTCATATCTGGCCATATTGTTATAGGTAGCATGCCAGTTGGACACAGTAAAGACAAACTTGGAGTCGACAATACCAACCCAAATTCACTGTCGTTGGGTCTACCCTAGGACCAACCACCGATTGACCCCCCACAACAAGAACCCATCATGGAGTTGTCCGAGGAGCAACGAGAGATCCAAGCTCTTCGTCAACACGTTGCTCAATTTGAAGCCAGAGAACGCGCGACACAACTCGTGCCCACACCAACTCCATTAAGTGCTATGGACGCGCCGGCTCAATCACGCGCCACCGACGCCGGTCCATCAAAGCCAAGAGTAGACAAAGGCAAAGGAATCTTGCCTTCTACATCTCATCATCAACCACAACTCAATCGTATGCAAAGTGTCATCGAGAGTCGCCAAGGCTTCGTTTCGCACACGGACCACTACGTGCCCAAAGCCACACCCGTTGGCTTCGACACCGGCTCCGACAACGACCGCGACGCCGAAGACACTCAAGGTGAGTTTTCTGAACCATACAACTTTGATGATCGCTATGCCTTTAGGAGAACCCAGAGACGAATACCGGGCTCAGCGCCACGCGAAGACCGCCCTCACCGAGCCGAGCAAGCCGACGCGATGCCAAGGAGACCTAGTCGCCGACCAAGTGGGCATACGCAACGCGATGATCAATTGAGGACCCCAACTACCCAGCCACAGAGCCATGATGTACGCGATCATCTTTGACACCAAAGTGTTCGGACGCCGCGTTAGGGATTCGATGGCTACGCATCGATCACACCCAATGTCCACGACGACTTCGACGAGTATGACGACGAGGAGATCGAGGACTCAGGTATGGTCAACCCTAATTTTTTTCACCCCCTCTTGGAGATCCACTTGAATTGCAGGATCACCCTTCGGATTGGATACCTCCACCACATCTCCAGCCCCAAGGAGAACGCGTTCGTGACATTGGCGGCGAGCGTCGCGATGTCTTGCCAAGGGACATTCGCCAAGCCAACTACGACGCCCAACCGCGAAGACGTCGATGCGACGATGCCTATGCGCCAAGGGATGAGTTTGCTCGCGGCGAAGATCACCAAGACCGCGATAGACACCAGGTTGGACGCGATAGACCCCATGGTGTGTGCGCCTACGAGAATCCTCTATACGCCACCGCACCAAACAACGCGTTCAACCAAGCACCTGCCCAGCCTCGATACCAATGACACGAAGTCAAGGTAAAGATCGAGCATTTTTTGGTGAATACAATCCATCTGTTTTTCTTGAATGGGTACAGGCTACGGAGTACACCCTACGCTATTGCCGTGTTCCTCCTGAGGAGCATGTTTATGTCGCGACACTTCACTTTCGAGGAGCAGCCCGAGTGTGGTGGCATCGCTTCGAGGATGACTGCATGCGTCGCCACAGAACACGAGTCACTGAATGGCATCAACTAGTCTACGTCATGACCAAGAAATACGTGCCTCCAGACTATAGGAATCAAATAAGAATGGAAATTGCCATGGCTCGCCAAGGGTCAATGACTCCACTCGAGTTCTTTTCCAAGCTTGAAGACATGTATTACAAGGCCAACATCTCCGTTGCACCATCGACTTTGAGGACGAAGTTCTTGAGTGGCTTGAATACCAACATCCGTGATCAACTCGAGATTTTGCCCATCAAAGATTTGAACACACTCACACATACGACGATGCAACTTCATGCCCAAATCTCTTGCCGAAAGTCTTACACTTTTCCAAGTGGCCAACAGAGGTATTCTTCTAACCCTAGTGGATTGCCTTATACTCATGTTCGCCCTAGTGTCTCTACAACAGCCGCGTCGAGCCAAGCCCCCAAAGCGAAGCCGTCGACGCCAATCTTGATCTGCTCGACGAGAGGCGCGAAGCTTCGGCCATCCAAACGGTTGCGTACCAGTAGAAAATAGCACGGTCCCATGGCAAGAACGTGAAGCCGTGTAGCTTTGAAGTCGGTGACTATGTTCTCTGGAAGGTCCTCACCAAACACTAAGGACCCAACGGAAGGCAAGGTAGGGCCAAACTGGGATGGGCCATATCGAATGATAGCAAGCCCCGACAACGGCTCCTACAAGCTGGAGGATCTTAGCGGCAAAATTTTCCCGCGCACGTGGAACACCTCTAATTTGAAGAAGTTCTACATCTGAGCTGGCGCTAGGCGTGGGGTACTCTTTTCCCTCTTCGTACGGTTTTTTCCCATGAGGTTTTCTTACGGAGAGGTTTTAACGAGGCCTCCGGGTTTTCCCCTAGCAAAACTTCTTTTCGTATTTGAAAACAATTTATGTTGATTGATTTGTTGAAACGTGTCATTTGGAAATTGCAATGCATTTTGATTTAGTTTGATCAATTTGTTTGAACTCCTAAGTACATGAAATGAGCGTGGGTCGTGGCGAGTCAGTAAGTGCTGATATCCATGACCTCCATGGCCAACCATCAAGTCGAGCCGACAAGCGTCGCTCCAATAGCCCGAGCCGGTGAGTGCCGCTCAATTTGGCCGATCGGTGGGCCGTAGCGAGTCAGTGACTGTTGTTCTTCTATGACCACCCCAGATTGCAACTAGCCTGAGTCGGTGAGTGCCGCTCAATAGGCCGTGACGTGGGCCATGGAGGGCCGGTAAGTGTTGCATCTCCATGACCACTCCAGATTAACAACCCAGTGTTCGAGCGAACACCAAGAAAATAGCGCAAATGATGAAACAGCGACCGCACGGCCCGTGCGGTGCCCTCGGCTTTTCAGCCAGTAAATGCAATAGTGACCGTACGGCCGTGCGATGCCCTCGACTTTTCAGCCGGTAAGTGCAGTAGTGATCGCACGACCGTGCGTTTTATCGCACAGGCCGTGTGGTGCTCTCGGCTTTTCAGCCAGTAAAGGCAATAATGACCGCACGACCGTGCGGTGCTCTCGAATTTTTCCGAGAAATACAATCACCGCCCGCACGGCCGTGCGTTTTTACCGCACAGGTCGTGCGGTGCTCTCGGCTTTTCAGCCAAAAACTCGTAGCAAAGACCGCACGGCCATGCATTTTCACCGCATAGGCCGTGCGGTGCTCTAAGCTTTTCACTTTTCAGCCAGAAAAAATTGTGGCGAAGACCGCACGGCCGTGCGGTGCTCTCGGCTTTTTTCCGAGAAAAAGAATCACTGCCCGCACGGTCGTGCGGTGCTCTCGGCTTTTCAGCCAATATATGCCAGCAAAGACTACACTGTCGTGCGTTTTTACAGCACAGACTGTGCAGCGCTCTCGACTTTCCAGCTAGAAATAAAGTATGTCTGTTCCAACTTTCGGTTCATCGGACCCACCACAGCTCTGAAGACCCGATGGGCAAAATGATGAGGGAACCATTATTGGTTAAAAGACAGTTAATGTGCCTATTAAGTGATAGACCCATTAAGAAGGTTACAAGGAAAGTCCACGTAATAAGTACCCTAAAAACCTAGCATCTTCTTCCTTGTTCCTACGTTCTTTTTTTTTGGGCAACCACCATTAGAATTTTGAGAGCTTTTGTCTGATTTGAGCGTCAGAAGGACGTTAGGGGAGATCCAACCCTCTCGTTTTGTGTTCCTGATTGCAGATTCACTAATTAGAGGCATCTGAAGCGTTCTTTGCGAGAATCAACCGCCTCTTCATCGAATCTATTTGTAGTTCAAATTCCTACTACTACATAAACATAATTTTTAAAATAAATATAAACACCTGACAGAATATGTAAAATACAAATGAGATTTCCACCTTATAAAATTAAAGAGTAAATTTATCATTTATCATCCATTTCTAACCCCAAAAACATTAGTGGCAATCTCAACGATTCGATAATTTTATTCTCCCGATTTCGATTCTGCCAACTGCTATGTAAGGGCACAAGATTGGGGAAAATTTCAAGTATTTTTCTAATGTAGGGATTGAATTGTAATAATTTATCAAATAAAATAGTTTTTTGTGTGTTTCCTTTAAAAATATTGAGAGCCAAATGGGCAAACGATAATTCTGCTGCGTGGTCGGTTATGAGGGAGAGAACCACTAGTTGTGTGATCATGGATTCCAGTTTTTAAATTGTAATTTTGACAACTAAGGTATCTTATTCATTTTTTATAGTAAGAATATTTTTTTTGCGGCATGATACTTGGGGGAGATCGTGGGTGCAACGAAGATTGGGAATGCGGGGAAATTGTGTCATTAGTGCCTCTACACTTCTCTTTAGCCCATAATCTCCCTAATCCATTATGTCCACAGTAGTCTTTAAACTTTAAGTTAAATGGCTTTTTCTAGCTTCGGCATTTTCTCTTTTTTTTTCAAAATTTTTGGCTTTTTTTTTGTTTTTGAAACAAGGCAAACAATAGGATTCACCTAATCAGGTGACTGCCCTAAATCATCCGAATGGATGATTTTTACAAATTGAGTTCCAAAGGAATGAAAAGAGGAGTTCAGCTGTAAGAACTCGTATCTGTCTCGAGTAATAGATGAAGTATGGGTAGAGCAGTGACACAGTAACCGTTGAAACTGTTGAAGTGCATGTGACGGAAGGGGATGTGTTGCTAGGAAGTCTGCTGCGCGGTTGGCCTCACGAAAACAATGAAAAACCTGCAGAGAAGGAAAGGAAGATAGAAGACCCCAAATAACCAAAATAATTGAATGAATTTCCCAAGGGATTTTCCATGTCCGTTTGATGGAATTAATGACAACCAAATTATCACCTTCGATAATTAGCTGTGAAATATTGTGCCTAGCAGCAAACTGGATACCAAATAAAGCCGCTAGAGCCTCAGTACGTATAATCGAAGTAGATGGGATTTCTTCTCGGTGGAAAAATAAAGTGTTTGCATTGTGGTCTCGTAGAACGTATCCAACATGTGACGAGTTATCTCCCTTCTTGGATCCATCAAAGTTTAATTTGATCCAATGTTCTGGTAGTTTCTTCCAAACGCGATTGGTAGTTAGTGCACGGTTTCGTTTGATCGAGGCATGTGTTACAGTTGTATTAGACGCTATCCAGTCTTGGTAAGAAATCCAGGCCTTGTCAGAAGGGGAGGATTGTTGGTAGGTACTGGAGGAATGGAAGAGAATGTTATTCCGATGATTCCAAATGCTCCACCATAGGAAAAGTAACGGGACATGGTTTTGATTTGATTGTCGGAAATATTCAAAGTTAGAGTGAAAATCCAAGCTAGTTTGTAAAAAGAAGGATGTTTGAAGGTTCGATTCAAGGTTGGAGATCATGAATTGAGTAAAAGGGCAAGTAAAGAAGAGATTATTAGTGTCCTCGTCATTGTTCTGGCATAGTTGGCAAGTTGAATAGACAGAGTGATAGTGCCGATTGAGACGTTCGGTGGTGGGAAGTCAATCACGAAGCGTTTTTCACAGACATGTTTTGATTTTGGGTGGAATATTTAATTTCCAAAGCCAAGAGTAAGGTTGCTAAGTAAGATTGAACAAAGCGTTATGGTTAAGCTGATGCGTGGATGAGACACTAAATTGACCATCAGTAGTAAGTCTTCATATAAGACGGTCTTCCGTGGGCACGGCAGAGATGTGAATGTTAAGGATTTTTGTAATGATGTGATGGGGAAGTAACCTTTGTAGGCGAGGGACGTCCCAATGTCGTGTTGGTGTAATAAATTCAGAAACTTTGATATCAGGTGATGTATTGTTATGGAAATATGGGAAGGGGTCACAGTGTGGAATCCAAGAGTCCGACCATAAATTAATAGTTTTACCATTTCCGACTTCCCAGCAATTCCTTTTTTGAAATTGGCACGGAGATGTAGCATACGTGAGAACTGCCAAGATTGCCTCCTTTTGGTGCGGTAAGAGAAAAGGTTAGTGGACGTAAGGTATTTTTCAGTAATGATACGAACCCATAAATTGTTGGTGTCAGTCAGTATTTTCCATAGCAATTTCATTTGATAAGATTTATTCATGTCGTGGGTGGAACAGAAACCGAGGCCACCAGTGGATTTGGATTGACAAATGGAATCCCAAGGGATAAGGGGCTAGTAATTTGCTTGATATTTGTTCCAGAAGAAATCTTTAATGATCCTATCAAACTCATTGCAAATGGTTTTTGGTAAAAAGAAGCTTTGCATCAGGTAGTTAACTTTGGGACATAGGTTTGATTGGATGAGGACACTCCGACCCGCTTCGGATAGGGAATCAACTTTCCATTTAGATAATTGTTTCTTAAGGCTTTGGACGTAGTCAGCAAAGATTGCACTTTTAACACGTCCTCGTACAATAGGGATTCCTAGATATTTTTTCATGGATGTAGTAATAGGGAGATTAAGTATAGCTGTGAGTGAGGATGCTTGCTGGTTGGTAATATTGGATGATGTTTGTATAGAACTTTTATGGAAATTAATGGATAATCCAGAAATACGGGTGGAGGTGTTGAGGATATGTTGAATCTGATGCATATTTTAGAGATTGGCGTCAGCGAAGATAAAAGTGTCATCAGCGAAGGTGAGAGATGAAATGCAAGTTCCATGACGAGTTAAATGGATTCCAACCTTTCTGTTTGACTGTCGAGCTTCGCTGGCTAGGGTAAGTGAGAGGTATTCCATTACAATAATAAAGATGAATGAAGCAATGGGATCTCCTTGACGAATCCCACATTTTGGTTTGAAAACAGGTCCGGGTTCATTATTAACGAGTACATAAAGTGAAGTAGAAGTGATACAGGTCATAAGCTTGGTGATCCATATCGGTGAGAAACCAAATTTGAGTAAAATGGCCTGAATGAAATTCCAGTTGAGTTTGTCGTAGGCCTTTTCCATGTCTAATTTTAGGGCCATCCATCCCTTTCTACCTTTCTTTTTGGTGTGGAAAGAATGAAAGATCTCATGTGCTATAGGAATATTATCTTGAATAGAGCATCCTTCAACAAAAGCTCCTTGGAAAGAGCTAATGAGTCTAGGTAGCAGTAATTTTAATCTATTAGCCATGATTTTAGTAATAATTTTGTACATAGTATTACACAGACTGATAGACCTATAATGATTGATAGTTATTGGGTTATCACTTTTGGGGATAAGAGCTATGAAGGATTGGGCACATTCATATAACATTTGACCAGAATAAAAGAATGATTGAATAGTTGGAACAAGGGATTTATTAACAATAGACCAGTAGCTTTGATAAAACTCAGCAGGAAATCCATCTGGTCCAGGTGTTTTATTGCACGGTAGATCGAAGACCACTTTTTTAATCTCGGCATAGGTCGGTAGGGCTAAAATATGTTGGTTGTCCATTTGGGTGATCATGGGAGAGATGATATTGAGATCATCATCGGAGAGCATGTGGTAGACAGAAGGAGTGAAACGTTCTTGTAGTTCTGTTGAAATCGCTCGTTGAATGGAATAGTGATCCTGAATAAGACATCCATCCTTTGTTTGGAAAGTGTTAATTTTTTGTCGATGCGTGCGTATTTTAACAAGAGATTTATAATATTTAGTGTTTTTGTCGGTGTTCTGAATATGGACAGATTTAGCCCGTTGTTTCCAGAAAGTGTGCTGGTATTCTAAGAGACGGTGATATTTCAAGAGATGATTGTGATATTGAGTATAAGTTCGAGGACAGTTTGTTGATCGGAGCATGGTATCTTGTAGTTCTTGTAGTTTCTTAGCTGTGGCTTTAAGCTGATCAAAATTATTATGATGCTTAGTTCTAGCCCAGGATTTAGAGTATCGTTTAAGGAGTTTTTGTTTCATATAAAACTTGAACATATATGAACCCTTGTTTTTATATTTCCACACTTTCTGGATCATCGATTTATAAGTAGGGTCAGAAAGCCAGGCATTTTCAAATCGGAAAGGATATTTACGAAATAATTGATCCTGGTCCAATTTAAGAGTGATTAAGAAGTGGTAAAAAGTAGTAAAAGGGTGGTGTTGTACCATAATGGAGGAGTAGATATCAGTAAAAGTAGGTTGAATGAGAACACGGTCTAATCGCTCATAAATGGTGTCTGAGTTCGTGGAGGATTTGCGCCAAGTGAATGGAAAACCCGTAAAATTTGTATTATTTAATCCAAATTCATGTAATATAGAATTTAGTCGATTGAATCTGGATTGATTTGGAGTAATTCCCCCAAGTTTGTTTGAGGAAATCAAAATGTCATTAAAATCCCCAATTATAAGGATGGGTTTGGTAGTGCAGAATGAGGATTCCAATGTTTTGCCAGTAATCATCTTTAAGTTCTACCCGACTAGGAGCATATATAAAGAAGATGAGGAAAGTGAAGCTCTGAAGTTAGATTTGTAAGAGGATAGTGTTGGATTCATTATACAGGATAGTAGTATGTTGTAAGGGAACTGTATCATTCAGAAGTAGCCAAAGTCCACCACATGATCCTTGTGCCGGTGATATAGTAAGAGATTTGAAACCGATTTTGCGCATAAATGTTGGAGTGAGAGTATCGTTTGTTTTAGTTTTGGCTAGACATAACATGTCAAGTTGGTTTAATTGTCTTAAGAAAGCAATTTCCGTCCAGAAATAGGGGCGACGGATACCCCTAGAGTTCCAGTAGCCGATTTTCATATTACGTTGGACTATATAGACGGACCTCGTATTTTAAAATGTGGAGTAAGTAATTACTTTTTGTGAAGGGGAGAATTGAGATTTGACGTTGTCCCAGCTATACATACGAGAAATACATCGTATGTCATTGTTCCGTTTTTTATAACGTGACATATGGAAATGTCTACAGTGCATGGTGTAGAACGGATGTAATATGAGGCCATATGTATGAATTGTTGGAGCACATTTGTCATAAAGAGTGTCATGGATATTGTCATCGGTTTGTGTCAAAGAAAAATGTATGGGCCGAGGCCCAGCAGAGCCGGAAAACTGAAACCAAAACTGAACCCAACAAATGTAAGTCCAGAAGTGGACTTTAGTTAAGCTGCTAGGAAAGTGAAGCCCAACAAAATTAAAAATAGAATAAATGAGGCCCATTGCCCCTTTTATTCATCTAAATGTGAGAAATACCCCCAATAAATCCCGTTTAGGATTCTAACCCCTGTTATTTTTTCACGCTCTCTCTCTCCAAACTCACAACTCCTCCGTGGAAGCTACGATGACCTAATATCTCCGATTAAGCTCCTGATCCGGAACCCCAAACCCGACGCGATCGACGAACACGAAGTGAAGCAGTCCACGATCCGCTGAATCCGTTTACTTATCGACGATTAGGGAGAGGAGTAGTTGTTCGCGGCGACAGAGAAATTCACGGTGGAGATGGAATTTGAGGACTAGCTACGGGATTATGTGGTCGAGGAAGGAGACGGGTGTCACAGGGTGTCGTCCAATTTAGAAGAGACAAAATGAGCTTCATAAACATCATCGGGAGCAAACCGAGTCGAAGACTTTGACATCAAATGGCTTGGACGAAACATATTAGGTTACTGATAATGTCATGATCGAGCTCACCATCGCCGACGGTGGTTTTACGCGCCCTTGTTGTTGTCGAATTCACCATCTCGTGGATTCTCTTCCTCAGCACTATCATCTGTTTGTGCACTTGTCTCTCTGATTAGTATGAGTTTCTTCTCCTCATCTCCACTTCAACCTTCAATGGCGTTGTCGCTGCCTTCCTTGGCCGCGTCCATGTGATTTGGAGAGAGAAGGTAGGAATGTTGAGGTTAGCGAAACAACTTCCATTTTCTCGATTTCGGTTGACGATTTGGAAACTTAGATATGGATTTGAACTTCAGTTTCTCGATTTCGTTTTTGCTTTCTGGAATGCTAGATTTGATTGTGTTTTGATTTGGTGTCCATGTGACAGCTTCTCGATTTAGTGTTCATACTTATTGGAATGCTGGCGTCGTCGTTGCCTTTCTCGGCGGTGTTCACGTGATAGTTTCCTGATGTCTTTGCTGGAGCTACTTCATTAAGTTATCAGGGCAGTTCTACAAGCTCTGCAATAGCTTTGGGGGATATTCTGCTTGGAAGCTCTTTAGTGAAGTTACCTCATTGTCTGAAGATGGCGTTGTGGTCTTCATTACATATCAAACTACACTTTTGTATGAAGCCCTTAAATAGTTACAGAAGTTCCAAGTACTATTTGTCTGTAAGTTATAACTGAAAATGATCTTTCTGAAGCTTTAATGAAGCCATGAGTGTTTGTTTTAGGTAAGGCCCACTCCTTCTTTGGAGGTGTATTCCAAACTTTCCAGACCAGAAGGTGTGAGGGAAGGTTCCATGCCCTATGGGTTCTGCCTCAACAACAAGCCCTACCAATTCACCTCTTTCAGACTCATCTCCCATGGAGGTGAATTTGTCGATAAGGGTTCCGATTTCCCGGGTTTTGATAAGCACAGGAGCAAGCAAGTCTGGGAATTAGAGGTTGTTAGATGCCATGGGGATCCTCCTGAGGTGTGGAAGCCTCTTGGTGATGGTGTTATGCTTAGGCCTGGGGTAAATCCTGGCCGTTTTGGCGGTGGCGACAGAGGAGGATTCGGGTCGAATTCTGGTTCCGGTGATGACAATGGATCCAATTCCAAGGATGATTCATGGGGAGGGTCAAATATGGGGAGTAGTTTTCCCACTCCAAAAGAGATCTGTAAAGGGCTAGATAAGTTTGTGATCGGTCAGGAGAAAGCAAAGAAGGTATAGTTTTGCTTCCGCATAGCTCTTCTTGGTTGGTTTAAATAATTCTTTATCATGGAAATGGACTGTCCTTGTTTGGATGGAAAGAAGGTATTATATTTGGAATGAGGTGTCAGTACATGAACTTTGAAATATTAGATATTGCCTTCATGCTGGAGAAGTATGCATTAGAATTAGGCTGCATTTGCCTCACTTGGAACAAACGTCCTAGTTCAGCTTTGTCATTCGTGTTGTACAATGATATGGTACTTCTTTTGATCGCTAGTAGCAAAGGCATTACTTCTATAGATAAATTTTGTTTATCGTGTACATTTTAAGACTCCTTGTTAAATTACATTGTATATACTTGTGCAGGTGCTTTCTGTGGCTATCTACAATCACTATAAGAGAATCTTTTATGAATCCTTGGAGAGGTTAGTATTTTGAGATTTTCAATCTGGATGCCATGAATTTATTTATTTGATGTTCTTGCTTTACCAAATGAGATCTGAAGGATTCACTGAAATGGAAAATGGAAGAGAATTTTGAATGGTTGGCTTTTCGTTTGCATTTTATTGTATGCTCTGTAAACTCACTTTTATTTTTATCGCGCTTTGTATTTTATTCAACTCATATGTGACCTAGAAGGTGCTATAACTCTTAACTAAGATTTGCTTGGCAAAACGATCATACAGATTAATGATCACGGAATTAGCGTTACATATTATATTTTAGATTGGATGTAAGTACACATCTACTGGGTTATATATGCTTCAAGTTGGGTGTGGGATGAAAATCGTTGCTGAAACGTAAAGGATTCACTTCTTTGGGATATATAGATTTGACACTATGTTCAAATGGTTTGAACCTAAGACAAATGTCTCTGAGGTCGCTGGTTTGTGTCCCGCTCGGTAGTTTATTGGTTTTTAACTCAGGGTTCATGGACTAGTCCGGCTAAAGAATTGGATACCCATGCACGTCCAAAGGGAGATTTGTCATATTTGTTTCTATCTTTTCCCCCACTCTTGACGCGACCTAATTTTGTAGGTCAGAATAACCAATCCATTTTCTACATGAGGATGTGTCATTAGTCATTTATCTTAGCTGGTTTTCTTATTGTCTTTATTGAAATCACTCCCTTTGGCTGTCATGTGGATATTTGTCACAAAATTATTTCTGTCAAAGGTAATGTGTTATCTAGCTGTTGGAAATGTAGGAATTCAGGAGGTAACTGTCGTCAAGATGGTGACAGTAACTGTCGTCAAGATGGTGACAGTAGCTATCGTCAAGATGGTGACAGTTACTGTCACCAACTAGTCTCGATGGCACTTTGAAAGTGTTACCACTTACTAGCCTTGATGCTTTGAAAGCATCACTAATTACTACTCCTGATGACACTTTGAAAGTGCCACTAATTACTAGTCTTGATGACACTTTGAACGTGCATTAACTAGTGGAGATGACACTTCGTATGCCACCAACTAGTGGTGGTGACATTTCAACGAGAATTGTCATCAAAACGAGATTTGTCATCAAAACAATAATTGTCATCACAACTTGACATTAACTAGTTGCGATGACAATATGTGTCATCAACTAGTTGAAATATAGTTTGTATTTGATGACAATTTGTGTTTTGATGACAATATATATCATCAACTAGTTGCGATACAGTTTGTATTTGATGACAGTTTGTGTTTTGATGACAATATGTGTCATCAACTAGTTGCGATACAGTTTGTATTTGATGACAATTTGTGTTTTGATGACAGTATGTGTCATTAACTAGTTGCGATGCAGATTGTATTTGATGACAATGTGTGTTTTGATGACAGTTTGTGTTTTGATGACAGTTTGTGTTTTTTATGACAGTTTGTATTTTGACGACAGTTTGTATTTTGATGACAATTTGTGTTTTGATGACAGTTTGTGTTTTTTATGACAGTTTGTGTTTTGATGACAGTTTGTATTTTGATGAGTTTGTGTTTTTTATGACAGTTTGTGTTTTGATGAGTTTGTGTTTTTTATGACAGTTTGTATTTTGATGACAATTTGTATTTTGATGACAGTTTGTGTTTTTGATGACAATATGTGTCATCAACTAGTTGCGATACAGTTTGTATTTGATGACAGTTTGTGTTTTGATGATAGCATGTGTCATTAACTAGTTGCGATGCAGTTTGTATTTGATGACAGTTTGTGTTTTGATGACAGTTTGTGTTTTTTATGACAGTTTGTGTTTTTGATGACAGTTTGTATTTTGATGACAGTTTGTGTTTTTTATGACAGTTTGTATTTTGATGACAGTTTGTGTTTTGATGACAGTTTCTGTTTTTGATGACAGTTTGTGTTTTGATGACAGTTTGTGTTTTTTATGACAGTTTGTGTTTTGATGACAGTTTGTGTTTTGATGACAGTTTGTGTTTTTTATGACAGTTTGTGTTTTGATGACAATTTGTGTTTTTGATGACAGTTTGTGTTTTTGATGACAGTTTGTATTTTGATGACAGTTTGTGTTTTTGATGACAGTTTGTCTTTTGATGACAGTTTGTGTTTTGATGACAGTGATTGTTATCAAAATGATGACAGTTTGTATTTTGATGACAATTTGTGTTTTGATGACAGTTATTGTCATCAAGATGATGAGGTTACCAAAAATATTTATTGGCGGGAAAAATTTCATCGGTTGACCGCCGTTGACCGATCAATGGTCAAATGTGTTAATTTGTTTGACTTATGGTGATGTCATCATTATATAATGATGACATCACCATGGGTCATGTCATTGTGAGTCATGGGTTTGGATGAAGTTTATTGAGGGGTATTTGTCTAATTTTACTATACTAAAAGGGTAATTTAACCTGAATAGAGTTAAAAATAAAGGGTTTTAGATAGAAAAATGTAGTCATTTGCATAACATGAACCTGAAAATTATGTACGCACTATTGCAAAGGAGGAAGAAAAGGTTTCCCCAAGAAGATAAAACAGAGAGATAATCCAAACCTCATCGGAGGGAAATAAGCAGTAGAGCCAGTAAAAGAACAGATCTTAAAATCCAGAAGTAACCAAGGAAACAGAGAAAGTAGTAGCGAAGCAGACTTTGTATTTGAAAACATAGAGCTGGAAATCATCATTCATACCATAATCCCATAGAAGGGAAACAAACACACATCTATATAAGGGAGAAGCATACCACAAGCGGTAAGTTCTAGCCTTCAAACAAAAGATATATAAAAGATTGACACAATAAATAGGACCGGGGAGGGTAACAGTAAGGATATTGCATGCAAAGGAAGTTATTAGGGCTAAAGAGATGTGATGAAAAAAGTAAATTAAATAACGAGTGGAAAAGGCTAGATTTGGAGTATCTATTGACATAGTAGGGGGAGAATCAGAAAGATATGGAGAGGGAAGGTAAATGTTCTGAGAGTAAATGGGTAGATGCAGCATGAAAGACACAGAGGGGAAGAGGAAGTTCGAGACAGAACGGGAGGAGGAGTAGGAAAGAGAAAGATGACGTGGGTGAAGTGGGAGAACGAAAGTCTGCAGAGAGAGAAGGACGAAGGTGTAGATTGAATGCAAAATCCAGAGATTGAGAGGAGACAAGGAAGATTTGGGAGGTAAAGAGGAGAGAAGTAATAGGATGGAGAAGCAGGGAGGAGGAGGGAATGAGGCATAGAAGAAAGTTGGGACAGGTGTCATAATTAGGGGTAATAGTATTGATGAAGGTGTAAGTAATAAGATGACACGTAATGAAAAATTTATGGTTAGGTGGCAAGGTGTGTAGAACATGAGAACGAAGAGGGCAATACAGGGAAGGGGAGGAGATGCAGCAAACTGGGAGATGCTGAGGGAATTAATATGCTTGGAGCGGCAAAATGAACGAGGGGGTTGCAGTTAAAGGGAAAGAAGTGGAGAGAGGAAGAAAGATTCTTATACCTTTCCATGAAATGGTTTGGTATCATCTCCGTAGGGATTATAATATTACACTTAACATCTGATTTTTATCCTTATTTAGGTCGTATTTTGAATGAAAGTTATTGGTGAGAAAATCTGGCTTTGATTACTATTTCGAAGAGACAACTTGAGAATCATTCGAATATTACTCTTTTATGTCTTGAGTTTTGTACCACATGATAAAATATCTCCTTATCTTACAGATTTCTCACTTAATGTCACATTGATGTTGTCATATTGTTAGTGATGTTGTCACATTGATTTTCTCTTCACAATTATCTGTAGACTTACTTGACCGTTTAATATTAGTATATTTATGTGATAGTTAGACTTACTTGTCAGTGATGTTTGTCAGTGATTGATACGATCCGAGGGGCTCGGATCTCGTCTGAAGCCGGATCTAGGTAGGAAATGGTCTCGGATCCTTCTCTTGGTAACCGGATAAGTACGAACCACCGGGAAGGATGGTCTGCGGCTCTCTTATGCTCGCTTGGACAATGGTGGGGCGAGAGTGAAGGTTGTATTTGTGAACCGTGACGTGGTTCAATCGGGTCTAACCAGTTTTGTGACGCCGAGGCCTAAGGGGAGGAGTTCAACTCAACTACAAAGCTTAGGCATAAATTTCAACGTAACTAAACGATTACAAGTGAAGGCTATATATAGCCAAAATAGTGCACGGCCTTAATGAGCCTTTTTTTAACCTAATGGGCCGAGTCCATACGCAGATGGGCTCGCATACCAAAACATGAATTAAGCTAAATATAGTAACTACTAAATAAGGAACTACTAAAAATGGAAAATACTGAAATACATAGATAAGCTGATTAAATAGGCTTGTCGGATGCCACGGGGGACGCCACGGTCTTGGTCTTCGGCGGCTCGCCGAAGCCTGGTTCAGGACTAGCCAGGAGTGCATCAATCTCCCTCCCTTAGAATCGAAGCATCCCCGCTTCGAGCTGGGTGGGGCTAGGGAGAACAAGAGCTCGACAGCCAGCGAGAGTGCGGCGTCGTAGTAGGGCTCGGGTCCGGCTCTCGGCATCACAAATATCAGCAAGAATGGTTCGGATGCGAGAGCGGGCTTGGGTGCCTTGGTCATCATCATCGCGTGGAAGCCCGGATCTGGAGTCGACAACCTAGGAAGGGCCGGCGTAGGCACGTCAGGCTTGCGCACGGGCATGGAAGCATCAGGCTCGGAAGCGGGGCTCGGATCTCGTCTGAAGCCGGATCTAGGTAGAAAATGGTCTCGGATCCTTCTCTTGGTAACCGGATAAGTACAAACCACCGGGAAGGATGGTCTGCGGCTCTCTTATGCTCGCTTGGACGAGGGTGGGGCGAGAGTGAATATTGTATTTGTGAACTCTGACGTGGTTCAATCGGGTCTAACCAGTTTTGTGACGCCGAGGCCTAAGGGGAGGAGTTCAACTCAACTACGAAGCTTAGGCATAAATTTCAACGTAACTAAAACGATTACAAGTGAAGGCTATATATAGCCAAAGTAGTGCACGGCCTTTATGGGCCTTTTTTTAACCTAATGAGCTGAGTTCGTACACAGATGGGCTCGCACACCAAAACAAGAATTAAGCTAAATATAGTAACTACTAAATAAGGAACTACTAAAAATTGAAAGTATTGAAATACATAGAAAAGCTAATTAAATAGGCTTGTCGGATGCCACGGGGGACGCCACGGTCTTGGTCTTCGGCGGCTCGCCGAAGCCTGGTTCAGGACTAGCCAGGAGCGCATCAGTGATGTTGTCATGAAGTGTGTTGGTGATGTTTGCCAGTGATGTTGTCACGAAGTGTTAGAAAAGAGAAGAAGTCTTGGGAACTTCGATTGATGATTGGTCAAAAAAGAAAATAAGATATTCTAATGTCTTGGGCCGTAAAGATGAATATTTAGATACAATTTTACAAAGTCTTATTTATGGAAACTATATCTTTTGATATTTAGATTAAAGGTGTCTTGTATTTATGGAAATAAGATTAAGTTTGAACAAGATCTTTAGTTGGCATGTGTTGGCCGAACTTAAAGATAGAAAGTGGAGATCTTATCCTAGGACTATAAATACTAGATGTCTAGCATAAGGCTATGTACGCAATTCCATAGATTACGAAGAAGAAAAGAAAGAGAGAAGACCAAGATACGAACTTTAGTGTTGAGTTGTACTTAGGTTGTTACATTTCAATCACTTTCTTAGAAGTCTAGGTGATCTAGGAACTGTGTGAGACTAGATTTGATACATTTACTTGCTTGATTGTTTGTAATTGAATAAGAACATAAGTAGACGTTTAAAATCCTACTATGTTAACGACCTAGAGTAGAGATTTTTCTTGATCAACTTGTTGGTTGATTATGTTTCCTCTATAAGAAATTGCGTTGTTACCTTAAACTATTATTCATACATTTCTACTACAGAAGAAATTGTTTTTATGTTCCCTGACTAATACACAATAACTCAATAATTGGTATCAGAGCTAGATGCTCTACATTGTGTTACTCACATTTGACAGATAATGATGATTTCCTCTACGAGTCATGAAGTTTGATTTGGGAAAACCAAGCCACCACTTCTTCTCTTGGAAAATATAATAATATCAACAATGGAAGACCTTGTTCAGGGTGTGGTTGAAAAGTAATGACTATCAAGCTTGGTTTTCCATTGAGAATGGTTATTTTAATGTTGTAGCTGAAGTCCTTGCTGGTACCAAAGAATGCGGTTCATATGACTACAAGGGCATGTAAAGGAACTCCAAGGCTTGTATGCTTATGAACAATGCCCTTGGCCATGAAGATGTTGCCAAGCTTATGTCTTGCGCCTACTGTAAAAGACAAATGGGCTGCTTTAAAATAGATGTACATGGTTAGCTCTAACCTACAAGAAGGCCATCAATTTAAAGCCAAACGAGACTTCTACAACTTTGTTGTGCTTGAAGGAGAAATAGTCTCATCGTATCAATCTCTCTTTGAGGCAATCACCATTCGCCTTAGAGAACATGGTGTTGATGACCAAGAAGTGCAACCAAGGGAGCCATCATCAAAGGTTTAACTCCTAAACACAAACTCACAAAATATCTCTTGAAGGAGAATCCAAATACTCTGTCGTTAACCCTTTATGACAACTTTGGTAAGATCAAACAATATGGGGCACGAGACCGACAAGCCAAGGTGAAACCAATAAGGGAATAACACTCAAAGTTAAGAAAACTATGCACTTGGTTAAGAATGATGGTGATGAAGAATAGGAGGACGATATGGACTCAAAATTGCTATTAACACTAAGGCCATGTGTGCTCTCTATCAAAATGCCAAATTCCAAGGCCATAGAGGGAACAATGGAGAAAAGAGGGACATCAAGGATGTCACTTGCTCCAACTGTCGTGAAAAGGGAAACTATGCAAAGATTTTCCCCAAAGGTATCATGAAAAAATGCAAATAAAGCTTTTGTTGTTGCTTGTTGTGAAAACTCTAATGATAAACCTGAATCATGGGTTAAGCCCAAGATTTGTGCCATGGGCCTCAAGTTAACAATTGTTGAAGAAGAGGTAAGTCATGTTGCCTTTTCGATTCTATTAAGGACTTTGATAAGAATGCTTTAATTGTGCTTGTTAAGAGAATATTTAAGGGAAAGTATAGAAGTCCAAGAGAAACTTGACTTATCTGAGGAAGAATGTTCATACTTAAATGAATCAATTGGAAAACTCTCTTAGTTCCTCAATTGTTCCTTTGAATTTATGTGTTGACGCTCAAAATGAACTTAAAGCTATAAGTAACCAAAATTCTCCTAGTTCCTCAATTGTTACGATGCGTGCTAACCAAAGTTCTTGTCCATCAGTAACCAATCCTGAATGGGAACTATCACAAGTGAAAGTTAAGGTCCATAAGATTTGTTCTATGATAATGGAACAAAAGGCTAAGCATGATAAGTTGCATTTTGTAGAACCTAGGTATGGTATTAGGTACATATGTGGAGAGGCTAAGGAAAAAGAAAAATAAAAGACCTAAGTGAACAAGAATTAAATGATCTCAAGGATAGAGAACTCCAAACGACTAAGGAGAAATATGCTCACTTAGTAGAGAGGGTAAAAGTACTAGAGAGTGGCCTTAACGAGAACCAAGCCTGGTATACAGGTCAACCCGCTCACAAAAGTTTCATTAAGCAAGCCCAAGGAAACTTCCCAATGTTCCCAACCCATTTAGAGCCAAAGAACGTAAGTTTCCCAACCATAACCCTAAATACCATATGGGTAATTACTATAAGTTGTGTTGGCATTGTGGTACAATGTTCATTTTCAGAGAAATTGTGATAAATTGAAAGCTTTCACTGAGGATCATCGCAGGAGAAAGAACATTGCTAATACTGATGTAGACCTTAATGAATTCTATGATGATAATCCATCATATTACCAGGCTAGTCCGAAGAACAAAAGAGATTATATATCTCACGACTAGGTAAAGCGAAGCTTGCCTAGGTCGTTAAATGTTAACATCTCTTGTGCAGGTTGAAGTGAGGAGGAACAATCAATGGTACGTTGACAATAGATGCTCGTGCCATATGACATGGAACAACACCAACCTTTCCTCAATTCAGCGCTCTGGAGGGAACGTTTCCTTTGGAGATAAAAGACAGAGAGATAGGTTGAACTGGACAAGACAAATTGAATGACCAAATCAAGGTAAGTGATGTAAGATTGGGTAACAAACTTGGTTTTAACATGTTGAGTGTAGCACAACTGTATGATAAAGGAGACAACAAGACCACCTTCACCACTAAAGTACGCTTTGTGAAGGATAGAAAAACCAAGGAAATTGTGCTAAGAGGTAAAAGGTTCAATAATGTCTACATTGTTGACACAGGCTTCAAGCCTAAGAGGGAACTAAGCTTTGTGTCCCTTGGTGATAAGACGGAACTGTGGCATAGCTAGGACATGCTAACTGTTTTGGGCAGATTTTTTGCTAGGACACGATCCTCTTGGATTTTGAAGTATTGGGTCAAGGATTACACGATCAAAGAGAAAAAGCAAGCTTGTTGTAGGTGGTATCGTATTGAATATCGAGAATTGTGTGCGTTTACAAGAATTGGGTACCCTCCTTGTATAAAGGTCCATGGCCTTTCCAAATAGATGTAGGATTACCATAACTACAAGATAAAATCATACTTAGAGCATAAGTAAATAATATAGACAAAATGAATATATTTCCTTGTATAAAATATTTGATCTTATATCTTGTATCTTGGATATTTCCTTATTTGTGAGCTTCGACAGGTCCATTTATCTCCGAATTCAAGTGGTTTTATTTATGGAAGGAAATCTTTCTCGATCACGTCTCCTGGCATGCTCTGTCACGTTTAATTTGCTTTGTCTATGATCGTCATCTTCACATAGTCATCCTTCAACATCAATCCATGGAAACTCATCCGAACGTCTCTAGGAGCTCCATGTGGTCAGGATCCAAGGGTCCTAAAAATAACCCTAAGATGTTTTGCAAGCAAGATATGAGCAAGGGAAACGTCTCCACTATTCTCCTTGGAATTTGGAACCAGCAACACAATTCACAAGATTTTTAATTCTTTTTTTTGAATAATTTTAACAAGAAGTTGTCACCTCCATTTAAGGCAATGCAACCTTTCTCTTCTCTCTATCTCTGCAACTCTATTTTTTTCATAGGTAAAGTCTCCATTTTTCTCTCTTTACTTCATCTTCATCCTCTATGGTTTTTGAAAATTCCCATGCGTCTGAGTCTCACCAATTTAATGATGAACAACCCATTTTTCTCCCAATTCACATCCTCCCCCCTCATTACAGAAGAGATTCTTCAATCATTGACCCTCACCCTTTCTTTAGGGTTGTGGGCTTTCCTGATAATGTCGTCATCACTGTGACAGATGAATTCGTCTTTGTGAACTTCCATGGTAGAGGTTCGATTTTGATGTATGAGTATCCTTATAGGATCATTCATCATCTTCCTTTTTCGCCTCTAGTCTGTTCTTTATTTTCCATCCTTGAGATCAACGTTAGCTATGTCCTCCCGCAAACACGGAGGATTTTCTTTACCCTAGACCGGATCATTCAAACCCATGACATCCCATTCATTCTACAAGACCTTCTTTACTCTTACCTTCTCATCTTATGCGGCCAAGGGAGAGTAATGGGCAAGTCGAGATCTGGCAAGGTTTGTATGGTAATCGATGTGACCAAGAATGATATGGATTGGTCCGACAAGTTCTTCTTTGTGAAGAAGTCTTTACTGGGGCCGAAATGCAATGTGTTGCTCCCCTTATGGAGAAAAGAGGGTAAACTTTGTTTTGATATTTTCTTTTCTTCATCGTGTCATAACACAAATCTCACTCTTGCTTGTTGAAAGTAAATCAAGAAGAGATCCACCCCGTAGCAGAATTAGAGGAGATTACCAAGAGAATCTATACTCTTCCAGCACAAGAAAGGATGTTCACTGAAGTTCCTTTTGAGGAACCCTTGGTACATTTTCAAATCTTCACCTTACTAATGCGTTCAATCTTCATCTCATGTCTGACTTTTGTCGTCGTGTTCTAACAATGATGCGACAAGGTCTAGACACGGAGGTTCTATCGCTAACTAGATCGCCGCCAAGAAGAGGAAGTTGCTCGAAGATTGTTCCTCTTCTGTCGAGCCAATCGCAATCCCTAAGGACTCTTCAAAAGTACCAAATGACCACCCATTTCTAGAAAGAAAGAGAAGATGGTCCCGAAGAAGGTGTCATATTCTTCAAATGTGCTAGACCTACCTGAATGGTCGCTTCCACGATGGTCACACAAGAACGATCTCTTCACTCGGTATAGACCATCTGGCCACCCCTGGTTAAGGATCATTACGATGGGTCAACACATTTGAGATGTTTGGACAAACCCTCGTTATGCTGTGACAGGTAAAACTCATCGATGTGACGTTTATCTTTTTCTAGTGGACGACACCTTGATTTGATAGTCTCATTGATAGGGTCTTCAAGCGACGCTATGTGCGTGGGAATGTGTCAAGGGAATCTCGGCATATACAGATGTCTTGGAGAGCAAATATGAGTTGGAAACGAACACGATAGACTCTTTTTCCTCCTAGAGCTTCGAGTTGTCACAGAGCGTCAAGGCTCAACAAGGGAAAATCAAGATGCTCAAGGATGAGTTTTTTTGTATAGGGGATGAGAAGAAGAACATGACGGAGGAGAATGACCAATTGGTGGTTGAGCTTGACGAAGCGGAGACACACTACTCCTGGCTAGCTCGCGTCGAATCTATGGAGGATTATGCCGGTAGAATGCATGTCGAATGGGATGTCATAGCTTAGAGGGCGGTGCTTCAGGCCATCTAATTATCTCCTCCAATGTTTCTAACATGACTCCAAAGAAAATCAAAGGAGCCGATGATGTCGACAAGGAGGAGGCAGGGCTAGTGGCGAATGAGCATATGCATGATCCTCCGACTTCTTCTTGAATGATGTGGTTTGTCTTTTGAACATTAGTCATTGGCCGCTACATGTAGAGGAGTAGCGATGGATATTAGGCCCACCATTCGTGGTGGTTTGACGATGTTTTTGCACCGCTCAAGGGAACGGGTTTTACATGTATCTCTTACATAACCTGCTTAACTTTATATATCTTGCATGTATGTCTTTTATTCCATTGCAAGTTCTTTAAGACTGAAGCTTCTATTAAAGTAGGAACAGAGCTTGATCGTGCTTGAGAGAAGGTGGCGACAATCGTGATGACGACTCTGCAATCATGGTGACAACGACAAGATCAACGCGGCGAAGATCGTAGTTATGAAGACGTCAATGCCATAACTGTCGTAAAAAATATGTAGTATACTTTGTATGCCGTTTAAGGCATACAGTGTAATGTAAGATGATTTATGCTTTTGAGAATAAATGATAATATATGCATCATTCTGATCAAGGATGATGTCTTAGTATCCGCTATGCTTTCTAATTAATAAGGTTCCATAAAGATAGGCATGCCTTTAAGGAAAAGTTATATATTCTTTTACTTAAGCATTAACATGTTGCCTAGGGAGGATTGTCGATCTTGATGTACAAAGGACTTTCTCGTAAATGCAATGGAAGCATCACGTCATTTAAAGCAAAGGTTGCTATATGGCTATATAGGTGCCTTAAGAGACATAAACAATAGCAAGTATCCTTATAAAAAAAACGAGAGAAATACACTTGTTACTTGGGGTAATTATAGTCTTGTCAAATAATGACAAAAGCGGTTGTGGTGATCGCATCGTTGAAGACGATGATGATTATGACGAACATGTCAAGTAGACGTTTTGATGAGGATGATCAAAATCATAATGCCATGTGAGGTGAAGATGGCCGAGATGATCATTTCAATAGAAACGAAGATGATCATAGAGATCGCGACGATAGAGACAAAGGTGATCCTATAGATCACGTCCATAGAGAAAAAGGTGATCATAGAGATACGTCGATAGATACAAAGATGATTATAGAGATTACATCGACATGGACACAGGTGATCGTAGAGATCTCGTCGACAATGACGTAGGTGATCATTGAGGATGTGTCCATAGAGACGAAGGTAATCGCATAGATCGCGTTGACATGGATGTAGGTGATTGTAGAGATCGGTAGTTGCCAATTTAATGAGGTGAAACCGATTGACAAGATGGCCAAAATGATGGTCCAGTCATAGGCCGTCACGTTGCCCTCGCCTGTAAGGAAAGATTGCGTTAACAGAGAGAAAAGGAATGTTAATTGACTTCTCTAAACCGTTTCTCCGGCCTAGTTAACTTTGGGGTAATTGTTGGGCCAACAATTTTGAAGAGTCGGGTGGGTGGGCCCATTAACTTAGAGACGCAAGAAAGCCCGAAAACAAGGACGGAGACGACGAAGAAAATGCAAGACGTTGAAAGCGGTGGAGAAGATCTCGGGCGACCAACAAACAACCCAACGACTCCCAGAGATCTCGGAATATTTTACCCGACTAATCATGTAATTAGTATAAATCTGATTTGGTCTCTCATGTAACGGACACATTACACTCATTCTTGCAAGCTAGAATACCATTGTACTTTCCTTGACATTAATCGAAGCAAAGAGTCTTTCCTCATCAAGATTTATGTTCGAACATCTAGACGACTAACGACAGAATTATTCAATTCATTGGTCTTCTTGTTCAAAGGAGATAAGCTCGCTCTCATATTTTTTCAGTTTCATTCGTTTATTTGTTAATTGATTTGGATTATTTCGATATTTCGATCTCTTTGTTGTCTAGTTACCCCATTTAAGGCAATTCAAGTCGATTCGATCTTTTTGCCCCAAAACAAGATCGAATTATCGAAATAATCTAAATCAACATATAATGAAATGAATGAAATTAAGAAATAACAAAGACGTACTTATCTTCTCTGAACAAGAAGATTATTGAATCAAATACTTCCGTCGTCAATCGTCGAGATCTCGGACATATAACTTGATGAGAAACTCGTGCTTTGATCAATACAAAAGAGAGTATGCTTGTGCCCTTTTTAGTAAGAATGAATACTATGTACCCTTCAAATAATAAGTCTTGGGGTATTATATTAACAACTAATTATTTGAACAAAAAATCTAGTTAAATTTGGGCGAACGTCGTGTGTAATGTTAGTCGTTCGTTATTCTCTCCACCGGCCTAACGTCTTAGATCCTCTTTGTTTTCTCCACCCATATCTCCAACGCTTCTTTCCCTCGATTCACTAGGACGGCCTGATGGACTTCTGTGGAAATTACAGGCCCAACAATTGCCCTAAAGTTAACTGGGTCGAAAAGCGGTTTGAAGGGGCAATTAACTTTCTTTCATTCTCTTCCCTAATGTAATCTTTACTTGCCGATTTCCTTGCATGCGAGGGTGACGTGGTGGCTTCTGATTGGACCATCGTTTTGGCCGTCTTGTCAATCAGTTTCACCTCTTTAAATTGACAACTACTCGCACTTATCTTTTACGATCTTCTTCTCTCTAAAACATTCTCTCCTTTCAAGGTGAAAATTTGAATTTTTACCGTTGCTTCTTCTTGTTCTCCCATGGAGTCTTCTAGATCCAAGAAGAGCCGGGTCGCATCTTGTAGTTCCAACGAGGAAGATGACGGCTTCACCCCCCTTAAGCTTCTGAGTTTGGAGGACTCCATGGCCGGAACCTTGACCCAGCCGGAATTAGATAGAATCCTCGAAGTTGGGCAATTTCCTCCCGAGATGGTAGCACGTCTTCCACGTCCTCATGATCGCGCAGATTGGCGTCGGGAAGGTTGTATCTGTTTTTTCGAATATCCTTTTAGAATTGGGCACTCTTTCCCCTTTTCAAACCTTGTCCATAAGTTTTTGGCTCTTTAAGTCTTGCCTCTTGCCAAGTCATGCCGTATGCTTGGCGTCTTTTGAGGTTTGTTGATTTGCTAGTTTCCAGTGTCGATGTCGATTTTGATTTTGACGCTTTATGGTATTACGTCTTAGGCCGGTAGATCGCCAATCGCTTTGAATCTCAACGTTAACAACAGTAAATAGAGGTCTCACTTTTTTTTTTTGGAGCGGAAGTCACTTGATGGGGGCGTCAACTTCCTACTGGACAAGTGGAGGACGACAGGTATGGTATCTGTCTTTTCTAGATTTTCGTTGGACACTCCCTTAACCTCTGCTCACGTGTTTCTTGTTTCAATTCCCGATCCAAAAGATTTTGTGAACATCAACTTTCTGACGTCCAACCCTCTTGGCCAGACCAACATGTCGACACCTTCAACCTCTTTGACCAAAGGCACTTGTTCGTTCCTACAGGTATGCGTCTGGGTGGTTTTTGGATTGGTCGTGTTCTTACTGTGTTGTGCTTACCTAACGGCATCTTGTGGCAAGAGGTCTAGCATCCCTCTCGAGAAAGAGTCTTCTGGAACAAAATATCTCGGTTGTGAAGGCATCTACTTCTGCCAAAGTCATCTTCCTTGACTCACCATCATCCAAGACGTCTGGGGCAAAAAGGAAGGCGATTATGGTTGCTGAACCAGTGAGGGTTGACATTGAAGATATGTCTACGTCTGATCTCCTCTACGCCCAAGATCCAATTGCCAAGAAGGAGATCGGGGATCTCTATCCGATTGGCCGCATTGATGAGACGGGCGTCCTGGCTTGAAAGGTAAGTACAAACGCGTGTTTACAAGTTTTTTTATTTGTACATTGAATGTATACATGATCTTTCTTTTTCTATGGAGTCATTTCAGCATGCTTTGGGGGCATTTTGGATGGTGAAGGACTTGAGTGATAGGGAGGATAAGCGTGTTGCTCATGCTGAGGCCCAGCTTACTGCTGCCAATAGTCGCGTGAAGACAGTTGAAAGCAAGCTTGCCCACATTGATAGGAAGTTGTAGGAGGCCCAGGGTGCATCGAAGATCTCGAGACCAGTGTTGAGGAGCTTCAGGTGAAGGATGCTCACATTGCAAGCGACGTCGGCGCCTACTGCTGTCTTAAGTCCCGTATAGAGATGATCGAAGAGTATACTGCAGGGAACCATTCGTCTTTGAGTGTGGACAATGAGAGGGCGAGCATGGAGCTCCTTTATGCTAATGGGAATCCTGGTGTCGAGCTCTTCAAAATCATTGGCTTGGGGTGAAGAGGAGCAGAAAGGCAAAGGTGATCTCGAGATGGACAAGGGCGTGGCCGAGGATATTCCGTAGACGTCTTCCCCTTTGCCAATGGATCAATCATCTTCCCCTATGAATGTTGTCGAGAAGTCAGGTGAATCCTTATTGTTTTAAGGATTGTGTGTCTTAACAATGTTGGTTTATGTCGCGTCGTGTGTTGATGCGTTAAACTCTGTGATACTTGCTTGTGAATGTTGTACCCCATCGTGGAGATGGGATGGATAATGGTATTGGCGACTTGTCTACCATCACGGGTCGCATCTTTAATATGAATGCTTTAGTGGTTGCATACATTGTATGTCGTTTTTTTTTTTTTTTAGGTGGACTCGTTGGTCGTTTCTTGGGTGAATCGTGTAGTTTGGTCACGTAAACTTGTAATTGTAACAGTTAGTTTGTATGACATGTCGTGAAGTTCTGGGGAGGAGTGTATTTGTATTTTTGTAGGATGTGTACCTTCGTAGAATTAGGACAAGTCTCGTAAGGATGTATTTGTATTATTCCTCCACTCCCTGTGTACCGATCGATCGTGTAATGTGTAAGCGCTTTTTATTGTAGTGTTCTTGTGTTGATCAACTTGATTTTGTCTTGAGGCCTCTTGTTGCGTTCCTATCTAAAATGTTGGGAAAAGAAAAGATCAAGGGATGACCGTTAGGTATGAGCCCAACGGCCCTCCGATGCTTAAAAGTAAAGTACAAGATTTAGAAGTGATACAACTTTAGATGGGCCGCGTTCCAGCTTCGTGGGATTGGTTGACCATCTTTTGTCTCGAGTTTATACGCTCCTTGATCGACAATCTCCTTAATGAGATATGGTCCTTCCCATTGGGGTGCGAGTTTTCCATCGATCAGATCTCTAGTATTTTGGATCACTTTTCTCAGGACCCAATCTCCCACATTGAAGACTTTGACGCAGACGTTTTTATTGTAACTCTTGGCGACTTGTTGTTGATACCTTACCATTGGTATCATAGCTTTTTCCCTAATCTCATATGTCGTGTCTAGATTGTGAGACAACTCGATGTCATTCTACTCTAGGGTTTGTAGACCATATCTGGCTGTTGGGAAGAGTAATTCGGCGGGTATGACCACATTGTTTCCATACACTAATGAGAAGGGTGATTGTCCAATCGCGTTCTTCTGGGTGGTCCTGTCGGACCAAAGTATTAAGGGAAGCTAGTCTGCCCATTTTCCTTTTGCCCCTGTGAGACGCTTCTTGAGGTTGTTTATGATGATCTTGTTGTTGGACTCGGTCTGGCCATTAGACTGTAGGTATCGAGGCGTGGACGTGATCACACTAATGTTCCATTGTTTGCAAAAGGATCGTGTCTTGCTACTGATGAATTAGAAATCATTGTCGCATACTATTTTTTATGGTACGCCGAATCTGCACAAGATGTTACATTTTATGAACAAGATGACGTGTTTGTCTTTTATCTCTCAATACGCTTCAGCTTCAATCCATTTAGAAAAGTAATCAGTCATAGCAAGAAAGAGAATGCGTTGCCCTGACACTAGTGGTAATTTTCCGACGATGTCCATTCCCCATCTCATGAATGGTCAGGGTGCTAGTGTTGGATGGAGTAATGCTGATGGTTGGTAAGATATTGGTGCGTGTCGTTGGCAGGAATCACACTTCTTAACATATTATGTTGCATCTCTGTTCATTGTTGGCCAGTAGTACCCTATCCTCAGAGCTTTACCAGACAATCTACGTCCAACGATATGGTTGCCGCATTCTCTATCGTGTAGGGATTGTAGGACGCATTCAACTTCGATTGTTTTTAAGCATTGCATGTATAATCATGTGATAGATCATTTGAACAAGACATTATCTTTTAGATCGAAGGTTAATGCTTGTACCGTTAGACTTTTGGCTTCTCCCTTGTCTGTTGGAAATATGCCATCTTTTAGCCATTTGATGTAAGGTGTGGTCTAATCATCTCGATTGTTTATGATGTCGTCTTCAGTGTTGTCGCCTACTTCTACTGAGACTACTTCTTCTAAGGGTGGATCGTCTGTCTCTCGAGTGTCATCGTCGTTGGTTGTTTTGTGAACTTTGTGGACTGTTGGAGTTGTGATGTGTGCTAGGGGGATGTTGTGGAAGCCGTTAGGGTGAAAGCCCAAACCAAGGTTTGCTAGGGCATTAAGGTCGCGCGGGACTTGTTTGATGGTGAAATTTTGGAATTTCTCTGCCAGTTTTTTGACGACGTCTAGGTAGGCCATCATTATGTCGTCTTTAGCGGCGTATGAGCCTTCTACCTGGTTGACAATTAGAAGAGTATTGCATACTGATGACATCCAATTTGTTACACGTTTAGGACATGCATTTGTGCTTAATCTAGGTTGTTTTATGCATTTTGTGTTGCATTTATAGCTAGTTTCATTGTTTTCTTTGTTATGGAGGTCTACACTAGGAAATGTGTGTTTTTCAGGTATTTTTGGTGGATTTTTGGAGTTGTATATGGATGTTGCTGGAACCTAGGATGTGATCTGAAGGCTAACGGGACGAATCGTGAAGAATTTGGGCCGTAGGCGAACTAAAACAAGAGGCCGTGCGTTTTGGATTGAATTCCCTTCAAGTGACCGTGCGTTCCACCGCACGGCCGTGCAGGCGGTGATTTTTCGCTATTAGGGTGTGCACTTTGCCTGTGCATTTTTTGCACGGCTGTGCGTTTTTCACTTTGCATGTGCGGTTTTCGCACAGGCCGTGCGGTTTCATACATGTAGGATTTTGGTCGTGCGTTTGACCGTGCATTTTTCGCACAGTCAAGGCACAGGCCGTAAGTTTTATCCGGATGACTTTATTTTTAGAATATGTATAAATACTTCGTTTTAGGTTTTTGGATGGATCTTTTGCCACTTTTTCAAACTCTCTAGACCTAGTTGTTTGCCTCCCTTTGAAATATTGCAACTTTCGAGATTGTTCTACTGGATTCAAGACTAAGTTTCTCTTTCTCTTTAATCTTGTTTATGATTTCCATTGTTATTATGATTTCTTTGGTTGATCTTGCAATTATGTGTAGCTAATTTCCATATTTCTAGGGTTGGGGTGATCCCAACTATCCGTAGGTAGACTCGTTTGACATTTGCCTGAATGGAAGTCTGAAATTTTGTTGAATCATTCCTAGATGTTTTATGCCCATATTAGCTTATGTGAATTAGATTCTATTAGGGTCTGCAACCGAGAGGTAAAAACGTTAATAGGTAGTCAGATAGGGTTTGAGACCGAGATGTAATAACTTCTATTAGAATCCTAGGAATTGAACCTTAAATTTTATTATTGCGAGAGCGTCTTAATTTCTCATGTGGATTAATAACTATCATAGAAACCCTAAGATTAGGTTGGATTTAGCAAGTCATGAGAGTGGATGTTAATTCAGTTTGACCTTAGATTCTTAGTGCCCAAAGGGTCTAGATCTTGATTAGCAAGTCGCGAGAGTGAATGTTAATTGAATCTAGGCACATTTAGTATCATTCGAGAGGAATTAGTAATTACCTAAGATAGTTACCTTCAACAAAGACAGACTAAATTCAGACATTTATCTAGTTAAGTCTACTGAAGCATAGTTGTGGGGATCCCTTGCCTTGGAAACTTTCCCTCCATTGATTACAATCATCACTTGCATTTGTTTCTTTATTTTTAGTTATTAGTTCAACAAAAATTCTCATCTTTTGGCTTAGCTTACTGGTTTAAGATATAATCGATACGACATAGTCCTCGTGGGAATGATACTTGAAAAGCTACAGCTGAACACATACGCTTGTGGGTAGGTTTTTGTCCTATCAAGTTTTTGGCGCCGTTGCCGGGGACTATTGCTAGTATCAGTTATTTCCTACAACTGGTTCGACTAAGTCTTTGTTTTATTTTTTATCTTGTTTTTTGTTGCTTTGCTTTCAGACTTGTTTTCTTTAGATGCGAAGAGCCCTGAGCGCTGGTAATCTCAACGACTACGATCCCGAACCTGAGCGTAATTTTCACACTAGAAGAAGACAACAACACGAAGCGAGAGAACAAGCAATGGTTGACAACGGAGTGGAACAAGATCCTGCTTTGGAAGTTCAAGAGCCACGTATGAAGCTTGGTGATTATGTGATGCCAAATCACCTTGGTCCTATTTCTGGTGTGGTCCGACCTTCTGTGTAAGCTCGTAACTTCGAGCTTAAACCTTCCCTGCTCAACATGGTTCAGCAGAATCAGTTTGGAGGTCTACGTTCTAAGATCCCACACCAACATTTGGCTACCTTTATTGAGCTGATGGATACAGTGAAGATCCATGAAGTGTCCCAAGATGCACTTTTCCTATGAGCCTTCTCATTCTCTCTACAAGTCAGGGCCAAAGGTTGGTTCAAGGCCCTACCTCTTTGCTCGATAACAACTTAGGATGAGTTAACAAAGGCATTCCTCAACAAATATTATCCACCAAAGAAGACTGATGAGATGATAAATCAAATTCTTGCATTCAAGATGAAAGATGAAGAGTCTCTTTATGAAGGGTGGGAAACATTCAAGGAATTGCTGAACCTATGCCCCCATCATGGGCAACAAAAGTGGACACTGCCGCATGTCTTCTACAACTTTGTTGACAATTCTATCAGGCTAATCATTGATGCTTCAGCGGGTGGAAAAATCATGAGTATGGAGGTTGATGATGCTTGGGACTTGATTGAGAATACTGCTCAACACTCTCACTATTACAGTGATCCGCGGTCTACTTCAAGTTCCAAGAAGCCTGCAGGGGTGTATGAGGTCAATTCTGAGACACACCAACATGCTCAGATAGATGCTATGGCACAAGAGATCAAGAGGCTGAATCTGTTAGTGCAAAAGTCTCAAGCACAGGGTACAGGGCAATCCACACATGTTGTTTCTAGTGTAGCCTGTTAGTTTTGTGGGGAGGGTGACCATACTATATCATCTTGTCAACTCTTTGCTTCCCAGAATGAGTCTCAAGGAGAAGTGAACTACATGAATAACTTCAACAGAGGCCCTAGGAATGATCCGTATTCCAATACCTATAATCCTGGGTGGAGGAATCATCCAAACTTCTCCTACAAGAATGACGATGCTCAGCAAAGACCACCTCCAGGGTTCCAACCGAGAGTCTCTCAACCGCAAAATCAAGCACCCGCTCAGACTTTTGATAATTCCGCACTTCAGTCTGTGTTAAGGGAAATGGCTAAAATTCAAAGGACCATGGCTTCTCAGTTGGAAGCCCTATCCAAGAAGGCTGACAACTTCGAGAGCTTGCCTAAGAGGATGGACCAATTGGAGAGTCAGTTGGCCCAAATTGCTATGAATGTTCCTAGGCCTGCTGGTCAACTTCCTGGTCAACCTGAAGTCAACCCTAGGGAGCATTACAGGGTTGTCTCTCTGAGTGAAGAAAAACAATTGGATGAGAACAGTCCAAGAGAAAAAGAAGCGATAAAGAATCCTGAGGAGAGACAGCAAGAAGAAGAACCCAAGTATGTTGCTCCCCCGCCATACAAGCCACCTCTGCCTTTTCCTCAGAGAAGGATTCAGATACAGCTGGAGCACCAATTTGTGAAGTTTAAGGAGATGATGAAGAAGCTGTATGTTGACATACCTTTCACAGATGTCCTCACTCAAATGCATGTGTATGCTAAGTTCTTGAGAGAGCATCTGATCAAGAAGAGAAGGCTGGAGGACTATGAGATTGTGGCCTTGACAATGGACTGCGCTGAGAAGATGCCAAAGAAACTACAAGATCCAGGTGAATTCTTTATCCCTTCATATTTTGGCAATCTGACTTATAATTGTCTTTGCGATCTCGGATCTAGTGTCAATATTATGCCTTTGTCAATCTGCAAAGAACTGAAATTGGGTGAGCTTGTTCCATCCAAGATGCGTCTCCTTATGGCTTATAGGTCTGTTACTCATCCTGTGGGCATAATAGAAAATGTTCCTGTAAAAGTGGAAAAGTTTTTCATACCAGGAGATTTTGTGATACTCCCATCATCCTTGGGAGACCATTTTTAGCCACTGCTGAGGCTAATATTGATGTCAAGAATGGGAAACTTTCATTGACAATAGGGGAAGAGAAAATTGAGTATAAATATTTCAAGGACTAATTCCTTGAGATATACAAAGACATTCCACCAGCTCCTATCACAGGTACCTGTTGTAAGATTGAGGTTGATCCCGGGCAAGATGAGATCATATCTAACATTGCACGTCTGCTGGATATGTCTTTGGGAGATCCGGACCACGATGATGGTGAGAATGCTAAGGCAAAGAAAAGGCAAACTCCAAAGAAAAGGAAGAAGGCCAAGACAAAGGTTGAGTTCAAGAGTGGAAATATGGTGTTGTTATCCCATGAAAAATCCAACATGTTTCCAGGTCCTAAGGGGACAAGATGGTCAGGACCATATAGGGTGACTTGAGTTCTGAAAGGTGGGACAGTTGAGTTATGGCATAAGAACTCTGGAAAGTTCAAGGTACAGAGTCGTCGATTGAAGCATGTTGTCACATCTGATTCGATCAAGCAGGGCACCACCGACCCTCTTGATCCGAGTACTTAAAGTTGTTAGAAGGTCAGGCTAAGGACCTTAAACAAGCGCATCTTGGGAGGCAACCCAAGGTATGTATTTCTTCCTTCTTCTAATAATTATTTTGAAAAAAAAAACGAAAAACGTTGTTCGAGAGCACCGCACGGCCTGTGCGGTAAAACGCATGACCGTGCACTCTTGTTCTCGAACTTCATCACTCACTTCGAGAGCGACGCACGGCCTGTGCACTCAAGTGCACGGCCGTGTGGTTTTTCGTTGAAAAAAAAAACATATTTTTGCACAATTCGAGAGCACCGCACGGATGTGCACTAAAAGTGCACAACCGTGCGTTTTTAGTAGCTGTTCGAATTTCAATTTCTTTTTCCACTTCGAGAGCACCGCACGGCCTACGCACTTGAGTGCACAGGCCGTGCATTTTTTTAGCTGAAAAAAAAAGTCGAGAGCAACGCACGGCCTGTGCGGTAAAACGCACAACCGTGCGTTTTTCCCGGAAAAAAAAAACTTTTTTTTCTTTCTCCCTTTCTTTTACCCTACCCTAATCTCTCAACCTCTCTTTTGTCTCTCTCTCACCAACCCCTCTCACTCTCATCTCATCCATCTCCATCGCACCACCCACACCACAATCCAGACCACCGGCGACCTCCACCACCACCGCGGATTTGCGCCACCACGCCCCATTTCCACCTCCTTAGTAGACTTCCTCGGTGAGTTTCTTCTTCCTCTCGTTACTTTCTCTACATTGGGGACAATATAGATTTTATCTTGGGGGGTTCCCTCATTAGTAGATTGACATGTTTTCATTTGCATTTGCATTTAGTGTTAGTTTTCCATGTCTTTTGTTATGTTTACATGCATTGCATTGTTGGATGTTGGATTTGACTCCCTTTGCTTCTTTCCCTCTGGTTGTTTTCCTTGCAATGCATGCTTTATGAGTCCCCTTAACATGTTTTGGTTGTTAATATCGCAATTGCATTATGTGCATGATTATGAGCGCTTGAATGTTTGACATTTGGCTGGAGCATGTAACATTTTATTGAGATGTGTTAGGACCAATACTCTAGACAAACATCCTAGTGAGCTTTTGATCCTTTTATGGACTATAATTTCATGAGTCCTCTTATTTCTCTTGTGTGTGAATCTCTACTTGCTTGCTAACTCTAGAACTTGTATTAATTTTTTTTTTTAGGCTACGCTTATGATTTATGTACATGACATTAATATGATTGAGGCATTATTTCATATTAGCCCTTCATCCTTGACCATCCTATATATGTTTTCCTCTGTTTGAAGCTCATTTGTGCCTTAATTTCCATTTCTTTGGAAGCTCCACAAAAGCATACTGAGCCTAATTGTTCATCCTACCCATTCGGGGATTAAGATAGTTGATTTGTTTTGCTAGAGTGGAATTGAGCCAAGCTTGGAGGAGGTTGCATATGTTAGTGATTGGATGTGATGCTTATATTTTATCTCCTTTCTTTTCCTCCATCTTTCTCTTCAAAAAAAAATCCAAAAAAAAAGAAAAGAAATTGAAGAGGAAGAAGCAAATAAAGAAAAGAAGGAGACAATCAAAGTAGAGCAGAGTTTTGTTGTATGGGTTTGAAGAACAAAATTGGAAGTGAATGATTGTTCTAAGCTTGGTGTCGTCTTGGAATTTGTTTTTCCCGGATTTAGCACCACATGGCCTAAATATATCCATACCTTAATCTTATACCTTGGCCCAATTACAACCCTGAAAAGATCTCATGATTTTTGTTGTGTGCATGATTCCTAGTAGTGGAGATTAAGAACACTTGTGCAAGCCTATGGAAGTTTAGCATTCAAAGTGGATAATTGAGTGAAACACAAACCTAGACACATTAGTGGAGTGACTTATTTCTTTATCCTGGTGAGGTTTGGAGTTGAGGAACTATTTACATTTTTGTCATTGGTTGCAAAGCATGTTATAATAGCACTTGTATTATGTTTGAACTCTCATGATCATTGCTTGTTTGTATATTGGATAGAAACAACCTTAACATATTTTGTGGATTCATTGATTATGTACTTGCTTGAGGACAAGTAAGGGCTAAGCTTGCGGGAATTTGATGACATCCAATTTGTTACACGTTTAGGACATGCATTTGTGCTTAATCTAGGTTGTTTTATGCATTTTGTGTTGCATTTATAGCTAGTTGCATTGTTTTCTTTGTTATGGAGGTCTACACTAGGAAATGTGTGTTTTCAAGTATTTTGGATGGATTTTTGGAGTTGTCTATGGATGTTGCTGGAACCTAGGATGTCATTTGGAGGGTAACGGGATGAACCGTGAAGAATTTGGGCCGTAGGCGAACTAAAACAAGAGGCCGTGCATTTTGGACTGAATTCCCTTCATGTGACCATGCATTCCACCGCATGGCCGTGCAGGCGGTGATTTCTTGCTTTTAGGCTGTGCATTTTGCCTGTGCATTTTTTCGCACGGTTGTGCGTTTTTCACTTTGCTTGTGCGGTTTTCACACAGGCCGTGCGGTTTTCGCACAGGCTGTGCGGTTTCATACCTGTAGGACTTTGGCCGTGCATTTTTTGCACAGTCAAGGCATGGGCCGTGCGTTTTACCCGGATGACTTTATCTTTAGAATATGTATAAATACTTCGTTTTAGGTTTTTGGATTGATCTTTTGCCACTTTTTCTAACTCTCTAGACCTAGTTGAAGGCCTCCCTTTTAAAGATTACAACTTTGGAGATTGTTCTACTGGATTCAAGACTAAGTTTCTCTTTCTCTTTAATCTTCTTTATGATTTCCATTGTTATTATGATTTCTTTGGTTGATCTTGCAATTATGGCTAGCTAATTTCCATATTTCTAGGGTTGGGGTGATCCCAACTATGCGTTGGTAGACTCGTTTGATATTTGCTTGAATGGAAGTCTGAAACTTTGTTGATTCATTCATAGATGCTTTATGCCCATATTAGCTTATGCGAATTGGATCCTATTAGGGTTTGCAACCGAGAGGTAAAAATGTTAATAGGTAGTCAGATAGGGTTTGAGACCGAGAGGTACTAACTTCCATTGGAATCCTAGGACATGAACCTTAGATTTTATTATTGCGAGAGCATCTTAATTTCTCATGTGGATTAATAACTATCATAGAAATCCTAAGATTAGGTTGGATTTAGCAAGTCACGAGAGTTGTTGAATTCCTTAGGTTTTGATAAGTGACAAACATTCAACTAATCTGGGTACTAAGTGTTTCAGGAACAAAGACAGTTGTCTCAGGGAACCAAAGGATCGCGGGGAGGAACAAAGCTCTGTTCATGTGCTTTGTTACCCAGTAAGGAACTGAAGCGACAAACGAGATCGAATCTGCGGATGGAAAGAAGAAATCCAGCGTGACAATTATGGAAACAAATCAAAGAAGAATCACACGGTCAAGGATTGAAGACTTCGGCTGGAAGGATCTAGCCGTTAGAGAAGATTTGGAGAGAGAAGCCTGATTCCTTATCTTAGGGAATCTTTCCTTAGATAAGTGAATTGGAGAGAGAAGAATCATATCTCATCCGATTATATTAATTTCGGGAATTCCTTCCTTGATTAATATAGACGGTTGGGATATTATTCCTCCAGCAAATCCTATCTTCTTATAACCTTATTTGGAAAGATCTTATCTTGTTACAATTAGGGTTTTGTCGTGTTGTATTTATTAGAAGTATGGATTCATTTCTAAGGAACCACGACGACGGAAAACAGAGAGAACGAAAAAGAGAAAGAAAAGAAGTGAGGTGTGTGTAAGTCTTTGAGGGTTGAGTTCGATTCATCATTGTAGAAGAGTCTTCGAGTCTAGCTGGTTGTTTAGAGGTCGAAGTCCAGGATACAAGTGTAATTGAACAAGAAATCAATAAGACAAGTACACGCTTCAAAATCCTCTCAAGCGGAAGCTTGAAGGTAGTGGTTTTTCCTTGAGAAGCTAGTTTTGCTAATCAGGGTTTCCACTATACATCGTGAGTTCGTTCGTTATCTTTCTTGCTGTTTTTAATCCGCTGCAACTTCTGTGGGAACAAAGCTTTTGTTCCCTCAGACGTAACTCTAACGATCCAACAATTGGTATCAGAGCCTGGTGCTCTAGATTGTTCGTTCTTAGTTACAGATTTTGCAGGAAAGATGTCGTCAGGAAATGCCTTGGATGGAGACTCTCGAGAAGGTGACGTAGATGTGGTTCTCATCACTCAAGCCATGAAGAAGATATGGTCTCGAAACAAAGGCATTAAGGGTTCGATCATGGTTCACAATGACATGAATGAGGTTGCCTGCTTCCACTGTTATGACAACGGACACTTCGCCAAAAACTGCCTCAACAAAGCGGCAGGTTCTCCTCAGACCCGGAAAGAGGAACAAGCAAAGGGTGCAAAGTGGGGTGACTACAACTCAGATGATGAAGCATATCCTCTCTCAAAGGATATCTGTTTGATGAGCTCAAAAGATCACAACATATCAGAAGATGGTGCTCATAAATCCGATGAGGAAGCAAGGAAAGGCTCTTGGCACCTTGACAGTGCGTGCTCAAGTCACATGACAGGGAACAGTGAGTGGTTCACCTCTCTTCAGCCAGCCTCAGGGGCATCGATAACTTTTGGAAACAAAAGTAAGGGTGAGGTTTGTGGTATCGGTAAATTAAGACTCTCTAAACACATCACTGTGAATAACGTAAATCTAGTGAATAATCTCAAATTTGACCTGTTTAGTGTGGCTCAACTATGCCAAAACAGAAAAAATAGAGTAGTATTTACCACCGATGATTGTCATGTTGAGTGTCTAAGTACAGGGAAAATCTTACTCAAAGGGATTTGCGACAACAACGTTTACAAGGTCGACCCTGCTTTCATCCCTGACAAGGACCTCTGTCTGTCGTCTATTGCTGGGACAATAGACTTGTGGCACAAACGATTTGGATATGCTAGCCTTCAACTCCTTTCCAAACTTCACAGACAAGAGCTGGTGAACGGTCTCCCTAAGGTTGAAGCTATGAGAAATGATGTGTGTGATGCATGCATCAAAGGAAAACAAGTCAGATCCTCTTTCAAGTCAAAAAGGGATGTAAGTACTACTCGTCCTCTGGAATTAGTCCACATGGATCTTTGTGGGCCAATGTGCACGAAGAGCCGTGGGGGAAATGCATATGTCTTTGTTATTGTTGATGACTATTCCATGTACACATGGACTCTATTTATCTCATCAAAGGATGAAGTGTTCGCTGAGTTTGAGTCCTGGCTTAAGGCAGCCGAAAGGAGCACTGGACATTCCTTGGGGTCTATTCGCACTGATCATGGAATAGAATTCGAGAACTCTCAGTTCTTATCCCTCTGTAGGAGCAGAGGTATTAACCACAACTTCTCTGCTCCCAGGACCCCACAGCAAAACGGGGTTGTGGAAAGGAAGAACAGGACTCTAGAAGACATGACGCGTACCCTCCTCATCTCAAGTGGTCTTCCTAGGAGTTTTTGGGCCGAAGCTCTGAATGCTGCTTGTTACGTTCTGAATAGAGCAACCATTCGTCCTCTCCTGAACAAAACTGCCTATGAGCTTCTTAAGGGAAGGAAACCTAATGTGTCTCATTTGCGCACATTTGGTTGCAAGTGCTTCGTCCACAACAACGGGAAAGATTCTCTTGGGAAGTTCGATCCCAGGAGTGATGAAGGAACTTTTGTAGGATACTCTCAGCAAAGCAAGGCTTACAAAGTATTCAACAAGAGAACCAGAAAGGTAGAGGAAAGCATTCATGTAGTGTTTGATGAATCAGTTATGGCTGGTAACAATGTGCAGGAACAATCAGGCAGTGTTCCCTCCAATACCGAGCTATCCGAAGATGATTTCTTTTAGCTTGTAGAAAGCAATGTCGGTGATGGGACCTCTCAAGATCAAGAAACTCAGAATGATCCTTCAACACCGAGAACTCCCAACTCCGCCAACTCGGATGGAAATGAAGAAAATGCTCACCCACCAGAAACACCTCAGGGGGAACAGAGCCCAAGTCATGGCACAGCGGAGCCCTCTGAGGACAGCTCTACTGCTGACAGAACTGGAGATGTCAGTCCTAATACTGATGAAATTATTGGTGAAAGCTCAAACGCTGGCAACGCCAATTCAGAGGAGTTCGACATCAACAATCTCCAAGTTCTAAACTACCAGCAAAAGTGGGCTCATCCAGTCAAACTAATCGTCACAGACTATAGAAAGGGAGCACCTCAAAGCACTCGCTCTTCCCTACATAAGTTTTGTGCTTTCAATGCTTTTCTCTCTTTACAATAACCTAAAACCGTAGGAGAAGCATTGAAGGATCCTGACTGGATAAACGCCATGCAAGAAGAACTTCATCAGTTCGAAAGGAACAAGGTTTGGCAGTTAGTTCCTCGTCCAAGGAACAGAACAATGATAGGAATCAAATGGGTGTTCAGGAACAAGCTGGATGATCAAGGTCAAGTCACAAGGAACAAAGCAAGGCTGGTGGTGAAAGGTTACAACCAGCAGGAAGGCATCCACTATGATGAGACATTTGCTCCAGTTGCCAGGTTAGAAGCAATAAGACTCCTAATTGCCTATTCCTCTTTCCATGGATTCAAGCTGCAACAGATGGATGTCAAGACCGCCTTCTTGAATGGAGTTCTCAAGAAGGAAGTCTATGTGGAGCAAACTCCCAGCTTTGAGGACACCACCCAACCCGACCATGTCTATATTCTAGACAAAGCTTTGTACGGTCTCAAGCAAGCCCCGAGGGCCTGGTATGAAAGGCTCTCACAGTTTCTTCTGACGCACGGATACGTTCGTGGAAAGGTCGACAAGACATTGTTCCTTCTGAAGGAAGGGAAGCATATTCTGGTGGTACAAGTCTACGTGGATGATATCATCTTTGGCTCTACAGATGATAAACTGGTTCAGAAATTCTCTAAGCTAATGGCCAGTGAATTCGAGATGAGCATGGTTGGAGAACTCAAGTTCTTCTTAGGTCTTCAAGTCTCTCAGGGGGATGAGGGAACCAAAGTGCATCAACAGAAGTATCTAAGGGAATGTGTCAAAAAGTTTGGAATGTCTGACGCAAAACCCTTCACCACTCCCATCTCTCCAAACAACCCAATGGGAAAAGATGAACATGAATAGGGAATTGATCCATCTCTCTACCGAGGAATCATAGGTTCGCTTCTCTATCTCACTGCTAGTAGACCTGATATTATGTACAGTGTATGTCTTTGTGCTCGTTTTCAGGCCGATCCCAAAGAAACACATTTCAAAGCAGTGAAGAGGATTCTGAGATACTTGAAGGGAACAGATGATCTATGTTTGTGGTATCCAAGGGGAGGAAGCCTCGATCTAGTCGGATACACAGATGTTGACTTCGCAGGGAACAAAGTGGATAGAAAATCAACATCAGAAATGGCTCAGTTCCTTGGGCCATGTTTAGTTTCCTGGGGGTCAAAGAAGCAGAACTCCGTCGCTCTATCCACTGCAGAAGCTGAATACATAGCCGCCGCTGCTTGTTGCACACAACTCCTATGGCTTAAACAACAACTCAGCGACTACGGTATTCTTCTTAACTCTATTCCCATTCTCTGTGACAATACCAGTGCCATAAATATCTCCAAGAATCCGGTGCAACACTCACGTACCAAGCACATCGAGATAAGACACCACTTCTTACGTGACTGTGTGGAGAAAGGATTGGTGACAATGGACTTTTGTGGAACTAAGGATCAAATTACTGACATCTTCACCAAGGCTCTAAATAGGGAACCCTTCGAACAGTTCCGTATGGAACTAGGTATGATCTCCCTAAACTAAATGTCTATTTGTTCTGTTCCCTCGATGATTGGCTAAATTACTTGGTAAAGTGTGCAAGGTTAATCATCATGTCCTGATCTGCATCCATTTTCTTGCTCATTAGTTGGAAAACTTGTTTAGACTCATGCTAACACTTCACTTATGTGCAAATTTTCATGCATGATCATCCATGATATCTTGGCTATACATGATTCAGCCTTCTTTCAGCCCAAAAGAGTCAACTTGATGCATTGATCCCTCATTGTAAGCCCAAATGATTGTTGACTCTACAGCCTACCCTAGCCATCATGCTTGATGCTTCCTATGAGCCTCTCTTATCATCCACATCTGGGAGCCTCTCATTCATGATTAAACATTATTAAAAATTCGCGTATATATTTATGTGTGATATTCTTTGTACCCTCTCTGGTAACATTACCCCCGCATCACACTCCTCTACTTTCTCGGAAAGTCGAGAATACGAATTGTCGCCTCTGTGGTCTGTGGATGGGATTTGACAGGTATGATGTGTAATGATGGCTTGCAACTGCTTGAGAAGTGTTCGTGCATAAAAGGTGATGTGGTGGTTGCGTGATGGTTGTTGCGCTTGAGATTTTATGGGCTTTGATGGATTTGGACAGAATCTTTTACAAGATTTATTTTTGGAAAATATCTTTTTGGCTATGATCTTTGGTAAAAGAAGGAAAGAAGAAGATTGAGATCATTATCTTTAATACTTGAAAAGATATGAAAAAGGATTCTTGTGTTTTCTCCCCTCCTATCTATGGCGTTCTCTGCAAAGTTGTCATGTTACTCCCGTGTGCTGTTTCAAAAAAAAAAAAAAACTGGAACACCACAGGGAATACAAAGAGGGGACAAATGAATCTTTCTTCTACCGGCGGTTGGATGCTAGTAAGCCACACAAGAAGCAGTTTGCGTTGCAAAAAAGGTTCTGGTTGGGTCTGAAGGGGAACAGATCTGCGAAGGGTCATGAAGAGTTTGTCTCGCACAATATCGTTGATTGGCAGAACAACAAAGGCGACTTATGGAGGATGTGCATGCTCTAACGGCTACTCATACTCTGAATCCCTCTACAGGCACCAGTGGTACTTGATTCGTCGTTCTCTGGCTAACCAATCCCTCTTTTGTTCCCTAGCACATTTATCCCTTACTGCTTGATTTTCCTTGTCTCTGGCTCATGTGTTTCCATTGACTGGAATGTTGATCATATGTGTTATCTTTGCTTATTTTGTAGTTGTCTTTACATGCAGTCTATGTTTGTGCGTTTCAATCTAATGCAAAAGGGGGTGTTGCTCATCTTGATGTGGTCGTTTTCTCTCTATCTCCTTACCTATGTTTTTGATGATGCCAAAAGGGGGAAAATGACAGGTAGCTTTGGTTGAGGGGGAACAGTACATGGTTTCATATGTTGCTGTGTTGAGGGGGAACTATTATGGTCTTGTGTGGAGAACATTTCCCCATACAACTGTCTTTATCTCGGTTGTGTATGCTTTATTGTCAAGGATGTTTGTCACCATCAAAAAGGGGGAATTTGTTGAATTCCTTAGGTTTTGATAAGTGACAAACATTCAACTAATCTGGGTACTAAGTGTTTCAGGAACAAAGACAGTTGTCTCAGGGAACCAAAGGATCGCGGGGAGGAACAAAGCTTTGTTCATGTTCTTTGTTACCCAGCAAGGAACTGAAGCGACGAACGAGATCGAAGCTGCGGATGGAAAGAAGAAATCCAGCGTGACAATTATGGAAACAAATCAAAGAAGAATCACGCAGTCAAGGATTGAAGACTTCGGTTGGAAGGATCTAGCCGTTGGAGAAGATTTGGAGAGAGAAGCCCAATTCCTTATCTTAGGGAATCTTTCCTTAGATAAGTGAATTGGAGAGAGAAGAATCATATCTCATCCGATTATATTAATTTCGGGAATTCCTTCCTTGATTAATATAGACAGTTGGGATATTATTCCTCCAGCAAATCCTATCTTCTTATAACCTTATTTGGAAAGATCTTATCTTGTTACAATTAGGGTTTTGTCGTGTTGTATTTATTAGAAGTATGGATTCATTTCTAAGGAACCGCGATGATGGAAAACAGAGAGAATGAAAAAGAGAAAGAAAAGAAGTAAGGTGTGTGTAAGTCTTTGAGGGTTGAGTTCGATTCATCGTTGTAGAAGAGTCTTCGAGTCTAGCTGGTTGTTTAGAGGTCGAAGTCCAGGATACAAGTGTAATCGAACAAGAAATCAATAAGACAAGTACACGCTTCAAAATCCTCTCAAACGGAAGCTTGAAGGTAGTGGTTTTTCCTTGAGAAGCTAGTTTTGCTAATCAGGGTTTCCACTATACATCGTGAGTTCATTCGTTATCTTTCTTGTTGTTTTTAATCCGCTGCAACTTATGTGGGAACAAAGCTTTTGTTCCCTCAGACGTAACTCTAACGATCCAACAAGAGTGAATGTTAATTCAATTTGACCTTAGATTCTTAGTGCCCAAAGGGTTTAGATCTTGATTAGCAAGTCGCGAGAGTGGATGTTAATTGAATCTAGGCACATTTACTATCATCTTAGAGGAATTAGTAATTACCTAAGATATTTACCTTCAACAAAGACAGACTAAATTCATACATTTATCTAGTTAAGTCTACTGAAGCATAGTTGTGGGGATCCCTTGGCTTGTAAACTTTGCCTCCATTGATTACAATCATCACTTGCATTTGTTTCTCAATTTTTAGTTATTAGTTCATCAAAAATTCTCATCTTTTGGCTTAGCTTACTGGTTTAAGATACAATCGATACTACATAGTCCTCGTGGGAACGATACTTGAAAAGCTACAACTAAACCCATACGCTTGTGGGTAGGTTTTTGTCCTATCACATACCACTTTGATGTTTTGGATTGCGAGGTCGTGCACAAGTTTTTGTCCGAATATGAGTGCCTCGTACTCTGCATCGTTATTGGTCGCATTCCATTCACATCTTACGGCTTGGGCTATCTTGTCCCCTAGTGGCGATTTTAGTATAACTCCTAGGCCGACTCCTCTTGCATTTGACGCTCCGTCTATATGGAGTTGCCATGTGCCCCTGTCTTCTTCGGATGTTAGCTGAGTGGCCTCCTTCGTGGCTTCTTGTTCCAGTGTTGGACTGAAATCAGCCACAAAGTCTGCTAGAGCTTGAGGTTTGATCATTGTCCTTGGTTCGTATTCGATGTCGAAACCACTCAAGGGTATTGCCCATTTTTCCAATCAACCTGTGAATTCTGGTTTCCTCATGATAGCTTTCATGGGATGGTTAGTCCGTACAGTAATAGCATGCGACTCAAAATAAGGTCTGAGTTTGTTTGATGCCATTACTAAGGCTAGGACTAGTTTTTCAAGTGATGTATACCTGGTCTCTTCTGGTACTAAGGAACGGCTTACATAGTAAATTGGAGATTACTTTCCGTCTTCTTGTCTTTTCAAGACTGCATTTACCGCTGACTCCGATACTGCTAGGTATAGTGGTAGTGGTTCATCGTCTTTTGGTTTTGGTAGTAGTAATGGACTTGCTAGGTATGTCTTCAGGTCTTGAAAGGCTTGTTCGTGTGTTTCCATTCACTCAAATGACTTGTTTTTCTTCAGAGCCTCGTAGAAGAGTTTGCACTTTTTTGAGGATTTAGATATGAACCTGTTGAGCGTTACTATCCGTCCTGTTAGCTTCTAAACGTCTTTGACGCATCTAGGGAATCTCAAGTCGACGATCACTTTGATTTGATCTAGGCTAGCTTCTATTCCTCTTTGAGTTACCATGTATCCTAGGAACTTGCCTGAAGACACTCCACAAGAGCATTTAGTAGGGTTTAATTTCATGTTGTACCTTTTCAATACCTCGAACGCTTCCTTCAGGTGTTCGATGTCATCCTGGGCTGCTTTTGACTTGACCAGCATATCGTCTATGTATACCTCTATAGTGTTCCCAATCTGGTCTTTGAACATCTTGTTACCAATCGTTGGTACGTTGCTCCTGCGTTTTTTAGTTCAGGCATTACATTGTAACAATACGTACCTTGGCTTGTTATGAAAGCCGTTTTTTCTTGATCTTCTAGGTCCATTAGGATCTGGTTGTAGCCACTGAACGCGTCCATGAATGATAGCATTTTGTGGCCTACAGTCGCGTCTGTAATACCCCTCATTTTTGTAAGGGCATTTTGGGTAAATTTCCCAACTCTCGTACTATAGTCGGATCATTTTCAGAGAAGTTCAGACATTCTGTAATACGCTTGATCTCTGTAATAATTCCTTGAGTGGTATAAAATACATTCGACGTATTTTTGGGGCTTAGAATATTTGTTCGGATACAAATATTATTAACCTGGGGTTTAAAACCCATGCCCAACCTTCACCGCCATCGCGGAAAATCTCAGGCGCCGCACGACAGACTTTTTCTTCTCCGTCGGACCTCGAAGGTCGGGTCACCGTTCTTCGTCTGCAGTCGTCCCATCTGGTCGGGGTGACACTCCTGCTTGTTTGGACTATAAAAGGAGGAAGACCTGGAGGGTTGAAGGGCACCCCAACCCGGAATCTCTCTCTCCCTCTCGATTCTCTTGCTCGCCGGAAGATTCAAGCCTCGCCGGATTTTCGAGGAGTCGCTGGAGCTTCCGCCTTTGGTTGTAGCAGTCCCGGAGTTGTGCTTGGTAGGTGCAAGGCAGCCCTCGTCCGAGTTGTCATCGCCGTCGTCGTGAGGAGTCAAAGCCTTCGCCGTTGGGGCCTCGTCGAGTCGTCGCCAGAGCTTGCGAGCCTCGCCGGAGTTCTTGGTCGCCGCCGTGTGCAGACGGGAGGAGGGTGGTGTTGTGCAGGTGTCCGAGAGTGAGAACCCGAGCTCCTCTCCGTCGTCGCCGGTCTCCGCCATCGGGGTCGAGCTCGGTGCCGCTCGCGTTTTGGCTTGGCTATTCGCGGGAGGAAGAAGAAGGGGGGGGCCTTGCCAGCTCTTGTTCGGCCGAGAAGCCCATTAGTCATTTCTGTCCAGATTTAACCCCGAGTTCGATCGAGCGCCTGGCTAGAGCTATCGGAAGCATAGGCCATACTCCCGGAAAGGAGATCATCAGTAGTCGTCTCGTCTAGACCAAGGCAAGTGGCGGTTCGCTCTTGCTTAATCATTCCATGTTCTATTAATTATCAATTATTTTTAATTGTTAATTAAATTGGATTGAACTGTTGTTTTTGTTTGGGAACAGATTTTATAAATAACGTGATTAAAATATGATACTATGATAGGTTGTATATATTGCTAGAAACAACGCTACTATACTTGTTAATGACCGTAATGGTTTTGTTGTGGATTTAAATGTGAACTTTAATGCTAGAATAGCACGAGTATTCGTAGGAACACTATTCCTTGTAAGGATAGTTGTTTCTTTATAATTCTCTTCCGATAATGACCCATTGCTTCTTATCCATCTATAAGGCTCTGAAGTGTTAAGCACATTGCTAGTGCAATTTGGGTGGACGTAATGTCACCCTGTGTATTAAACGTTCGTAGTTACTCGAAATCATAAAGGTTCGTAGTTACTCGAAATAATATTAAAAGCTTTAACAGTAATATTCGTTTTGTAATTAAATAAGATAAGTGCGATTAGGCACATAATTAATGAACCTTGGGCGAGAAGTACAACGTGGAAACTCGTCTGGGCTTCGATTAAAGTAAGTCCTCCTTCCAAATCTGAATTCGCATTACGCGGTGAGGTTGGTCGTGGACCCAAATAGTCAAGTCACTTTTAAACGCTTGTGTGAAACTATAACGTTCCCAAACATTCGTCATACTTTCCCCGTAAGACTCAATTCCTTTGGACTCTTCTCTTCAGTGCATATCTAAAATAAATCATTTCGTGAAAGTACCGGGTTATATATCGTTCCTTCGGTTATTATTCGAGGAACAATGATAGTAAACGGTTACAATCACTAGAACCATTCTGTTTTCACCCTTGCATAGTCTTTCATTAGACTAACCAACCGGGTTTTATTCCTTGCATGGTTGGCTGGTGTCATCCGTTCTATACGGCACATCAGTGGTTGGTTTCCGAAGTCAAAGTAACCAGTTGAAGAAGAAGAGGCTTGCAGTTGCAGATTTAAGTGTCGGTATTTCAAGATCGTTAAGTATTACTTTAATATATATTTTTATAACCTAGTCAGGTATTAGGTTTATTCTTAAAGTCTTCCGCTGTATTATCACTCTGTTGTAAAATCATCTCCTCGTTTGACGAGAGATCTTTTAATAAAAGGTTGAGTTTCATATGTAAATGTCTTCCGCTGTTTAATCTTTCATTTAATATATTTACATATTTAAGTTTAATTGTTCTGATTAAAGCCTGGGGTGACTTTAGACGATAATGTCTGAGGTCACTGGCGTGTGGTACTACCGGTATAAATCGGGGGTGTTACAGCATCGACCATTGCGTCGATGTGTGGCAGAGGGATATAGTCTTTAGGTCATGCTATGTTTAGATCTGTAAAGTCGATGCAGTCGTGTTGACCAATTCCATTCTTCTTTTGTACTATGACGTAGTTTGCTAGCCATATAGGTACTTGACCTCCCAGATTTTACCTATTTCTAGTAAGTTTTCGACCTCGTTGTCTACAATCTTGTTTCACTCTGGCGCGAATTTTCTCTTTTTGTGCTTGACTGGAGGGTAAGTTGGATCTACATTTATTTTATGAGTAATAATGTCGGGTGAGATTCCTGCCATATCCTCATGCGAACTAGCGAAGTAGTCGGCATTGGACCGTAAGAATTTCACCAGATTAGCTCTAGTCGAGTCATTTAAATCTGACCCAACTCTTACCGTCTGGTTTGGCTTTGAAGGATCCAATATGATCTCGTCTAGTTGTTCCATTTCTGGTTCAAAATATCGTTTAGACCCTTCGTTGACCTGTAGTTGTTATGCCGACTTTTGTTCGACTGCCCCTTTCATCGATGTAACATAGCATTCCTTGGCAGCCCGATGGTCGCCCTTTATTTCCTGTACCCCCCACTTTGTTGGAAACTTGATGGTTTGATGGTGAGTGGACGATACAGCTTTCATGGCGTGTATCAAGGGTCTACCAAGGATCGCATTATAAGGCGATGGGCAATCAAGTACTAGGAATTTTACCCGTTAGTTGATACCGCCAGCATACGTTGTTAACACTATTTCGCCGAGGGTATGTTTGACTTCCCCGCTGAAACCGACCAGTGGAGTCGACTTTCGTGTTAGATCTTCCTCGCTTAGACCCATACCATTCAGAGCGTCTAGTGTTAACAAGTTTGTGGAGCTACCTGTGTCGATAAGTACTCGACGTATAAGACAATTACCAATTGACAAAGAGATTACCAGACTGTTGTGGTGGTCGCCTAGTTCTTCGGCTTCGGACCGTGCTGGTATGTCGCCTTTGCTCTCCTTGGCGTATCTCTTAGCGGCAGAGTATGTGTTTCCACAAACGTCTGACTCTCCTGAAATGGTGTTAATATTTTTTGTATGTGCTGGAGATGAAGGTCGATCGATTGTTACTTGGTCTCTTCGTTCCAGGATAGCTTGGGCCTTGTCGGAGATCACGTCGCGTAGGAGTCCTTGTGCGAGGAGCCTTGCATTCTTCCGTCGTGTAACCGTGATCTCCATGAAATTTGCACCATCTCTCATGTCTTTCTTGGAGTTCGGCTTGTCACTCTTTCGGGGCAATCTTACGTCTTTACCATATCTGTTGAAGCTCTTGATGAGTTCCAACACGGAAATGTTGAAGTTATAAGAGTGGACCTTCGAAGGTAAATTCGGGTTGTTCTTCCAGTCTTGGTTCTTGTCATAAGAGTTATTTACCTGACCCTGGTCGTTTCGTCCTTTGGGATATGGTTGGTGTCGTTTGTCGAGTTGCTAATCCGAGGATGACCTTCGGTCGACTTGATTTGGGCTCTTGTCTATTTTTGTAGGTTCTTCGTCCTCCTCCAACCTGACTTGGGCCATGGTTTTTGCTTGTACATCTTCGAAATTTCAGCATGGGTACTTAGTCAAATCGAGATAAAGTTTGTTGCCCCTGATTAGTCCCCGCCGGAAGACCTCAATGGATGTCGGGACGTCGCAATGCGGGATCGTGACCTTCTCTTTGTTTTACATGTTAAGATAATCCCTTAAGGGTTCGCCATACCTTTGTACGATCTTGTATAAGTCACTTGACTCTTTGCTAATCTTCTGTTGTTGGCGAATTGGATTTTGAATGAATTGACCAGATCGGCAAAAGACGTGATTGAACCCAGAGGCAAATGCATGAGCCAGGTTAGTGCGGGTCCCACAATGGTCGTGCCAAAGCTCTTGCATATGACCGCTTCGCAGTTCCCTCTTGGAATAGAGATAGTCATTAATTTCTGTTTGTAAATATAAATGTGGTCATCTAGGTCCCGAGTCCCGTCGTAGTTGGACATGTTGGGGACGTTAAACTTTATTGGAATCTCGACCCATGCAATCGCCTCTACGAAGGGTGAGTCATCGCATCCATTGACCGCTTTCTTTTCGATCGGTTGTGGGACTCTTGGAATTCTGGCGATGCGATCATCTAGAGTTTTCATGCGCTCGTCGACAACCTGTTGTATGAGGGCTTGTTGGTCCGTTGGTGCGGTGACTTGTGAAGGGATTTCTCAAGTCTCGATGGACCTAGTTGCTGTAATACCCCAGATTTGTAATCAATTATAAGGATTAGAGTGTTACCCATGTCAACAAGAGCTCTTCCTTTCATGGTTCAAGTGAGGATAAAGAACTAGGAAGTTAAGCGTGCTAGGGCGGGAGTAGTCCTGGGATGGGTGACCTCCTGGGAAGTTCCCGGTTGGCATGGGGATAGCGTTTCTAAGGCTGTGGGTCTTACAAATGGTATCAGAGCCAACTCTGGGTTACGAGTGGACTTCGTCCGGTGGACGGTCGCTCGACCCAGAGGGTTGTCTTTGGGCTTGATGAGGTCGCCAAGGGTTTAAGTGGGGGTGTTTGTAATACCCCGGATTTGTAATCCATTATAAGGATTAGAGTGTTACCCATGTCAACAAGAGTTCTTCCTTTTCCTGGTTCAAGTGAGGACAAAGAACTAGGAAGTTAAGCGTGCTAGGGAGGGAGTAGTCCTGGGATAGGTGACCTCCTGGGAAGTTCCCGGTTGGCATGGGGATAGCGTTTCTAAGGCTGTGGGCCTTACAGTTGTAGTAATAGGAACGTTAGTTGTAAACGTATTAAAGGGTGGAGTTTAAAACATACTAGTGGGGTGAATAACACTTTGTGTCAATGGTGCTATGGGCGTTGCGATCGCTCCGTCCATGTTAAGATGCGTCTGAAGGCCATCAAAATTGATCGTGTGTCTCGATCCTCCTAGGGCCGATGCAGCCGAATATACTTGAGATTTCAAGAGCTCATTTTCACGAGTTAATCGCGCAATCTCGGCTTCGGTTTGGACGCTTAGGGCTTCAGTTCTCAGGCGTTATTGGGTCAGTTCCTCTTGGAGGGCACATATGTTTTTCGCTAGCTCTTGGATTTGGTCATTTAGGATAGACGGGTTGGTGACCAGATCCCCAGTTTGGTAGGCAACGTGCATTTCGGTTTGGTTTCCGACCAGAGCGTCGATTTAGGTTTGGTTGTTGACAACAGTCATAGGGATTTTAGAATCATTCATGGTGATAAGGAAAGGGTGATTGGATCAGTAGTAGTTGGCTAGATGCCCCACGGTGGGTGCTAAATTATTTTGGAGCAAAAAGATCAAATCGACCTAACTTTCCTTAGATGGAGTAACTAGACAACAAAGAGATCGAAATATCGAAATAATCCAAATCGACGGATAATGAAATGAATGAAATTAAGAAATAACAAAGACAAACTTATCTCCTCTGAATAAAAGATTATTGAATCGAATACTTACGTCGTCAATCGTCTAAATCTCGGACGTATAATGATAAGCACTACTTTGTAGGGCTTAAGTAAGAGTCATTAGAGGTTTTATTTGTGTCATTCCGGTAGATTTAGACACATTTATGTGTATGGCATGTGGGGGCGAAGTTTGGAGATTAACAGGCCACGTGAAGCTGGAATTAAAAGGATGATGGGCCGAATTAAATAAAGGCCCAAAAGGAGGTTGGAGCCCACGTGAAGATGCCAGCGTGAATTGAATGCTGGAATGAAGAATTTGAAGCACGACGTCACCATGACATCAGCGAGCATGTGGAAGTTACAGGGGCCGTGTTGATGCTGCAGACGGAGTGGGCCGAGAAGAAGCATGCTGGAGAAGGCTCAATTGGAGGAAGGAGCCCACGTGAAGCCTCCGCGTCAAATTAAAGCTGGAGAATTGAAGAATGAAGCGTGATGTCATCCATGACATCGGCCGTGCGTGGGCTGAATTGGAGTTGGGCCGTGTTGCCACTGCATGATTGGGCCGAGATGTCTGGGTGTGGGCCATCACGTGATGCGGAGCAGTGCTGAATGAGAATTCAAGGCCGAGAACGGGATTAATTTCCCTGCTTTCGTTTGTTTAATTATTATTGTTTTATTAATTCGTTTTAGGTTAATTTAGACTTTATTTCCTTTAGTATATTAGGGTTGAGAAAAGGCTTGTTTGGAAAAATCTTCATCTCTCTCAAAAAAACCCTAATTTCAGTCTACGTATTTTCTATGAAGAACTAAGCCTCCCTTGGCTTAGTCAGACGCTGAAGCTTTCGTTTGGATTTAGTTGTGAGATTCTCGTTCTTAATCTATTGCATGGTTTTTATCTTTCTCTTGCTTGAGTTGCCTATGATTGATATTGATAATCTCTATTTGGACGCAACTAGGGTTTGTCGTTATTGATCTATTGCTAGATTTAGATTGTTACTGGTTGAGCATATCTATTTCAGAGTAGCAACTGCATCGTACTAGTATCTGGTTGTGCTAGTCTTATGCAGAAGAGAACTGATTTACATTCTAGGATAAAAGCTGGTTGTTTTATGCTAGAATTGTATCCAACTATATTCATATCCGTAAAGCTGCTGTTAAACTGAATCTTGATAGTTTCAGGGTTGTTTAAATAGTTAGTGCTAATAGTATCTGGTTGTGCTATTAGTTATATCTGAAAAGGAATTGGAATTTCCATTGCATGAGATTTTGAATGATTATCTATGATCAACTTGTCATACGAATAGTGGATGTTGTTTGACTAAGTGCTTTTCCCATCACTGATTTCACAACTCTTTTGCCTTGTTTACCTTTTTCATGTTTAGATTACTTAAACTCACAAAACCCCCCTTTGGTTACGTTTGATTGACATACGAATTGCATATTTAGATAGAATCCGCCTCCCTGTGGGTTCGACCTTTACTTACCTAGGACTACGGTTTAAGGTTTGTTTGGATATTTTGCATAGCAGTTTTTACACGACGAAAACCTGTTATCAAATTGGCGCCGTTGCCGGGGAGCAAAAGACGAAAATAAAATACCCCGACAAGACCTTAAACGGGGAGAAAAAGTAAAAAAAAAAAAAAAAAGTTTTACCGGGCTATCCAGATTTCCCATGAGAGGTGCGCATCTTGTTGCTAACGGAGGAATACATTCACCCTACATTTATTTGGCAACAATGATGGCCCTGCAGCTGACAACTGGAGAGGAGGTACACCAGGGCCCAACCACGATGACATCTGGGCCCATTTTTGAAGGTTGTGCAGCCCCGCATTGTTTGATTACCACTACTAACCAAGTGGTCACCTTATGGTTGCACGGTAGAAGACGATTATGGAGTAATTAAGACGCACGCTCAACACTTGGATATGCGCCTTTATGACTACACCGCCAGCAACAAGGAAGTGTCCAAGCCAACTCGGCAACGTTGTGAGTTATTTTTTTGCTTTTCCCTATGCTTTATTCTTTTGTCTTTCATTACATTGAGGACAATGCAATGTTTAAGCATGGGGTGGGGTTGTATACTTGCTACGTCGTTGAGGAGAAAAATGAAAAAAGAGAAAAAGCCAAAAATTTGAAAAAAGGCTATCACTGAAATCCTGGGATAGGTCGAAAACCCGAAAGGGCGGCCTAGGCAATAAGCAGGTGGCTTGGACCGGCATTAGGCTGGGGTAATATGAGGTCAAGAGTGACGTGAGCTTATGTGAGTACATCTATTGAAAAATGAAATGAGTGGCTTGGTGAATACCCGAAAGGGCGCCTTGGCAAAATGAGCGAAAAGAAGAAGAGTGATTTTAGGATTTCTCATTATTCTTGGCGAGGCATCATAAGAAGAGGAGACAAAGAAGGATTGTCGGGTAGGTCACTCTGGGAGACATAAGGAGCAATAGATGGAGGCTAGGATTAGAGGTTACTCACACTATTGGATGTTCGGGTTTAGCTTGGGGGAAGTACTCTGCTTGCCCCTTAAGCTTGTTGAGTTGTGGATGTGTTGTGAATGAGATTGGTGCCAGGAGCTTTGGCATGGGTTAGGTGACTCTTAGTTGGAGGATAGGCTTCCTGAGACCTTGGATGCTGCATTGGAGGAGTAGGCTCTTTATTAGTTTACTCGAGGACGAGCAAAGGTCTAAGCATGGGGTGGTTTGATAAGCACTACTTTGTAGGGCTTAAGTAAGAGTCATTAGAGGTTTTATTGGTGTCATTCGGGTAGATTTAGACACATTCATGTGTATGGCGTGTGGGGGCGAAGTTTGGAGATTAACAGGCCACGTGAAGCTGGAATTAAAAGGATGATGGGCCGAATTAAATAAAGGCCCAAAAGGAGGCTGGAGCCCACGTGAAGATGCCAGCGTGAATTGAATGCTGGAATGAAGAATTTGAAGCACGACGTCACCATGACATCAGCGAGCATGTGGAAGTTGCAGGGGCCGTGTTGATGTTGCAGACGGAGTGGGCCAAGAAGAAGCATGCTGGAGAAGGCCCAATTGGAGGAAGGAGCCCACGTGAAGCCTCCACGTCAAATTGAAGCTGGAGAATTGAAGAATGAAGCGTGATGTCATCCATGACATTGGCCGTGCGTGGGCTGAATTGGAGTTGGGCCGTGTTGCCACTGCATGATTGGGCCGAGATGGCGTGGGCCATCACGTGATGCAGAGCAGTGCTAAACGAGAATTCAAGGCCGAGAACGGGATAATTTCCCTGCTTTCGTTTGTTTAATAATTATTGTTTTATTAATTCGTTTTAGGTTAATTTAGACTTTATTTCCTTTAGTATATTAGGGTTGAGAAAAGGCTTGTTTGGAAAAATCTTCATCTCTCTCAAAAAAACCCTAATTTCAGTCTACGTATTTGCTATGAAGAACTAAGCCTCCCTTGGCTTAGTCAGACGCTGAAGCTTTCGTTTGGATTTAGTTGTGAGATTCTCGTTCTTAATCTATTGCATGGTTTTTATCTTTCTCTTGCTTGAGTTGCCTATGATTGATATTGATAATCTCTATTTGGACGCAACTAGGGTTTGTCGTTATTGATCTATTGCTAGATTTAGATTGTTACTGGTTGAGCATATCTATTTCAGAGTAGCAATTGCATCGTACTAGTATCTGGTTGTGCTAGTCTTATGCAGAAGAGAACTGATTTACATTCTAGGATAAAAGCTGGTTGTTTTATGCTAGAATTGTATCCAACTATATTCCTATCCGTAAAGCTGTTGTTAAACTGAATCTTGATAGTTTCAAGGTTGTTTAATTAGTTAGTGCTAATAGTATCTGGTTGTGCTATTAGTTATATCTGAAAAGGAATTGGAATTTCCATTGCATGAGATTTTGAATGATTATCTATGATCAACTTGTCATACGAATAGTGGATGTTGTTTGACTAAGTGCTTTTTCCATCACTGATTTCACAACTCTTTTGCCTTGTTTACCTTTTGCATGTTTAGATTACTTAAACTCACAAAACCCCCATTTGGTTACGTTTGATTGACATACGAATTGCATATTTAGATAGAATCCGTCTCCCTGTGGGTTCGACCTTTACTTACCTAGGACTACGGTTTAAGGTTTGTTTGGATATTTTGCATAGCAGTTTTTACACGACGAAAACCTGTTATCATATAACTTGATGAGAAACTCGTGCTTTGATCAATACAAAAGAGAGTATGTTTGTGCCCTTTTTAGTAAGAATGAATACAACGTACCCTTCACATAACGAGTCTTGGGGAATTTATATTAACAACTAACTATTTTAACCAAAAATATAATAAAGTCCGGGTTGACGTCATGTGAAACGTTAGTCGTTCGTGATTCTCTCCACCGGCCTAACATCTTGGATCCTCTTTGATTTCTCCGCCCATATCTCCAACGCTTCTTTCCCTCGATCCACTAGGTCGGCCTGATGTACTTCTGCGGAAATTACAGGCCTAACAGTTTGAAAAACTCAAAAGGGTTTTGAATTAGAATTAATTTTATGCCTATATAAATTAGTCACTCTTAAATCATTAATAATTAAAGTAACTTTTAGTCATGACTTTTAAAAATTATACGGTTATAAATAAAAATCCAATCTTTCAAAATTTTCTTTTATATTTCATCAAGTCTAATCTTTTTAATGTGGTTTGCTACGGATATTTTAGTAATAATCATAGCAATAATCTCAAGCTCATAATTTTACTATTAATAAATCTCATTTGCTACTAATAACTTATAATTAACTAATATCAAGTTAAAAAATATTATGTATATCATACCACTAAAAAACTTTGTTTTCTCTACATATAATGTATATGGTTACGTATATAAATCAATAATAACATATCTAATATTTTGATATATAGGAACATAAGAAAAATATTAACTGTTTTTTCATATATAATTAAAAATAATATATAAGCATTTACAACCCATAAATATCTACAAGAAAGTGTAATTACAAATATTAACATATTTTACTATATCTCAATCGCAATAAACTATTTAATTATTAAATCATCATTAAATAGAGATTTTTCCCTACCCCTTTCATTTAGTTATTATTTTATGAATTCTTGTACTCCAATTTGTGCGTGTTGGTAATAATTGGAACTATCTAAACAACTTATTTTATTTTAAGATATAAAAAAATATATGAATAGCATGAAATTATATGATTTACTAACTGTTTTTTATATTAGGTATTAACTCGATTACACTTGACACATATTATACATTTAAATAGTTTATTTTTCTTTTCCATTAAATCAATATGTAATTATATTTAGTAAATAATAGTCAACATTGTATTAATATAATGGATATACAATCTTAACAACTGGAATATACTTATTTGCACTGTTCTACTTTGTTAAAAGAAGATTCTCGCTCTAAATTCATGGATATATTGACTCTAAAAATAAAAATAAAATACTAAATAATTTTAAAGATGTTATTATTGAAATCACTTTACTTAGGTAGATCATTTATAATCTTTATAATAACTTTTACTTATTCATTATTAGCTTAATATTTTGTTAACTTCATCAAAACGATTTTGTACTTGGTTTGTATTTTGTTACGTGGTCTTCAACTTGCAATTTAAATAGAAAATTTTATTTATTTTTTATCTTCAAAAAGAATAGAAGATTTCAAAATCATCACATCAAAACAATTTTCTATGCAGTACGGATTTTTCTATTTTCATATCAAAACTAAAAAAACGTAAATTCTATTCGATTAAGATATACAATTACAATATCTGGGAGCCGTATTTAGTCAGGCCCAAGTACACGGCCAAGACAAAAGGAGAAGCCCATTTGGCAGGCAACCCAACTCGAAGCAAGGCCCAAGGAGCCTCTTCCCGGTCCAGTCCGGCCACATGACCCAGAGGCACTCTTCCCGGCCCGGGACGGCTACGCGGCCAAGGGCCCATCGGCCTCAGGTATATAAGGAGGAGGCGGCAACCGAGAACGGGATTCTTGATCCTCTTCTCGGCTTGCCTCTCTCCCTCACCCCATCAGTTAGACACCAAAAGCTCCATTTTTCCACTCTCTCATCACCGATGCCCTCATTATTCTTTTGCTCGGTTTTTCTTTATGCATCACTTGTGAATTGAGCACTATCTTGAGTGTCGGAGTGGCAAGCCTGACGCAACCTCGGGCCCCTCTTCTTTTTTCAGGTTTGGACTCGAGGTCGAACGACGTCTGACGTGACCGAAGGCAGCCGGTGGGGAACAGGGAGAAAGGCTTCCGAGGGAGACAAACCGGAGTTGGTTATGTGTGGACCACCAACTATTTCCTCACAGAAAACCGGACGATCACACTAGCGCCAACCATGGAGACTCCTCACAGAACTAGTACAGCTCTGGCAATGTTGATGTGGCTAAAACCTACCCGTAAGTGTACGGGGTGAGTTGTAGTAGTCAAGTATCGATCCCACAGAGACCAATGTAATATTAATTGAAACGCTACCAATGAACTAGGCCGAAAATATATGATATTGGGAGAAGTTATAACTAATCTAACTAATAAAAGCAAATAAATACGATAAAATCAATGAGATAAACGTGTCTAAGGTTAAAGATCACCACAACGATGCAACTGGAAATAAATTCACACTTCACCTGAACCAAGTCCAAATTATTTGAAGGTAAGCTATCTAAGGTAATCTACTAACTCATTTCAGACGATAGTAAATGTGCCTGGACTAAACTAACAATCGATGTCGCGCAGAGCTAATCTCATCCAAACTCTTTATCGCACTTATAGTCTAGGAATAAACTGAAATAACATTCGTTGTCGCGCTCCGCTAATCCAACTCAAACCTAGAACATTTACGATAGCCTATTAATCCTCAATAGTAATTAAGTTATTGTCGCACAAATAACACTCAGGTTCAATTCCTAGGATTCTAGTAAAAGTTATCACATCTCAGTCTCAAACCCTACATGACTACCTATTAAAGTTACCACCTTTTAGTCTCAAACCCTAATAGGATCCATTTCGTATAGGCTAATATGGGCATAAAACATCTAGGAACGAATCAAATATTATTTCAATTCAGGCAAAGACATAATTCTAAATACATACACATCGTCGGGATCACCCCAACCTTAGAACTAGGAATTTAGTCAAACATGATTGAAGACATATTCAATAAATTTAAACTAACCAACAACATATATAAATTATTCAATAAACACGAAAGATAAAAAAACTTAGTCTCAATGTAAAATAAATTCAGATTGACAAAGACTAGAACGATAATACCAAGTCTTCAAATTACTAAAGCATAAAAATTCCTTCTGTACGGCTGCCCTGTGCAAAAGCTAGCCTAAAGCTGCCGTTTTCCTCCACCAAATCCCCCTCTCTTTATTAAATCTAAATTCTATCTATACACATGCCTCTGCAGGCCCAAGGCGCTTTCTCGTCCAAACTCAAAAGGAGTGGGCCGCAGGTCCATCACACCGCCGAAGGAGCTACATCAGGGCTTCAAATAATTATGATTACTCAAATGTTGCATGGGCCCACATCTCCAAAAAAGCAACCAGTAGCTAGTGGGATTATTTGCATGGAGTCCTCAACCATGATCTCGTTTTACTTCTAAATTTACACCTAAAAATACCTGAAATAATAAAAATACTAATAAAAATACGAAGGTAGGTTTCGAATGTAAAATAATACAAAATTAATTATAAAATATAAAATATGCATGAAAATGATCTAATTTAATATGTAATTAGACTCCTAAAATATGTATAAAATAGGTGTTATAAAATGTCAAACGTCGAGTCCACCACTCGCACCGCCGGACTTGATTACCGAGTTCCCAACCCCAAGTGCACAACAACCTTTCATGAACGTGGAGGAAGAATAGTATCAGGGTATCAAGGATGGATGTACACAGGCCCGGCGTTTTGGGGACTGTATGCACCTTAGGGAGCAGTATTATGATTACTCAAATGTTGCATGGGCCCACATCTTCAAAAAAGCAACCAATAGCTAGCGGGAGTAGCGGGATTGTTTGCATGGAGTCCTCAACCATGATCTCGTTTTACTTCTAAATTTACACCTAAAAATATCTGAAATAATAAAAATACGAGTATAAATTCCGAATGTAAAATAATGCAAAATTAATTATAAAATATGCATGAAAATGATATAATTTAATATGTAACTAGACTCCTAAAATATGTATAAAATATGTATTATCAAATTCCTCAAAGCTTAAACCTTACTTGTCCTCAAGCAAGAACGTAGTTCAAAATTCTACAGGAAATACAAAGGTTGTCTCTACCTAATCAATATCCAAACAAGTCCAAGAAAACTTAAATATTTAACAATTTAATCATCAAAGACATGCAAATAATCATTAAAGAGACAAGTTAGTTCATCCACTCTAGACCTCGTTTAGGAAAAAGAATATGAATCACTCTCGCTCATGTGTTTAGGGTAAGTGTTTTCGCTCAAATCTCAGCTTTGAAAACTCATCTACCATAAGCTTACATCAGTGTCTTAAATCTCCACCACTAGGGATCTTATATATGACATAAATCAAGAGGACTTTTATTGGGTTGTAATGGGGTCAGTTATAAAGAAAAATAGGGATATAATTTGGCCATGTGGTGCTAAATCCGGGAAAGAGAAACTAACCAAGACAACACCAAACTCAGAGGATTTTTCGTACAATTCTTTTCAACTAAACACCTTTATTTTTGGCTTCTTCTTCTTTTTTTTTTTTTTTTTTCAAAAGCCAAAACACTTCCAACAATAACACACCATATAAATAACTCCCTCAAGCTTGGCTTGCAACCATAAAAACAAACAAATAAATAATCCTAATTCTCGGATGGGTAAAAAGGTTAATAATTAGACTCAGGATGTTTTTGTGGAGCTTCCAAAGAAATAGGCTCAACGGGCTTCAAGCAGATGAATAACATATATGGGTGATAAAGGGAAATATAGGCTAATAAAAAATAATGCCTCAATCATTTTTATATCATGCACAAGAGTCATAAACGTGGCCTCAAAATAAGTTCTAAATGCAAGTTCTAGAGATAAAGCAATCAAAGCGAGAATCACACACGAAAAGAAAAAAAAAAGACTCAATTTTGTGCAGTCCTAAGGCTCAAAAGCTCACGGGTAATATGTCTAGAATTTCAGTCCTAACTAGTCTCAATAAATGGCTATATACATACTTCAACTCAAACATTAGAAAATATGAAAATTCTCATCAACATGCTTAAAATCAATTAGAATATTAACAACCGATATATTTCAAGAGAGATTTTCGCAAGACAAACAAACAAAGCAAAACATGGGAGTCATATCAAACACCTAAAATGCAATGCATGATGCATGAAATGTTATGAAAAACGAAAAAAAATAACACTAAAAAAAACTAATATGCAAACGGAACTACACCATGGAATTATCCATCGCCCAAGCTTAAAACAATGTAGAAATAAAAGAAAGAGGAAAGGAAACTCACCAAATTGTCAGGCATTTGGGCGTCTTCATATAGAACCGGGGTTGGGAAAAATGAGTACAAGTGCAAGAAAATTCCAGCAATATCCCTCCTTAAATGGCACTGTACACAACAAATACAGATCAGACCCAAGAACAAGACTACACGTTCCACTAGTTAATAGGCATAAAAAATGTAAAAATATGCTTAGACCTTTATAAAGCTCATGATCATCACAACAAGAACATATATCAGTACAAGCACAGTTTTAAGAGTGAAATATCAAATGCCAACCAAACAAACCAATACTAGTGCAACCTAAAATCATCACATAAAACTAAATACCCGCATAGTCAATGAATAATCTATATCAAGGGTACCAGTATTCTAGACAGCCAACGTATGTCACCACCATTACAATTTCAGAACTTTACTCACTAAATCATCAAATACAAGCAGCATAAGGAGCAATAGAAACACCACTACGACAATCGAATATTGGACATAAGCATTCTTAAGCACAAGTTCAGCAAGTCAAACCTCCACTTACCATGGTTCCAAATAGGCTCGAAGTTGAAGTTGTCGCCGGATCTGATTCGGGTGTTGTGGCAGCAGATAGCTCGAATCAGGGCGCGGCTTGGTCACACAGCAATGCGCGGTGGCTGGACACGACGGGCACGCAGTGGCAGGGTGGTGGTCGGTTCTGGGCGCGAGGGGTAGCGGCTCGGTGGTTCGCGGGGCTGAGTTCGAAGGCGATGAATTGCAGCGGCTCCGTCGGATCTGGCTGGGCGCGGGTGTGGTGGTTGGCGAGCAGGGGATCTTGGTTTGGTGGTGGTCTGGGCGCAGATGTTCGAGCAGGCGAGAGTCGCCGGTGTTGGTGGTCGCCGGCGTGGTCGGTGGGTCGCCGATGAGAGGGTGAGAGATGAGGGAGAGATCGGGAAGATGGAAAGGGGATCGGGGTGTGGCCGGCGGTGAATACAGAGAAAAGAAGCAGGGAAAGAAAAGAAAGGGGGAAAGGGACAGGAGAAAGAAAAGAAAAGGGAAGGAAAAGATTTATTTTACAAACCGTGCCACATTCCAAGAGCAACTCCATTTTATTTTATTTTTTATGGTGACTAAAAAAAATTTTGAATTAAAAAAACTTACCTTGGGATCCCAACAAGAGCTTGTTTTAGGTCGTCAGCTTGACCTTTACTAGTGTCAGGGACTCGGATCAGGCGGGTCGGTGTCACCCAATTCAATCGGATCAGGCTCTTTATAGGGCTTTAGTCGAATCTTGCACAATCTAAAATACTCCGAGTTCTTATGCCATATCTCAACGGAATCATTTTGAAGAACTCGGTTCATGTAGTATGGACTGGACCATCTTGTGCCCTTGCTTCCCGGAAACATGCTCGATTTATGATGATAGAGAATTACATGATCCCCTTCCTTAAACTCAATTCGTTCTCGTTCAGCAGGACTTCTTTTTCTTTTTTTCCGTCTACTCCTACCTTTTATTACTGGATTAGCTTCCACCCTAGGGTCTTGGATTTCCAATGCAACTTGTGGTAACATAGCTACATCGGGCAATATATCAGGAAGCTTTTCCTGCACTTCGCAGCAAGTATTGGTGATTGTGATCGGGGTAGCGTTTTGTGACAGCTCAAATTCATCAAGCATAGGGTCCTCCTTGGTCAGTTGGGTAGGCTCTCTTCTATCCAATTGCGGTTCTTCCTACTCTTTTGCAACCCTTTGTAAAAAAGCAGTGCATTGTTCAATATAGTGCACTTCAGGTGGCTCTGCAGGCAACTTTGGATTAACCAACTCAACAATTTGATCTTCTAACTTTTGATTTTGAGTGGTTAATGTATCTACTTGAGTCTTCAAAGAGCCCACCGTACCTGATTAAGAATTTTAAAGTTTTGACCAAGAGCTGTAGCAATCTTCTCAACTTCCATATCATGCCTTAGGATGAAGTCATCAAGCATACGATCTTGAATGGACTTATTGGGCTCAGGTTGGAGTGGTATGTGTGGTGGTGTCATCCAACTAGGATTGCAGGAATTTGAGTTTCTTTCAATTATCTCTCCCAAAGTTAAATGACAATCTGTATGATCGTGATCTGCAGCTCCACAAGACTCATAGAAGAGGTTAAAAGTACTTGGGTTTGGTTAACCCAAATTAGACTTTTCAAAAATCATACCTCTGAGTACTTGTATTAGGCTTAAAAGAACGAAATGGGTGAGAATCTACTTCATACTTACCTGAATAAATTTGTTCGACTCTTTCTGAATAGCCTCAAAAGAAAAAAAAGAAAAAAAAATCAAAGCAAAAAAAATGACCTAGACTCACCAATGGAGGTGACAACTAATATTAACAAATTGGTCCCCGGCAACGGCGCCAAAAACTTGATGTGGCTAAAACCTACCCGCAAGTGTATGAGATCAGTTGTATTAGTCAAGTATCGATCCCACAGAGACCAATATAATATTAATTGAAACGCTATGAGTAAACTAGGCCGAAAAGATATGATATTGGGAGAAGCTATAACTAATCTAACTAATAAAAGCAAATAAATACAATAAAATCAATGGGATAAATGTGTCTAAGGTTAAGGATCACTACAACGATGCAACAGTAAATAAAATCACACTTTACCTGAATCTAGTCCAAATTATTTGAAGGTAATCTACTAATTCCTTTCAGACGATAGTAAATGTGCCTGGACTAAACTAACAATCGTTGTCGCGCAGAGCTAATCTCAAAACCCTTTAACACACTTAGAGTCTAGGAATAAACCGAAATAACATTCGCTGTCGCGCTCCGCTAACCAACTCAAACCTAGAACATCTACGATAGCCTATTAATATTCAAGAGTAATTAAGTTGATGTCGCACAAATAACACTCAGGTTCAATTCTTAATATTTCAGTAGAAGTTATCATCTCTCAGTCTCAAACCCTATCTGACTACCTATTAAAATTATCACCTTTTAGTCTCAAACCCTAATAGGATCCATTTCGTATAGGCTAATATGGGCATAAAACATCTAGGAACGAATCAAATATTATTTCAATTCAGGCAAAGACATAATTCTAAATACATACACATCGTCGGGATCACCCCAACCTTAGAATTAGGAATTTAGTCAAACATGATTGAAGACATATTCAATAGATTTAAACTAGCCAACAACATATATAAATTATTCAATAAACACGGAAGATAAAAAAACTTAGTCTCAATATAAAATAAATTCAGGTTGACAAAGGCTAGAACGATAATACTAAATCTTCAAATTACTAAAGCATAAAAATTCCTTCTGTACGGCTGCCCTGTGCAAAAGCTAGCCTAAAGCTGCCGTTTTCCTCCACCAAATCCCCCTCTCTTTATTAAATCTAAATTCTATCTATACATATGCCTCTGCAGGCCCAAGGCGCTTTCTCGTCCAAACTCAAAAGGAGTGGGCCGCAGGTCCATCACACCGCCGAAGGAGCTACACCAGGGCTTCAAATGTTATGATTACTCAAATGTTGCATGGGCCCACATCTCCAAAAAAGCAACCAGTACCTAGTGGGATTATTTGCATGGAGTCCTCAACTATGATCTCGTTTTACTTTTAAATTTGCACCTAAAAATATCTGAAATAATAAAAATACGAGTATAGACTCTGAATGTAAAATAATGTAAAATTAATTATAAAATATAAAATATATATTAAAATGATCTAATTTAATATGTAACTAGACTCCTAAAATATGTATATAATAGGTGTTATCAAATGTCAAACGCCGAGTCCACCACTCGCACCACCGGACTTGATAACCGAGTTCCCAACCCCAAGTGCACAACAACCTTTCATGAACGTGGAGGAAGAGCAGTATCAGGGTATCAAGGATGGTTGTACACAGGCCCGGCGTTTTGGGGACTGTATGCACCTTAGGGAGCACACCCTTATGCGCCTGCGGAACCGTACCCTCAAAACACGTTCCCATAAGAGCCTTACCCGCCTTATGGGTACGTGTACATGGAGACGCCTGAACCAGCTACGCCAAACCCTCCTCCGTCCCTGCAAGGAGCGAGGCAAGCCAAACCTGCACATCAAGCTGGTACCGGCTAGCTTCAGCGGCCAGTGACCCCAGCCGACGCCACAATTGATATCAAGCCGCAGACAGCCCTAAAGCGCACCTGGATATTGCCGACCTCCCGGCCTTGTACGGCTCCATCGCTTTCACAAACGAAGTACTAATGGCAATTCCTCAGCTCGATGTCAGCGACATTCCAACCATGGGGGAGTACGCCGGCGAGGGAAACTGTAATACCCCCGACTTATGTCGGTAGTGCCACACGCCAGTGACCTTAGACGTTAATGTCCAAAGTCATCCTAGGCTTTAATCGGAACAATTAAGCTTAAATAAATACATAAATATTAAATAACGAAAGAATAATCAGCGAAAGACATTTTAAATGAATAAAACTCAACCTTTTATTAAGATTCCTCTTGTAAAATGAGAAGGACGGTTTTACAACAAAGTATAGTGACAGCAGAAGACTTTTAAATTACAGCAAAAGAATCTTTTAAAGTAGTCCTAATTACATGACTTCATTTATTTGAAATTAAACATACACGCCTTGGAAATTATACTTCTTAAAACGCAAACTTTTACTGCAAGCCTTCTCTTCGATTGGTTACTTCAATCGTCGGGGACCAACCTCTGATGTGCCGTATAGGACGGATGACACCAGCCAACCATGCAAAGGAAAAATAACGGTTGGTTAGTCTAATGAAAGACTATGCAAGGGTACAAGCAGAATGGTTCTAGTAATCGTAATTGTTTACTATCATTGTCCCTCGAATAATAACCGAAGGAACAATACATAACCCGGAACTCTCACATAATGATAGAAGAAGATATGCATCGAAAAGAAGACTCCAACGAAATTGAGTCTTATAGGAAACGTATGTAATTGTTTGGGAATGTTAAGTTTTCACACAAGTTTATAAAAACGACCTTGATTATTTGGATCCACGACCAACCTCACTGCGTACTGCGAATCCAGATTGGAAAGAGGACCTACTCTAACAAGAGTCCGGGCGGGTTCCACGTTGTACTTCTCGCCCGAGGGTATATTAATTATGTGCGTAAAAGAACTTATCTTATTTACTTTCAAAAATGTACATTCACGTTAAGGCTTTTAATTCACATCATCTCGATACAAGAGATATCTTTGGGATGAATCCCGAATATTGGCACTAGCTAAGTGCACCTACCACTTATATCCAAATAAGGGTACAATCATGACCAGGAGTACTAGGGCAAAAAACCTCCTAATACTTGTTATAAAGAAACGACTAGACCTCGCAAGGTATATAGCGTTCCTACGAATACTCGTGCTAACTAATCAAGCATGTAAGTCCACATATAAATCCACACCAAAATCCATTTATCACTTTATGGCAATATCATATAGAATTATATATAATAGCGTTGTTTCTAGCAAAATATACAACCTATTATAAATTCATATTTTTAACACAACATTTTGTCGTTTAAGTTCCCAAACACAAATCAACAACTTTATTCCAACTTAATTAAACAATTAAGTAATTGATAATCAAGAAGAATATGGAATAAATCAACAAGAGCGAACCACCACTTGCCTTAGTCTGGACGAACGAAGAGTTGGGTCCGAAATTCGGGAACTTGAACTTGTGCACGGCTGTCTACTAAAATTCCCGTTGGAATCTATCATCATTCAGTAGGGTCGGATTCCAATCCATACAATCAGCCATGGGGACGAGCACAATCCAACACCGACGACGCATACGAGACGAGTTTTAAAACAAGACCCTAATTAGTTACGGGTACGAAGGAACAAAAAGACGAAGAAAAAGGCAGTGCCGCGATCGCGGTTTGCATAGCCGCAATCGCGGCTTTGCTGGGAAAAACCGCACCTGCGGCAGATAGGCCGCGATGGCGGTTCCATGCCTAGCCGAGATCGCGGGCCTCTGCCCAGCCGCAATCGCGGTATTTATGCCGCGGTCGCGGGATCCATTGTCGAACAACAAGCTAAACGAACACAACAGAGCCATACCGAGGGAATATGAGGCTCGGATCTTGCTTCTTGGACAAGCGCGCACCACCACCACTCCTGGCTTCGCTTTGATGGACCTCCGACTCCAGCAATGATCGATGACGACACAACTCCGACGACAACACCAAAAACCGAGCTAAAACGAGAGGAAGAGATGAAGGATGTGAAGAACACCCTCGGATCCGCCCCTATTTATAGGGCAAGGGTGGAGCTCTTCCACTAAAAGAGAGGAAGAACAACCGTTTGACCTCCCTAAACCGGCCGCTCGGAGAAGAAACGCCGGTACCTAGATCATCGGCGTCTCAGTAAAGACGAGGAAGAAGATGAAGCAATGGTGTCGCGATCGCGGTTTGTCCTTTGGGCAAAACCGCGCCCATAGTTTCATAACCGCGGTCGCGGGCAATGCCGCGCCTGCAGCTTCCGGGCCTAGATCGCGGGTCTTGCTTAACTCTGTTTTAACAACCCTCCGATCTAGGTACCGGCATGTATCCACCCATATATTTCATTAAATGTGTATCCACACATTCATATAGTTCTTACAGGGTTACAGAACATGCCTAACACGTCTTGCTTACAAAATGAAAGTTGGGACTTTTAGGGGTTATTACAATACCACCCGATTAAAAAAACGTTTCGACCCCGAAACTAACACTACCAAGTTAGAGGGATGGATTCCCACATTAACCTCTCTACTTGAGTTTAGTATCCTCAATTATTTCGTACTCAAAATTAATCCTAGGAAAGTCGATCTGTTTCCTCAACCATGACATCCCTCATATGTCTTGTTTCCATATATTATCTCATGTGCCAACTCTGACTATACTCACAAGGTCATGATTACCTTAGAATCATAGTCTCCAAAATCATCACACGATCTTAATACACCTTAAGCTTGAGAACACACATTTTCTTTCAAGTTTTCTCTTTATGAACGACTCCCAAAGTTCATACCTTATCTCCTTATGACCTAACTTAGTATCCCCAATTGTCATATCGTCTTACTCCTTACATATGCATCTCATCTATTTCATTATTTACCTTAATTAAATTTGGCCCTTCAGCCATTTCTTAACCCAAAATCTTTCCATTAATCAAGCTCTAACATAAGACCTTTAATATTCCTTAATCTTTTTACAATTAACCGCACAACATCTTATTCATGTTTTTGCCCAAACATGATCTTAATAATTCGTTTTACACGACCATAATCAACCACTTTGTTCACCCAAAATGTGTCATATGATCACCTTAATAGACATAGGTCACTTTTTCACCATGTCCAGATAATAAAATCCACACACTTACATTATCCCCGTACTGTTGATCCAAAAAGAAAATTCAAAATAAACTTTTACCGACTGAGTTTGTTATTCACCCATAAATCCTTAAACACTTAATTAAATGTCCTCACACAATTTCATCATACCAAATTAAGCAAACCTTATGCTTTGCCGGAATTAAATATTTACGCAAGACTTAATTATCTTAATACTCCTCATATCATTATATCATTTCCTTAAGAAAGCCTCATAACGAAACCTCAAATAGGTCTTCCATAATAATACTTATGATTTCACACACTTAGCTTTTCCAAAAGCTTTAACCACCGGTCCTACAATGGGCACACTCACTTATAAACCCCATAACCATAACTCTTGGATTTTAAAGTTTATTCAAGATCGTATTAGAGTACGATCATTTTAGAGAAAACGAACTTATGAAATATCTCTCTTATATATTTATTCACTTAAATATATAATTTATACAACTCACACTTAAGTAATTTGAGCTTTATATTAGCTCACTACACAATTTTTACCCCATCTAATGCTCAGAGTATGCACATGAGGAATAACCTCAAACTCCATAGAGCATTACTACACACACCAAATCCTTATAGCAAAGAATCCTTACAACATTAACCTATCGAGAGAATGCTCATGAATTCGAGCAAAATGAACAAATAATGTCAATGCCCAACTTGACATTATTTCAAGAACATAGAGGGGTTCTTATGAATAGTTTCGACTCCGAAACTAGCGCTAATAAGGTAGGGAACAATCACACATGTCCCAACCCAACACTATCCTTTATGAATCCAAACAGTCTTTATCAACACATGACATGTACTACTTTTGACACTCAAGAATTCTCGTATGAACGAACAACTTGCAATAGTAACGAATTTAGTAGTTTCCGGAACAAGGAAACACTTCTTTATTATTCGAAACATTACATTAAAACAATTGACAAAATGTCGAACATACAGATTACTAAACTATGGAGACTATCGACACAAGTCATCACTCCTTATTCTTAAAAAGCTTTACAAAATACCACTACTCGTTCAGGGTTCCTTCTCGTCGAGGTGACGTATCACAAAGAGTCATTGCCCTTGACCCAAAGATTCGATATGCGCCTTGCCTCTATTACGAGCAACAGATTGCTCAGGAGCGGACACCTTCGGCTTTGGGTTCTGCCTACTGCCAACATTTGAGGCCTGATATGATTCTGTTGGCCCTTGACCCTTATGCTTACAGTATGTTTGCATGTGGCCTTTCTTCTCACAATTATAACATACCCGCTTCTCCTTTTTGTATTTAAAACATTTATGCCCAGCTTCACCATAGTTGTGGCATTGAATCACACCGCTACTCCAACCAGAGCCTTTGGCGGAGTCAGACTGAGTTGTCTCGGTCTTAGCACGACCAGAGCTTTCAAACTTGGTGGGCGATGCTGACCGCTTGAAGGTATTAGCCTTTCGGTTTTGTTGCCCACCCGGGGCCTTACTATGTTCCTCCCGCTTTCGGGCGGATTCCTCCAACATGACCTCTATTTTGTAGGCCGCATCAACATATTGCTCCAAAGTAGAGCAACCATGATGCACCATCAAAGGTTTGATTTCTGGATTCATCCATCCATGGGAGTACCAGATCTTTTATTCTTCAGTAAGCACTTCAAAACCAGCGTAATGCAGCAAGTGATTAAACTTTGCTGCCAGCTCAAACACTTTTACTCCTTCAACCTCTGGGTAGAGGAACTCCTTCAGCTTCTCTTCCCTCATAGAACGAGAGAAGAACCGATCAATGAGCTTGGCCTTGAACATCGCCCGGCTCAGGTTTGGGTGGTTGTCCAAACTAGTTCCTTCCCACCAATGACTTGCTCCGTCTTTCAGATGTAACGATGCAATGTGCACCCATTCAGCCTCGATGCATACCACATTTCGGAACAATCGTTCCATATGGGAAAACCAATAGGCAACCTTGACTGGTTCCCCGGTCCCATCGTAGCTATCCGGACGCATTGAATTGATCGTCTTCAATGCTCGTTTGTAATTCCCGTCATTTCTCTCGAGAGCCATCGGATGTGTAGGACCTTCACGTCCCTCCACATTAGTTGCAACTTGAGGATTGGGAGCCGCTTGAGCTTGCGGTAACCTTTAGGTCGTCAGTACCTCGACCACCTGCCTCACTATTTGCCCAATGACCGTCGCATCCAACACGATCGGGGCAGGAGGTGGAACTTCCCTCGCAACTTGGGGGTCCACTTGTCCCTGATGAACATCTTACCACAGGGTCGGGTCATTATTACGCGAGCCAGATCCCGCGTCTTCCCCTTGCTGAGTAGCACTCCTCAGCTGAATTCGGGAACCGTCGCTAGAACTTTTATTATCTGCTTGGTTGGTGGATCGAGTTTCACCATCTGTTGATGAACCATAACGTCAAATTAAAATCTTCCAACTTGTATATGATACTTAATAACTTACGTTATGATACGAATTGTAAGGGTCTAAACCAATAACTTATATTAGTTTGACTGACCCTCCGCCATTAACCTTAAAACGATCTTCTTCTCTTACTTGAGAATGGATCAATTAGGAGAAATGTCAACCTTTAAATGACATTAAACCTAAGAAAAGACGATATCCTTAAGAAAGGATCTAAGGAATAAGTAACAAAACCGAAGCTTGCAAAAGTTTGAAAAACCACTTAAACCCTATGCTTTCAAACTTTATACTTTTAAATCTTATGTAGATAACGTAATAAAATGATTATTTATAACGTTAGTTTCTCAAACTAACGACACTGTTATCACCTACAACCCTTACTAAGACCAAAAAACACACTTTTAAAGTTATAGCACGAAGTAAATGTTATACGTTTATAACACACAATTTATAAGGCAACTATAAAATAACTATTAAATTCCTAGTAGTTAAACCATTATTTTTAAATTAAACTTTAAGAAATCATTGAACTTTAAGTTTGATACTAACATTTAGACTCTCAAAATTCCTTTTTAAAAGAAAATAGTTTCGAAATTAATTTTTGAAAATTCTCAAACCTAACAATAGGCCAAGAATTTTAAAACCATTGCTCTGATACCATAATTGTAACACCCCTGACTTATGTCGGTAGTGCCACATGCCAGTGACCTCAGACGTTAATGTCCAAAGTCACCCTAGGCTTTAATCGGAACAATTAAGCTTAAATAAATACATAAATATTAAATAACGAAAGAATAATCAGCGGAAGACATTTTAAATGAATAAAACTCAACCTTTTATTAAGATTCATCTCGTAAAATGAGAAGGACCCTTTTACAACAAAGTATAGTGACATCGGAAGACTTTTAAATTAGAGGGGAAGACTCTTTTAAAGTAGTCCTAATTACATGACTATGTATTATATTTATTTCAAATTAAACATACACGCCTTGGAAATATTACTTCTTAAAACGCAAACTTCAACTGCAAGCCTTCTCTTCGATTGGTTACTTCAATCGTCGGGGACCAACCTCTGATGTGCATTATAGGACGGATGACACCAGCCAACCATGCAAAGGAAAAATAACGGTTGGTTAGTCTAATGAAAGACTATGCAAGGGTACAAGCAGAATGGTTCTAGTGATCATAACTGTTTACTATCATTGTCCATCGAATAATAACCGAAGGAACGATACATAACCCGGAACTTTCACGGGCTCCCATCACCTTGAATCAACATCCACAGCCTCATCCCCTCTCTTTCTCTCGTGTTTGTGTTTCACCGGAGTTGTCAGAGGTCGCCGGAGGTGCCTTGGAGGTGTCGAAGTGGTGGTGGTGGTGGTGGTAGTAAGCCCTCGTCTGAGCCAAGAAGTGGTCGTTTCGTCGTCGGTAAGCTTCGAAGCCGAGTTGAAGCCGTCGTCGGAAGGGAGATCCGCGACCGCGGGGATGAACTCCGTGACCACGGCTCTGCCCAGAATTCTGCGACCGCGGAAGTCCAAACCACGACCGCGGCTTGCCTTAGCAAGCGCGATCGTGGCTTGGACAACCACGGTCACGGCTTAGGCTTTTGTCCCTTTTGATTCATATCGTTTATTCGTTTCATACCGTTTATTCGTTCGTATCGAATCTAACCTAGGGTTTCGTCGTTTGTCTCGACGTCGTCGTAGGAATCCGTATTCAGATTCCAGTTTCCAGATCCCAGAACCCGACATCTTCAATTCATCTAAATTAAGGCAAGTGGCGGTTCGCTCTTGCTTATCATTCCATATTTCCTTTAATTGTCAATTACTTGATTGTTAATTAAAATGGGGTGAAGTGTTGTTTTCGTTTGGGAACAGATTTTATAAAATGATGTGATAAAATATGACTTTATAATAGACTATATATATTGCTAGAACAACGCTATTATACCTGTTATTACTGTAAATGGATTTTTGTGTGGATTTATATATGGACTTAAATGCTAGATTAGCACGAGTATTCGTAGGAACGCTAATTCCTTATGAGGATTAGTCATTTCTTTATAACTCGGTATTAGTCAGAATAATTCTCTAATACTTTTAAGGTCATGACCATTGCTTCTTATCCACCCGTTAAGGATAATTGGTGTTTAAGCACCTTGCTAGTGCAAGTGGGTTGGACGTAATGTCACCCTGTGTTATTCTCGTAGTTACTCGAGATTGAATTAAAAGCTTCAACGTTAATATACGTTTTGTAATTAAATAAGATAAGTGCGGTTATGTACATAATTAGTGAACCCTCAGGCGAGGAGTATAATGTGGAAACCGCCCAAACTCTTGTTAGAGTAAGTCCTCTTTCCAATCTGGATTCGCATTACGCGGTGAGGTTGGTCGTGGACCCAAATAATCAACGTCGTTTTAAACTTGTGTGTAAACTTAACGTTCCCAAACATTTGTCATACGTTTCCCATAAGACTCAATTCCTTTGGAGTCTTCTTTTCAGTGCATGTCTAATTCTAATCATTCCGTGAAAGTTCCGGGTTATGTATCGTCCCTTCGGTTATTATTCGAGGGACAATGATAGTAAACGGTTACGATCACTTGAACCATTCTGTTTGTACCCTTGCATAGTCTTTCATTAGACTAACCAACCGGGTTTTATTCCTTGCATGGTTGGCTGGTGTCATCCGTCCTATACGACACATCAGTGGTTGGTCCCCGGAGACTTGAAGTAACCAATCGAAGAAGAGGCTTGCAGTTGAAGATTTAAGTATCAGTGTTTTAAGGTTGTTAAGTATTACTATAATACATATTCCTATAGGATTTATTATACAAGTCTTCCGTCATTCTCATTTAATGAGAGATCTTTTAATAAAAGGTTGAGTTTCATTTAAAATGTCTTCTGCTGTTAAATCTTTCGTTATTTAATATACCTATTTAAAGCTTAATTGTTCCGATTAAAGCCGAGGGTGATTTTGGACAGTAACGTCTGAGGTCACTGGCGTGTGACACTACCGACTTAAGTCGGGGGTGTTACAATTATGGTATCAGAGCAATGATTTTAAAATTTTTGGCCTATTGTTAGGTTTGAGAATTTTCGAGAAATTAATTTCGAAACTATTTTCAAACTAGCTTCTTTTAAAAATGAATTTCGTAAATCTAAATTGTTAGTGTTAAAATTAAGGTCTTAAAATTTCTTAACGGTTTATGAAAGTTAAAAGTAATGTTTAGACTCTCTTGTGTTAAGCATTAATTTTCATAGTACTTTTATAAAATAATGTTATAAACGTTTAAAAATTAAGTTGTGTTATAAATTTAAAAAGTGTGGTTTGGATTTTGGTAAGGGCTTACAAGGAATTAATAATGTCTTTATTTCAAGGAAATAACTGTATAAATACTGATTTTGCCAAATTAAGTATAAAGGATTTATATGTATAAAGTATAAGGTTTAATAATAAGTGGTTTTTTTCAAACTTCTGCAAGATTCGAGTTGTTACTTATTTCCTTAGATCCATTCTTAGGGATAGTGTCTCTCCTTAGGTTAATGTCATTTAAAGGTTGACATTTCTCCTAATGTATCCATTCTCAAAGTAAAGGAAGAGGACCGTTTTGCGGTTAAAGGTGGAGGATCAGTCAGACTAATATAAAGTTATTAGTTTGGACCTTATAATTCGTATCATAACGTAATTGACTAAGTTCCATGTGCAAATCAGAAAAGTTCTAAACTGACGTTATGGTTCATCAACAGATGGTGAACACAAGAAACACAATCTGTGCCGAAGCTGGGCCGAGTAACAACCTAGGGCAGAATATGAGAAACGCCGCTAATCAAGGGGATGAGAGCGAGTCTGTCTCTCACAATAACCCTGCAGGCATTGGCCAAGTTCAGGCTAACCCTCAGGTGGTGTTCGATGCTACGGCCTTAGAGGCCATTCAGGGGATCGTTATGCAAGCGGTCACCGAGATGATTTGACCAGTCGCACCACAAGCACCAGGTGGTCCAGTTCCTCAGGTTATTCCTGAATTTGAGGAGCCAGTGGATCATGTACCTCAGGTCGATGCCGTCAGAAATAGAGGAAATTACGGTCGAGCCGTGAAGGCCATAAACTCAATGAGGCCTGGCAGTTATGACGGTACTGGAGAACCAGTCAGAGTGGTGTATTGGTTCTCGCATATGGAATGGCTGTTTAGGAATGTCGAGTGCACTGAGGCTGAGAAAGTGCACATCGCCTCCCTTCAACTTACGGATGTGGCTAGCGAATGGTAGGAGAGCGCTGGTTTAGCTGATCATCGCGGGCTGAACTGTGGTATGTTCAAAACAAAGATGACTGGCCATTTTTTTTCCCGTGCTATGAGGGAGGAGAAGCATAAGGAGTTCCTTTACCCTAAGACCGATGGGTTGAAGGTGACTGAGCTTGCAGCTAAGTTCAATCACTTATTGTAATATGCTGGACCAGAAGTGTCGAGTGAAGAACAAAAGATCTGGTACTTCCACGGATGGATGAATCTGGAAATCAAACCTCTGATGGTGCGTCACGGTTGTTCTACGTTAGAGCAATATGTGGATGCGGCCTACAAAATAGAGGTCACACTGGAAGAATCCGCTCGAAAGTGGGAGAATCAGAATAAAGGAAGGGGTGGGCAACATAACCGCCAGGTTGGTACATTCAAGCGACCGGCATCGCCCACCAAGTTTGAGAAGTCTGGTCATGCTAAGACCGAGACAACTCAGTCTGACTTAGCTAGAGGCTCAGGTTGGAGTAGTGGAGTGATTCAGTGCCACAACTGTGGTGAGGTAGGGCATAAAAGCTTTAATTGCCAAAAGGAGAAGCGGGTATGTTACAATTGTGGGAAGGAAGGCCACATGAAAACATACTGTAGGCAGAAGGGTCAAGGACCAACGTAATCATATCAAGCCTCAAATGTTGGCAATGGGCGGAACCCAAAGCCAGAGGTGTCCGCTCTTGAGCAATCTATTGCTCATAATAAAGGCAAGGTGCCTATGGAGTCTTCGGGTCAGGGACAACGACTCTTCATGATACGTCAACCCAATGAGAATGAGACCCTGAACGGGTAGTTGTAATTTTTGTTGAGCCTTTTAAGAATAAGGAGCGATGACATGTGTCTATAGTCTCCAAAGTTTAGTAATCTGTCTGTTCGACCTTCTGTCAGTTGTTTTAATATAAAGCTGTCAATTGTTTTAATGTAATGTCTCGAATAATAAAGAAGTGTTTCCTTGTTCCGGAAATTACTAAATTTGTTACTATTACAAGTTGTTCGTTCATATGAGAATCTTTGAGTGCCAAAAGTAGTACGTGTCTTATGTTAATAAAGATTGTTTGGACTCATAAAGGATAGTGTTGGGTGGGACACGTGTGGTTGTTCCCTACCTTGTTAGTGCTAGTTTCGAGGTCGAAACTATTCTTAAGAACCCCTCTATTTTTTTCCTCTTGAAATAATGTCAGATTGGGCATTGACATTATATGTTCCCTTTGCTCGAAGTCATGAGCATTGTCAAGAGAGGATAATGTTGTAAGGATTCCTTTCCATAAGGATTTGGTGTGTGTAGTAATGCTCTGTGGAGTTTGAGGCTATTCCTCATGTGTATACTCTGAGCATTAGATGGGGTGACTTGTATAAATTATATATTTAGGTGAATAAATGTATAAGAGAGATATTTCTTAAGGAGTCATTTTATCTAAGATAATCGTACTCTAATACGATCCTGAGTAAACTTTAGAACCCAAGAGTTGTGTTTATGAGGTTATAGTAAGTGTGCCATTGTAGGACCAGTGGTTAAAGCTTTTTCAAAGTTAAGTGTGCGAAATCATAAGATTTAATTTGGAAGACCTATTCGAGGTTTCGTTGCGAGGTATTCTTAAAGAAATGATATAATGAGATGATGATACAAGAAGTGTTAAGGTGATTAAGTCTTGGGTAAATAGTAAAAATCAGTAAAGCAAAGGGGTGCTTGATTTGGGATAATAAGTCATGTGAGGACGACCGGTGGTTTAAGGACTTATGAGTGAATAACAAACTCAACCGGTAAGAGTTGTTATGATTTTGGTGGATCAAATAGTGTGGCATAAAATAAGTATGTGGATGTTATCGACTAGACTTGAGGAAAATGTGACTTACGTCTATTAAGGCGATCGTATGACATGCTTGGGTAAAACGAGGTTATAATCTTGCGGAATGAGTTATTAAATCATGTTGAGGTAAACAAGAATAGGATGCAGTTAATTGTGGAAAATTAAGGAATCATTTAAGAAGATGGCATAAGGGCCAAATTTAATTAAGGTAAATAATGAGATAAATGAGGTGCACATGTAAAAGAGTAAGCCGATATGACAATTGGAGGTAATGAGTTTGGAAGTATAGTTATGGATGTACTTTGAGGATCTGATCATCGAAATGAAGTTGGTAGAAAAATGTTGTATTCTTCTGCTGGAGGATATCAAGATCGTTATGATGTGTAGGGCATAAAAGCAAGATTATAATGGAGATTATAATGGATACTCTGATTAAGGTAATCGTAATCGTGTGGATGATCATATCAATTCTAACAAGGGTAATGGACGAAGGCAGTATGTAGTAGGTGGAATCATGATCGAATAAATAGTTCGACTTTGGTGATATAGAGTACGAAGACCAAATTTATTTAAGATATCAACTTAAGGAAGATAAGGTATGAACGTTGAGAGTGGTTTATAAAGAGAAAAGTTGAAAGAGAAATGTGCGTTCTCATGCTTAAGGTATAGCAAGTCTATTGCGATGATTTTGGAGACTACTATCCTAAGATAATTATGACCTTGTGGATATAGTCACAAGTTATTACAGGTGTAGCACATGGAGATAAGATATGCGATATAATGGTATGGTTGAGAAAACATATCATTTTCCTAGAAGCAATTTCAAGGATGAAATGATTAAGGATACTAAGTTTGGGTAGTGAGGTTAATGGTGAAACCGGTCCCTCTACCTTAGTGATGTTAGTTTCGGGGTCAGAACTATTTTTAAGGGGGTAGTAATGTAATAACCCTCAGGATTTCCATAAGGGTAATATGGTAAATGTATATTGGTGAAAACAAGGTTATAAAATTCCCTTAAGTTGTGAATGGTCTAAATTATGGTTAACCTTACGTTAACTGTAATTGGAACCAACTTATAAATTTTAACTTAGAAATGCTTGAACCAATTTACAAAGTGTTAAATGGGTTAGGCATGGTTAAACTTATAGGGTTGGGTAACTTAAAGTAAGGTCGGTTCTCCGAGCTGTTATCGGCCAAGTTTCGGGGTCGAAACTTCTTTTAAGGGGGTAGTATTGTAATAACCCCTAAAAGTCCCGAACTGTCATTTTGTAAGAAAGACATGATGGGAAATTTCTGTAATCTTCTGTAATCTCAGTAAGATCATTTGAACGTAATAGTATACGTTTAAGGTGTATGGGAGTTTAGAATATTTTTAAAGGTACAAAAATAAGATCTAGCTTTAGACCGCGAGTGGATCCGTGACCAAAGGCCAAAGGACGCACTCGCGGCAATTCCGCGACTGCGGAAGTGTTTCCGCGACCGCGGAAAACTGTTCATCGTCTTCTTCAACCCTTTTTGCGTTTCACCGGTTCGGATTTCGCGCGTTTCGCCGGTGAGGAAGCTTGAACGGTTGGGTTGCTTGGCGTTGGACTCTCCTCTCCCTATAAATAGGGGCTCCCATCACCTTGAATCAACATCCACAGCCTCATCCCCTCTCTTTCTCTCGTGTTTGTGTTTCGCCGGAGGTTTCGAGTTCGCTGGAGTTGTTAGAGGTCGCCGGAGGTGCCTTGGAGGTGTCGAACTGGTGGTGGTGGTGGTAGTAGTAAGCCCTCGTCCGAGCCAAGAAGTGGTCGTTTCGTCGTCGGTAAGCTTCGAAGTCGAGTTGAAGCCGTCGTCGGAAGGAGATCCGCGACCGCGGGGATGAACTCCGCGACCGCGGCTCTGCCCAGAATTCCGCGACCGCGGAAGTCCAAACCGCGACCGCATCTTTCCTTAGCAAGCGCGATCGTGGATTGGACAACCACGGTCACAGCTTAGGGTTTTGTACCTTTCGATTCATATCGTATTTCATTTCGTACCGTTTATTCGTTCGTATCGAATCTAACCTAGGGTTTCGTCGTTTGTCTCGACGTCGTCGTAGGAATCCGTATTCAGATTCCAGTTTCCAGATCCCGGAACCCGACATCTTCAATTCGTCTAGATTAAGTCAAGTGGCGGTTTGCTCTTGCTTATCATTCCATATTTCCTTTAATTATCAATTACTTGATTGTTAATTAAAATGGGGTAAAGTGTTGTTTTCGTTTGGGAACAGATTTTATAAAATGATGTGATAAAATATGACTTTATAATAGGTTGTATATATTGCTAGAACAACGCTATTATACCTGTTATTACTGTAAATGGATTTTTGTGTGGATTTATATGTGGACTTAAATGCTAGATTAGCACGAGTATTCGTAGGAACGCTAATTCCGTATGAGGATTAGTCGTTTCTTTATAACTCGGTATTAGTCGGAATAATTCTCTAATACTTTTAAGGTCATGACCATTGCTTCTTATCCACCCGTTAAGGATAAGAGGTGTTTAAGCACCTTGCTAGTGCAAGTGGGTTGGACGTAATGTCACCCTGTGTTATTCTCGTAGTTACCCGAGATTGAATTAAAAGCTTCAACGTTAATCTACGTTTTGCGAACCGCCACTTGCCTTAGTTTGGACGAACGAAGAGTTGGGTCCGAAATCCGGGAACTTGAACTTGTTCACGACTGCCTACTGAAATTTCCGTTGGAATTTATCATGATTCAATAGGGTCGGATTCCAATCTGTACAATCAGCCATGGAGACGAGCACAATCCAACACCGATGACGCATACGATATGAGTTTTAAAACAAGACCCTAATTAGTTACGGGTACGAAGGAACGAAAAGACGAAGAAAAAGGCAGTGCCGCGATCGCAGCTTTGCTGGGCAAAACCGTGCCCGCAGTAGATGGGCCACGATCGCGGTTCCATGCCTAGCCGAGATCGCGAGCCTCTGCCCTACCGCGATCGCGGTATTTATACCGCGGTCGCGGGATCCATCGTCGAACGACAAGCTAAATGAACACAACGGAGCCATACCGAGGGAATACGATCGATGATGGACAAGCGCGTACCAACACCAGTCTTGGCTTCGCTTTGATGGACCTCCGACAACGATCGATGATGACACAACTCCGACGACAACACCAAAGACCGAGCTAAAACGAGAGGAAGAGGATGAAGGATGTGAAGAACACCCTCGGATCCGCCCCTATTTATAGGGCAAGGGTGGAGCTCTTCCACTAACTGCGAGGAAGAACAACCGTTTAGCCTCCCTCAACAGGCCGCTCGGAGATGAAACGCCGGACCTCGATCGACGACGTCTCAGTAAAGCCGAGGAAGAAGATGAAGTAGTGGTGCCGCGATCGCGGTTTCATAACCGTGATCGCGGTTTCATAACCGCGATCGCGGTTTGGCCTTTGGGCAAAACAACGCCCGTAGTTTCATAACCGCGGTCACGGGCAATGTCGCGCCTGCGGTTCCCAGGCCTTGATCGCGGGTCTTGCTTAATTCTGATTTTAGCAACCCTCCAATAATTAGAACCCATATATTTCAATAAATGTGTATCGACACATTCATATGGTTCTAACAGGGTTACAGAACATGCCTAACATGTCTTGCTTACAAAACGAAAGTTTGAAAATTACACAAATACCCCTACTCAAATTCAGGGTTATTACATTACTACCCCTTAAAAATAGTTTCGACCCCGAAACTAACACTTCGACCTCGAAACTAACACTACCAAGTTAGAGGGATCGATTTCCACATTAACCTCTCTACTTGAGTTTAGTATCCTCAATTATTTTGTACTTAAAATTAATTCTAGGAAAATCGATTTGTTTCCTCAACCATGACATCCCTTATATGTCTTGTTTTCATATATTATCTCATGTGCCAACTCTTAATATACTAACAAGGTCATGATTACCTTAGAATCATAGTCTCCAAAATCATCACACGATCTTAATACACCTTAAGTTTGAGAACACACCCCCTTTTCTTTCAACTTTTCCCTTTATAAACGACTCTCAAAATTCATACCTTATCTCCTTATGACCTAACTTAGTACCCCCAATTGTCATATCATCTTAATCCTTACATATGCATCTCATCTATTACATTATTTACCTTAATTAAATTTGGCCCTTATGCCATTTCTTAACCCAAAATCTTTCCATTAATCAAGCTCTAACATAAGACCTTTAAGATTCCTTAATCTTTTTACAACTAACCGCACAACATTTTATTCATGTTTTTGCCCAAACATGATCTTAATATATCATTTTACACGACCATAATCAACCGCTTTGTTCACCCAAAACGTGTCATATGATCACCTTAATAGTCATAGGTCACTTTTTCACCAAGTCCAGTTAATAAAAATCCACATACTTACATTATCCTTGTACTGTTGATCCAAAAAATCAAAATAAACTTTTACCGACTGAGTTTGTTATTCACCCATAAATCCTTAACACTTAATTAATTGTCCTCACACAATTTCATCATCCCAAATTAAGCAAACCTTATGCTTTGCCGAAATTTAATATTTACCCAAGACTTAATTGTCTTAATACTCCCCATATCATTATATCATTTCCTTAAGAAAACCTCATAACGAAACCTCAAATAGGTCTTCCAAAATAATACTTATGATTTCACACACATGGCTTTTCCAAAAGCTTTAACCATTCGTCCTACAATGGGCACACTCACTTATAAACCCCATAACCATAACTCTTGGATTTCAAAGTTTATTCAAGATCGTATTAGAGTACGATCATTTTAGAGAAAACGAACTCCTTATGAAATATCTCTCTTGTACATTTATTCACTTAAATATATAATTCCATCTAAAGCTCAGAGTATGCACATGAGGAATAACCACAAACTCCATAGAGCATTCCTACACACACCAAATCCTTATAGCAAGGAATCCTTACAACATTAATCTCTCGAGACAATGCTCATGAATTCGAGCAAAAGGAACAAATAATGTCAATGCCCAACTTGACATTATTTCAAGAACATAGAGGGGTTCTTATGAATAGTTTCGACTCCGAAACTAGCGCCAATAAGGTAGGGAACAATCACACATGTCCCAACCCAACACTATCCTTTATGAGTCCAAACAGTTTTTATCAACACATGACATGTACTACTTTTGGCACTCAAGGATTCTCGTATGAACGAACAACTTGCAATAGTAACAAATTTAGTAATTTCCGGAACAAGGAAACACTTCTTTATTATTCGATACATTACATTACAACAATTGACAAAATGTCAAAAAGACAGATTACTAAACTATGGAGACTATCGACACATGTCATCGTTCCTTATTCTTAAAAAGCTTTACAAAATACCACTACTCGTTCAGGGTTTCCTTCTCATCGAGGTGACGTATCACAAAGAGTCGTTGCCCTTGACCCAAAGATTCGATGTGCGCCTTGCCTCTATTACGAGCAACAAATTGCTCAGGAGCGGACACCTTCGGCTTTGGGTTCTGCCTACTGCCAACATTTGAGGCCTGATATGATTGTGTTGGCCCTTGACCGTTCTGCCTATAGTATGTTTCCATGTGGCCTTCCTTCCCACAATTATAATATACCCGCTTCTCCTTTTGGCAATTAAAACTTTTATGCCCAGCTTCACCACATTTATGGCATTAAATCACACCGCTACTCCAACCTGAGCCTATGGCAGAGTCAGACTGAGTCGCCTCATTCTTAGCACGACTAGACTTCTCAAACTTGGTGGGTGATGCTGGCCACTTGAAGGTATTAGCCTTCCGGTTTTGTTGCCCACCCTTCGCCTTATTATGTTCCTCCCGCTTTCAGGCGGATTTCTCCAGCGTGACCTCTATTTTGTAGGCCACATCAACATTATGCTCCAAAGTAGAGCAACCGTGATGCACCATCAGAGGTTTGATTTCTGGATTCATCCATCCATGGAAGTGCCAAATCTTTTGTTCTTCAATATGCACTTTAGAACCAGCGTAATGCAGCAAGTGATTAAACTTTGCCGCCAGCTCAGACACTTTTAGTCCTCAGCCTCTGGGTAGAGGAACTCCTTCAGCCTCTAGGTAGAGGAACTCCTTCAGCTTCTCTTCCCTCATAGCACGAGAGAAAAACCGATCAGTGAGCTTGGCCTTGAACATTGCCCAGCTCAGGTTTGGGTGGTTGTCCAAACCAGTTCCTTCCCACCACTCACTTGCTCCGTCTTTCAGATGTAACGAAGCAATGTGCACCTGTTCAACCTCAGTGCATACCACGTTTCGGAACAGTCGTTCCATATGGGAAAACCAATAGGCAACCTTGACTGGTTCCCCAGTCCCATCGTAGCTATCCGGGCATATTGAATTGATCGTCTTCAATGCTCGATTGTAATTCCCGTCATTTCTCTCGAGAGCCATCGAATGTGTAGGACCTTCACGTCCTTCCACACTAGTTGCAACTTGAGGATTGGGAGCCGCTTGAGCTTGCAGTATCCCTTGGGTCATCAGTACCTCAACCACCTGCCTCACTATTTGCCCAATGACCGTCGCATCCAACACGATCGGGGCAGGAGGTGGAACTTCCCTCACAGCTTGGGGGTCCACTTGTCCCTGATGAACATATTACCGCAGGGTCGGGTCATTATTACGCGAGCCAGATCCCGCGTCTTCCCCTTGCTGAGTAGCACTCCTAAGATGAATTCAGGAACCGTCGCTAGGACTTTTATTATCTGCTTGGTTGGTGGATCGAGTGTTCACCATCTGTTGATGAACCATAACGTCAAATTAAAATCTTCCAACTTGTATATGATACTTAATCACTTACGTTATGATACGAATTGTAAGGGTACAAACCAATAACTGATATTAGTTTGACTGACCCTCCACCATTAACCTTAAAACGATCTTCTTCTCTTACTTGAGAATGGATCAATTAGGAGAAATGTCAACCTTTAAATGACATTAAACCTAAGAAAATACGATATCCTGAAGAATGGATCTAAGGAATAAGTAACAAAACCGAAGCTTGCAAAAGTTTGAAAAACCACTTAAACCCTATGCTTTCAAACTTTATACTTTATACTTTTAAACCTTATATATATAATGTAATACAATAATTATTTATAAAGTTAGTTTCTTAAACTAACAACACTATTATCACCTACAACCCTTACTAAGACAAAAAAGAACACTTTTAAAGTTATAGCACAAAGTAAATGTTAAACGTTTATAACACACCATTTATAAGGCAACTATAAAATAACTATTAAACTCCTAATAGTTAAACCATTATTTTTAAATTAAACTTCAAGAAATCATTGAACTTTAAGTTTGATACTAACATTTAGACTCTCGAAATTCCTTTTTAAAAGAAAATAGTTTCGAAATTAATTTTTGAAAATTCTCAAACCTAACAATAGGCCAAGAATTTTAAAACCATTGCTCTGATACCATAATTGTAACACCCCCGACTTTTGTCGGTAGTGCCACACGACAGTGACCTCAGACGTTAATGTTCAAAGTCACCCTAGGCTTTAATCGAAACAATTAAGCTTAAATAAATACATAAATATTAAATTACGGAAGAATAATCAACGGAAGACATTTTAAATGAATAAAACTCAACCTTTTTATTAAGATTCCTCTCGTAAAATGAGAAGGGTGGTTTTACAACAAAGTATAGTGACAGCGGAAGACTTTTAAACTACAGTGGAAGACTCTTTTTAAAGTAGTCATAATTATATGACTATGTATTGCATTTATTTCAAATTAAACATACACGCCTTGGAAATATTACTTCTTAAAACACAAACTTCAACTGCAAGCCTTCTCTTCGATTGGTTACTTCAATTGTCGGGGACCAACCTCTGATGTGCAGTATAAGACGGATGACACCAACCAACCATGCAAAGGAAAAATAATGATTGTTTAGTCTAATGAAAGACTATGCAAGGGTACAAGCATAATGGTTCTAGTGATCGTAACCGTTTACTATCATTGTCCCTCGAATAATAACCGAAGGAACGATACATAACCCGGACCTTTCACGGAATGATAGAAGAAGATATGCATCGAAAAGAAGACTCCAACGAAATTGAGTCTTATAGGAAACGTATGTAATTGTTTGGGAACGTTAAGTTTTCACACAAGTTTATAAAAATGACCTTGATTATTTGGGTCCACGACCAACCTCACCGCATACTGCAAATCCAAATTGGAAAGAGGACCTACTCTAATAAGAGTCCGGGCGGGTTCCACGTTGTACTTCTCACCCGAGGGTATAGTAATTGTGTGCGTAAAAACACTTATCTTACTTACTTTCAAAAACGTACATTCACGTTAAGGCTTTTAATTCACATCATCTCGATACGAGAGATATCTTTGGGATGAATCCCGAATAATGGCACTAGCTAAGTGCACCTACCACTTATATCCGAATAAGGGTACATTCATGACCCGGAGTACTAGGGCAAAAACCTCCTAATACTTGTTATAAAGAAACGACTAGACCTCGCAAGGTACATAGCATTCCTACGAATACTCGTGCTAACTAAGCATGTAAGTCCACATATAAATCCACACCAAAATCCATTTATCACTTTATGGTAATATCATATAGAATTATATATAATAGCGTTGTTTCTAGCAATATATACAACCTATTATAAATTCATATTTTTAACACAACATTTTATCGTTTAAGTTCCCAAACACAAATCAACAACTTTATTCCAACTTAATTAAACAATTAAGTAATTGATAATCAAGAAGAATATGGAATAAATCAACAAGAGCGAACCGCCACTTGCCTTAGTTTGGACGAACGAAGAGTTGTGTCCGAAATCTGGGAACTTGAACTTGTGCATGGCTGCCTACTAAATATTCAGTTGGAATTTATCATCATTCAGTAGTGTCGGATTCCAATCCGTACAATCAGCCATGGAGATGAGCACAATCCAACACTAATGACGCATACGAGACGAGTTTTAAAACAAGATCCTAGATAGTTACGGGTACGAAGGAACGAAAAGACGGAGAAAAAGGCAGTGCCGCGATTGCGGTTTGCATAGCCGCGATCACGGCTTTGTTGGGCAAAATTGCACCCGCGGCAGATGGGCCGCGATTGCGGTTCTATGCCTATCCAAGATCGCGGGCCTCTGCCCAGCCGCGATCGCGGTATTTATGCCATGGTCGCGGGATCCATCATCGAACGACAAGCTAATTGAACACAACGGAGCCATACCGAGGGAAGACGAGGCTCGGATCTTGCTTCCTGGACAAGCGCACACCACCACCACCACTCCTGGCTTCGCTTTGATGGACCTCCGACTCCGACAACGATCGACGACGACACAACTCTGATGACAACACCAAAGACCGAGCTAAAACGAGAGGAAAAGGATGAAGGATGTGAAGAACACCCTCAGATCCACCCCTATTTATAGGGCAAGGGTGGAGCTCTTCCACTAACTGCGAGGAAGAACAACCGTTTAGCCTCCCTCAACCGGCCGCTCGAAGACGAAACGCCGGACCTTGATCGACGATGTCTCAGTAAAGCCGAGGAAGAAGAAGAAGCAGTGGTGCCGCGATCGCGGGCAATGCCACGCCTGCGGTTCCCATGCCTTGATCGCGGGTCTTGCTTAATTCTGATTTTAGCAACCCTCCAATAATTAGAACCCATATATTTCATTAAATGTGTCTCCACACATTCATATGGTTCTAACAGGGTTACAGAACATGCCTAACACGTCTTGCTTACAAAACGAAAGTTTGAAAATTAAACAAATACCCCTACCAAAATTTAGGGTTATTACAAGAAGAAGATATGCATTGAAAAGAAGACTCCAACAGAATTGAGTCTTATAGGAAACATATGTAAATGTTTGGGAACGTTAAGTTTTCACACAAGTTTATAAAAACGACCTTGATTATTTGGATCCACGACCAACCTCACCGCGTACTGCGAATCCATATTGGAAAGAGGACCTACTCTAACAAGAGTCCGGGCGGGTTCCACGTTGTACTTCTTGCCCGAGGGTATATTAATTATGTGCGTAAAAGCACTTATTTTATTTACTTTCAAAAACATACATTCACGTTAAGGATTTTAATTCACATCATCTCGATACGAGAGATATCTTTGGGATGAATCCCGAATATTGGCACTAGCTAAGTGCCCCTACCACTTATATCCGAATAAGGGTACAGTCATGACCAGGAGTATTAAGGCAAAAACCTCCTAATACTTGTTATAAAGAAACGACTAGACCTCGCAAGGTACATAGCGTTCCTACGAATACTCGTGCTAACTAAGCATGTAAGTCCACATATAAATCCACACCAAAATCCATTTATCACTTTATGGTAATATCATATAGAATTAAATATAATAGTGTTTGTTTCTAGCAATATATACAACCTATTATAAATTCATATTTTTAACACAACATTTTATCGTTTAAGTTCCCAAACACAAATCAACAACTTTATTCCAACATAATTAAACAACTAAGTAATTGATAATCAAGAAGAATATGGAATACATCAACAAGAGTGAACCGCCACTTGCCTTAGTCTGGACGAACGAAGAGTTGGGTCCGAAATCCGGGAACTTGAACTTGTGCACGACTGCCTACTAAAATTCCCGTTGGAATTTATCATCATTCAGTAGGGTCGGATTCCAATCCGTACAATCAGCCATGGGGACAAGCATAATCCAACACCGACGACGCATACGAGACGAGTTTTAAAACAAAACCCTAATTAGTTATGGGTACAAAGGAACGTAAAGACGAAGAAAAAGGTAGTGCCGCGATCGCGGCTTTGCTGGGCAAAACCGCACCCACGGCAAATGGGCCGCGATCGCGGTTCCATGCCTAGCCGAGATCGCGGGCCTCTGCCCAGCTGCGATTGCGGTATTTATGCCGCGATCGCGGGATCCATTGTCGAACAACAAGCTAAACGAACACAACGGATCCATACCGAGGGAAGACGAGGCTCGAATCTTGCTTCTTGGACAAGCGCGCACCACCACCACCACTCCTGGCTTCGCTTTGATGGACCTACGACTCCGGCAACGATCGATGACGACACAACTCCGATGACAACACCAAAAACCGAGCTAATACGAGATGAAGAGATGAAGGATGTGAAGAACACCCTCGGATCTGCCCCTATTTATAGGGCAAGGGTGGAGCTCTTCCACTAAATGAGAGGAAGAACAACCGCTTGACTTCCCTAAACCGGCCGCTCGGAGAAGAAACGCCGGTACCTAGATCGTCGGCGTCTCAGTAAAGACGAGGAAGAAGATGAAGCAATGGTGCCGCGATCGCGGTTTCATAACCGCGATCGCGGTTTCATAACCGCAGTCGCGAGCAATGCTGCACCCTCGGCTGCATAGCCGCGATCGCGGGCAATGCCGCGCCTGCGGATCCCGGGCCTAGATCGCGGGTCTTGCTTAACTCCGATTTTAGCAACCTTCCAATAACTAGAACCCATATATTTCATTAAATGTGTATCCACACATTCATATGGTTCTTACAGGGTTACATAACATGCCTAACACATCTTGCTTACAAAGCGAAAGTTGGGACTTTTAGGGGTTATTACAATACCACCCCCTTAAAAAAAGTTTTGACCCCGAAACTAACACTACCAAGTTAGAGGGATCGATTTCCACATTAACCTCTCTACTTGAGTTTAGTATCCTCAATTATTTCGTACTCAAAATTAATCCTAGGAAAGTCGATCTGTTTCCTCAACCATGACATCCCTCATATGTCTTGTTTCCATATATTATCCCATGTGCCAACTCTTAATATACTCACAAGGTCATGATTACCTTAGAATCATAGTCTCCAAAAACATCACACAATCTTAATACACCTTAAGCTTGAGATCACACCTTTTCTTTCAACTTTTCTCTTTATAAACGACTCCCAAAGTTCATACCTTATCTCCTTATGACCCAACTTAGTACCCCCAATTGTCATATCGTCTTACTCCTTACATATGCATTTCATCTATATCATTATTTACCTTAATTAAATTTGGCCCTTATGCCATTTCTTAACCCAAAATCTTTCCATTAATCAAGCTCTAACATAAGACCTTTAAGATTCCTTAATCTTTTTACAATTAACCGCACAACATCTTATTCATGTTTTTGCCCAAACATGATCTTAATAATTCGTTTTACACGACCATAATCAACCACTTTGTTCACCCAAAACGTGTCATATGATCACCTTAATAGACATAGGTCACTTTTTCACCATCTCCAGTTAATAAAAATCCACACACTTTCATTATCCCCGTACTGTTGATCCAAAAAAAAAATTCAAAACAAACTTTTACCGACGGAGTTTGTTATTCACCCATAAATCCTTAAACACTTAATTAATTGTCCTCACACAATTTCATCATCCAAATTAAGCAAACCTTATGCTTTGCCGAAATTAAAATATTTACCCAAGACTTAATTATCTTAATACTCCTCATATCATTATATCATTTCCTTAAGAAAGCCGCATAACGAAACCTCAAATAGGTCTTCCAAAATAATACTTATGATTTCGCACACTTAGCTTTTCCAAAAGCTTTACCTACTGGTCCTACAATGGGCACACTCACTTATAAACCCCATAACCATAACTCTTGGGTTTTAAAGTTTATTCAAGATCGTATTAGAGTACGATCATTTTAGAAAAAACGAACTCCTTATGAAATATCTCTCTTATACATTTGTTCACTTAAATATATAATTTGTGCTACTCACACTTAAGTACTTTGAGCTTTATATTAGCTCACTACAAAATTTTTTTTTTACCCCATCTAATGCTCAGAGTATGCACATGAGGAATAACCTCAAACTCCATAGAGCATTACTACACACACCAAATCCTTATAGCAGGGAATCCTTACAACATTAACCTCTCGAGACAATGTGATACACCCCAAGCCAGGATCCGGACTGATTCAAGGTAGAATCGTCACCCAAGCACCGATTGAACTCCACAAGAGTTTAGCGAGTTCGGGAGAAGGAAAAGGGATAGATCTAGACGTGATATTTTGAGGGGAATTTTGAAGGGATAAGCAACTGAAATTCTTGGATAAACACACCAAGAAAATAAGAAGAAAGTTTGTAGATTAATCCTTGGATGGACACACCAAAAACCATCCACAAGTGTTTGGATGAACACACCAAACAATGACGCCAAACCTAAAGGTTTCACAATGTTTTCTCTCAGGGAAAAACTCAAGAATTTTATCAGATTAAACGTGTCTAACAATGGAAACAAAGCAACTACTTATAGTAAAACAAAGAAAGTTCAAAGGTTGCTCCAAAACACAACCCGGATTGTCTTCAGTTAACCGGTAGCAAATGATCTCCAAACGAGCTGAATTTTTGATATGTGATGATGGGCTATGTGAACCCGAAGTCCACCAAAAAAGGGCCCAAACGCACGAGGCATCGGAGAGAACTCCCTGGAGTACTGTCATGGCATTGTCGGCGTCGACGATGGCTTGTCTTTGGTTGTCTTCACCGGGCACTCTTCAACTTTGGTCGGCCAACTTGAGGTCCTTTGCTCTCTTTGGGTCCCAGTAGGTTGTGGAAGAAGTTGGGAGCCAAGTGGATGAGTTGCGCCGACGAAGTTGTGATCACCTTCCCTTGTCGTCGCCGCCGCATGTGGTTCTTCGTGCCTTAGGGCATTCACAAGACACTTTTCCACTTGCATCGACACTCCTTGAGCATATAAGCATGCTTGAAGGTCCTTGAGCACCTTCTTGGCTTGGGAACGCATGAGCATGCCCGGTGCCTAGTGAGTGTCGGCCTTATGCTCTTGATGCAAATGCTGATTCGCATCATCCTCCCCCCCCCCCTTGGAGAAGATTCGACCTCGAATCAGCCTCCTTGTCCATGACATCCTTACCTTCAATCAAAATAAAAAAGCGAGTCATAATATCCTTTTTATGGACATAATACTCATCTAGAAGCTCAATATTTCCAAGATCTAGATGGTATGCCAAAATGCATGAACAAGCAAAACAACTTTTCTTTCTATGTCTATGTATATGCTTAATCATGCTACTAGGAACATAAAAAGCATACTTGATTTTGAAAATGAAAATATGATCTATATGCATCTTATATGACTTGTCTTCAAAGAAAAGAAAATCTCATGATGCATACTAAAATATCCACATCTAAAGCCACATTTTTCCTTATGCTCATGCAAATGTGACAGGCCTAAAGTCATCGTGCCTAATCAAAGAAATCCTAATATACCTACTAAACAGAGTATAGCAAGCAAGTCAGGGTCGAACCCAAGGGAATCAGGTTATCTATTCTTGTGTTTCTCAAGTCACCAACTAGGAACTAGGGGGGGTTTTGTATCGGTTTCTTAGTGATCAAGTAACAAGTAAACAAGATCGCAATTAAAGGTTGTGAATATGATGGGGAAAAGCGCCACACCTGACAAAGATCCACACAACAAGAGATATGGTTGATCACTGAATTCTATTAGTCTCAAGTTCTTATCTTTCCTATAGTTGTCCTTATCCCGATCTTAGGTAACTATTAGTTCTACCAGCCCTAATAGTACTTATTACCAAATCAAATCCGAAAACCTTCAAGACTCAATAAAGCAATAGCATTCAACCAATGATTCAACAAGATACATGCAATAGAAACAACCCGTTACTATAACATGCAATTAACTCTCTCTCACGATGAACACTCGCAACCCGCAATTGTAAATCGTGTTTGCTACTAGATATGCAACCCGAACCCGGAATTGACAAGTCCTAGCAATATGGAAAATATCAATAAACCTAGGTGATCAGTCTAGATAAATCAATAAGATTCAATAAACATTCAAGCGCAAGAGAATTAATACAACTAGATAGGAAATCGAACAAGAGTAGAAAACTCACAACCAATCAATTGAAGACTTCAAAACGTCAAGTGCAACAATGAAAGTTTAGTTCTTCATAGGGTTTGTGAGAGAAAAACTAAGATAGGTGGCAACTAGGGTCCTAAATAAAATCTTAGAAAGAACCTTAAATACTAGGGCAAATAATTCAGAAATAAAGAAAAGGAAATAACAAACTTGGAAACAAAGTTTCAGAAATAAAATAAAAATAGATAAAAGATCTCGGAAATAAGCCGAGAAAAGTCTTCAGCGCATCGTCACCGCGGGTGCGGCAACACCCACCGCGGGGTGCGGTGGTCTTCCAGAACTTCGGAACTTTGCGCCTTCTTCTCTGATGGCTCACCGCGGGGTGCGGTGATGTTGCCGCGGGTGCGGTGGTACTCCAGCAGCTGCGACACTTCCGTACAAACGTCATAACTTTTGATTCCCAACTCGGATTGCGCTCATATTTTTAGGAATTGCAGTAGACTTCAAGATATAACTCCTCGAATTGGAATCACTCCATTTGGACATCTGAGTAAAGAGAACGAACCAATTGAATTCAGCACACTGTTCTTCCACTCTTCAATGCACTTCAAACCTCTGTAAATCCCATGATTTCTTCACTTCTCGTCTTCTCTTCTGGATTACAGAATCACCATCAAATCATATCCAAACATCATCTAAATCATGCTAATAACCACTAGATGCGCTATACAATATATCGCATATCAAAATGATTAACCATGTCACAAGTGAAATGACAAACATCCTTACTCATGCAATTAGCAAAGTGACCTAGATGCATGCTACTTGAAATACTTTGAGGAGGATTGCAATAAGAAATGCAAGAACTTTTATCGAAACAAGTCAATGCATCATGTTTTGCAAAATAATCTTTAACACTAGATGCATGCACAAAAGTGTCCACATATGAAGAGACAAAATATGAACAAGTGAAAGATACTTCCCCGAATTTTGAACTTCTTGCATCTTTTCCATGTGCTATGTCCTCCTCATCCGTGAAGATGCATTTTCCCTCCTTGATGACCAATTTATCTTCCTTTCCCATAAGGCCGAATGAAAGGCATGTTGGAAGCATAGGCATTGCATCCAACCAAGGTGTAGCCATGTGGTTGAGGAAGCTATGTGTGTAGGAAGAAGCACCAAGAGGCTTTAGCATAAGCCACTTCAGATTAAGAACATATGACTTGAAACTTTCAACCTCCCTCTCTTGAGGCTCGTCATCATAGATAGGAGGTCCATCCCATTGACTTGCAAGTTCCATTTGATTGGATGGACCATTATCTTGGAAGCTCTCTTGTAAATCATCACCATGGGGTGACCTAAGTGGCTCTTCATCAAATATTGGGGGCAGGTCCCATCGGACGACTACATCCTTGGTCACATCCTCGGTGAAAGGGTAACTCACGGTGTCACTTAGCTCTTCCTCCTCAGATTGTGAGCCTTCATGGTGGTCCACGACATTGTCCATCCTAGAAGTTCTTATCTTCTCTTCAATCTTAGCATATGTGGCTTAGAGAAGATCTATCCGAGTCTTGTCAAGAATGGCTTGCAAATCCTCCAGGGTAATCGGCCTCCCTAAGGAATTACCTTCCATTGCCTCTTTGTCCTTGGTGGAGCAACTTCTCTTGTCTGCCCAAAGGTTGTATTGCCTCCAATGTCCAACCTAGCTTGAACACAATCACAAGGCAAAGATACCCTTTCAAGTGTAGTCACAAATTTCAAAGTCATTAACCACAAGGATAGTTGCAATTCATCACCAAGTGTGGGTCTCGGCTAGGGAATGTGTTTGGTCAAGCAAGCTTAGATCCACACGTGTTCTTAGCACTTAAACAGTTTATAAAGTCCAACTCAAGTGCACAAGAAGCTACTAGGCACCAACACTTCACAAATTCGTTTTTGCAACACTTAACAAAAAATTTCAGAAATGCACTCAACTCTTTCTGGTTGAGAATGATCTTTCTATGGCCTCCCCTTTTATCTTAGGCCGGGTGTTTCTTTGCTCAACCCCTTTTTCTCGAGTTCAAATTCTTAACTTAACAATTCTTGTTATTCTTGCTTGAACACAACTCAACTTTAGCCTTAAAATAACAACACAAATTATTATTTTTCGACTTTGTTGTCCTAACTTGTCACACGTTGCTCAGAATTTTGCTTACGGGATGAGTACGGTTCCCGTATCTTGTTTCCTTGAATTAGAAACTTTAGAAAGTGTATATCATGCAACAACATGTGATTAACTAGGCCCAAAAAAGTTACAAATTTCAGCAATGGTCAAAGCTATTAAAGATAGAGAATTAAAACACATAATTAATGGCTGAATTAATGGTGAATTATCGGTGCGGAATTAATGGTTGGATAAGGAGGAGTTACATTTTCAAAATAACTTAAAAGACTCCCTCAACACTCATCTTTTCAGATCTACAATCAGATTTCTCACAGTTCATACGCAAAACTCAAGAACACAAGATCAAAACAACAACATTCGGCTAGAAGCACTTGGTGTTCATTGCATGCCTTTCTTGCATTTAACTGACTTGGAATTCGATACTAACCTTGAAGAAGGCTCTGATACCAAATGATACACCCCAAGCAAGGATCCAGACTGGTTCAAGGTAGAATCGTCACCCAAGCACCGATTGAACTCCACAAGAGTTTAGCGAGTTCGGGAGAAGGAAAAGGGATAGATCTAGACGTGATATTTTGAGGGGAATTTTGAAGGGATAAGCAACTGAAATTCTTGGATAAACACACCAAGAAAATCAGAAGAAAGTTTGTAGATTAATCATTGGATGGACACACCAAAAACAATCCACAAGTGTTTGGATGAACACACCAAACAATGACGCCAAGCCTAAAGGCTTCTCAATGTTTTCTCTCAGGGAAAAACTCAAGAATTTTATCAGATTAAACGTGTCTAACAATGGAAACAAAACAACTACTTATAGTAAAGCAAAGAAAGTTCAAAGGTTGCTCCAAAACACAACCCGGATTGTCTTCAGTTAACCGGTAGTAAATGATCTCCAAACGAGCTGAATTTTTGATATGTGATGGTGGGATATGTGAACCCGACGTCCACCAAAAAAGGGCCCAAACGCACGAGGAATCGGAGAGAACGCCCTGGAGTACTGTCATGGCATTGCCGGCGTCGACGATGGCTTGTCTTTGGTTGTCTTCACCGGGCACTCTTCAACTTTGGTCGGCCAACTTGAGGTCCTTTGCTCTCTTTGGGTCCCAGTAGGTTGTGGAAGAAGTTGGGAGTCAAGTGGATGAGTTGCGCCGACGAAGTTGTGATCACCTTCCCTTGTCGCCGCCGCCGCATGTGGTTCTTCATGCCTTAGGGCATTCACAAGGCACTTTTCCACTTGCATCGACACTCCTTGAGCATATAAGCATGCTTGAAGGTCCTTGAGCACCTTCTTGGCTTCAGAACAAGTGAGCAATCCCGATGTCGGGTGAGTGTCGGCCTTATGCTCTTGATGCAAATGCTGATTCGCATCACAATGCTCATGAATTCGAGCAAAGGGAACAAATAATGTCAATGCCCAACTTGACATTATTTCAAGAACATAGAGGGGTTCTTACATATAGTTTTGACTCTGAAACTAGCACTAACAAGGTAGGGAACAATCACACATGTCCCAACCCAACACTATCCTTTATGAGTCCAAATAGTCTTTATCAACACATGACATTTACTACTTTTGGCACTCAAGGATCCTCGTATGAACAAACAACTTGCAATAGTAACGAATTTAGTAATTTCCGAAACAAGAAAACACTACTTTATTATTCGAAACATTACATCAAAACAATTGACAAAATGTCGAATAGACAAATTACTAAACTATGGAGACTATCGACAAAAATCATCGCTCCTTATTCTTAAAAAAGCTTTACAAAATACCACTACTCGTTCAGGGTTTCCTTCTCATCGGGGTGACGTATCACAAAGAGTCGTTGCCCTTGACCCAAAGATTGGATATGCGCCTTGCCTCTATTACGAGCAACATATTGCTCAGGAGCGGACACTTCCGGCTTTGGGTTCTGCCTACTGCCAACATTTGAGGCCTGATATGATTGTGTTGGCCCTTGACCCTTCTGCCTACAGTATGTTTGCATGTGGCCTTCCTTCCCACAATTATAACATACTCGCTTCTCCTTTTGGCAATTAAAACTTTTATGCCCAGCTTCACCACAGTTGTGGCATTGAATCACACCGCTACTCCAACCTGAGCCTTTGGCGGAGTCAGACTGAGTCATCTCGGTCTTAGCACGACCAGACTTCTCAAACTTGGTGGGCGATGCCGGCCGCTTGAAGGTATTAGCCTTCCGGTTTTGTTGCCCACCCTTCGCCTTATTATGTTCCTCCCGCTTTCGGGCGGATTCCTCCAGCGTGACCTCTATTTTGTAGGCCGCATCAACACATTGCTCCAAAGTAGAGCAACTGTGACGCACCATCAGAGGTTTGATTCCTGGATTCTTCCATCCATGGAAGTACCAGATCTTTTGTTCTTCAGTATGCACTTCAGAATCAGCGTAATGCAGCAAGTGATTAAACTTTGCCACTAGCTCAGACACTTTTAGTACTTCAGTCTCTGGGTAGAGGAACTTCTTCAGCTTCTCTTCCCTCATAACATGAGAGAAGAACCGATCAGTGAGCTTGGCCTTGAACATTGCCCAGCTTAGGTTTGGGTGGTTGTCCAAACCAGTTCCTTCCCACCACTCACTTGCTCCGTCTTTCAGATGTAACGAAGCAATGTGCACCTGTTCAGCCTCGGCGCATACCATGTTTCGGAACAGTCATTCCATATGGGAAAACCAATAGGCAACCTTGACTGGTTCCCCGGTCCCATCGTAGCTATCCGGGCGCATTGAATTGATCGTCTTCAATGCTCGGTTGTAATTCCCGTCATTTCTCTCGAGAGCCACCGGATGTGTAGGACCTTCACGTCCCTCCACATTAGTTGCAACTTGAGGATTTGGAGCCGCTTGAGCTTGCGGTATCCCTTGGGTCGTCAGTACCTCGACCACCTGCCTCACTATTTGCCCAATGACCGTAGCATCCAACACGATCGGGGAAGGAGGTGGAACTTCCCTCGCAGCTTGGGGGTCCACTAGTCCCTGATGAACATATTACCGCAGGGTCGGGTCATTATTACGCGAGCCAGATCACACGTCTTCCCCTTGCTGAGTAGCACTCCTCATCTGAATTCAGGAACCGTCGCTAGGACTTTTATTATCTGCTTGGTTGGTGGATCGAGTGTTCACCATCTGTTGATGAACCATAACGTCAAATTAAAATCTTCCAACTTTTATATGATACTTAATCACTTACGTTATGATACGAGTTGTAAGGGTCCAAACCAATAACTTATATTAGTTTGACTGACCCTCCACCATTAACCTTAAAACGATATTCTTCTCTTACTTGAGAATGAATCAATTAGGAGAAATGTCAACCTTTAAATGACATTAAATCTAAGAAATGACGATATCCTTAAGAATGGATCTAAGGAATAAGTAACAAAACCGAAGCTTGCAAAAGTTTGAAAAACCACTTTAACCTTATGCTTTCAAACTTTATACTTTATACTTTTAAACCTTATAAATTTAAATTAATAAAATAATTATTTATAAAGTTGGTTTCTCAAACTAACGACATTGTTATCACCTACAACCCTTACTAAGACAAAAAATCACACTTTTAAAGTTATAGCACGAAGTAAATTTTAAACGTTTATAACACACCATTTATAAGGCAACTATAAAATAACTATTAAATTCCTAATAGTTAAACCATTATTTTTAAATTAAACTATAAGAAATCATTGAACTTTAAGTTTGATACTAACATTTAGACTCTCAAAATTCCTTTTTAAAAGAAAATAGTTTGACACCGACGACGCATACGATCCCAATCCGTACAATCAGCCATAGGGATGAGCACAATCCAACACCGACAACGCATACGAGACGAGTTTTAAAACAAAACCCTCATTAGTTATGGGTACGAAGGAACGAAAAGACGAAGAAAAAGGGAGTGCCGTGATCGCGGTTTGCATAGACGCGATTGCGGCTTTGCTGGGCAAAACCGCGCCCATGGCAGATGGGCGGCGATCGCGGTTCCATGCCTAGCCGAGATCGCGGGCCTCTGCCCAGCCGCAATCGCGGTATTTATGACATGGTCGCGGGATCCATTGTCGAACAACAAGCTAAACGAACACAACGGAGCCATACCGAGGGAAGACGAGGCTCAGATCTTGCTTCTTGGACAAGCGCGCACCACCACCACTCCTGGCTTCGCTTTGATAGACCTCCGACTCCAGCAACGATCGATGATGACACAACTCCGACGACAACACCAAAAACCGAGCTAATACAAGAGGAAGAGATGAAGGATGTGAAGAACACCCTCGGATCCGCCCCTATTTATAGGGCAAGGGTGGAGCTCTTCCACTAAATGAGAGGAAGAACAACCGCTTGACCTCCCTAAACCGGCCGCTCGGAGAAGAAACGCTGGTACCTAGATCGTCGACGTCTCAGTAAAGACGAGGAAGAAGATGAAGCAATGGTGCCGCGATCGCAGTTTCATAACCGCGATCGCGGTTTGGCCTTTGGGCAAAATCGCACCCGCGGCTGCATAGCCGCGATCGCGGGTAATGCCGTGCCTGCGGCTCTTGGGCCTAGATCGCGGGTCTTGCTTAACTCCCATTTTAGCAACCCTCCAATAATTAGAACCCATATATTTCATTAAATGTGTATCCACACATTCATATGGTTCTTATAGGGGTACAAAACATTCCTAACACGTCTTGCTTACAAAACGAAAGTTGGGACTTTTAGGGGTTATTACAATACGTCAGTGACCTATGTCGGTAGTGCCACACGCCATCTCGTAGTACAAGTATGCGATGCTGTCTTGTCAGGCGGACGGGCCAACAATGTGCAAGTTGTTCCCCAGCTCGCTTACCGGGGCAGTCCTAACGAGGATGATCAATCTCCCTGCGTGAAGCATCGGTAGTTTCACCCAGCTGGAGGAGTCATTCCTAACTCACTTCGGGAGTTCGCGGAGGAGGCGCCGTGGAATGCAAGAAATCTTTGCCCTAATGCAATAGGAGGCTGAGAGCCTAGCTTCTTTCGTGAAGAGGTTTGCAGCCGAGGTCATACAAGTGTGCGATTTCGACGAGAAGGTAGCAAAGACTGCGTTCATCCAAGGTCTAGCAAACTCGGATTTCAAGTTCTCGGTCACCAAGAAGGAGCCTACAACCTATGCCAAGCTATTGGATAAGGCCAACACCCACATTAGAGCCGAAGTAATGGCAAGCCTATACCGTGGCCCCCCGAATGCGCCTCTAAATGAGCCCAAAGGGAGGTACTAGAGCGCATGGGAACCATGAAGGCCCTCCGCATTTGCTGACAAAGGCAAGGCCCCTGAACATGTTACGGTACACACAGTGTCAATGAACCCGCCAGCTCAGCAACCCAATCCCTATCTCAATCGCTCCCGGTCTCAAGCAGCACCCCAGCAAGGCCAGCCTCCCCAGAAGTTCTGCTCCTACAATCAGTCTACGGCGCACGACAGTCACGAGTGCAAAGGGTACGGGTCCTCGGCGAAAAAGACGACATTGGGTTCCCTGTTCGCCAGGGGCTACAGATCCATGAGCCGAAGGGCCAGCAGGAACCAAGGGCCACCACCTCCACCCCCTCCACGGAGGGACAACTTCCTTCCCCCGGATGGATGCGTAGGGACAATAACAGGACGCGCGAGCCCCTGGGGAGACAGCATGAGAGCAGCGCAAAGCTATGCGCACAGAAAAAAGCACAGATCTACGATGCCAGTACTTAGCGTGGACAATAGCTTGCCGATAGGACATCATCTCTTGTTCACAGAGCTGGACGCAGAGGTTCGAATGCTTGCGGAACTCGGAAAGGGTTGATCGACGATGGTGATCGGCCAATTGGTGACATCGAAAATGCAAGGGGCGGAGTAATGACTCAACGGCAAAGCTTGCGCAATAATCTTAATTCAATGTAACTAAAACGATTACAAGAGAAGGCTATATAAAGCCAAGAGTGCACGTCCTTGATGGGCCTAAATAAACTAATGGGCCGAGTCCATACGTAGATGGGCTCACACACCAAAACAGAAAATAAACTAAAACTAGCAACTACTAAATAATTAACTACTAAAAACGGAAAGTACTGAAATACATAGAAAAGCTAATTAAATAGGCTATGTCAGATGCCACGGGGGACGCCACGGTCTTGGTTCGAGCTGGTGGGACTAGCCAGGAGCGCATAATTCTCCCTCCCATAGATTCGAAGCGTCCTTGCTTCGAGCTGGTGGGGGCCAGGGAAAACATGCGCTCTACAGCAAACGAGAGCGCTACGTCGTTGTGTGGCTCGGGACCGATTCTCGGTATCTCAAATATCATTATGTAGCGCTCGGATGCGGGAGCGGTCTTGGCATCGGATCCCGGAAAGATTGTCGCGCGAGGGCTCGGTTCCGGAATCAGCTTCGCCGGAAAAGCCAGGGCAGGCGCGTTGTGCACGTCGGGTTCGAGACCGGGCAGGAGAGAGCTGAGGATAAGGGTTGGCGCGCTGCGCTACGGTGCGACGACTGGCGTCGGGTTCAAGGCCAACTTCCTTCTTTCTGATTTGTCTATGTTTGAAAATAATATAACATAACCACATGCCAATCTCTTCTCATTTCCTATATGATCTATTATACTGAAGTTCTGTAATTGTGCAACCATTGATTTCTAATTTTATAACGTCTATTCGAATATAAATTATTATTTTTTGGAAATTGAATATAAAATTTCTCTTTGATCCGATATCGAATATAATATTAAAACATGCTCGGGACTTAAACTAGTATTTTATAATTAATTACGAAACTACTAAGTTACAATGAAAAAAGCTAGATATTATAGTTTTGATGAGAAACACTATCTCTATAATGTAATGTAATTAAGAATAACTCTTTATTATGTACTTTGTTGAACTTATTATCCTATTATAGCCATTACCCGCACATTCTAAAGTCATTTTTAAAAATATAAGAAACATACCAAATTAGTTTTTTTTTTATGTGAAACCTATTAGGTTATTATTGATTATATATGATCGAGATTTATTTTTAGTTAATCTAAAATCTCACCACAATAAAATTCCATTGTTCGAACAATTAATTTTATAAGAATATGTGATTTACATTTTAGTATTTTGTAACAATTTCTTATGTATAATTTAGTAAACTAATATTTGATTTTGAATATTTATCCTTTGATTTGGAATATTAATCCTTTAATATTTGAAATTACAAATTTGAATTCTGATTTTCTTAAAAAGATACGATTATATTTTAAGAACTATTATTAATCGTCTATTCACCTTTATTTAAAATTACCTTAGGTACGTTATTTAAAAAAAAAATATTGTTACTGATTAAAATTCTATACATTTAAATGATGTGAACAATTTATAAAATTCAAAACATCCGTTTACTATTGATGTCGTATATTTACTATCTAATAGATTAAATTATGTATTAATTAATATCGTGCACACATTATCATCTAGTTTTAGAAATGGATATTTCTTAATTTAAATTTTGATATACAATGGATATGTGCATCACAAAATATTTTACCGCCAAAAACTAGTTGGCCCAATTTTATATGACATTACTTTGATATAATTTATTTTGATTGTTGTAAATCTTATGAAAAGTTGTTGAATAAATATTTTAATAAAACCAGTGAAAAGTAAAAGATGCATCTGTCAGTAACCACATGACTCGCTTTGCACACCACTATTATCATTGTATTAAATTTCAATGTTGTTGAGTTTTTTGACATTATTTAGGACGAGTGATTTATTTTGTTTTATACACAAATATTCAATAGGTTTTTAAGAAACTAAATATAATGTAAAACTTAAATTTAACTAAACATTATCTCGCCATTGTAATACACTAGTTAAGGTATTATATATGGCTAGATAAATTTGATGATTAGGCGTCCAATTTTAAAAATCTTATCAACATTGTATTATTTTGTTTTATGTATTGTTTTCTTTGTGGGAGTTGTATTTAGCCCGGCCCAAGAAGGCGGGTCAGGTGGCCCAAACAAGGAAGGAAGGTCCATTGGCTGGACGGCCCAATTCGGAATAAGACCCAGAAGCCCTCTTCTCGGGTTGGACTGACCGTGTGGTCAAAGACCTGCCGGCCCCATGTATAAAAGGAGGAGGCGGTAACTAAGAAAGGAATTCTCGACCCTCCCTTTGGACAACCTCTTTCCCTCACCCCATCGGAAAGACACCGGATACCGATCTCACCCCATCTCTTTACTTCTCACCCCTTTGTTTGATCTCCCTTTTTCTGCACCACCAGTGAGCTGAGAACTGACTTGAGCGTCAGAGTGGTAAGTCCGAGGAAATCTTGGACCTCTATTCTTTATCAGGTTTAGGCTTAGCATCGGACGGCGTCTGACATGACAGAGAGTTGTCGGCGGGGAACATGGGGAAAGGCTTCCGAGGGAGACGATCCAGAATTGGTTTTGTGTGGAACGTCAACTATTTCCTCTCGGAAAAACTGACGATCACACTGGCGCCGACCATGAGGACTCCTCACACAACTAGTACACCTCTGGTCATGTCAGACGCCGAGTCGACCACTCGCACAAGACAGACTGGTTTTACTGACTTCCCAACCCCAAATGCATAACACCCCTACATGAATATGGTAGAAGAGCAGTACCGGGGCTGCCAAAGATGGCAATACACATGTCCGGCGTTTTGGGGACCCTACGCCTCCCAGGGAGCGCATCCTTACGCGCCCGCGGAGCCGTACCCTCAAAACCCGTTCCCACATAAACCTTACCCGCCCTACGGATACAGTATTATGGAGACGCAAGAACTGCTTACGTCAAACCCCCCTCCATCTCCTCGAGGTAGGAGACAAGCCAGACCCGCTCGGCAAACGATCCCCCACCGGCCAGCTCCCACGACTAGTGGACTCGGCCGACACTCCCATATATAAAGGAAGCATAGCTTTTCGCACGCGGAGCCCCATCTGGCCACAAACAACCCCGAAGTGTGCCAAGAAATCACCGACCTTCCGGCTCTATACGGCTCCATCGGCTTCACAAACAAGGTACTAATGCCGATCCCTCAGCTCGATGTCAGCGCCATTCCAACCATGGGGGAGTATGTCGGCGAGGGGGAGCCCCATGACCACATCTCAAATTACAAGTATGCCATGTTGTCCTGCCGGCGGATGGAGCAACAATGTGCAAGTTGTTCCCTAGCTCACTCACCGGGGCCACCCTGACGTGGATGATCAATCTTCCGGCGGGAAGCATTGGTAGTTTCATACAGCTAGAAGAGTCGTTTTTAACGCACTTCGCAAGCTTGCAGAGGAGGCGCCGTGGGATGCAAGAAATCTTTGCCCCAAGGCAACAAGAGGCCGAGAGCCTGGCTTCTTTTGTGAAGAGATTCACAGTCGACGTAATATAGGTGTGTGACTTCGACAAAGAGGTCGCAAAGATCGGGTTCATCCAGGGTCTGGCAAACTCAGATTTCAAGGTCTCAGTCACCAAGAAGGAACTTGCAACCTACGCTAAGTTGTTGGAGAAGGGTAATACTCACATCAGGGCCGAAGATATGGCTAGTCTATACCGCGGTCCCCCGAGTGCGCCTCAGAATGATCCTAAATGAAGGTACCAAAGCACGTGGGAACCAAGAAGGCCTCCCGTAGTTGCGGAAAAAGGCAAAGCTCCTGAACGCGTTCTAGTGCACACGGTGTCGATGAACATGCAGGCTCAACCTCCCAATCCTTACCTCAACCGATCCAGGTCTCAGGCGGCACCACAGCAGGGCCAACCCCCCCAGAAGTTCGGCTCTTACCATCAGTCTATGACGTATGACAGCCGCGAGTGCAAAGGGTATGGGTCCCCGGTGAAAAAGACAACCTTGGATTCCCTATTCGCTAGGGGCTATAGAGCCATGAGCCTGGGGGCTGGCATGAGCCAAGGGTCGCCTCCTCCACCCCTTCCATAGAGGGATCATTTCCCTCATCCAAACGGGTGCATGGGAACGATAGCAGGGGGCGCGAGCCCCTAGGGGGAAAGCGTGAGACTAGCACGGAGGTATGCGCGAGGAGGAAGGCACAACCCCCACAATGCCAGTATTTAGTGTGGCTAACAGCTCGCCGATCGGGCATCAACTCTCATTACAGAGGCGGATGCGGAGGTCGTAGATTCCCCTCGCTATGATCCGCTCGTCATACATGTCCAGTTTGGAACAAAGCTCGTCAAGAGGGTCCTCATCGACACGGGAAGCTCCGTTGACATTCTGTATTGGGATGCCTTCTTGCAACTAGAAATCCCGCTTGCAAAACTTCGGCCCATTGACTGCTCGTTAGTTGGCTTCTCGGGAGAAAGAGTCAGCGTCTCAGGCATTGTCACGTTAGACCTCATCCTCGGTGATGAGGGAAACCCGCGCAGGTCCGAGTCAATGGATTTCATGGTCATGAGAATACCTTCCGCGTACAATGCAATCCTAGGACGAGTTTCCCTTAAAAAATTCCAGGCAGTCGCATCTGTGTATCACCTCAAAGTGAAGTTCCCAGTCCACGGGGATGTAGGAAAGTCAAAGGGTCGGCAAGCAAAAAGTACGGCATGCTATCTAACCACCCTAAAAGGAAAGGGCCCCGAGGAACAAAGTTTGCAAGTACAAGAGCTTGAGCTGGAAGCAGGGTCCTCAGAGGGAATCCAAGAGCAAGCCGACTTGGAAGTACGAGAGCAAGTTCACCCGATTGTCGAGAATAAGGAAACGAGGGCGATAACCCCTTTCAGCAAAGAGAACGAGAGGCTTTTCTTGGGAACCCGTCTGGGTGTGCATGACCAGGAGAAAATCGAAGAGTTGTTGGGAAATCCAGGGTCGCTTGGACGCCGAGGGATCTAGTCGGCATACCCCAACCGTTGATAATCCAAAGCTTAAAAATCATCCAAGGAGCCAAGACCATGAGGCAGAAGAAGCAAAAGCAAGCCGGCGATAAGCCCGAAGGAGCCCGCGAAGAAATTCTCAAGCTCCTGTCGACAGGGTTTATCTAGGAGAAGCAATACTCGTCCTGGCTTGCCAACGTACTCATGGTCAAGAAATCAACTAGTAAATGGTGTATGTGCGTGGACTTTACTGACTTGAATCATGCTTGCCCCAAAGACAGCTACCCGCTCCACTCCATCGACTGCCTTGTGGATTCCACCGCGGGGCACGAAGCCCTGAGCTTCCTTGATGCCTACTCTGGCTACAACCAGATAAAGATGAAACCCTGAGACGAGGAGCACACGGCCTTTATCATAGAAGCATGGACCTATTGCTATCGCGTCATGCCCTTTGGCCTCAGAAACGCGGGAGCCACTTTCCAGAGGCTCATGGACCGCATTTTTCACAACCTAAGGGGCAAGACAGTGAAAGCCTATGTGGATGACATCTTCGTGAAGAGACGATATGCCTCAGAGCACCCGTCCGATCTCCGTGAAGTCTTTCGTACCCTCAGAAGCAACGGAATGAGTTTGAATCCAGAGAAGTGTGTTTTTGGAGTACAAGCAAGCAAGTTTTTAGGTTTTTTGGTCAGCACCAGAGGAATTGATGTGAACCCAGAAAGAGTTGAAGCCATCTTAGCATTGACCGCCCCACGGAACGTCAAAGAAGTCCAGCATTTCTTATGCGCGATGAACTACCTCGGCATATTTTTTGTCCTGTTGTCTAGAAGAAGCCTCCCTTTCTTCGCGACCCTTCACAAAGTCCAAAACTTTTAATGGACGCCAAAATGTGTAGAAGCCTTTGAAGACTTAAAGATCCATCTGAAACGGTTACCTACCCTAGCGGCGCCCATGCCCGGAGAAGAGCTCCAACTCTACATCGTTGTGGGGATACCGCGATCAGCTCCGTCATTATCAAGGATACACAGGTAGCGGTTTACTTTGTGAGCAAGACCATGCTGCCAGTGGAGATGCGATATTCGCCCGTGGAGAAGCTAGCTCTGGCAGTTGTCACGGTTGCTCGCAAATTGAGGCCATACTTCCAGGGTCACCCCGTGCAAGTCCTCTCCGACTTCCCTTTGCAAAACTTGCTCCATCGACCTCTCCTCTCGGGTAGAATGACGAGGTGGGTAGTCGAGCTCTTTGAGTTCGACATTTCATACAAGAGCCGCCCCATGATCAAGGCGCAATCTCTCGCCGACTTCCTGGTCGAGGCCAGCTTCAAGGATGAGGTCATCGCGGAAGCAACATGGGCGTTGACTTATTGGGTACTTTTCTCTAATAGTGTGGTAAATGAAGGGGGTCGTGGAGCTGGCCTGATCCTCACGTCCCCTGGAGGAGAGATGTTGGAGTATGCACTGGCCCTAGAGTTCGAGGCCACTAACAACGAAGTATAGTACGAAGGTCTCTTGGCGGGAATCAAACTAGCCCTTGTGAATGGAGCCTAAGGCCTGACCTGCTACAACGAAACTGTGGTGGTAGTCAACCAAGTGCAAGGGACTTACGAGGCAAGAACCGGAATGTTACCCGAGTATTGCGAGAGACTGAAGACACTGGCCAAAGCTCTGTGCCAGTTTGAGATACATTCTATCCCACGGGCTGAAAATGCGGCAGCAGACGCCCTGGCAAAACTTGGCTCCCGATCAGGTGGTTGCATTACTGGCATAGCCCATGTAGAGAGCATATGTAGGCCTACCATTCAAACACAAGTCATGTCAATCAGCAAAGCCCCTAATTGGAGGACACCCCTAAAGGAGTACTTGGAGAAAGGAACCCCCCCTCCGACAAGACAGAAAGGCATAGGTTGCAAGTCCGGTCTTCACGCTTCTACATGAAAGGATGCGATCTTACAAGAAGGGCTGTAACTCATCGGGTCTCAAGTGCATCCCACTGGAAGAGGACCGCCGACTCTCAAAAGAGATTCACAGTGGCATATGCGGTAACCATTCCGGGTGGAGAACCCGAACCCACAAGGCCCTACGTGCAAGTTAATTTTGGCCCACCATGAGGAAGGATGCCATAGAAGTCTTCTTATCATGCACTCCCTTCCAAGTTCACGCTCCCGCCATTCTGCAACTTGGGCAAGAAATATAGAAACTAAGCCCCTTGTCCATTCACCATGTGAGGGATGGATCTCCTCGAGCCTTTCCCTTGCGCCCCTGGGCAGCTGCAGTACATCCTCGTGGCCATTGACTACTACACGAAGTAGATCGAGGCGGAGGCCCTAGTAACGACCACGGTTGAGAAGATGAAGAAATTCCTCTGGCAAAGCATCATATGCCGCTTCGGGCTCCCCCAAGACATTGTCACCGACCGAGGGCATCAGTTTAACAAAGAGAAGTTGAAGACATTCAGCGATGAATTGGGCATCCACCTTCGCTTCGCCTCTGTAGCCCATCAGCGGACAAACGGCCAACTGGAGAACGCGAACATGCAGATTCTAACCGGTCTAAAGAAGAGGCTCGACAAAGCGCAAGGGCGCTGGGCTGAAGTCCTCTCACTCGTCTTTTGGGCTAATAGAACCACCCCAAGAAAAGGGACCGATAAGACCCATTTTGTCTGGCATATGGATTCGAGGCGGTTGTCCCGGTAGAGCACCTTTTCCCGTACGAGAGGCTTCTACATTACGACGAAGAGGGCAACAATGAGAGAATGTCTGCGGAGTTACAGTTAAGGGAAGAAGTGCGAGAAATGGTCGAGATTCGTGAGGTCGAGTACAAGAGAAGGATTGTTGCGCACTATAACAAGAAAATTCTCCCCCAATGCTTTGTCAAAGGAGACCTCATCCTCAGAGGGACAGACGGTGGAAAGCTTGACCCAAGGTGGGAAGGCCCTTATATCATCTCGCACCAATTAGTAGAAGGAGACTACAAGCTCAAGAGGGAGGACAACAACCTTGTCCCAAACACCTAGAATGCTTTGCGTCTGAAGAAGTACTTCACGTAAGCAAGAGCACTCGTGACCCCCTAAAAGGTGTAGCACCCCTATTAGCCCTCGCGACATGTATGATTTAAGAAAGCACCGGCATGGCCGGTTTGTTGTTGAAATTAGGCATTAACCCCATGAATGTTAAGTAATGAACTGTGAGTCTCGAAAGCAACATTAAGCAAGAAATATACAGAAAGAGCAATAAAAAGCAACAAAAAGCCACATTAAGCGCGTGGAGGGGCCGGGAGCAACATTAAGCAACAAAGAGCAATAAAAAGTAACAAAAAGCCACATTAAGCTCGTGGAGGGGGCGGGAGCAACATTAAGCAACAAAGAGCAATAAAAAGCAACAAAAAACAAAATTAAGTCCACGGAGGGGGCGGGAGCAACATTAAGCAACAAAGAGCAATAAAAAGAAACAAAAAGCAAAATTGAGCCCGCGGAGGGGGCGGGAGCAACATTAAGCAACAAAGAGCAATAAAAAGCAACATTAATCCCGCGGAGGGGGCGAGAGCAATATTGATAAGCACTACTTTGTAGGGCTTAACTAAGAGTTATTAGAAGTTTTATTGGTGCCATTTGGGTAGATTTAGACACATTCTTGTGTATGGCGTTTGGAGGCGAAGTTGGTGTTTTTGGAGGTGTTTGAGCTACTTTGGATATCATGAAGACACTGAGGAAGGAAGCCATCAAGAGAAGACGCCAAGGAGTGAAGAGGAGACGAGTTGGTGCAAGGCAAAGGACAAGAATGCCGAGCATTAACCGCGATCGCGGGTATGGGTGCCGCAATCGCGGGCCTCAGAGCATGTCGAGAGTTTTCTGCGGGCGCGGAGAGATTGAAGGGCGCGGAGCCACATGGGCCGCGATCAAGGTCCACCACCCGCGATCGTGGGTCTGACACGGCAGGAGCTCAGACTTATTCCGAATTATCTTTTTAGTTTTCTTTTCCCTTTTTCTTATTTCTATTTCAGTTATTTGCTTAATGGGCTTAGGTCATTTGTTAGGGCCCTATAAATACTCTCCTTATGCATTAGGGTTAGGGTGCGACTCTTTAGAGACTAGTTCTAGTTTTTGCAATTTCAATTCATCGTTGTTTATTTCTTTTGAAGTTTCTACCATGACTATGAGGAGCTAAGCCTCTTTGGCTTAGTCCGGTAATGGAAGCATGAGTTCGTTCATCTGGTTGTGAGGTTTTGTTCCTATCTATCTATCCTATTGAGTTATATCTTTTCTCTGAGCAAATTCATATTTGAATGTTTGTTGGTTTATCTAGACTGATCACCTAGGTTTATTGCTTTCATTCTTATTGCTAATACTAGGGAACTGTTGGGCTAACGCTCTAGTATAAGTAGCAGCATTGATTGTTATCTGCATCTGTGGATTATATCTATGTGGGAATTGATTACATGATAAATGCATCTGAGCCAGCGTTCTGTGTATCCTGGTTAATTCTTATATGCATTGCTGCCTTTGGGTTGAACCTTTAGTGGTACTAGGGTTATTCATTGGTAAGGGTTCTTTGTGGAAGGTTTCCCTCTAAATTTACATAAGATCGGGACAGGAATAACCGAATAGGAAGATAGGACTTAATCAATGAACAACCTTTGAATGACTTATGTGGACATTACTTGGCTAAGTGTTTTTCTTTCTTGATATTTCATCCATTCTACTTTGTTTTGTTTGTTTTGTTTTTAACCAACCAACCATAAAACCCCCCTTTGTGACATTGCATGCTACCACCATTGGTTCCTTCCTTCTCTGTGGGATCGACCCTGACTTACTTACTATACTTTGTTTAGTGAGGATTTTAGGATTTACTTTTGATTAGGGGTACGACGACTACCCTCCGTCAAATATTAAGCAAGAAAGAGCAATCAAAGACAACAAGAAGCAACATTAAGCCCGCGAAGGGGGCAAGAGCAACAATAAGCAACAAAGAGAAGCAAAAAGCAATATGAAGCAATATAGAGCAACAAGTGGCAAACACACGGCACATGACCCGCGGAGGGGGTAAAGCCACATTTAGCAGTAGACGCACGACATAATTACAACATGAGGACCATGGAGAAAGCTAAGGAGGCACTGGACAATGAATGAGAGGCAATAGCATCAGGATCGCGAAAGGAGGTAAATGCGATGATTAAACAAAAAGTAGTCACAGTGAATGATGAACCCGCGGCAAGGACGGCGAGAGACCATAAAATGCCACTACGGATCTGCGAGATAGCATCAAGAATGATAAGCGATGGACAAACTGAGAGCCCTCGGAGAATAGGGAACAAACTTTATAGACACAAGAAAACAACCAAGAAACAACGCAACAACCGCGGACAGGCACAAGCAAGCTTTTGGCAAGGGGCTTTGCCTAAGACGACGCGAAAGCTACGACCAAGTGCATAGGCAAAGTAAAGACAATTGGAAAGAGAAAACAACGTAACCAAAGCAAAATACAAAGACTCTAAAGTCAACGGCACAAAGGTAGGCCGGTGATCGGCACTATTTTATAGTGTATTTCTAGGGGTTATTACCAGTTTTGAGGTGCCATTTGGATGGATTTAGAGCACAATTGTGGAGTTGAGAGTTAGAGACTAGAAGTGAAGAAATCATGGGATTTACAGAGGTTTGAAGTGCATTGAAGAGTAGAAGAACAATGGGCTGAATTCAAATGGTTCGTTCTATTTACTCAGATGTCCAAATGGAGTGATTCCAATTCTAGGAGTTAGATCTTGAAGTCTACTACACGTCTTCAAAATATGAGCACAATCCGAGTTGGGAATCAAACGTTATGGAGTTTTTACGAATGTGTCGCAGAAGCTGGAGAAGTCGTCGCCACCGCACCGGCGGTGGGATGGCCGCACCCGCGGCGAGCACAACAGAAGCGAGGATCTAGATTCTGGAAGACTGCCGCACCCAGCGGTGGGTGTCACTGCACCCGCGGTGACGACGCGCTGAAGACTTTCGTTCCGAGTTTTATTTCCCATTTTATTTTATTTCCGAGACTTAGTTTTCAAGTTTGTTATTTTCTTTTCTTTATTTCTGAATTATTACTTTAGTATTTAAGTTAGGTTTAAGACTCTTTTAGAGGGGGATCTACTCTTAACCCTAGTTGCCACCTTTCTACATTTTTGCTCACAAACCCTAATGAAGAACTAAACCTCCATTGTTGCACTTGACAGTTTGAAGCCAACAATTGATTGGTTGTGAGTTTTCTACTCTTGTTCGTTTTCCTATCTAGTTGGATTGATTCTTTTGTGCTTTATTGATTATTGGTTTATGTTGATTTATCTAGATTGATCACCTAGGTTTATTGATATTGTAACATCCCAGGCCAAGCTACCCCAGCCACCAAGCCGCCCAGCCACCCAACGGTGCCGGCGCCGGTACTGGTGCCGCCTGGTTGTCCAAGGGCATGCAGCCCACACACCCAACCCTTCCCCCATTTAAATGGGTAGGTTGTTGCCCACGGGGATCGAACCCGGGACCTTTAGATACAAGGGCAATGCCTTACCACTTGTATCACCAATTGTGTTGCAACGCAATTGGTGATACAAGTGGTAAGGCATTGCCCTTGTATCTAAAGGTCCCGGGTTTGATCCCCGTGGGCAACAACCTACCCATTTAAATGGGGGAAGGGTTGGGTGTGTGGGCTGCATGCCCTTGGACAACCAGGCGGCACCAGTACCGGCGCTGGCACTGTTGGGTGGCTGGGGTAGCTTGGCATGGGATGTTACAAAAAAGTACACTTTTATGTGAGTGCTCAAGCCACGGGCCTAGCCCAACATGAGACACTCCATGAGCCGCAGCCCATGTACCCCAACCCATCATTGGGGGCTACTCTAAATTAAATGGAAGCCATTAGCCAAGAGGTTGTTGGTGAGAGTCGAACACGCGACCTCTCCACCCTTTTATCCACTCCCCACAAGGAGTGAATACCAATTGTGCTGACTGTAACACCCCCAATTTATACCGGAGATATTACATGCCAGTGACCTCAGACTTTACCGTCCAAAGTCACCCCATGCTTTTCCAGAACAGTTAAGCTTAAATACATAACATAAATACATATTAATTGAAATATTAAACAGCGGAAGACTTTAAATTACACAGCGGAAGACTTTAAATTATACAGCGGAAGACTTTAAAGAGCCAACTTATAACATGGCTAAATTATGAAGATACATTGAAGTAACACTTTAACAATCTTAAAACACTTAACAACTTTAAACACTGACTTTTAAACCTTCGTCTGCAAGCTTCTTATCCTTTAATAGGTTACTTAAACTCTGGGAATCAACTCCTGATGTGACGAAACGGACGGACGGCACCAACCATGACGATGCAGATAATAAAAACACAGTGGGTTAGTCTACTGAATAGACTAGCAAGGGCACAAAGCAGAGTGGTTCGAGTGATCGTGACCGTTTACTATCATTGTCCCTCGAATAATAACCGAAAGAATGATATATAACTCGGCACTTTCACGGAATGATTTAACAATTAAGATATGCACTGAAGAGAAGACTCCAACTGAAATGAGCCTTTAAAGGAAATTATGACAATCGATGGAACATTAAAGTTACACACACCAATGATTTAAAAGTTGACTGAGATGCTTCAGTTCACAACCAACCTCATCGCATACAGCGAATCCAGATTGAAAAGAGAACGTACTATGATCAAAGTCGAGACGAGCTTTCCTAGCTGCACTATTACTTAGCTGCACTACTCGCCAAAGGTTTATTAATTATGTGCACTCAGGCACATATCTTATTTAATTACAAAACACACATTACTGAAACACGTTAATGTTATTAAGAGCGACAACAAGGCTTAAATCTTAAGGCGACCATTACGTCAACCCAAATTAAAACACACACAACACACACGCGGGACTTAACATTATTATGCCGAGTAACAACGGCGTTATAATTACACCGGGTGACCTTATGTTCACCCTGATTGCACTATTACAGTGCTTACACTTATTAATTATGTGCTTAACTGCACTTATCTTATTAAATTACAACACACACACACACTGTTGAGGCTTTTAATATTATTCCGAGAACACGGAAGTTATTATTACACCGGGTGACCTTACGTTCACCCTGATTGCACTGCCACAGTGCTTACAATTTAATTTACAGGGTGACAGTTACGTCCACCCTAATGCACTAGCTAAGTGCTTAATACACAGGACTGCAATTAAGCTCATCCAATGACGCTTGCAAGGCGCTTAAAACACTTCAGATCCTTACATGTGGATAAGAAGCATAGGTCATGACCCTTAAATTATTCGGAATTAATCCGAGGAATATTATGATTTAAAGAAACGACAAATCCTTACTTGGATTAGCGTTCCTACGAACATTAAGTTATTAAGAAACGACTAATCCTTACTTGGATTAGCGTTCCTACGAACACTCGTGCTAACTAAACAGTCTAACACAATAATTAATCACATTAAAGCCATCCAGGCAATCAACTTAAACACATAGATAATAGAAACAGCTAATCCTTACTTGGATTAGTTTTCCTATTAACCCGCATGCTATTCTAGCATTAAGATTAATTTCACAATAATACCATCACGGTAATTATCACATATAATAGCGTTGTTCTAACAGATATACAACCGATTATAACATTACTTTAATCACGCTTATTTATGAACTTAGTTCCCAAACGAAACAACAATTCAATCCAATTTAATTAACAATTAAACAATTGATAATTAATGAAACATGGGATGATTAAGCAAGAGCGAACCGCCACTTGCCTTAATCCGCAGATCTGGAACAAAGCAGAGACAACGGGATTCCGGGCTCGACACAGGTATAGCTCCGACAGCACAACGACCTTCGAGTCGACCCATAAGGAAACCCTAAGTTAGATCCGACATAAACTAGTACGAATCTAAGGAAAGACGAAAGAACCCGAAAGAAACGATGCCACGACGACAACCAACCAAGACAAAGCCACAAAGGCATTCTGGGCACTAGCGGCGGTCGCCGTTCTTGGCGGCGGTCGCCGTTCTCATCACGGCGGGCGCCGTAAAGAACACGACGGTCGCCGTGAAGAACTCCGACGACAGACGAGAGAAAAACTCACCCAAATGATGCGCGTTTCGTCCCCTTTTTGCCTTGCCTGGGTTCCAACCTCCAAAGGCAACCAAAAGGCTTCACAAGGGCTACTGGAAACACCACTAAACGATACCGGCGAAAGCTTCAGAATTTCCGGCGAGGGCACCAAACTCCGGCGAGACAATTTTGAGGGATTGAAGCGTCTGATTTGGTGTGAAAACCGATCCCAAACCTTCTCTATTTATAGCCAAATGCCAGGGAGCATAATGATGGCTAGGAAGGCGGCGTGGAGGGCTACAACGGCGATCGTCAGACGACTCCGGTGACCATCGGGCAAAAACCTCCAGACAACAACGACGGCGGGCGCCGTAATAAATGCGGCGGGCGCCGTCATCAATGCGGCGGGCGCCGTTAACAACGCGGCGGGCGCCGCCATAGACCTGGCGTCCCCAGCTAGGAGGAGACTCGTCGGCTCCTCGAGCCTTGCGACGGCGGGCGCCGTCATACCCACGGCGGTCGCCGTTCTTGGGTCCCGCGACGACGGTCGCCGTGACCAGCTTTTCCCGCCCGTTCAGCTTTGAACGATCATGACATTAACCCGGGATACAAATTATCGTACGCGAACGAGTAATTAATATTCAAAGCACGTCGTCTGTATTTTATTTCACTGAGAAAAATATTATAGATACAGAGTACATTACAGAATGCCTCCAACCTTCTGAATTACATCCGACGTACTAAACGGGTGTTCAGGAAAATTCCAAAAATTCCCAAAATAATCCTTACAGAATTACGGGGTATCACATATATCTTCCTAATTGCTAGGACTTGTGATTCCGGGTTCGGGTTGCATAGCTAATAGCAAGCACGATTGTTGCGTATAGGGGATCCTAGCGCTTTATCGTGAGAGAGAGTTAATTGCATGCGTATAGTAACGGGTTGTTTCTATTGCATGTATCTTGTTGAATCCTTGTTTGATTGCTATTGCTTTATTGAGTCTTGAAGGTTTTTGGATTTGATTTGGTGATAAGTACTATTAGGACTGGTAGAACTAATAGTTATCTATGATCGGGATAAGAACAACTATAAGAATATTAAGAACTTGAGATTGATAGAATTCCGTGATCGACCTTTCTATTGTTGTGTGGATCTTTGTTAAGTGTGGCGCTCTTTCCCTTATTATTCTCAACCGTTATTTGCGAACTTGTTTACTTGCTTTGTGTACTTTGGTTACGAAAAACACAAACAAATCCCCCCTAGTTCCTAGTCGGTGACGTGAATTGTAAGAATAGATAACCTGACTCTCTGTGGGATCGATCCTGACTTACTTGCTATACTCTGTAGTAGGTACTTTAGGATTTCTTTGATAGGCATACGACTTTTAGCCCTGTCAAATTTGGCGCCGTTGCCGGGGAGTCAAAATTTCTGTTTTTGTGATTTGTTTGTTACCAACCTTGGTGTGAACCTATCTTATGGTTCACACTCGTACTACTAATTCACCTCTTATTGATTTTGATCCAGAATTGAGAGAACTTTGTCCCAGGATCGTAGAATAAACCGTACTTTGGTTTTTGACAACCCTGCATTCGAGATGGGGGGCGCTGATAGGACGTTGAGACAGTTGACTGCGCCGAACTTGCAACAACAACCTTTGGCCGTAGTGATCCCTGCTGTGGGAGAGAATGTGAACTTTGAGTTGAAGCCGGGGCTAATTCATTTGCTCCCCACTTTCCATGGACTGGCTGGCGAGGACCCAATCAAACACATGGGTAAATTCCACACAGTCTGCATGAGCATGAAACCGGCGAATGTTACTGAGGAGCAAATCAAGATGAGAGCTTTTGGGTTTACTCTGAAGGACACTGCTGATGACTGGTATTACCATCTGCCTACAGGAAGCATTGATTCGTGGAACAAGCTGCATAAGGCGTTTCTCGAAAAGTATTTCCTTGCAAAGAAGGCAAACAGTTTGAAAAAGGCTATTAGCAACATTGAGCAAGAGGCTGACGAGAGCCTATATGAGTACTATGAGCGGTTCAAGAGACTTTGCTCAAGCTGTCCGTTCCATGGGTATTCCAATCAAGATCTGGTGCTTCATCTTTACAATGGCCTGCTGGACAATGAAAGGAGGATTGTCGACGCTGCATGTGGTGGAAATATTCTCAACACAACACCAGCAACTGCTATGGGAAAGATTCAGGAGATGGCAGAGGGCACAAGAAACTTTGGTAGAGCTTCTACCAAGAGAGGAGTCAATGCTGCTGACTCTGGTCGCTCTGCGTATGCCAGTGATATTGCTGAGTTGAAGGACATGGTGAGGAGACTTATGCTGCAAGGGACTCCTCAACAACTGAAAGCGTGTGGGGTCTGTGCCGATCAATTCCACCCCACTGACGCATGTCCTCAACTACAAGATGATTCGCCTGCTGAAGTAAACGTTGTAGGAGGTTTTGGCAATCCAAGACCTCGGCATGATCCCTACTCCAACACATATAATCCGGGATGGAGAGACCACCCAAATTTTAGATGGAGGGATCAACAACAACAGCCTCAGTTTCAACAACAACAACAGCCAAGACCTCAATTTCTACAAACGCCACAAGTTCCACAACCTGATGCGTCTCCTTCAACTGCAGATATGCTCCAAGCCTTGACGAAACATTTCACTACTCATGTTCAAGCCACAACGTCAAGCATAAAGAATTTGGAAACGCAGGTGAGCCAAATGGCTGAAGCCATCACGAGGATCGATGCAAAGATGTCGGGAAATCTACCATCTCAAACGATAGTTAACCCATGGGCAAATTTTAGTGCGGTGACCCTTAGAAGTGGAAAGCAATTGCATGTCGATCCTAGTGCTGAAGAGGACGGCTCAGGAAAAGAGGGTGTTCTGGAGAATGACTGTACCCAGCGGCAGGGTGACCGCACCCGCGGCGAGAATGATGAGAAGGGACAGAACATTCTGTCGACTCCACCGCACCCAGCGGTGGCGCCCACCGCACCCCGCGGTGACGGTACTGTTTCTCGAGAAATTTCTGGGGATTCATCGCACCCAGCGGTGGCTTCTGGCCGCACCCGCGGCGAGACTTCTGGAGCTGTTGATGAGCCTTATGTGGACACCTACATTCGTCCATACTTTCCTCCTCTCGGTTCCGAGAAGCCACCCGCCCCTTTTCCAGAGGCGCTCAAGGAGAGAAGGGTAGTCGACGACAAGGACCTCTTCGAAACTTTCAGCAAGTGTGAGGTCAACATTCCTTTGCTTAAACTTGTTAAAAGCATTCCCAAGTATGCTCGGTTCTTGAAGGAGCTTTGCACGATCAAGAGGAACCAGAAGAAGAAGAAAAAGAAGCAGGTCCGGGTGAGCGAGCAAGTGTCTGCTGTATTTCAAAAGCGTATGCCCAAGAAGTGCAGTGATCCATGTATGTTCTCTATCCCTTGCATCATTGGTGAGACAAAGATTGATAAAGCTATGCTAGATCTTGGTGCATCTATTAATGTCTTACCATTGTCGTTCTATGAGTCTCTTGGTCCGCCACCACTACAGGACACTAGGCTAGTTATTCAATTAGCTAATGGAACTAATGTCTACCTGAAAGGGGTTGTTGAGGATGTCCTTGTTATGTTAGATACGCTGATTTTCCCTACTGATTTTTATGTTCTTGATATGGATGGTGGTACAGGTGCACATATGCTGTTAGGTAGACCTTTCATGAAAACTGCAAATACCACAATTGATGTTAGAAGTGGGAAATTAACTATGGAATTTGATGGGGATGGAGTTGAATATAACATATATGATATGAAACCCGTCATTAATACCTCTTTGAACTTTGTTGATGTAATGAGTCCTAACCCTTTGGATGAATTGCAACCTATACTAGAGGATCCCATAGTTGACTTGCCTGTCGATATTACTGTATCTTCTAATCTGCAGGAAGTCACGGCTTTATTGGATGAGAAGGGTGAGTCTCCTACTTCTCTTTTGGGATTTGGCCCCACTATGCTAACTCCGAGAGAGAAGTTCGTTCCCTCTATGGTGCAGGCCCCTGAAGTTAAAGCTAAACACCCCCCTGATCGATCTAAGTATGGGGGAGCGGCGACTAAGAAGGTCAAGGTAGAAGAGCCACTGAAAAAGAAGAATGGTTTAAGGTTCAAACCTTTCCATGATTGGTTCATGAAGGAGGTGCTGAATGAGAGGGTACCTAAGGAATCCGATGCTGTGGATTGAGATTGTCTGAGTCCCATGTCGAGCCAACGACATTAACTAAGGCGCTGCTCGGGAGGCAACCCGAGTTCTTTCTTTCTCTTATCTTTGTGGTTTCATAGCTAGGTAGTTTTTTTTTTTTGTGTTTCGCTTCGCCTGTGCACTAACACGCAGGTACGAAAGAAAAGGTTCAATGGAGGGTTCTGGAGAGTTCACCGCACCCCGCGGTGAGCATCCCACCGCACCCACGGTGAGCATCCCACCGCACCCGCGGTGAGCATCCCACCGCACCCGCGGTGAGCATCCCACCGCACCCGCGGTGAGCATCCCACCGCACCCGCGGTGAGCACCCCTTTACTTTCAGTTTTCTAAAATAAAAAAAAATCCGAAAAAACCTTAAACGGATTAAAAAAAAAAAAGTTGTACCAAGGCCAACTGTCCAGAGTTTCCAATGGAGATGTTGCGCATCATGTTGTCCAAGGAGGAGTCACTAGCCCTATACATTATTTGGCAACGATGATGGCCCTACAATTGACAGCTGAGGAGGAGGAACACTAGAGCCCCCCACGAATACATCTGGGCTCTACAATGTGTTCGTAGAAGGCCGTGCAACCCCGACATCCTTGCTATGCCACTACTCACCAAAGTGGTTTCCTCTTGGTTACACGGTAGGAGAAGATTATGTAGTTGAAGAAGACACCCGCACAACACCAGCGACATGTGCGTATAATGAAGACCGCCAACAACAAACGAAGTGTCCAAGCCAACTCAGCGGCGTCTGTGAGTTATTTTTTGCTTCTCCCTGTGCTTCTTTTCTTTTTGTCTTTCATTATATTGAGGACAATGCAATGTTTAAGTGATAAGCGGTATTTTACATAGCGCAACTAGTAGTTATTAGCATAGTTTTATGGAGATTTTGGCTCGGTGTTGGAGCTAAGTCGATGCTTGAGGTGCGGAGCTACATTATGATTATTTGGAAGCACTTGCATGTTGAGGACGAGGCTCGAGGTTTCCTTGGCGAGAAGACGCTCGAGGAGCCGGGCTGACATGAAGAGACGACGTTGAAGCTAGGAGAAGCAGCTTGACGCGGGCCATGGCGACCCACCGCGGGCCGACGCGGGCTGGGCTGGAGCTGGCTGACGCGAGCAGGCGGCGGCGGGTGGACGCGACTGGCCGCGAGTGGCGGCGGGCGGCGGCGATCGCCGGTGGTCGCGTTTTTGCTCCAGGAAGTTCTGATCTTTGGCGAGGCGAAACGGCGAGCGGAAGCGATCGCGTCCGGTCGCGTCTCTGGCATTTCTGAACTTTCCCGATTTCCTTTTTGGCTTGACGTTTTGTTTTCCCTTAATCAATTCAGACGTTTTGTTTGTCAGTTTAGGTTAGATTAGCACATTTTTGGCAGACATTCATGGATCCATCACCATCCCCTCTCTCTCCTCTCATCATCTATCTTTTCCATCTCTTTTCTTTCTTGGTTTTTCTCAAGAACGTTTTTCTAGTTTTCTCCATGGTTTTGGATTTCGTGAAGAACATGAACCGGAACTAAGACCCTTGTTTTGCCTAGCGTGGAAGCACTCGATTAATTCAGTTGTAAGGTTTTATCTCTTGTTCGTCCCTTTGGATTTTTGTATTGATTTCCTTGAGCATAATTCGGATTTCTATATTGTTGGCTAGATTGACATCCTAGTTCGATTTTATAGTTTTCTAATTGCTAGAATAGGGATAGACGGTGGAATCCCTAATCACTTGTAGCAACCACAATTGCATGAAATTGGTATATTGAATTCAATTGTGAAAAGGAAATTGATTTGCATGTCATACTTGCGGTGTTGAGTCTTTGCTTGCAATCCATTATTTCTTATGCCCTATGCTATTGATTGAATCAACTTAGGAGGTCTTCTAGGTTTTCAATTAGTAAGTATTAGCAAGACCGGTTGGATTGTTAATATACAAAAAATCAGAATTGGGACAAATCCATAGGATTATGATGAACATGAGATGAACCGAATTGCAACTTGATTAATTGATGTGTGGAAACTTGCTAGGTGAAACCTCTTTCTCCCATTGTTTAATCTTGATTTTTATGCTATTGCAATTGAGTAGTTTTAGTACAAAACCAAACCCCCCCATTTGTCCTTTGAAGTTGATAAATTAGCAATTGCATTGAAATTGACGTGTTACTCCCTTGGGTACGACTCCTTACTTGCATGCTATACTCTAGTTGCATTTTAGGATTTCTTTGATAGTGTACAACGACTGAAAATACGCTATCAAATTTGGCGCCGTTGCCGGGGAGTTATTTGTTCTTTTCTTTGTAATTGTTTGTTTGTCAACCCTTTGGTGTGAACCATTTGTATGGTTCACACCCGTGCTACTGATTCTTTGATTGTTGATTGTGATCCAGAAATTGAGCGGACATTTTTAAGGAACCGAAGAGCAGCCCGTGATTTGTTGAACCAAACTGAGATGGGTGACCGGACGTTGAGACAGCTTACCGCTCCTAACTTGGAGCAACAACCTTTGGCTATCACCATTCCTGAGTTAGCCGAAGGAGTGAATTTTGAGTTGAAGGCAGGATTGATTCATGAGTTGCCTCATTTTCATGGTCTTGCTGGAGAAGACCCGAACAAGCACTTGGCGCAATTTCATGCGGTGTGTTCTAGCATGAAGCCAAGAGGTGTCACTGCCGATGCCATCATGTTGAGAGCATTTGGATTCACCTTGAAGGATGCTGCAAATGATTGGCTATATTACCTTGCCCCGGGAAGTATCACAACATGGGCTGAAATGAAGAAGGCTTTTCTCGAAAAATACTTCCCGGCCACGAAGTTGAATAGCTTGAAGAGAGCCATTTCCACCATTGAACAACAAGGAGGCGAGAGCTTGTACGAGTATTATGAGAGATTCAAGCGGCTATGTGCAAGTTGCCCATATCATGGGTACAATGATCAAGATCTCATTCTATACTTGTTCAACGGACTCTCGGATGAGGAACGAAGAATGGTGAATGCCGCTTGTGGAGGTAATATTCTGAACAAAACTCCTACCCAAGCGTTTGAGATGTTTCAGGAGCTATCCGAAGGCTCAAGGCAATTTAGCAAGAGAGAGAGTCTCAAGGCTGTGAGTGCTTCTTCATCAAAGATTGAGTCTGATGTGAATGAGTTGAAGGAGATGATGAAGTGCTTTATGCTGAATGGCACTTCATCTCAAGCCCGACCTTGTGGAGTTTGCAATGAAGTGGGGCATCCAAATGATCAATGCCCTACTCTTCAAAAGTCAAGTGCTGAGGTGAATGGTGTTGGAGGATGGCAACCAAGACCAAATTATAGAGATCATCCAAATCTGAGGTGGAGTAACACGCACAATGTTGAGAACCCTCATCTCTTGCAACCACAACAACCGAGGCCACAGTACAACCCGAGACAAACCATGTCAGCTGAAGACATGATCAAGTCGTTGGCTCAATCGGTTATACAAAAGGATGCTGAGACAAAGTCGTCTATTCAGAATCTTGAGAGACAAGTGGCACAAATTGCTCAATCCGTGAGTAATCTAGAGGCTCATGTATCGGGAAAATTACCGTCACAAACGGTAGTCAACCCGAAGGCGAATGTGAGTGCAGTCACTTTGAGAAGCGGGAAGCAGCTAAGTGTAAGCCCTATTGCTGAAAAGGGTGAATTGCAAGGCGATTCTGTGGATGCTGAAAACAGGAAAACGCGATCTCACGCGACCTACTGCGATCGCGGTTTCGATGATGAAGATTCACTGGATTTTGTTGAAGAAAATTCGGCTACAGAGACGCGATCGCCGCCACTCGCGGTCACTCGCGGTTTGGACCCAGTAGCCTCCTCTTCAGAGACGCGATCGCCGCCAATCGCGGTCACTCGCGGTTTGGACCCAGACCTTCATGATGATTATGTTCGTCCAAACTTTCCTCCTCTATGCTCTCAGAAGCCGGTCCCGCCTTTCCCTGAGGCGTTGAAGGACACTAGAAGACCGGAGAGTGACAATGAGATGTATGAGACCTTTAGCAAGTGTCAGGTAAACATTCCTTTGCTAAAATTGGTTAAAAGTATTCCTAGATATGCTAAGTTTTTAAAAGAAATTTGCACTATCAAAAGGAATCAAAAATTGAAAGGAAAACAAAAGGTCAAAATTAGTGAGCATGTTTCCGCGGTTTTTCAAAAGAAAATGCCTAAAAAGTGTGGTGACCCGGGTAGGTTTAGCATTCCATGTGTGATTGGTGATACTAAAATTGAAAATGCTATGCTTGATCTTGGTGCATCTATCAATGTTTTGCCTTTGTCCTTGTATGAATCCCTAGGATTAGGACCTTTGCATGAGACCGGTATTGTTATTCAACTAGCTGATAGGTCTAATGTGTATCCTAAGGGAGTGGTTGAAGATGTACTTGTTATGGTTGGTGATTTGATATTTCCCGCTGATTTTTTTGTGTTGGATATGGAGCATGACAAAGATGCGGCCCCTATGCTGTTAGGTAGGCCTTTCATGAAAACATCACAAACTAAAATTGATGTTAATAGTGGGAAATTGACTATGGAATTTGATGGGGATGAAGTTGAATTTAACATCTATGATATGAAGCCCGTTGTTGATTCCTCTTTGAACTTTGTTGATGTAATGACTCCTAACCCTTTGGATGAGTTACAACCTATGATTGAGGATTCTAACATGACAGCTTTATTGGATGAGAAGGGAGAGTCCCCTAACTCTCTTTTGGGCATTGGCCCCATTGTGCTAACTCCGAGCAAGAAGCTTTTTTCTTCTTCTTTTGTACAGGCCCCGGAAGTTGAGTTCCAACACCCCCCTGATCCATCGAAGTATGGGGGGAAGGCAACCAAGAAGGTAAAGATGGAGGAGCCACCGAAGGAGTCAACCACCAAGAAGCATGGTCTAAGGTTTAAACCTTTCCATGAATGGTTCAAGAAGGAGGTGCTCAATGAGAGGGTTCCTAAAGGACCCGATGATATAGATTGAGGTTGTGTGAGTAGTATGTCGAGCCACGACAATAACTAAGGCGCTTCTCGGGAGGCAACCCGAGGTTTGAGATGCTTTATTTTATTTTCTCTTTTTGTTTATTTTTTAATTGTCATTTTTAGTGTTTTTGTGGTTAGGGAAGGATGCCCGAGGCACAGGTTCAGCTACAATCTGTAGCCAAAACCGCTGTAAGTTTTTCTTCCTCTAAAAAATAAAAAAAATAAAAAAAAAATCATTGGATGTGCGGAAAACCCACAAGGGCCGCATAGGTAATAAGAAGGTGACTCGCTCAACCCCAGGTTGAGGCAAAAATGAGTCTTGGAGTGATGCGAGATTGGTGTTCCCCGAAGAAGAGCTTGTGATTGTAGGTTGCAAACTACGATCACGGGTTTGTGCTTAGCAACCTTCCGGAAGTTGGTGATTTGCTGAATTCGCCATTCATTTTTCTTCTTCTGTGGATCTTCAATTTCGGCGTTCTTCCTTGTTACCCATTGTTTTGGATGAGCTGGACATTATTGGATCATCATTGAGCTCATCCCACTTCTACTACACCTTGTGCTTCATTGGAGGGAGACCATCCGGTCTCGTATGTGAGTCTTCTGTTTTCTTTATCCCCGTGCTTTTACCTTGTCTTTCATTCCATTGGGGACAATGTCATGTTTAAGTATGGGGGAGAGAATGTATTCACATGTTTTATGGTGTTGTGCACTTGTGTATGGCTGATGTGTATGAATTTTTGAAAAATTTGAAAAAGAAAAAGCCAAAAATATGAGAAAAAGGCAATCAAAATCCTGGGATGAGCTGAAAAGCTCAGGTAAAAAGCAGGTAGTCCGACCGACTCTAGGTTGGTGCAAAAATGGACTTGAGTGATGTGAGCAACATGTGAGATATCTAGCAAAATGAAATGAGTGGTTAGGTGAAAACCCGAAAGGGCGCCTAAGCAAAATAAGTGTGAGTGATTTAGGATTTTCTTGCTTGGCGTTGGTGTCATAAGAAGAGGTGTTATAAGGAGTTCGGGTAGGATCACTCATGGAGCGATAAGGAGATAGATTGGAGTTTATGCATTGCTCATTTTTGATTGTTTGGAGGCGAAGTGTTGAGTCTTGTAATTGCTAGTTTCATGTTCTTCCTTACTTCCTGAAACCTGTGTGCTGATTGGAGGAGTGAGTTTTCTTTTAGCTTACTCGAGGGCGAGCAAGGTTTAAGTATGGGGGATTTGATAAGCGGTATTTTACATAGCGCAACTAGTAGTTATTAGCATAGTTTTATGGAGATTTTGGCTCGGTGTTGGAGCTAAGTCGATGCTTGAGGTGCGGAGCTACATTATGATTATTTGGAAGCACTTGCATGTTGAGGACAAGGCTCGAGGTTTCCTTGGCGAGAAGACGCTCGAGGAGCCGGGCTGACATGAAGAGACGACGTTGAAGCTAGGAGAAGCAGCTTGACGCGGGCCATGGCGACCCACCGCGGGCCGACGCGGGCTGGGCTGGAGCTGGCTGACGCGAGCAGGCGGCGGCGGGTGGACGCGACTGGCCGCGAGTGGCGGCGGGCGGCGGCGATCGCCGGTGGTCGCATTTTTGCTCCAGGAAGTTCTGATCTTTGGCGAGGCGAAACGGCGAGCGGAAGCGATCGCGTCCGGTCGCGTCTCTGGCGTTTCTGAACTTTCCCGATTTCCTTTTTGGCGTGACGTTTTGTTTTCCCTTAATCAATTCAGACGTTTTGTTTGTCAGTTTAGGTTAGATTAGCACGTTTTTGGCAGACATTCATGGATCCATCACCATCCCCTCTCTCTCCTCTCATCATCTATCTTTTCCATCTCTTTTCTTTCTTGGTTTTTCTCAAGAACGTTTTTCTAGTTTTCTCCATGGTTTTGGATTTCGTGAAGAACATGAACCGGAACTAAGACCCTTGTTTTGCCTAGCGTGGAAGCACTCGATTAATTCAGTTGTAAGGTTTTATCTCTTGTTCGTCCCTTTGGATTTTTGTATTGATTTCCTTGAGCATAATTCGGATTTCTATATTGTTGGCTAGATTGACATCCTAGTTCGATTTTATAGTTTTCTAATTGCTAGAATAGGGATAGACGGTGGAATCCCTAATCACTTGTAGCAACCACAATTGCATGAAATTGGTATATTGAATTCAATTGTGAAAAGGAAATTGATTTGCATGTCATACTTGCGGTATTGAGTCTTTGCTTGCAATCCATTATTTCTTATGCCCTATGCTATTGATTGAATCAACTTAGGAGGTCTTCTAGGTTTTCAATTAGTAAGTATTAGCAAGACCGGTTGGATTGTTAATATACAAAAAATCAGAATTGGGACAAATCCATAGGATTATGATGAACATGAGATGAACCGAATTGCAACTTGATTAATTGATGTGTGGAAACTTGCTAGGTGAAACCTCTTTCTTCCATTGTTTAATCTTGATTTTTATGCTATTGCAATTGAGTAGTTTTAGTACAAAACCAAACCCCCCCATTTGTCCTTTGAAGTTGATAAATTAGCAATTGCATTGAAATTGACGTGTTACTCCCTTGGGTACGACTCCTTACTTGCATGCTATACTCTAGTTGCATTTTAGGATTTCTTTGATAGTGTACAACGACTGAAAATACGCTATCATTAAGCATGGGGGAAAGTTCTATACTTGCTACGTTGTTGAGGAGAAAAAAAATTTGAAAAAGCCAAAAATTTGAAAAAAGGCTAAAATAGAAATCCTGGGATAGGTCGAAAACCCGAAAGGGCGGCCTAGGCAATAAGCAGGTGGCTTGGACCAGCATTAGGCTGGGGTAATAATTGGTCAAGAGTGATGTGAGTATATTGTGAGCCCATCTATTGAAAAATAAAATGAGTGGCTTGGTGAAAACCCGAAAGGGCGCCTTGGCAAAATGAGTGAAAAGAAGAAGAGTGATTTTTAGGACTCCTCATTTTACCTGGCGTGGCGACATAATAAGAGGTGATATAAGGAGGATTCGGGTAGGTCACTTTGGGAGTTATAAGGAGTCATAGATGGAGGCTAGGATTAGAGGTTACTCACGCTATTGGATGTCCGGGTTAAGCTTGGGGGAAGTACTCTGCTTGCCCCTTAAGTTGTTGAGTATGGATGTGTTGTAGATGAGATTGGCGCCAGGAGCTTTGGCATGGGTTAGGTGACTCTTAGTTGGAGGATATGCTTCCTGAGACCTTGTGTGCTACATTGGAGGAGTGGACTTTCTTTTAGTTTACTCGAGGACGAGCAAAGTTTAAGCATTGGGGGATTTGATCGGCACTATTTTATAGTGTATTTCTAGGGGTTGTTACCAGTTTTGAGGTGCCATTTGGATGGATTTAGAGCACAATTGTGGAGTTGAGAGTTAGAGACTAGAAGTGAAGAAATCATGGGATTTACAGAGGTTTGAAGTGCATTGAAGAGTAGAAGAACAGTGGGCTGAATTAAAATGGTTCGTTCTCTTTACTCAGATGTCCAAATGGAGTGATTCAAATTCTAGGAGTTAGATCTTAAAGTCTACTACACGTCCTCAAAATATGAGCACAATCCGAGTTGGGAATAAAAAGTTATGACATTTTTACGAATGTGTCGCAGAAGCTGGAGAAGTCGTCGCCACCGCACCCGCGGTGGGATGGCCGCACCCGCGGCGAGCACAACAGAAGCGAGGATCTAGATTCTGGAAGACTGCCGCACTCGCGGTGACGACGCGCTGAAGACTTTCATTCCGAGTTTTATTTCCCGTTTTATTTTATTTCCGAGACTTAGTTTCAAAGTTTGTTATTTTCTTTTCTTTATTTCTGAATTATTACTTTAGTATTTAAGTTAGGTTTAAGACTCTTTTAGAGGGGGATCTACTCTTAACCCTAGTTGCCACCTTTCTACGTTTTTGCTCACAAACCCTAATAGAGAACTAAACCTCCATTGTTGCACTTGACAGTTTGAAGCCAGCAATTGATTGGTTGTGAGTTTTCTACTCTTGTTCGTTTTCCTATCTAGTTGGATTGATTCTTTTGTGCTTTATTGATTATTGGTTTATGTTGATTTATCTAGATTGATCACCTAGGTTTATTGATATCTTCCTAATTGCTAGGACTTGTGATTCCGGGTTCGGGTTGCATATCTAGTAGCAGCCACAATTGTTGCGTATAGGGGATCCGAGCGCTTCATCGTGAGAGAGAGTTAATTGCATGCGTATAGTAACGGGTTGTTTCTATTGCATGTATCTTGTTGAATTCTTGTTTGATTGCTATTGCTTTATTGAGTCTTGAAGGTTTTCGGATATGATTTGGTGATAAGTACTATTAGGGCTGGTAGAACTAATAGTTATCTATGATCGGGATAAGAACAACTATAAGAATATTAAGAACTTGAGATTGATAGAATTTTGTGATCGACCTTTCTATTGTTGTGTGGATCTTTGTTAAGTGTGGCGCTTTTTCCCTTATTATTCTCAACCGTTATTTGCGAACTTGTTTACCTGCTTTGTTTACTTTGGTTACGAAAAACACAAACAACCCCCCCCCTAGTTCCTAGTCGGTGACGTGAATTGCAAGAATAGATAACCTGACTCTCTGTGGGATCGACCCTGACTTACTTGCTATACTCTGTAGTAGGTACTTTAGGATTTCTTTGATAGGCATATGACTTTTAGCCCTGTCAGCCGGCTACTCCCATAGAAGAAATGACAAGGGCGTCAAAGACGTTGGTTACTTCGTTATTAGGAAGAATCGAAAGTGTTGGCAACCTGCTCAACAGTTAACCCGGGACCCGCGGACTGTAGGAGCCGGCTTCCTCCACCCTTGGCGGGGTGTCCTCGAGTGTCACGAACTGGTGTGGCGGCTCTGACGGCCTGACGATCTGCATCTGTTCCCTTGTGTCCCCCGCCATATTCCCCGTCGGGCTTGTCACTAGAAGCCGTGGGTCTTGAACATTAGCCCATGTCTGCTCCGTGATGTGATTGACAGTCCCCGCTTGATGTCCAAAGCCGTCACCCGACCCTGCGCCCAAATCGGCCTGCTGGCTAGCCTCCCCCCCCCCTCCAAAGCCCCTGCTAGACTCGTTGACACTCTCTTCGAAATCCCCCGACTACATCCTGCCACATGCAAGACAAAAGGAAAAGAAAGGCGCGAAGAATTAAAAGTTGAAAAGAAGAAAAGAGGCACGGCGACGAGCCGTCACTGGGGTCATGGAGCAGCATGGGGGCTCCAACCCCTTCTCCGTCCATCAAGATTCACCCGCAACCCACATAATCCCGCGGCAGTCAACCTTTCAAGCGTCAAGAAGTCGGCACACTTGACCAACTCCTTGGAAGAGCCCACAAACTGATTGTCAAACTCATTTCCCACATTCGCGGGTAGAGCATTTAAGCGCTTGAGCTTCGACCCCTTCGAGGGAACATTTGTCACACCAAGGCTCTCGATATCGTCACTCACCACTAGAAACCACTTCGACTCCTAATCCTTAACCTCGGAGGGAAGAACCATCACCTCCGCGTTTAGAGTGAAATAGCCATGCTTGAAGGTTTGAGCCGAGAACAATGTGATGAGCCGTCGAAAGGTAGGACGAACCCCAATCTCATGGAACCTCACCAGGAAATCCTATAGCCAACTTCACGCGTTCGGATGCAGCTGGATGGGTGCCACTCCCAAGCCCCTCAGCAACTCCAACACCATGCCATGGGCTGGATAGCGTAGGCCGGACTTCAAGGCCTCCAGATTGGTAGCCACTTCATGTGGGTACACGTACAAGGAAAGTCACTTAGGCGACGACAACACTAGCGAGACGCCGGGAGGGAAGTTGTATTCCTCCCGGATTGCATGCAGATCCACGTAGGTTAAGCAGGAATGGTTATCATACTTGGTTGCAAACTTCATGAAGTCGTCGTCCCCTTTGAGCCGAACCGACCAGACTCTCTCCGCTTGAATAGGGGTAACGACGGCCCGGCCACGAGGGCTATCGGCTGCTCGTCCGAGGCCGGATCACCTGACGACGGCCCCGAAAGGTCACCGGAATCACCACCAGTGTCTTGCCCTACTTCCGTTTGGGGCTCCACCGCCTGAGGCTCCACCCTAACCACCGGGACCTTGCGACCCCCAGACCCAATCGGGAGGTCATCCCTGTTGCTGAAGCTTCAAGACATCTCTAGAAAATGGGACTTTTGGGAAAAGCACAAAACCCACTCGAGAAAACCGCGCAGTAGGAGAAGAAGAAGAAAGTAACCCGACCCGACCACGAGCAAAATGACTGGTGCTGGAAAGAAGAGGAAGTTGGGATGCCGCAAAACGGAAGGTGGAAAAGCGGCAGCGGTGGAGTATGAAGAACAAAATCGCTTTCCCTAAATGAGAGCGTTTTGATCGAAAACAAAAGAGAAGAGGAATGCAAAAAAAGGGGAAAAAAGAGAAAGGAAGAAGGATGCTTACCTACCCAATTAAAGACAAGAAGCCCTGGTCCACCTTGCACCTTCCATGAAGAAGTTCGAACGGGGAAAGAGTCGGCGATGACTAAGGAAAGGATCGGAAGAGAAGCAAGACGCCGGAAAGAAGCCGAAGGGCTCCTTTTATGTTGATGATTTGACTAGCAGTCATGATTACCAGAGTAGAGAAAATTGTCACAGAACAACCGTTTCGAAAACCACTCAAGCGACGTTCCAACTTCCATCATGGACCCGATGACGAGTCCGCGGACAACGAAGCGGCAACAAGCCACGGGCAAAGTTGAGTCGAGCAAGACGAGTTATTTTGGATCGCGGATGTTGCCCACGGTGGATAATAAAGCACAAAGAAGGGAAACCAATACAACCATAAACAAAGTCAAGGCAAGCAATAGTTAAAAATCCAACCCCATTCTTTATTCATATCAATCAAGGTACAAGGTGAGATTACAAACGACCAACCTACTACGGCCGTGAGCATACAAGAAAGAATCTAGAAAAAGAAGAGAACGAGGACGAGAAGGAGCGCGAGCGCCACAACAAGCTGCGAGCCTCGGGGCCTCCACCCAACCTGCAAACCCTGAAAAGGGAAGCAAGAACGTGAGCGTGGTCCGCGGACCCCCTAGCCTCAGCCGAACTTGCAGAATCTGCAAACCCGACAGAGGAAAAGATTCAAGAGGAGCCCGTCGGGAGAAAGGGAAGGGCAGCTTCATCCCCCTGACCGAGTTCTCCGCAGGGGAATTCCACTCCCTCCACCTTGAGGCATAGCCGGTGTACGCTCCCCGGTCCGCGGCCTTAAGTGCCCCAGCCGCCCTACTCTCCACAGCCTGGAAGTCGGCAAGGCGAAGAAGGGCCCCTCCAGTCAAAAGGACAGCAAAACGCTGCATCCGACTCAAACGTCTCCTTACCCAGCTCCTCTTGGACCGGGAAGCAATTTACTCTTGGCGTTCAGCGGTTGTGGTGCTCCAGGGCCGAGAGCGTCTCGAGGGACATCATCCATGCCCCACCTCCCTCCGAAATGCCTCCACCTAGGACGTTTTCATCCCTCTCTAGAGAGGGATCAATGAGGAGGATGAGGGGCGACGACCCGTAGTCACCCAGAGCCTCACTAAGACTGACTTTGCACGCTGGTTTCGGCATAACCTAACATCGCAATTCACGGACGCTGAGCGACAATGCCCTCCCGGCTCGAAAGGGACTCCCATCCTCCACTTATTGTGTGTTGGAGTCATTTGCAAAGAAGGAAGAGGGTAGATCTTTGCCTGGCCAGGATACCTGACCAAATGAGAAGCTGCAAAGGAGGAAACAAGTGTTTAGAGCAATCTGAGCAAGGAAGAGAAGCAATCGGTGCAAGAAGAGAGAGCAATCTGAGCAAGAAATGAAACGACTCGTCCTCGTTTTATAGCCATTCTTCCATGAAGGACATGAAGGACCCGTGAGTTATTCTCTAATAAAGGCGAAAGCATTCTCTTCGCTCACGGCCACCCACGAGGTCCACGGCCATTCTTGTCATGCCGACTCCTTTTTAGATCAAGCCCATCGGCCGGATGAAACTTCGACCCTGTAGCTTGAGGGGTTGTGTGGGAGCCGTATTTTGCCCGGCCCAAGTAGGCGGCCCAAACAAGGAATGAAGGCCCATTTACTGGACGGCCCAATTCGAAATAAGGCCCAAAAGCCCTCTTCTCAGGTTGGACTGACCGTGTGGCCAATGGCCCGCCGGCCCCAGGTATAAAAGGAGGAGGCAGTAACTAAGAAAGGGATTCTTGACCCTCCCTTTAGACAGCCTCTCTCCCTCACCCCATCGGAAAGACACCAAAAAACCGATCTCGCCCCATCTCTTTACTTCTCGCCCCTTTGTTTGATCTCTCTTTTTCTACACCACTAGCGAGCTGAGCACTGACTTGAGCGTCGGAGTGGCAAGCCCGAGGCAATCTCGGGCCCCTCTTCTTTTTCAGGTTTGGGCTTGGCATCGGATGGCGTCTGACGTGACGAAGAGTTGCCGGCGGGGAACAAGGAGAAAGGCTTCCGAGGGAGACGAGCCAGAGATGGTTTTGTGTGGACCGCCAACTATTTCCTCTCGGAAAACCAGACGATCACACCCTCCTCATCACGAAGTTCATTTCTAATCAATTTTCAATCTCACTGTAGAATCAGAATAAAAAGTTTCCACACGATCGAATTCAAACTCACAAAACCTGAAAATTACAAGATCCAGCGTCCAAACACGAGACTTCAAAAGTACACTTTCACCAGTTGTACTTGCAACTATTCAATTATTCATCACTTTTGAGTCTCAACACCAAGAAATTCATGTCTTCCGACATTATAAACCCTAGAAATTCTTAGAAGATGCGGTGATGGCGGATGCGATGGCGTCAACCACTTCCTCCGCTTCCTCTTCATCATCCTCCTCCTCGTACTCGTTGACGATAGTCTCCTTCTCGGTCTTCTGGGGGGTGTCCGAGTCACGAGCTCGCTCGGTTTTATCCATGGAAGCTCGAACCTTGCTGAGCAACGGCTTCAAAGCCAGCTCCATGGCCAGCCACCCAAATGCCAAGGCTCCCACCACAATTGATGCTGATCTCACTGGATTCTCTTTCCTTGGCTGTGCCATTGAATGATTTGTGTGTCGAATGGGGAAGGGCTTCGGCTATTTATTTAAATTTTTATTTGTATTTAATATGGTGAGGAAATTTCAAATTTTCTTATAGCTGGGTAACGTAAAATAGTGTGACACTCAACTCAGCGACACATGTGCTATTCCTGATTTTTTAAAATTCCTTTTCGTCATCTTATTCAGAATATACAACAGAAAGCATCGTTTCTAGTTCGATTATTTACTTTTTTCTCTCATTTTCTGCATCACAACAATATCATGGAAATTTCGACAAAAAATAATAATATCATGGAAATAAATATCACAGAGTGCTTTGAATTTTATTTGGAAAAATACATGATATAATACAATGTATTATTTTTTTTATAAAAAAACTAACCTTAAAAGTTGTACATTAATAATTAATTTATTGCCTTATACTTAAATTAATATGACCCGAATTTTTTACGACGATTCGGACGAATACGATAACGTGGATGCTGAAATTTGACCTCGCACCATGTGTTAAAATAAATAAATGACATGACATCGTCCTCTAAAATCATATCTAAGGGTATGTCTGGATTCCTTCATATAATACACTAAAATGTATTATCTTACATTAAATCATTAATTTAATGCAAGATAATGTATTTTAAAACATTCTAATAGGAATCCAAACGAACACTAAAACTACTACTTATACTTAAACAAAGCACATTTATTTGAAAAAATCCAAATACTTTCATTTAAATTTGATAACATATACATGCTTCGCTTTCAAAAAAAACATATACATGCTTCAAATTAATGACAATAAAAGTTGGACAATTGCAAAAATAGGCACTTTCAATGTTTACTTTGCAAAAATAGCGCACATTTTTAAGTTTTTGCAGGAATAGGCAAAGTTGTATGCATTTGTAATTCTTTAAGGAATGAATTTACTTTTTTTTAATGAATTTAAAGTGAAAAAGTATGTAGAAATTTGAAGAGAAAAGGGAAAGAAAAACATAAGTATGAGATAAAGATATGTACTAATAAGACTCCTAATCAGCTAGGTTTGGCGGGAGTTTAGCGTTTTGCTGCCACAATTTCCCTTCATCCTCCACTTGCTAGCCGTACAGCCGTAGAATACTTGGGGATCAAGGCTGCCATGTCATCTTGTTCATTAATTCTTATTACCCATCTCAATCAATATTCATACTGTCAACAAATATTCCTAAATTCAACAAAAAAACAGACATTCCAAAGTAGGTGTTGAAGTGCATTGAAGAAGTAAACTTTTCAATCCAAGTAGTGGAAGAAGAGATTCCTCATACAAGCAACGATGGGTAAGTAAATTTATAAACGTGAAATTTTATGGATGTTTCCGTATTTTGATAAAGAACGATGAAAAATGTCAATAACGAAACTTGTTTGTATTATTGTAGTTGTAAAGTATATGTATGTAAGTTTGATACATGGTGGTGAGTGGAAGATGAGTGTTGATAGGTGTTGGACCTAGAATTTACTGGATCAAGGCCCACAAAGGAGTGTTTTGGGCTAGCGGCCCAAATCACTAAAAACGAGCTCAAGTCAGTCGATCAAAATAAAGCCTCCGCGATACGAACGGATAATCACCAACGGTCAAGCGATCAAAGCATTAATTCCAGAGGAGAAGATCCAGCAAAGGACGAGATTCGAGGAACCGTTACTTGAAGCAGTAATCATGAGATTACAGAAGAAAGGACCGTTATGAGGTTCTATTTAAATAATCTGACGCATAACTTCACACGACACGGACAAACAAGCTACCGAGAACACAAGCGAATAATCCTTGAACAATTAGTTCCTACTGCTGGAATTGTAATCGATCTATATCTCCTAACTCATCGGTGGAGATAAGTGGTAATTTGTTCTTATTATTTGATCTGATTATTATCATTATTTTTTTGTCATCGTTTATTTCTTATTGGATTGCTTGTTTCGACTAGTTGTTCCTCAATTTAGCAAATTGAAATCTATTGATCATTTTTGCCCAAAACAATTTGGCGCCCATCGTGGGCCAGCTAACATGTTAGTAAACCGATCCTCTCCACCCTGTTACGATGGACGACATTACCAACCCTCACCATGTCGTTGAAAACCAAACCAAAAATCAGATTCAGGTCAATGTTGCGGATCACGATATTGAGCTTCCTTCAACGATTTAATCTCCCCTTCTAACTCGATGATCCGACCCTCGGAAACTTCCTACTTAGCAGCCTTCTTCTCATCTTCAGACAAATGTTCCTCCGTCAGTTTCAGCTGATCAGTAATGTTGACAGCCTACCCCATCAGTCACTTCACCTCCTTAGAATGAGCAGCTCGCATACGATCCATAATTGACAAATGATCAACTTGCATACGATCCACAACCGGCAAACGGTCAGCTTGCATACGATCCACGATTGATAAAGCCGACATAGCATACTGAAGCGCCTACGATAGAAAAAGAAACCTCAATCGATAGAAGAACACGCGTTAAACGCAAAGGTTGAGAAAGACATGACTAATACCTTCCAAGTAAAGATCCCACCATATTCACTATCTCAGCCACGGGCAACTTTTCCATAGACTTTCTCATCAACTCATCCTAAGCAAAATCTAAATCGAGAAGTAGTTTCTGGGAATTCACTCCTACAGGCACCTCGAGCACGATCGCCTTCCTTTTCATTCCGGAAGACTGGGAAAATGGAGAGCCCATGGATCCCATCTTGATCAGAGTAGACGATTTAGAGCCTATTGACAAAAGCTTCTGGTCGATCATCTCTTTGCCGAATAGGCGAGCACTAGATCATTCGATCGGGGAACTGCCAAGACCGCATAACATAGTAAAAAGACCATGACAAAAGCGAAAGACTAGAAGCAAACCTGAGAAAAGGAGCAAGTGCCTTGCGACTTGGCGATGGAAGGGGTCCTCATCGTAATAGGAGTAGCGGAAGTCTCGATGAGGCAGTTCACGTTCACAAACACCCTCTCTGGCTTATGAATCGTTAGCAAAAAGGTTGTAACCTTGCTGTGATCTAAAGCAGGCACTGCACGACAACAAATGTGAGCAAAAAAAGTTATTGAAGTGATAAAATGGATAGGTATCACGAAAATACACATTACCAGCCATACGCCGGTCATCGAAAAGAAACGAGCAATCAATCTCATTCTCCAACGACCCACGATCCACAAAGAAGAAGCGAGAACCTCAACCATAATTATGGACATCAACCTGAGCCACGATAGGTTCTCAATCTGGATGCTTTCGCAACTGGAATTGGGAAGAACCTCGAGTGGCCAAATAGTAGGTATGCCAAAGATCTTCTACATCAAAGTCAATCTTTAGTCTGGCTGATAGGAAATCGATCACCCTTAACAAACGCCAGGCTTGGGGCATAACTTGGCAAGGCGCCAACTGGAAGGTAGTTAGAAAATTTCTGACCAAACAAAGAAAAGGGAAAAGTGTGACCAATTCTTAAAAGGTATTCGTGGAAACATATCCACCCATTCTTCCTCCAGTCAGATCTCTCGCATGGGCGAGGAAGCCGAGCCACTTTCGATATGGGAAACTATTTGATATCCAGGATGACGTCCTACTCACCTTGGGTTAGGGTTCCCGCCTTTGACTCACTAGGACCCAAGAGTTTCAGGAGAACAAAGTTGGAGCCTGTTTCCTCCATACTACTAGATTCGGCACTAGCTATCAATGCCTTAGGCATTGTCGATGAAAAGAGCAAGTGCAAAGAGCCGAATAAATTTGAAAAAGTTTAAACATTTGGGGAAGGAAGCGGAAGAGTTACCAGAGAGAGGAAGAAAGTTATAGAAGAGGATGTGAAAAGTGACTAAGGTCAAATCCATTTAAGGGCGTCGTTTGGGAAAAAGAGGTTGTTATCCCCAAATCTTCTGCCACCGCTCGATCACTACCACGTGTCCCCACGATCCTACCCAATCTGTATTCGGCGCCAACCTCCATTAGATGAAAGTGAAGAGTCTAATTGAGCCCAATCCCCTCTTCACTTTGGGGCAATTATTGGACCCAGAATTTCATGGATCAAGGTCCACGAAGGAGTCCTTGGGCTAGCAGCCCAATTCACTAAAATTGAACCCAAGTCAGTCGATCAGAACAAATCCTCCACGATATGATCGGATACCACCAACGGTCAAGCAATCAAAGCATTAATTCAAGATGAGAAGATTCAGCAGAGGATGAGATTTGGGAATCGTTACTTAACGAAGCGGTAATCATGGGATTACAGAAGAAAGTGACACATATGGTTTGCAATTAATAAATTATGTTTTTGTGCATGACATGCATTTAGACGGGGGCAGAGGGGCTGAGACCTTGTGCAATTCAAAATGCAATGAGGAATATGGGAGAGAAAGCAAGCTATCACAAGGCATATCGGACAAGTAAGAAAGCAGGAGATATGGCCCATGGTACAACAAAGCTTAGTTACAAGCACATGTATTTGTATTAGGGTTGTTCAAAATGGGACCGGACCGGACCGGAAAAGACCGGATCGGACCAGACCGGTGAAATTATTGTCCGGTCTCTGGCCCAGGTTTTCCCCTTAATCCGGGTCCGGTCCGGTCCAAACCCGGAAAAAAAACGGTCCGGACCGGTGGACCGGATTTTTTTTAAAAAAAAATATTTTTCTTAATTTATGTGTTTTTTTGGAGATTTATATGTTTTTTTTATAGATATTTTTCTTAGTTTAATAAGTTAAGAGTATAAATGTCTTTTAGATATTTTTTTTAGATTTTAAATAAGAATTTAATTAATTTATTTATTTTTAATAAGGACCGGTCTAAACCGGTCCAGACTTTTGAAAAAATCCGGTCCGGACCGGATGAACACCTCTAATTTGTATATGTACATGCTGTAACAAGCTAATCCAAGCACCCACACGAGGATAGTTAGAGATTAAAATGGAAGGTTCAAGTATGTTTATTGGAATTTAGGTGCATGGATTAGGGCAATTCCAACATTAAAGAAGTATGATGGAGTTAAATTGTGTACTTATTCGTTGGTTTAAAACTTTTTGGTTCGATTTGCAGTTAAGTAATACAAGATATATATTAAACAAATTAGGATGATTTAATATAACAATAAATGGTTGTAATTACAAGACTTCATGTTTATTTACTAAAAGTTAGTAATGTGAAATAAAAAGTGATAGGACATATGTATAATTTGGCTAGTGATATATTGTAGTATTACTGTGTTGTCATTCATTGTAGTTTATATCGGTGGATGGAACTCACCTTAGTGCTAGTGATATATTGTAGTATTACTGTGCTATAACAAGCTAATTCAGTAGAATCTTTCATGTTCTAACACTCTCAACTTGACAATCATCAGTAGTAAATACAACCCATTTCTTTCTATTTTGGCAAAGTTATGCCACACTTAAAAGATCAAATTTTAAGTTGTCAACATCTTGACGTTTAGAGAAACTTACCTTCCCTATGCCAAAAACTCGTCCCTTACTTTTATTTCATAAGGTTGTGGAACCTCTAGAGTGTTGACGAAGTAAGATGGGACACCTCGGTTCCCTCTCATGTGACCTGAGCATGCACTATATATGTACGAGGAACTATTACTCACTTCATCCTGAATATAAGAGATTAGTTTTTACAAACCAAAATAAACTTAGACTTACTGGGTTTAGCAGCAACATAGTTGGCTTTAACATTGGTCCTAGCATTATTAAATCGAGCAGTTGGTGCCTATTACTCATCTTGCCTTCTGAGGTAACAATCTTTTTTTGTAATGGCGTGTTTTACCACAGTGCCATCACACTCTATGACATTTCATATTGACGTACTTACTCTGACCTGACCAGATGAATTTATTAACAATCCTTGATTGAAAGTCAATTCGTGTCGATTAGTGTTTTGTACTTGTTTTAACCATAATGAGTAAGCCTTCTTATTAGTGTACCATGGTTTGTTCCTCTGATTGGGATTGTTTCTTCCAGTTTTGGGAGAGTTGTGACCGCTCCCTTTAGAGGAACTTTCATAACATTCTTTGACTAAAAGTTTTCCTTCTAGTTTGGAAGAACATTTTGTGGCACACTTCTCATAATATTTACCAATATAGCCAAGACCAGTACGAGGCATGAACTTCTTAGAAAAGCTTTCCTTTTCTCTTTGAAACTTAGAAACAATATACTCATCAGTCCAAGCCTTCTTCTTTAATTCTTCAATAGCTTTAGACTCAACTTGATCATTCATCAACTTAGAATTTCCCAATTTTAACATAAGATTTCCATTTTCTTAAGACGTGACAGAACTTTCTAGTGAGTTATTCTTCTTTTTCAACTCTTGACAAGATTCACAATCTCTTGAGGAAGAAGATGACACGACCTCAAACTTGGTGACTTTCTCAGCCCAAACCTTTTTGTTACCAACCAGGTCAGAAATCATGTCATCCTTTCCCTCAAGTTGTTCATTAAGATCATTATTTTCTTCACCAAGTTTCTTAATAAGAGCAATTAGTTGATTTTTAGACTTGTTTTTCAACTTATCTAAGTTATCATAATCATTTACCTCAAGTTCTAAAGAACCACCTTCTTCCATGAGACAGATGCTTTTAGATTTGGGTTCACATTCTCCATCTAATCCTTCTGATTCATCCTCACCCCATGTAGCAACCATTTCTTTCTTTCCTTCTCGAGTTGGTGGTTCGCTAGCCTTTTTCTTAAAGTAGATCTTTGCAAAATGACCTTTACTCTAACAATGATATCACACAATGTATTTCAGGTCTTTGTTCCTATCGGATGAACAATTTGACCCTTTGTGTCGAGACCAAATCCTTTTCATATCCCTTGTTAAGAAAGCAACATCTTTATCATCATATTTTGCTTCATTATCATCTTGATCAAGATCAAAGGCCTTTTCAACCTTCAAGGCGATGTTATGTGTGCCTTCTCATCATCTCTTTGAGCCATCTTGCGTTGTTGAGCGCCATCATTACTTTAAAGACAAGCAACCAGTTCTTTCAGAGTCATGGACTAGATATTAGTTTAAGCTTGAAGAGCCAAGGCAATAGCATCCCATTATGAGTTTAAGCCTTGCATGAAGTTATGGGTCACTGATAAGCGATATTTTACATAGCGCAACTAGTAGTTATTAGCATATTATTGAGGAGATTTGGATTTGATTTATGGGATATTTCTGTAATCCGGAGAAAAGGTGAGAAGTGGTTAAATCATAGGATTTACAGAGTTTTGGAGGTAAGTTGGTGTTTGAGGTGCGGAGCTGCATTGTGGATGTTTTTGGAAGCACTTGCGAGTTGAAGACGGTGTCTGGAACCATGAAGGAAGCTGGTGATCAGAAGACAGAAGTTGCTGGAGTGGAAACCGCGAGCCCAAGCGACCTACCGCGATCGCGGTTATAAGACTCCAGCAGAACATTGGCGAGCCGATAACCGCGACCTCCCGCGATCGCTTCTGGTCGTGGTTATCATATTTTAACAGAATGTTGGGGAGCCAAAAAACCGCGACCTCCCGCGCTCGCGGCCGCCCGCGGTTTGCTGTGCGACTGAACAGTCTCCGTTCTCTTCAACTGCTTGGCGGTTTCGTTTTGTTTTAATTAATAGGTAATTAAGGGGCTCGGAGGAGTTTTTAACTATGTCCAGACCTAGCCACTTTGTTTTTTTTTCCTCTTGCTTTTCTCTCAAGAACAATTAGTTTTTGCAATCTCTCTTTTGGATTTGATTTGTGTGAAGAACATGAACCAGAACTAATTTCCTGTTTTGCCTAGCGTGGAAGCACAAAGTTAACTCAGTTGTAAGGTTCATTTCTCTTGTTCATCCCTTTGGATTTAGTATTGATTTCCTTGAGCATATTTCAGATTTCTATATTGTTGACTAGATTGATCTCCTGGTTTAATTCTATAGTTATCTAATTGCTAGATTTGGGATAGACGGTGGAATCCCTAATCACTTGTAGCGATCACAATTGCATGAAATTGGTAAATCGAGTTCAATTGTGAAAAGGAGATTGATTTGCATGTCATACTTGCGGTGTTGAGTCTTTGCTTGCAATCCGTTAATCTTATGCTTTATGCTATTGATTGAACCAACCTAGAAGGTCTTCTAGGTTATCAATTAGTAAGTGTTAGCAAGACCGGTTGGCTTGTTAATATAAACAAGATCAGAATTGGAACAATCCATAGGATAAATATGAACATGAGAAGAATCGATGATCAACTTGGTTAATTGTTGTGTGGAAACTTGCTAGGTGAAACTTCTTTTAATCTTACTTTCTTAAACTTGATTTTGGTGTTATTTTATTTGAGTAGTCTTAGTAGAAAAACCAATTCCCCCCATTTGTTCTTTAAAGTTGATAAATTAGTAATTACATAGAAATTGACGTGTTAATTCCCTTGGGTTTGACTCCTTACTTGCATGCTATACTCTAGTTGCATATTAGGATTACTTTGATAGCGCGCATGACTGAAAAACGCTACCAAATTTGACGTCGTTGCCGGGGAATTAATAATTGTTCTTTCTCTTTGTAATTGTTTGTTTATCAACTTTTGGTGTGAACCTTCTGTATGGTTCACACCCGTGCTACTGATTCTCCCATTCTTGATTGTGATCCAGAAATTGAGCGGACATTTTTAAGGAACCGAAGAGCAACCCGTGAACTTCTGAACCAAACGGAGATGGCTGATAGGACTTTGAGACAGTTAACTGCCCCGAACTTGGAGCAACAGCCTTTGGCTATAACCATTCCTGAGTTAGCTGAAGGAGTGAACTTTGAGCTAAAGGCAGGATTGATCCATGAGTTACCTCATTTCCATGGACTTGCTGGAGAAGACCCGAACAAGCACTTAGCGCAATTTCATGCGGTATGTTCTAGCATGAAGCCAAGGGGTGTTACTGCTGACACCATCATGTTGAGAGCGTTTGGGTTCACTTTGAAGGATTCTGCAAATGATTGGCTCTACTATCTTGCCCCGGGAAGCATCACGACATGGGCCGAAATGAAGAAAGCTTTTCTTGAGAAATACTTCCCGGCCACGAAGCTGAATAGTCTAAAGAGAGCCATTGCTACTATTGAACAACAAGGTTCTGAAAGCTTATATGACTAGTACGAGAGATTCAAGCGGTTATGTGCAAGTTGCCCATATCATGGGTACAGTGATCAAGACCTCATCCTCTACTTGTTCAATGGCCTCTCGGATGAGGAGCGTAGGATGGTGAATGCCGCTTGTGGAGGTAATATTCTGAACAAAAATCCTCCCCAAGCTTTTGAGATGTTTCAGGAGCTATCTGAAGGCTCCAGGCAATTTAGCAAAAGAGAGAGTCTCAAGGCTGTGGGTTCTTCGTCCAAGATTGAATCTGATGTGAATGAGTTGAAGGAAATGATGAAGTGCTTTATGCTGAATGGCACTCCACCACAAGCCAAACCATGTGGAATTTGTAATGAAGTGGGACATCCAAATGATCTATGCCCAATGCTTCAGGAGTCAAATGCCGAGGTGAACGCTGTAGGAGGATGGCAACCAAGACCAAAATATGATCCATTCTCTAACACCTACAACCCAGGATATAGAGATCATCCAAATCTCAGGTGGAGTAATCAGCAAAATGTTCAGAATCCTCACCTCCTGCAACAACAACAACCGAGGCCACCATACAACCCTAGACAAACCATGTCAGCTGAAGAAATGATCAAGTCCTTGGCCCAGACAGTTATGCAGAAAGACGTTGAAACTAAGTCATCCCTCCAAAATCTTGAGAGACAAGTGGCTCAAATTGCTCAAACTGTGAGTAATCTAGAGGCTCGTGATTCGGGAAAATTACCGTCACAAACGGTAGTCAACCCGAGGGAGAATGTGAGTGCAGTTACCTTGAGGAGTGGAAAGCAGCTGAATTTAAGCCCTATTGCTGAATAGGGTGAATTGCAAGACGGTTCTGCAGAGTGTGAAAATAGAAAACCGCGAGCCACCGCGACCTACCGCGATCGCTGTTTTGACGATGAAGAACCATTGGATTCTGCAGAAGATCTGGACGGGAGTCTGCAAGAAAAACCGCGACCACCCGCGCCTGCGGCCGCCCGCGGTTATTTGCCAGACGTCCCAGAAACTTCAACTCAAAAACCGCGATCGCGTTCACCAGCTACCACTCGCGGTTTGGACCAGGATCTGCTTGATGATTATGTCCGTCCAAGCTTTCCACCACTGTGCTCTCAGAAGCCGGTCCCTCCTTTCCCTGAGGCGTTGAAGGAGACTAGAAGACCGGAGGATGACAAGGAGATATTAGAGACCTTCAGTAAGTGTGCGGTAAACATTCCTTTGCTTAAACTGGTTAAGAGTATTCCTAGGTTTGCTAAGTTCTTGAAAGAAATTTGCACTATTAAAAGGAATCAAAAATTGAAAGGGAAACAAAAGGTCAAAGTTAGTGAGCATGTATCTGCGGTGTTTCAAAGGCGAATGCCTAAAAAGTGTGATGATCCGGGCATGTTTAGCATTCCATGTGTGATAGGTGATACAAGAATTGAAAGAGCTATGCTTGATCTTGGTGCTTCTATCAATGTTCTACCTTTTTCCTTGTATGAATCACTAGGATTAGGACCCTTGCATGAGACATGAATTGTTGTTCAACTAGCTGATGGGTCCAATGTGTACCCGAAGGGAGTAGTTGAAGATGTTCTTGTCATGGTAGGTGACTTGATATTTCCTGCTGATTTTTTTGTGTTGGATATGGAACATGATGAGCATGCAGCACCTATAATTTTAGGAAGGCCTTTCATGAAAACAGCACAAACAAAAATTGATGTGAATAGTGGAACACTTACAATGGAATTTGATGGGGAGAAAGTGCAATACAACATATATGATACTATGAAACATCCCATTGATGATCATTCCTTGTGTTCCATTGATGTGATTGAGCCCTTAGCTCAAGATGTGTTTGATATTACTGATGTGATGAGTTGCGATCTATTATAGAGAATGATGTAGTGGATCCACATGCAAAATTGTCTTTGTCCACTAACATGCAGCTAGTCTTGGCTCATTTGAATGTTGAAGGTAAGCATTCTCGTACTCATTTGGGCAGTGGCCCCATGGAACTAATAGTGCCGAGTGAGAAGCTCCTATCTTCTATTGTGCAGGCCCCAGAAGTTGAGTTTAAACACCCCCCTGATCAATCCAAGTATGGGGGTAAGGCAACTAAGAAGGTTAAGATGGAGGAGCCGCTGAAGGAGTCGAATATCAAGAGGAATGGTCTAAGGTTTAAACCTTTCCATGAATGGTTCAAGAAGGAGGTGCTAAATGAGAGGGTTCCTAAGGGACCTGATGATATAGATTGAGGTTGTTTGAGTAGTATGTCGAGCCACAACAATAACTAAGGCGCTTCTCGGGAGGCAACCCGAGGTTTGTGATGCTTTAATTCTTTTTGAATATTTTTGTTCATTTTAACTGCCATTTTAGTGTGTTTGTGGTTAGGGAAGGATGCCCGAAGCGCAGGTTCAGCTGCAATCTGCAGCCAAAACCGCGACCTCACGCGATCGCGGCCGGTCGCGGTTTTTCAACTGTAAGTTCCTTCCCTTTCAAAAAAAAAAAAGAGAAGAATTCGAGGTCCTCTGTCAGTAGGTTTCCAGAAGAAGAGCCTGTGATTGTAGGTTGCAAATTGCGATCACAGGTATGTGCTCAGAAGCCTTTAGGGAGTTGGCGACTTGCTGTATTCGTCATTCATTATCTTCTTTTGTGGATCTATATATGGAGTTCTTCTATGTTACCCCTTGTCTTGGATGAGCTGTGCATTATTGGATCATCATTGTTGCTCATCCCACTTCTACCACACCTTGTGCTTCATTGGAGAGAGGCCATCCGGTCTTGTATGTGAGTCTTCTGTTTTCTCTTTCCCCGTGATTCTACTTTGTCTTTCATTACATTGAGGACAATGTAATGTTTAAGTATGGGGGAGAGAATGTATTCACATGTTTTAGGGTGTTGTATTTATGTGTTTGGCATATGTATAAATTTTTGAAAATTTTGAAATAGAAAAAGCCAAAAATATGAGAAAAAGGCAACCAAAATCCTGGGATGAGCTGAAAACCCGAAAGGGCAGTTCAGGTAAAAAGCAGGTAGTCCGACCGACTCTAGGTTGGTGCAAAAATGGACTTGAGTGATGTGAGCAATATGTGAGATATCTAGCAAAATGAAATGAGTGGCTAGGTGAAAACCCGAAAGGACGCCTAGGCAGAATGAGTGCAAAGAAAAAAAAAAGTGAATTTTTAGGATCATTCTGGCGTTGGCGTCATAAGAAGTGGTGTTATAAGGAGATCGGGTAGGATCACTCATGGAGCGATAAGGAGCTAGATAGGAGCTAGGATTATATTATAATGCATTACTCATATTTGGTTGTTGGGAGGCGAAGTGTTTAGTCTTGTAATTGCTAGTATCATTTTTTCTTATACTTTCTGAAACCTGTGTGCTGATTGGAGGAGTGAGTTTTCTTTTAGCTTACTCGAGGACGAGCAAGGTTTAAGTATGGGGGAATTTGATAAGCGGTATTTTACATAGCGCAACTAGTAGTTATTAGCATATTATTGAGGAGATTTGGATTTGATTTATGGGATATTTCTGTAATCCGGAGAAAAGGTGAGAAGTGGTTAAATCATAGGATTTACAGAGTTTTGGAGGTAAGTTGGTGTTTGAGGTGCGGAGCTGCATTGTGGATGTTTTTGGAAGCACTTGCGAGTTGAAGACGGTGTCTGGAACCATGAAGGAAGCTGGTGATCAGAAGACAGAAGTTGCTGGAGTGGAAACCGCGAGCCCAAGCGACCTACCACGATCGCGGTTATAAGACTCCAGCAGAACATTGGCGAGCCGATAACCGCGACCTCCCGCGATCGCTTTTGGTCGCGGTTATCAGATTTTAATAGAATGTTGGGGAGCCAAAAAACCGCGACCTCCCGCGCTCGCGGCCGCCCGCGGTTTGCTGTGCGACTGAACAGTCTCCGTTTTCTTCAACTGCTTGGCGGTTTCGTTTTGTTTTAATTAATAGGTAATTAAGGGGCTCGGAGGAGTTTTTGACTATGTCCAGACCTAGCCACTTTGTTTTTTTTTTCCTCTTGCTTTTCTCTCAAGAACAATTAGTTTTTGCAATCTCTCTTTTGGATTTGATTTGTGTGAAGAACATGAACCAGAACTAATTTCCTATTTTTCCTAGCGTGGAAGCACAAAGTTAACTCAGTTATAAGGTTCATTTCTCTTGTTCATCCCTTTGGATTTAGTATTGATTTCCTTGAGCATATTTCAGATTTCTATATTGTTGACTAGATTGATCTCCTGGTTTAATTCTATAGTTATCTAATTGCTAGATTTGGGATAGACGGTGGAATCCCTAATCACTTATAGCGATCACAATTGCATGAAATTGGTAAATCGAGTTCAATTGTGAAAAGGAGATTGATTTGCATGTCATACTTGCGGTGTTGAGTCTTTGCTTGCAATCCGTTAATCTTATGCTTTATGCTATTGATTGAACCAACCTAGAAGGTCTTCTAGGTTATCAATTAGTAAGTGTTAGCAAGACCGGTTGGCTTGTTAATATAAACAAGATCAGAATTGGAACAATCCATAGGATAAATATGAACATGAGAAGAATCGATGATCAACTTGGTTAATTGTTGTGTGGAAACTTGCTAGGTGAAACTTCTTTTAATCTTACTTTCTTAAACTTGATTTTGGTGTTATTTTATTTGAGTAGTCTTAGTAGAAAAACCAATTCCCCCCATTTGTTCTTTAAAGTTGATAAATTAGTAATTACATAGAAATTGACGTGTTAATTCCCTTGGGTTAGACTCCTTACTTGCATGCTATACTCTAGTTGCATATTAGGATTACTTTGATAGCGCGCACGACTGAAAAATTCTATCAGTCACCTTCCACTCAACAAGTTTCTCTCCAAGGAACTCAAGTTGACCAACAAATCCATGAAACCGAGAGTGAAAGTCTTCGAGAGTTTCATTCTTTCCTTGAGATGTTGTCTCATAATCTTTCAGATGAGCAAGAATTTTATTCCTCTTGACAAGTTCATTTCCTTCATACAGGCGGAGCATCCCAGAATTCTTTAGCGCTTTTGTAGCAGAGAACTTTCTTCATATCGGCGGGTTGAAGTGCCATGTGCAAGATTTTCCTAGCCTGATATTCTTTTCCAACTTTTTGTAATCAGCATCATCATAATCAGCACGATTCTTAGGCTTGGTTGCATCCTTTTCATCAAGGATCGGTTCAGGACCTTTCTCGATGATCTTCAAAATTTGACCATCAAGGGAATAAACATGAGATTCTATTTGCTACACCCACCATTCATATTCTTAAAGCTTCAAAATAGATGGCTTCTAGAACGAGTCATTGATTGTCGTGCTTGAAAACATATTTCCTGCAACTTAATAAACACAACCTAGAGATCATGCTTTGATACCAATTGTTGGATCATTAGTGTTACTTTTGAGCGAACAAAAGCTATTTTCCCACAGAGTATGTAGCAGAATAAACACAAGAAAGATAAAACATTAGAGCACATGACTTAGAGTGGAAAACTCCAAATAGCCAACTAGATATTTATAGAAAAACCACTACCTTTTAGCTTTCACTGGAGAGACTTTAGAAGAGGTCTACTTATCTTACTGATTTCTTATTCACTTACAAGTGTAGCTCAGACTCAACCCTAGACTTCCCACCTGGTCTTGAATCACTCCTACCACTTCAACTCATGAACTCAACTACAATGACTCAAAGGCTCATTCTCGCAACTGCATTTGTGCTTTTGTTCGAGTTCGTTGATCGTCAAATGGAATTCTCATCCATTTAAATATGGTTTACTGAGCAAACCTAGACACGAAATGATATATTTTCTTGCTTTCCCAGCAACTAAAATATCTCTTAATCAAATCTATCTTAACCGAAGATTAAATAGAATAAACAATATCCTAAAATATAATCTAAAGATAAAAATGATTTTTTTTTCTTAATTTCTCTTCAAATCCACCAAGGATCATAATCTTCATCTTTTCCAAGTCTTCTTATCATGATCTCATCCAATCTTGACGAGATCTTATCCAAACAAGTAACTTCCTTGTCTATCAATATATTTGTCAATAGATCAATGTCCTTGTTCTTTTCATGGTAACGTTCCATCTGGCGAACTTCGCACTCCCTCTCAATTCACATGACACCATTATCACTAATTCTTTTGACATACTTATATTTTCTGAAACAATTTACAAAACCTTAGTTAAATAATATTATTATCAAAATTCAAGGAATTCAATACCAGCCGTAAAAATCAAATTATAACCCACGATGGAGAAGATCCAAAGACTGAAAGTCGTACACATTTTACATGTATCTTCCGTTCATGGTATATTAGTTGACTTACGTTTTCAATTATATATTCCCAACGGTGGTTCAATCTATATATATATAACAATAAAAAATTGTGTACAAGAAGCATTTATTGCACTTATTAAATTTCTGGAAAAAAAAATATTTTTATTCTTATAAAATTATGGCATGTCAAGATGCACACTTTGGCATAGTGGTTCAAGATTTCAAAATATAAAAAAATTCACATTCATCTTGAGGTCCACGGGCGGAGGCAGAATTTTAGTCTAGTGGGGGCTAAAATCCTGAAGATCAAAATATTACTGTCTACCTTACACAAAATCCTAAATTGTAATTTTTAAGTCTATCATCTATTTTACACAAACAACCTCAATTTTAAACAATAAACTCTATATCTGAACCTCAAATGAAAATTTACTTAAAATTGACCAAAAATTACACAATTTAAACAATTTTCATCATTAATTACCTACTACTTTCATTGGTAATCTCAACAAATTTGTATAAATATTAATTTCCAAAATTTACAAATCCATAAACCCTAAATTTTGAAAATTTTAACACAAATAAGAATAGATATAGAGAAAATATTACATTCTCTATTGAAAAATTGTGTGCAAATTTGGATATAGTTGTGTTGTCTTTAGTATTTTTGAGAATTATGCATAACAAATCCTATATAAAAAATATTTTATAATTGAAAACTACATAAATTATTTTGATTTTTGTTTAAACCAACATTGAAAAAAATTTAATTTTTTTTTTAAATCTCAGTGGGGGCTGTAGGGCCTCACCTACGTCCGCCAATGTTGAGGTCTAAAGTTCAAGCCTCGCAAACTTAATTTTATCATTGTTTTGGGTTCAATACTTAAATTTAAAAAGGGACAAGTATGTCCACACTATATCTATATATAACAATAAAAAGTTGGATATAAAGAGCATTTATTGCTCATATTAAATTTATGAAAACAAACTTTTTTTGTTTACATGCATTTGGTAAAAACATTACTCTCTTACCTTAATGGTTGAAGTGGTTGATATATAATGAAAGGTTTGAGGTTCAAATCTCATGGTAAACATCATGCCCAATATTTGTTAATTGGTCAGTTATACATATTAATTTTATGAAAGCATTTTAAATTATAATAATCTATTTATCTATATATGGAAAAATTGTGTACAAAAGATAAAAAAACATTTATTGCACATGTTTAGTTCACCATATTAGTCTTACTTGTTTTGCTATATTTCATTTAATTTCACTATTATATTCTTATCTCCATGGTTATAATGGTTGTTTATGTGATAAAATGAAGGTTGAGGTTCAAATCTTATGGAGAGCATTTTGGGCAACAAAACTTTTTTATCTTTAATATTTAATCACATTTATATTATTATTATTATCATCTATGTTTTAGACTATCCTTATGTCTATGTCATAAATTTGGTTTAGTAATTTCAAAGATAAATTGCACATGTTATTGATGTTTATTCTAAGATTTATGTAACACCACTCTGTATTTGTATTATCTATATGTTCTTTCATTAAAAAAATGACAACCAAATTCTGTTAAAATACTTAAGCATTCTATTTTAACGCATTGAAATTCTTATCACTTAATGAAAAAGTTGTGTAAGCTGATTATTTATAACTTAGGTTATAAGTTTGATTCTCATTTAAAACACCTCTTCAAATATTTTGGTTATCTATCCACTTCACATTTTCACCATAAACAAACCGGTATAATATTATTGCACACTTTTACCTATAAAACTTAATGAGTTAGTTATATTGTCTTACAAGCATGATTTGAATCTTGCTAAAATTGCTTTAAGAATTTATTATTTATGACTTTTCCACTCTATAGACCATGCACCTTTTTCTATAGCTTCTTATATTAGATTTTGAATAATATCAATTTGGGAATGGTTTAATCATTTATTAGCAACATTAATATCCTCATAAATGCATTAAAATTTCATAAAAATAAATAAGAAGACAGTTGAGAAAAAACGTAACCGTAGTAGGCCTTGAATATTTGAAATCAATGAGATTTGACCATTATTATATCAAAATAATGAATTTAAATTAAATGAGATTAAATGTTAGTTATCTTTTTTATTGAGGAAAATCATTCAATATACCCTCCTGCATTACTCTTTGATATCGACAATATACATAGAGTAGTTGGAAAAATTTTGTATGGGCAAGAGGGAAGCTCACGGAAAATTGCTTAGGTACGTAAAAATGTCATTTTTATTTTTCTAACATTTTTCCTAAAATATTTGATTTATTGTGTGAGCAAATATCATCCTTCATTATACATTAGTTTGGCATTAAGTTGGATAATACAATGTTCTATTTAAATTGTTTCTTTTTCAAATGTATTTGAATATTTGTTTCATCATATATACTTGTATAAAAAAATACATAAGTAAAAATTCAATTAATTTATAGTACACGTGGTGAATATATTTACAAATCCTGGAAAAAATAGTTATATATATGATGGATCTAAACTTTAGAATTGAGTTTAAAAAAAGTATGCAATTCATCCAAGAAGATGGGGATAATTGGTTCATATATGGCATCATAAGTTTTGATATAGTTGATTTTGATGATTAACTTTAGAGGTAAATAACATATAATTATAGTTATAGTTATTCCATTTAGATATTTTGGAAAGTAATAACATTATTTGTAAAGAGTTATGAGATATCTTGAAAGCTTAATCGACTAAAATTCTTTTTCTTCACAAAATTTCTAAAGCTTTATACTCCCCCATGGTAAAAAACTACATTTCATACAAGAAACTACATTTCACAACTTTATTATTCTATATAAATGATTAAAGAATCTTATCTTCTTACAGAGTGTAGATAAAAAAATCCAACATTGGCTACATATTTTCACAAGTTACGTGACTTTAAGTTACAAATCAACATAATATAATGTTCAAATAATTATTTTGATATGTCAATAGTAAACATGGACTTATCATGAAAATTCAATATGCTATTCATATTGAGACATGACCATATAAGAAATTTCATGAATAACCAATAACATGATTTTAATTATATAATTCTTATTGCGTATAAAATATATCAAATGATAGTCAACTTTTTTTAAACAAAATAACAACTGAATATTGAAGGTTGAGTAAAGTGTGATTGAGAAACATAGCGACTTAAAACAAATTGTCATCGAGAAGAATAGCATCCTGAGTAAGGCGTCTAAATTATACATTAGTGAGTGCACTACACAATCCTTTTTTGCATCTATGTCTGACCACCCCATCCTTTCTTATCAGATTTGGAAGTTAAAATGAGTGTGTACCACTATAATCACCTTAACAGCATATATAATGACATAAATATATATATAAAAAAAGTAACCAGCACAAACACACGTAAGTATAGATGAAAATCATTGCAAAATACATGTCCCATGCGTAGCACGAGTCTGTCTGTACGCAGAGGCAAGATTTAACTAAAAAAAGTGTGTGTGGGGAGGGAATAATTAATTAAAATAGTGCTCATTTTTATATATACACATAATTATGCTATGGTATATTAAAATAAACAAAGACAAATTAATTACTTAAATTACAAAGTAGCCTATAATTATACTTATGTATTTTATATTGTTTTATAAACCCTATAGTAAAAATCGATCGGATAAGCTAATATATTATATACATATTATATACTAAGGGTAATAAACCAAAACTACATGCAAACTATACCTTTGGGTCCATTTAAGCCTTTGATTTTGTCTTTAAAAGTTAGCATTCAATAACCTAAAATGCTAACTTTTAAATATATATAGATTTATTTATATGATATAGGCCCTTAATGCATGTCTCATTTAGTTTCCCTATTTATTTGTCTCATTTATTATAATTCTTATTATATTGTAGTCTCTTTCTAACAATGTATTCATATAAGTTTATCTATCGATGTTAAAATGAGTGGAAATTTATAGACATTGACAATGTATTCATATAATTTTCTAACAATGAACGAACTCAATCGGTTCCATATTAGAAATTTATAGACGTTAACAATGTATTCATATATATCTATTTATCTATAAACATATAGAGTAGACTTTTTGAAAAATTAATGCTTAATAAATTTGAGAAATCATCTCTTATTTTTTTTTATTTACCTTACATCATTAACTAAATCTTCAATCATAGCTCAATGGTCAAAGACACATTCATAACTCAAAAGGCTTGGGTTTCAATCCTTCTTGCCAACATTAAAATTGAATTTTATTTTGTCAACTTATAGCATTATTTTAACTACTTTACTTCGTCAACTTATTGAATTATTTTAATTAGTTATGCACAACTTATACTATAGGCAATGCTATTCTTTTATCTTAATCCCATACATATTTGTTCATTGATTAGAAATATTAAAATGATATTAATCCTATACTTTATTCTCTTAATAATAGTTCATAAACTAACATATGTTCACGTGCCTTGTACAAGCTTGGTTAATAAAACTTGAAAATAAAATATTATTAACTATTTACAAAAACTAATATGGTACATTATAAGTTTAATCTCTTGACGCATATGGTAATAAGATTTTTGTATGATTAGAATGAAAAGTATAGACGCGAATTTGTATGTAAAAATGGAAAATAAATTAGGATTTTTATACAAATAACTAAATAAGAAAATATTTAAGATTAGATTTAAGTAACGAGGACTTTAATTATGTATAATTAATTGAAAGGGAAAATGGTTAAATTATATCACATATTTATTTTAAATATTTGTAATATATATTACCACTTTTGCATCATGAATAATATATTACCAATTATGTTCAATTATATGTCAACAATTATATAAATTTAAGTATTAAAACTATAAGAAGTAATGTAACTAATAAGGTAAAACCGTAAAACTGTATAATAAATAATTTTATTTTCAAATAAGAAGGAACTAATGAGAAGAACATATATAAATAATCTTTGAGATGATACTATTAATATAATTAAGGTAAGTTATTTTAGGTAAAAAAATAAGTATATAAGAAATAAAATATATAAATATCAAATTAGGAAAAATTACAATTGTAATTGTACTTTTAAATATGCTTACGTGACATAGCTCACAGACATACACATAGAAGAGATAATTAGGGCTTTAGTATAGTATATAGATATTAAACGTTTTCATAAAAAATATGTTTATAACATAAGACTTCACAAATCACCATGAAAAATCTATTAATAATCATCAATTTTAATAGATACTAGAAATCGAAGCTCGTGCTTCGCACGGGTTTTTTGTGTAAATGTAGTGCGCGGTTTAAATGTGAGTTTGTAATATGTGGATTGTTGTTGCATGTTTTATCTTAGACGATATATTGTTTGATATGTATTTAAATGTAATATCTAAGTATTTTAGGTATAAAATGCTATGATTGTACGAAGTACAATTTTATTTATTTATTTTGGTCAAAAGTTCAATTTAAATATTCCATTTCATATGTGAGAATGTGTACATGTCTATTATTTCGGCTTCCATCCTTGATTAATTCCTCTAAACCAAGACAAATGAGGCCAAATTTAGTATATATACATGATGAGTGTAAAATGAATATGTATAAAATAGAACAATAAAAATCATCCTTAACTAAAATAACAACATACCTACCTAATTCAATTTAGTACGAAAAAGGAACTAAAAATACAAACCTAATTGAATTTATGCTACCAATAGTTGAAGGGTTTAAATCGTCCATAAAATAGTTTGCTTTATTCGTTACTAACAATCAGTCGTCCTAAATTGATTGTCTTTGTCCTTCTTCTAGTGAAAGCTACCCATGCATGATGTAAACAATCGATGCCTCAATAGTGCTATTAGATTATCCAATTCTCTGACATCTTCACATAAAATTAACTTATCTCAATCAAAAGACAATTATATTAATAATTTTTAAACCGATATATGTAAGTATTTAGTGTAGGTGTAGACTACAAAAGAGATCCAAATACATATAATCAAGGATAGTTTACCGTGAGATGGATATATACTTGCATCCTCGACAATCGGGAATCCTCATTCACATCTTTAACTTAATAATTATGCTTATTTCAGCGACCATGTCTTTTTAAGGTGTTGCCCACTATCTCCCAGGCTTCACTATATTTCTTTCTAAAGCTAATTTCCATGTAGATAAATGAGATGATGGATGCCTAGAGCAAACGAACGAACTACCACCGTTTTCGCCCTTTTATACATGAAAATGTTACTTGGAAAGTGAAGCCATTTTGACATATAACCGTTTAGACATCTTGACTATAATTTGTTTAACCATTCATTGTGTACTAAATACGGGAGTTACGTGTAGTAATTGGAATGGATAATATTAAAATAGGAGTAAATGAGAGCAAAATATAACGTATACACTATGTAGTAATTATCACTAATTGAGATTTAGGTTAAAAAATGAGTCATCCTAAAGAGTAGTCTGTACGCAGAGGCAAGATTTAACTGAAAAAAAGTGTGTGGGGAGAGAATAATTACTTAAAATAGTGCTCATTTTTATATATACACATAATTATGCTATGGTATATTAAAATAAATAAAGAAAAATTAATTACTTAAATTACAAAGTAGCCTATAATTATACTTATGTATTTTATATTGTTTTATAAACCCTATAGTAAAAATTAATCAGATAAGCTAATATATTATATACATATTATATACTAAGGGTAATAAACCAAAACTACATGCAAACTATACATTTGGGTCTGATGAGAATCAAGGTCACCAATGGGACATTTCTTCTCTATGAGGGCTAGATCGTGTCCAAGATTGCCTTCTTCTCCTTCCTATGCTTGTTGGACCTTCAACGTGAGCTTGAGAGGTGGCGTGGGCCGAGGGAAAACAAGGGAACCAAGGGGCTGCCGAGAAATGGCCAAGTCGGCGGCTCTTGGTTTCACGGCCAAGGGAACCTCTCTTAGAGGTTCCTTGGTGAAATACCTCAAATAAGTTGATAATGGCATAATGGTAAATTAATTAGGGATTTACTTAAAAAGGGAGAAATGGAAACTTAGGGGATAAAGATCAAATTTGGGATTTGGTTTAAAATGAGAACAAGGGGTGTGCACTGTGCAGAAGGGAATTCATCCCCTTCGTTTTATCCCCTTTGTTCCATCTCCTTCGTGAAGCTCCTGCTGAGCAGCTGTGCTCCTTTCGCCTCCTCTGCCCAGCTGAGTCTCTTCCTCCGACGAACCAGAACCCAATCGCCGCTCCTCTCCTCTGCTGTCCGCTGGTGTGCTGTTGTCCTGTCTGCGACACTTCAGTATAATTGTAAGAACGTTTTGCTCACTTATTCTTTTGGTCTGACATTTTGAGGAGGTAAACTAGACTCGTATATCTAACTCCTCAAGTTGGAATCATCGCATTCGGAGTCCTGAACAGGGAGAACGAAATTGTACAAGTCGGAGATTGTGTTGGTTGCTGAAGTTCTGTTGTGCGTGAGCCGAGCTGCTTCTGTGCATCCACTGCTGCTGAAGTGCTGTAGCTGGTGGCTGGAATTCCTGTGAAGAAGAGCCCTTCCCGGTGGCTTCCGTTTGGTTATCAACAAGGTAAGCTTAGGGGTTTTGATTTGAAATTTTAGGGTTCGGTATTGATGATTTTTGGGTAATAGATTTTTGTTGAAATTGGGCTGGTGTTCAGCAGATTGGAGTTTGTTATGGACTGATTTCGTGGTCCTTGTGCAAGTGCAGCGAGCAGCTGAAGGTTTGAGTTGATTTGTGTGGGATTTTGCTAACATTGGAGATTTGGAGGTATTATGAATTTAGGGTTTGAATTTGGGGGTTTTATTGGTTGTGGATTGGTATGAGTTAATTAAAGCCAGGGTTTTGCTCGGATTGATTTCGCAGGTTCGTTCGAGTGGTTTGGAGACCTCTGGGGTCATTGCGGTTCGACTTGAGGCAAGAGGATCCTTGCTAACTTATATATTTTTTATAAATTGATTTATGCTTAATTTATTTCATAATTAAGTTTACCGTTGCTTGGTTGAAAATGGGTAAGTGTGCGTGATAGTAATTGTCTGGTATCGTGATTGATTAAATGTGGACGCGGTAGTCAATTGTGACTAAATATGATTGATTGTTGTAAATAGTGTTGTTGGATTAAATGGGTGTGTGTGTTGAAAGTGTGTGTGTATGTTGGATTGAATGGGTTTGTGTGTTGAATGTGTGCGTGTGTGTGTTAGATCGTGTGTGTGTGTTGGATTGAATGTGTGTGTGTGTGTTGGATCGTGTGTGTGTGTTGGATTGAATGTGTGTGTGTGTGTGTGTTGGATCGTGTGTGTGCGTGTGTTGGATTGAATGTGTGTGTGTTTGTGTGTTGGATTGAATGTGTGTGTGTGTTGGATTGTGTGTGTGTGTGTGTATGTGATATTTGATTGGTTGTCGTATGAAGTGTTTGAATTGGTGTCGGGTAGTGGTGGAATGTTGTTGGATGGTGAAAGTCCCATCCGGAAAGTGTGTGTTGATTGTCTCACCTTGGTGATGTGGGGGTGGAGACGGGGATGTTGTGAATTGTCTCACCTTGGTGATGTGGGGGTGGAGACGGGGATGTTGTGAATTGTCTCACCTTGGTGATGTGGGGGTGGAGACGGGGATGTTGTGAGTTGTCTCACCTTGGTGATGTGGGGGTGGAGACGGGGATATTGTGAATTGTCTCACCTTGGTGATGTGGGGGTGGAGACGGGGATGTTGTGAATTGTCTCACCTTGGTGATGTGGGGGTGGAGACGGAGATGTTGTGAAGTGGTAATTGTGTGAAAGGGTTGCTTGCGTACCTGATTAAGTGGTTGTTTGAAGTGATATATATGTATATTTTAATTGTTTGTGATTGGTTGAATATGAGTTGAGTTATCTTTCTTGGTTGCTTGGTCGGATATGGTGATGACGAATATATATTGATTATTGTTGTATTGATTGAATGTTATGATGATGAAATGGGTATGTGCGTGTGATATGAATTGTCGTGTAGCGTATCTAATTAAATGTTGACGTGGTAGTCAAATATGACTAAAGGTGATTAGTGTATGTTGACACGTGTGTGTGTGTTGGATCGTGTGTGTGTGTTGGATCGTGTGTGTGTGTTGGCTTGAATGTGTATGTGTGTGTGTTGGATCGTGTGTGGGTGTTGGATTGAGTGTGTGTATATTGGTTGTGTGTTGAATAGTGGTTGTGATTGTGAGTTTCGTGTGTTATAGTTGTTGGTTGTAACCGGTCAAGGTGGTAAATTCTGTTGGTATGGTTGTTGTTGGTAACTGGTGGATTGTGAAGGTTAATTGAATTTGTTGTGTAGTGCAGTAGTGAGTTCAGTCTAATTGATTAGCTGTGGTTGTAAGTCAGTCGTAAGATGTGTATGTGTATAGAGTTGTTGTTTGAGGTATTAGTAATGGAGAGGAAGTTGGATTGGATCGTTCTTTTCATTTATGCTTGTGATGAGTTGAGGTTGGATGGAAGAGATTAGTATCGTGTAGAATTGGATAAGATTGAGTATTGGATGATTATGTGATAGAGTGTGTTTGTGTTTAGGCGTGTATTTTATGTTGATTGGTCGGTTGATATGGTATATATTGTATGTATATATTGTATGATCTATTGTTGTTTGGTATTGTTTGATTGTCGTGATAACTCTATGGTTTTGAAACTGTTTTGGTTCGGCTAGTCTTGCCATAGTCTTTCAAAAGACTGACCAACTGCGGTTTACATGCCGCGGTTGGCTGGGGTATCGGGTCCCCCAGTCAATCAGGCTTTGCAGATTTAGCGCCAGCAAGGAGGATCCTGATCACCGTCGGTTTGGAGTCGAAGGCTTTACTCTTTTGGTTTGGACTTTGACTTGGTTGTGCGTGTCATTTTGGTTTTGGACCTTGTATGGGTCGAACTTGTTGTATTGGTTTTTGGTTTGTAAAGTGTTGTATTTTCTGTAGGTTAAGTTTTATTGTGGTTTCAAACTCTGGCAGGTTTTACAGGTTGTACAGGTTTTCCGCTGTGCTGCTTTTGATATATATGGGTTATGTTTCGCAAATTTTTATTTCACCCGCCTTATAGTCCTTTGGGACTATGGCACTGTAGCACCTCTGGCCCGGGGTGTTACAAAAGTTGGTATCAGAGCTTTCTTTTCAAAAATGTGTTCTTTCCGAGTTTTAAACTTGAGAATTTTTATTCGTTGTGGTTGTGAACGATCGGGTGATCAGGAATCCTTGTTGTCAACCGTAGTGGGTTGTGTTGGTAAGTAAGTATTGGTTGTTTGTGATGTTTTGTGCTAATGTTTGATATATTTTATATGTGATGTTTTGAGTTGTTAAATTATATTTATGGTGTGTTCCCTGGTAAGTGGGACGTGCTAGAGGTTTAAGGAGTGTGGGTGTGGTAGAGGATGAAGCCGTTGGGCTTGTCGTCAAGAGGTTGATGCAGCTAGTCTGATAATTGATGATTGGTATGAAATTATTGTGTGTTGCTGTTATTGTTAGGGTTGAGAAAGACAGATTGGGCACTTTCAGTGATGGTTGTATGTAGAGATGAAACTTTGATGGTGAAGTATAGCTGTAAATCCTTGCGTATACTGATGAGTGCTGATCAGGGAGACTGTTACAGTTGATTTTGATCAGACTGTTGATGTTGGAAGCAGTAAGAAACAGAGAACTCGGTCTGCATCTGAAAAAGTGGGATTTCGCGACTATGGGTTTGGTTGAGTTGAGAAGTAGAATGTGCAGGTTGCTTCAGGCAGATTGTGGCTGGTTATATAAGGCTAAGAATTTTTTAATGGAACGGGAAATGTCAGGAGAGAGTTTCGAAGAACTCAGGAAGTGTTTGATTAGTGTGTCAGTGTTGGTTATACCGCAGGGAACATATATGTTTGTTCTCTTCAGTGATGTGTCTAAGCAAGGTTTGGGTTGCGTTTTGATGCAGAATGGAAAGGTCTTTGCATATGTTTTTTCGACAGCTCAAATTGTATGAGAGAGAATTGATCATGAGATACAGATGGTTGCTAGAATTGATTGAGGATTATAAAAAGATATTGTTTATCAATCAGAAAAGGGCTACTGTGGTAGTTGATGCTTTGAGTAGGGAGTTGACGCTCGAGTATATGGTTGCTTGCTTGACAGTTCTGCCGGATTGCAACTGGAATGGTGATGAATGAAAGTGAAAATGGTTCGGGAAAGAGCAGATACAACTGAATGTGATGGAATGTTGAGTGAAGTATGCAGTCAAATTGCCCAGGGAAGAGTGCAGGAATTCTTGTTTATGAGGATGGAGTATGGTGACTCTAGAATCAGTTATGTGTGTTAACTGATAAAGAAATTTGAGAGTTGATTCTCAAGGAAGGTTATTCTTCGGCAAGTTCTGTATATTCTGGAATAAGTTATGTGAGGCAGTTATCCGCCCTGTTTGATCTGAGTTTCGAGGACGAAACTATTGTAAGGAAGAGAATGAAATACCCCAAATAAGTTGATAATGGCATAATGGTAAATTAATTAGGGATTTACTTAAAAAGGGAGAAATGGAAATTTAGGGGATAAAGATCAAATTTGGGATTTGGTTTAAAATGAGAACAAGGGGTGTGCACTGTGCAGAAGGGAATTCATCCCCTTCGTTTTATCCCCTTCGTTCCATCTCCTTCGTGAAGCTCCCGCTGAGCAGCTGTGCTCCTTTCGCCTCCTCTGCACAGCTGAGTCTCTTCCTCCGACGAACCAGAACCCAATCGCCGCTCCTCTCCTCTGCTGTCCGCTGGTGTGCTGTTGTCCTGTCTGCGACACTTCAGTATAATTGTAAGAAAGTTTTGCTCACTTATTCTTTTGGTCTGAAATTTTGAGGAGGTAAACTAGACTCGTATATCTAACTCCTCGAGTTGGAATCATCGCATTCGGAGTCCTGAGCAGGGAGAACGAAATTGTACAAGTCGGAGACTGTGTTGGTTGCTGAAGTTTTGTTGTGCGTGAGCCGAGCTGCTTCTGTGCATCCACTGCTGCTGAAGTGCTGTAGCTGGTGGCTGGAATTCCTGTGATGAAGAGCCCTTCCCGGTGGCTTCCGTTTGGTTATCAACAAGGTAAGCTTAGGGGTTTTGATTTGAAACTTTAGGGTTCGGTATTGATGATTTTTGGGTAACAGATTTTTGTTGAAATTGGGCTGGTGTTCAGCAGATTGGAGTCTGTTATGGACTGATTTCGTGGTCCTTGTGCAAGTGCAGCGAGCAACTGAAGGTTTGAGTTGATTTGTGTGGGATTTTGCTAACATTGGAGATTTGGAGGTATTATGAATTTAGGGTTTGAATTTGGGGGTTTTATTGGTTGTGGATTGGTATGAGTTAATTAACGCCAGGGTTTTGCTCGGATTGATTTCACAGGTTCGTTCGAGTGGTTTGGAGACCTCTGGGGTCGTTGCGGTTCGACTTGAGGCAAGAGGATCCTTGCTAACTTATATATTTTTTATAAATTGATTTATGCTTAATTTATTTCATAATTAAGTTTACCGTTGGTTGGTTGAAAATGGGTAAGTGTGCGTGATAGTAATTGTCTGGTATCGTGATTGATTAAATGTGGACGCGGTAGTCAATTGTGACTAAATATGATTGATTGTTGTTGGATTAAATGGGTGTGTGTGTTGAATGTGTGTGTATATGTTGGATTGAATCGGTGTGTGTGTTGAATGTGTGCGTGTGTGTGTTAGATCGTGTGTGTGTGTTGGATTGAATGTGTGTGTGTGTGTGTGTTGGATCGTGTGTGTGTTGGATTGAATGTGTGTGTGTGTGTGCGTGTGTTGGATCGTGTGTGTGCGTGTGTTGGATTGAATGTGTGTGTGTGTGTGTGTGTTGGATTGAATGTGTGTGTGTGTTGGATTGTGTGTGTGTATGTGATTATGTGATATTTGATTGGTTGTCGTATGAAGTGTTTGAATTGGTGTCGGGTAGTGGTGGAATGTTGTTGGATGGTGAAAGTCCCATCCGGAAAGTGTGTGTTGATTGTCTCACCTTGGTGATGTGGGGGTGGAGACGGGGATGTTGTGAATTGTCTCACCTTGGTGATGTGGGGGTGGAGACGGTGATGTTGTGAATTGTCTCACCTTGGTGATATGGGGGTGGAGACGGGGATGTTGTGAATTGTCTCACCTTGGTGATGTGGGGGTAGAGACGGGGATGTTGTGAGTTGTCTCACCTTGGTGATGTGGGGGTGGAGACGTGGATGTTGTGAATTGTCTCACCTTGGTGATGTGGGGGTGGAGACGGGGATGTTGTGAATTGTCTCACCTTGGTGATGTGGGGGTGGAGACGGGGATGTTGTGAATTGTCTCACCTTGGTGATGTGGGGGTGGAGACGGAGATGTTGTGAAGTGGTAATTGTGTGAAAGGGTTGCTTGCGTACCTGATTAAGTGGTTGTTTGAAGTGATATATATGTATATTTTAATTGTTTGTGATTTGTTGAATATGAGTTGAGTTATCTTTCTTGGTTGCTTGGTCGGATATGGTGATGACTAATATATATTGATTATTGTTGTATTGATTGAATGTTATGATGATGAAATGGGTATGTGCGTGTGATATGAATTGTCTTGTAGCGTATCTGATTAAATGTTGACGTGGTAGTCAAATATGACTAAAGGTGATTAGTGTATGTTGACACGTGTATGTGTGTTGGATCATGTGTGTGTGTTGGATCGTGTGTGTGTGTTGGCTTGAATGTGTATGTGTGTGTGTTGGATCGTGTGTGGGTGTTGGATTGAGTGTGTGTGAGTGTGTGTATATTGGTTGTGTGTTGAATAGTGGTTGTGATTGTGAGTTTCGTGTGTTATAGTTGTTGGTTGTAACCGGTCAAGGTGGTAAATTCTGTTGGTATGGTTGTTGTTGGTAACTGGTGGATTGTGAAGGTTAATTGAATTTGTTGTGTAGTGCAGTAGTGAGTTCAGTCTAATTGATTAGCTGTGGTTGTAAGTCAGTCGTAAGATGTGTATGTGCATAGAGTTGTTGTTTGAGGTATTAGTAATGGAGAGGAAGTTGGATTGGATCGTTCTTTTCATTTATGCTTGTGATGAGTTGAGGTTGGATGGAAGAGATTAGTATCGTGTAGAATTGGATAAGATTGAGTATTGGATGATTATGTGATAGAGTGTGTTTGTGTTTAGGCGTGTATTTTATGTTGATTGGTCGGTTGATATGGTATATATTGTATGTATATATTGTATGATCTGTTGTTGTTTGGTATTGTTTGATTGTCGTGATAACTCTATGGTTTTGAAACTGTTTTGGCTCGGCTAGTCTTGCCATAGTCTTTCAAAGAACTGACCAACTGCGGTTTACGTGCCGCGGTTGGCTGGGGTATCGGGTCCCCCGGTCAATTAGGCTTTGCAGATTTAGCGCCAGCAAGGAGGATCCTGATCACCGTCGGTTTGGAGTCGAAGGCTTTACTCTTTTGGTTTGGACTTTGACTTGGTTGTGCGTGTCATTTTGGTTTTGGACCTTGTATGGGTCGAACTTGTTATATTGGTTTTTGGTTTGTAAAGTGTTGTATTTTCTGTAGGTTAAGTTTGATTGTGGTTTCAAACTCTGGCAGGTTTTACAGGTTGTACAGGTTTTCCGCTGTGCTGCTTTTGATATATATGAGTTATGTTTCGCAAATTTTTATTTCACCCGCCTTATAGTCCTTCGGGACTATGGCACTGTAGCACCTCTGGCTCGGGGTGTTACACTTGGCTAGGACGAACTTGGTTCCAAAGTTGTAAATGATTTGCCTTGTGAGAAGATGAGATTGAGAGGAAGAGATGTGAAGATTTGGAAGCTTTGAGTTGATAGAAGATAGTGGCGGCCTAGGGGAGATAAACTCTTATCCAAGGCTTTGGCCACTCTTTAATTCTTCAACTAGTGGAAAATGAAAGTCTTACAAGGTTTAAATAGTCTAGGTCTAAAAGTGGACTAGGAGTCATTCAACAAATGGGTCCACACGCCCTTCAAGAAGGAAATGCAATTTAATTAAAATAACAAAGGGATAGAAGCCATAGGCTTGGGGGTTATGGCGCGCGCCTTGATGCCTTGGAGTCGAAGCCCCGGGGCTTGATTGTCGTGGCATGGAGGCGCCGACGCCATGGCTAGTCTGAGGTGAGGCACAATAGTAATCTTGCCCCAAGGCCGGAGAGTTCGCCTTGGCTCGGACTTGTGATGGCTCGGTGGACTAGGGTATTGATGGCTTGGGCCATAACTCGGGCTCGGGCCCTAGTCACCGAGCATTGGATGTCCTTGTCGATGGGTGCTTGGCACTCATCAGGGTCCATTAAAGCTTTTGATTTTGTCTTTAAAAGTTAGCATTCAATGAACTAAAATGCTAACTTTTAAATATATATAGATGGAATCAAACACGTGAAAGTATATGAATGTCTTGATCTTTGTAGCCGTAAAAATCAATTAATTATGTTTAATTGTTTCATTAAGAGCCATTTTAATTGGTGGCCTTTTATATTCAGTTAAAATATGTAACGTGAAAGCATTTGAATAGCTTAATATTTTTACAACAAGCATTTAAATTGAAATTGTAACTTTCAAAATCAATTGCTAAGTAATTGAATGTTCATGCAAATAAGCATAAATGAAAACTAAAACATAAGAGCAATCTAAAACGAAGCACACCTAAGCCAAGTTTAAAAAAAGGATACTCCCTCCGTCTAACAATACTTGTCTTTTTACTATTCTACACACTTATTAAAAAATATATAAAAAATACAAATATTTCCCTATTTAATATAGTACTTTTTTACTTTCTTGAAAATCACTACTAATAACATATCATTAATTATAAAGATAAATTTGTAAAGTAAATGTCAAAATAGCTAAAAAGACAAGTATTTATGGACACAAAATTAAGGCTAAAAAGACATGTATTGTTAGACGGATGGAATAGTATTTTGTGTTGAACAATGGAGTAGATACGTTGGCAAGAAAACTAGACAAGTTGAAGAGCTCAATTAAGCTAATAGATATATAGCTTAAGATCGATGGTTGGTTAATTCGAGTGATGAACCAATCAAAGATTTTCCAAGAGGTAAATATTTTGCAATCAATCATGCGTTTTTTTGTTATTAATATCTTATATTTGCAACTTTGAAGTTTTTTATTTCAATTTTGTTTTTATCATTATATACTTTTTACTTAATATTTCATGAGATAATCCACATATTATATTTAACTAAAATTTTTGATTAAAGTGACGAAAGGTTATGTAATCAAAATTTAATAGTTTATATTTGAGATAGTTTTAGATCAATTTCACATTTTAAATAGTAATAGAAGAATTTCTGAAATATTGCTGCAAATAAAAGTTTATGCTACATCAAGTACATCATTGATTAAAGTAAAATAAGATATTCAATATTAAACTTTTAAAATATTACTTTGAGTATTGCTCATAATTATGTAGCAAATTTCAATTTGCATTTTATGTCATATCATAACAAAAGTAATTGCTTGATAAAAAATAGTATATATAAATGAAAACATTATGACATTTCAAGCATGATATAAAATACAACATCTTTAACGAAATTAGAAAAAAGTAAATTCATTTTAACTATGAAGGATGAGACAGATGTAAGACAAAATGACTAAAGGTGAATTCTAGATATCTTGAAGGGTAAATACTAAATACACATATCCATATAATTGTAATTCTATTTAGCTCTTGATATTTGTTATTTAAGAATATTTATAAAATATTTAATATGTAATTCCTAAGACCTTAGTAGAATTACTTTTCTGAAAACATAGAAAAATATTTCCAATTAAGTTTCCTTCACTTTATACAAAAACTAATATTAAATATCATGTAGATTATAAGGAAGAAAACTTCTATTTCAACCAAGAATATATCATGAAACTTATGCTCTATTCACTTTAATCTTATTTATAATTTAATAGTTTTAATAAATTTGATAATTATAAGTATTACGATTAACAAGTTATAAATATATGATATTCGTAACATATAATGTAATAAATGATACTTTCTCTTAGGAGAATGGTAAGAGAATGTAATCAATTTTACCTTACTATAACTTAATTTTAGTTTATGATGATGAAATAGAAGTCCTTTAATTTTATATAACAAGTTATACCATCTTTATCGGTGATATCGTACAAGAATCTCTTATATAATTTAAAAAAATTTAAACTAAAAAAATGCAAGACTTTTAAAATAAATTAATAAATCAGTTCATGTAGATGGTACTTTTCTATGGTTTTTTGCATTGGTTTTAAGAATTTCTGACATTACTTTTTATTTTTGTAATAAAAAAATCATACCATATAGTAAGTACCATTGAGAAAGATGGTCTTAGTTAAACCACTTTTAATTGAATTATAACCAAGTCAGGTCCCTTACGAAATTGGACTACCCTAGATGTTTGGGTCGTCTTTATTAGACACCAAGTTAAATGTGCATAATAATTGCTTGATTTATCATGTGAATTTTCAACTCTTAAACTCATATTCATGAATCGTAATAAAAAAAATATTTTTAGTAATTATAACAAATAAAATGGGTCTTTACTCTTACCTTACCTTATATGTGTTACATGTATATATATGATAATGAATTTAAACATCAAAATAACAAATGTAGCTCATTTGTATTTAGCTTTATAACATTGTCAATTTTAATACTGCGTACTACAATTATATTCATGGATAAAATCAATAGTTTTACGTTTAAGCATTGTGAAGCAAAAAAACAAAAAAACATTTTACAATATGAATTAGTTAAGTAGTGTACGTAATAAAATGCAATGAGTATATAACATATCACATGAAGTAATTTTTTATTGTGAGGGTCTACCCTTAAATAAATTATAGGCACTTAGTTCAAACGTAAAAAAATCTGAATGATTGAATTGAACTAAAGACTAAAATAAAAACAAATATACTTATCGAGTATTATTGAATATAATGCATGCAATTAAAGCATATCATATGAGTACGCCATTTTTTGGCTAAATGAGTTTTTACTACTATAAATCGATAATTACATTTGTAGATGAAATCTCAGAAGACTTAAATAACTTACGATAGTTATTATTAAACTTTGTTAAAAACTCAATAAATCTAAATAACGTTACATACATTAATTTTGTAAAGCATTTTAAAACGGTTGAGAATTTTTTTTAAAAAGTGTACATTAATGAATATTAAGAAAATGCATTGAATATTCATCAACGTTATGAAGCTACGTCTCTCAAGATTCCAAAAACCGATGTTTAACTCCGACTCATGAATTACAAAGAGAGGGAGAATAGAGCTTAAATATCATTACGTCATACTAAACCTATTCCAAATCAAAGATCACGAAACCTGCAAGTCTTTCACAAATTTTCTACCACAAAAATTAAGGAGATGACGAACTTCAAAATACTCCCTCTTCATCAAGAATTTAAAAACCAACAAATGGGTGACAAAAAGCATATGCACGTTATCATACCATGTATTTTCCCAATAAGTTTTTGTTACTTGCATTAGTAAATAGAAGTTTCTACACTAATATATATTGTTTTTTGTTTTGTATGTCTAGATTGTACTCAATTGATCATTATTTTTTATAATAATGTACGTAACCTATAACACATTCTTAACAAATTTTGAAGAATTTAAAGTAATTGCATGCTATGAAGTGTGAACATCGATCTAGGGAAATATATTAATTTATCAAGGTTGGTTATTGTATATTTATTTTGAATTAGAAAAAGAGCTATTTTCACCTATGTAAATATTTATTTCTTATATATTGTAATTTTTTACATTTAGGTATGTTTTATTTATCAAATTACAGGTGAAAATCCATATTAACTTTCCTTATAAACGGAGGACAATAGCACCAATGCAAGACTAAGTGAAAAAAAACTTATTGAATAATCAAGGTAACAACAAAAATCGACCTATAATCCCGTAGAAAAGCTTCAACATCCATACATCGACACAATATTAGATAATCAAGATAAAATACATAATGATATTCTTTATATAAAAGTGAGTTGAATGTTTGAAACTTATATTTATCTATCTACTTATTATTTTATTTGTGATATTAGTATTGTGCATTTACATATATACAAGTCAATGATGGAATAACAATGTGTATAAAATCCACCGGAAAAATATCAATTTTAAATGAAATTATTGTTATAACTATGCAACTTAGTTTATTATACTATAATTTTTAATTTAATTTTAATTCTAAATTAGTACAAAGAAACCCTAATTTTAAAAATTGTGTTGATTTAATTAACATCATGTTACAAGTGAAAGAAAAATGATAAATTGAAGCTCAAAGATTGCAAGGAAGATATTAAGAAGCCAAAACTTAATCGCAATAAGTATATGATAAGAGGCATGTGATTGTAATATTGTAAAATTGAACAATGCTTAGTGTTTTTTTTTTAAATATAATAAAATCGATAATATGAATATTTATTCCGTGTGTAGCAAGGACATGATTTCTAGTAGAAATTTGAAAATGAAACCTTTATTCTTATTCTCAATAAAATGGGAAAATATAGAAGTAGAATACTTATTTTTTTGGTCGAAGAAAGTAGTAGAATAGTTGTGCACATGTGAAGCAAAACTATGACTTTGTCCTTTTTCCCTTCTCGAAAATGGGTAAAGATAAACGTTTAAAGCATTACAAAAGATGAGTGAGTGAAAAAGTATATACTTCGTATATAGTAGTTTGTTAAAATTTTCTACAATTAAAGGATGATTCTTTACAAGATTTATCTAGAAAAAAATTAATATTTACAAAAATACTAATATGTATTAATTTGACCATCCATCCCGAGTAGGTTATTAGTTTCTCCGTTCATTGTTATTTGTTTTCCACGTGACAACCATTAATATATTTATAAATAAGGCCACCAAATAATAAATTGCTACACGACATATATCTATTATGAAGGTTGCAAGTATGAAAGTTCTAGAGTCAAAATATTTATGGATAATATTGGTGGAAAAACTAATTTGAGAGGGTTTCATTTGAAATAGGGTCACAGAATACTAATTTCTGACATAAATTGATATTAACTAATCGAACAGGACATTTAAATCGATGTGCAAAAAGCAAAACCCTAGGCACAGAAAAGCTTTCTTTTCGGTTTTCACTGTGGGAGTTAGGGTTTCTCCTCCCCGGCGTGCGAGATTCACTGGGGCTGCCTCGGCTCCTGTTTCTAATTGTTCAAGGCTGGTAGTATTCGATGGCAACGGTTCAAGCAACAAATAGAGATATTCATTTGACAGTGGAAGAAAGTTCAGTTGTGATTGAGGGAGTGGAGGATTCGGCCGCGCTGCTTTCAACGGGCTCGCTGACTTTAGTAGGCTGTTTTATTACGTCGAGATCCTTTAATACTTATTCCCTCAAACCCACGATGAAAGGGGCATGGAGGCCACAGAACGGATTCATCTTTCGTGAACTAAGAGACAACTTATTCATCTTCTAGTTTACGGATCTTGGAGACAAGGAGAGGGTCATGAAAGGAGGACCTTGGGCATTCGATAAATCACTTCTGGTTCTCCGCGAGCCAGGTTCTGAGCAACCATCTCGAATGAGATTTGATAAGGCTGAATTCTGGGTCCGCCTTCATGATCTGCCTGTGACTATGATGAACGTGGAGATGGCTCGAAAAATTGGATCATCGGTGGGCGTAGTGACGGAAGTGGACGATTCTGACTCTATCATATGTGGACGTTTTCTTCGTGTTAGGGTTATGATTGATCTTCGAAAACCGTTACGACGTGGAGTGATGATCCTGTGTGGGGGACGAAAAATCTGGGTCGAATTGAAGTATGAAAGGCTTCCCAACTTTTGCTACACGTGCGGGGTCCTAGGGCATGTGGATTTGGATTGTGAAGATGAGGAAGCAAAGGGATTCCAACATGAATATGGCGATTGGCTGAGGGCACCTCCGTTTAAGGCCATTGATCGGTCGGCATCAGAAAGAGCGAGGGAGATTGAAATTCTGCAGGCACTGAAAGGTGACAATCACAAGTATGATCGATCGGGTACTAGTTCTTCCCATTTTACTTCTACTACGAGGAAATCCTTGTCTTGCTTATTGGAGAGTGTCGATGAAGCAAATGACGATGACGATGGAAATGGAGACCAAGCGAGTGCGCCTGCGATCGTTGACGCTGCTTTAAAGGTGAGCTCTTTGGGTTTAGCAGTGAATGATCAGATCTTGGATGATTGTATGTTGGGAACAACGATATTTGGTGTGCATGGGGACATGCACAAGGATAGTCCTGTGAGTACAATGAGGGTGAATTTGGTGAAGGGAAAAGATGCGATTGGCTTGGTGACAGAGGATGTGGATGCAACTAAGAAGTCAGCGAAGAAGAAGAGCTGGAAACGAACTGCGCGTGAGATGGGTAAAACAGTGGAGGAAGGTGTGACTGGGGGCGGCTTGGTTAGGAAAAGGAAAGAGGGGGAGGACGGTTTATTGCTTGAAGTTGTTGGTCACATCAGTGGGCAGATTGTGGATGAACATGGAGACGATAAGAGGAGAAAGGTGGGGACTGCTTCAGATAATGTTGCGATATCGGCACGGGAGGAGTCTTTCCTTCCCTGCCGGATGCCATGAATATCATGAGTTATAACTGCCGGGGATTGGGGAAGGCCCACGCAGTATCTCGACTCACCGCGCTAGTGAGAAAGGAGGTCCCTAAGGTTCTCTTTCTTATGGAGACCAAATGCGATCGACGTACTATGGAGGGTATTCAACGCAAACTCGGATTTAAATCTGGTTTTGCTGTGGATTGTGTGGGGCGCTCGGGTGGTATTTGCCTAATGTGGGAGAAAGGTGTTGATCTTGCTGTTGTCTCCTACACCCAACACCATGTTGATGCTACAGTGATGCTCAATCCAGGGGCTGCAAGGTAAAGGTTCACTGGTATGTATGGGTGGCCGCAGAAGTGTGATAAACATCACACAGTGGATCTCTTGAGACGATTATCCATGGATTCTCATGATGGCTGGCTTTGTTTGGGAGACTTTAACCTGATTTACAACTTGGGTGACAAGGTTGGTAGGCTCCCCCTGGATGTTGGGGAAGTGCTGAATTTTCGGTCGGCTATTGAAGATTGCAATCTCCGTGAGCTCATATCGGTTGGCCCTAAGTTCACTTGGGATAATGGGAGGGTAGGCACCAATTTCATCCAAGAACGTATTGATATGGCTTTCTCCAATGAGGATTGGCTTCAGTTACATCCAGATGCGTGTGTGCAGCACTTGGATCATTGTGGCTCTGATCATGTTCCCATCAAGCTCATCTTAAATCCGGCGGATATGGAAGAATGATAGCCAAAAGCTTCGCGCCCTTTTCGCTTCGAGGCTATGTGGCTTGACGACGATTCTTGTGGGGAGGTTGTTCGTAATGCTTGGCAGAATCCGGGTAGTAGTGGTGCTATGCCCGGGGTGATAGGCAAGATCAGTAGATGTGGTTCGGATCTTAAGGCTTGGGATTATTCTTGTTTTGGGAATGTGAACAGGGAGCTGAAGCGTGTGCGGGAAGACCTTAGACAACTGGTGAAGCAAGGAATGCGGGGTGAGTTGGTTTGGAAACGAAGGCAACTGGAGAATAAGGAGAGAGAGTTAATGAGTCGGGAGGAGGCTATGTGGCTACAACGATCAAAGGCTAATGAGTTCAAGTGGGGTGATCAAAACACATCTTTATTTCATCAGAAAGCGTCAGGAAGGAGGAAAAGAAATTTTATTAAGAAATTGGTGGATGAGGCGGGGCTGGAGTGGAGATCTTTTGAGGGGAAAGTGAAAGTTGCCATCGAATACTTCCAAAACTTGTTCTCTTCGGATGTCAGGGCTGCTGCAGCTTCAGCTACACAAGGAATCGACACATTGCTGGATGCCGAGGACAATGCCGAACAGGAAATTAAGTTTGCTCCCACAAAATCACCCGGCCCCGATGGTATGTCTGCCCTTTTCTATCAAAAATTTTGGCATATTGTTGGGGACGATGTTACTCTTTTGTGTCTGTCCATTCTTAATGGTGCTGCTTACCCCCCACTTTTGAACCATACTTTCATTTCTTTGATTCCTAAAGTTAGTGACCCATGCAGGATGAAGGATTTGAGGCCTATTAGTTTATGTAATGTGCTATACAAGATTATTTCCAAAGTCCTTGCTAACAGGTTAAAGAGATGTTTGCATAAGTTGGTGGCTCAAAGTCAAAGTGCTTTTGTTCCTGAAAGGCTGATTACTGATAATGTCCTTGCTGCGTTTGAGATATTCCATTACATGAAAAACAAGAAAACGGGGCGAAAGGGCTACATGGCCTTGAAGCTGGACATGGCAAAAGCGTATGATAGGGTTGAATGGTCTTTCTTGGAGCATTGTATGAGAAAGCTTGGTTTTGCGGAGCGGTGGATATCACTTATTTTGCAGTGTGTGACTACTGTGTCTTTCTCCACTCTGATTGGGGGACGACCTACACCCTCTTTTGCTCCCTCTCGGGGTTTGCGACAAGGAGATCCACTTTCTCCATTTCTGTTTCTAATCTGTGCGGAAGGGCTCTCTGGAATGTTGAGATTCAGTGAGAGGCATGGACATCTTCAGGGGATACGGATTGCTCGGTCTGCCCCCTCTGTCTCTCATCTGTTTTTTGCTGACGATAGTATTTTCTTTGCAAAGGCCACCTGTCTATAGAGCATATAAATTGCTAATATCCTCCAAGTCTACGGAGCAGCGTCGGGTCAACAAGTTAATTTTGCAAAGTCAGAACTATCTTTCAGTAGCAATGTGGGTGTAGAGCAGCGGGTGTCAATACAGTCAATTCTTGGTGTTCGTGAAGTTGAAAAACATGAGTGATATCTTGGTTTGCCGACCATGGTCGGGAGATCAAAGAAAGTGATTTTTGGGCAGGTGAAGGAAAGGATTCTGAACAAGGTCGGTGGATTGAATACAAAGCATCTCTCTCGAGCTGGTATGGAGGTGTTGATCAAGGCGGTGGCGCAGGCTATCCCCAACTATACTATGTCTTGCTTCCGTCTCCCGACGGGGTTGTGTAGGGAGATCGAACAGATATTGTGTAATTTCTGGTGGGGTGATTCTGGGGGCTCGTCCAAGATACATTGGCTTAGTTGGAAAAGAATGTGTCTCCCGAAGTCCAAAGGGGGTCTTGGTTTTCGTGACATGGAAAATTTCAATAGGGCGCTTCTTGCTAAGCAAAGTTGGAGAATTCTTCAAGACCCATCATCTCTGTTATCCCGGCTACTCAAGGTGAGATACTTTCCACGAACAAGCTTCTTGTTGGCTCCTGTCGGGTATGCTCCTAGCTACACGTGGAGGAGTATTATTCATGGCAGGGATGCTCTGCAAAATGGACTGCTGTGGAGCGTAGGGAATGGCAATAACATAAATATCTGGAGAGACAAATGGATACCAAGACCACATAGCTTTAGAGCATTACCATCTACTGCTTCTTCCACCTATGAGCGAGTGATTGATTTCATTGATTGGTCTTCTGGTACATGGCGGTCAGATCTTGTTCGAGCGGTTTTTCTCCCTTGTGATGCTGAAATTATTTTGCAGCTGAAATTGACAAGTCCAACCTGTCAAGATGAACTTGTGTGGTTCCACTCAAAGGACGGCCTCTTTACTGTCCGATCAGCGTATCATATGATCCTGCAGTGTGAGTTCGAAACGGCCGGGGGTGCTTCTTCTTCGTCTTGCTCCATAGGTTCGGACCAACTTTGGAAAAGACTTTGGAAGACCAATACTCTCCCACAGATCCGGTCTTTTGCTTGGCGTGCGTGCAGAAATATCCTACCGACTAAGAGGAATTTATGGAAGCGGAAAGTAACTACAGATGACCTGTGTGAAAGTAACTACGGCTGCTCGGCGTGTCTGGAATTCTTTCCCGGAGTTCTCCAAGTGGGGAGTTCGCTCAAACTCGGTCTTAGAATTTTTTGATCATTGCTACTCAAACCTCTCACCCTTGCTGCTGGATTTGTGGGTGACGGTTTGCTGGTGCATCTAGAGAGCGCACAACCGAAAGATTTTTGAAGGGATTGACTCCGGTCCGATTGAGCTGGTGCAAGAGTGCAATGCTATCCTGTCTGATTTTCAGTCCAGCAATCTACGGATCAACTTGGGTACGAATCCATGTCGTAGTCCTTCCTCCAGGTCTCCACCAGCTGCAGGCTCACTAAAAGTTAATTGCAACGCGGCGATTTCGGATGAGGGCGGGTGTGGTATCGGGTTCGTTGCTCGGAATGAATTGGGGGTGGCAATTTTTATGGGTGCTCGGAGAATCCCATATACGGATGATGTGGAATTTGCTGAGGCTAACGCAATGTTGTGGGCTCTTAGGTGCTGTGCGGATCGTCATATTGATTCTGTGGTGGTAGAGTCCGACTGCTTGTCTATTGTTTCAAAATTGAAGAAGAAAAGATTGTGGAAGGGTGCGCTGGGATGGATCATGGATCAGCTATTGGGTGCCCAGGGGACCTTCGCCTCGTGTCAATGGAGTCATGTTCGGCGGAAGGCTAATCAACCTGCTCACTTCTTAGCTACCCTAAAACCCAATAATCCGGTTTCATGTTCTTTTAATTCAGATTTTTCTAGTGAACTGAATTGCTTGCTTGTGAATGATCTTGATGAATGAATTGATGTTTTTCTGCTAAAAAAAAAAAACTAATCGAACAGGACAAGTCAAAAGAAATATAAAGTGCAATGGATTGTTACAGTAACGTAAAATTCCAGTGCGTTTATACTAGTAGAGTGATTTATTTAATTGGTTGAAAACTCATATTCGATTTGGGTTGTCTAGAAAATATCGTTGGAGCCGTCGCAATCGTACCTTGGACCTGCAAGTTAAAAAGGTTGCAAATTAATCAAATATGAAGAAGAATATCTAAAATGCAATCTAGTGTTGAATTAGTAGTACACGTAGAGTTAGTGATGAGTATTAATCCATGTTGCACCAATATTATCCTCCCACATACATATATACCCACAGTATCTATCTTTTCCCTTTCAACTTGCACCGATCAACTCACTGTGTAGGAGATAAGGGAAAAAAAGTAAGATAGAAAGGCAAAAGCTGACTAAATTTTCTTCCTTGAAGCCTTTCTAATTAATAACCTCTTTCCCTTTCTCCTGCACTTCATCTATCTCATTTATTCATCCATTATTTCATATTCGGTGCATTCATCTACTTTTTTTTTTCCCTCTCTCCTCTATAAATATATATATATATATATATATATATATATATATATATACACAATTCTCCTTCCATTTAATTCCTTCTCACAATTCAAGTCAGTTTGTTATCAAGTTCAAAAGAGGTAGCACCAATTAAATAGTGAGTGATGGATGGAGTGCGAGGATGCATGGGAGGGATGAAGGTGACGGCGACAATGGTGATGGTTCAGGCGGTATGCGCGGGCATAAACATCTTCTACAAGCTCGCCACCAACAATGGAATGGACCTCCGGATCTTGCTTGCATACCGATTCCTCTTCGCCACCACCTTCCTTGCCCCTTTCGCCTTCGTCATCGAGAGGTTTCTTCTTTTTCTCCATCTTTAGCTAAACATCACCATCTACCTAGTTTATCATAAACTCTTCATACTAGTCGGAATTGATGGACTGTTGAGTTAATTTCCATGTGTACCAATTTAATGCTTGCTGTGGCGGTAACCACCTTTGTTTAATGACCCTCATCAGAAATTAGTGTTAAGTTTGGACCAAACATATCTATTTCCTATTAATTTTTCCTCTAGGAATTATATATACTATCTAGTGACTTAGTTTTGGGTATTCAATTGTCCACATAATCTATTTTGGATTACCTTAAATAGTATTATAGGGAGTAATTAAGGTTTTGCAAGTAATAAATGTATGTATCATTCGGTATTCTTTTCTGTAGGAATATATCACTAATTGATAATTACAAAATTGATTTTAGCTTTTTTGGGAGAAAATTAGTACTGTATTTTTTATTTTGAATGTGCATTCTATACTTTAATTTCTCTGATATTGCAGTTGGGAGGAAACCATGCATTCTGCTTCCACCCCCACCTGCATGCTCAGCTAGCTTTACAAATTACACAGCATATCTTGTGGAAGTGATACGTCCCTTTTGACGTTGGAAGATCAAATTTGATAACCTATACCTTCCTGCATATTAATTTATTATACATCGAAGTTGGAGAGAGAGAGAGAGTAGTGTTTCATACCATATGATATACATAGATATTTATACATGTCAAAGCTAGTATTCATTTATTATATATAGTCATATAGGCTAAGGCTGATTTACTGGATGAGATGCTTCTCGATCATGCACACTATATTCGTTTGTAATGTTCTTTTCAAGTACTTTTATTGGAGCATACAATTTTGACACCACATTTTATAGTTGCTACCGAGCTACTTTAACACTGAAAAGTAATTTATACCCTGCAGTGTGTTATCATGTATATATGTATTTATGTTTGTAGTACAGTACGTATATATTTGATTTGTACTATAACTTGTGGTTAAGGATAATAATCTTATCACTTACTCTGGTTAATGCTGAATACAGGCAAAGCAGACCGAAATTAACATGGACAATTATTGGTCAAGCATTCCTCTGTGGACTACTTGGGTAAGGATGATATGAATTTGACCAAAGATGAAGAGAAGTTGCTTGCTAATTGTGGGTGCTAAGCCAAAGTGTTTATGTTCTTGCATATGATAGGGGTTCGCTTTCGCAGAATATGTTGTTGGAAGGTCTTGTTTTAACGTCAGTAACATTTGCAAGTGCCATGTCCAACCTCATTCCTGCCATTACTTACGTGCTTGCATTCTGCTTCGGGTAACAATTCTATATATGCGTATCTCTGCGTACATATATATATACATATTAGTTAGCAGGTAGCTAATCCTCATCGATCATGCTTTACGTACACTTTGATAATCTGCTTAGGCTGGAGAAATTGGGTCTAGGAACGTCGTCAGGCAAGGCAAAGTTGATCGGAACCGTGGTGGGAATAGGTGGCGCGATGGTCCTGACGTTCTACAAAGGGTTCGAGATCAGCCTTTGGTCAGCAAACTCTCATCTCTTTAGCCATCATCGTGGTCATAATTCCGTGGCACCGGTACATCTGTCAAGTGCTACCAATCAAGTCTCTGGAAGTTTATTGTGCTTAGCTAGCTCCATTGCGTTTGCTGGCTGGTTTATCCTTCAGGTGATCATCTAATGCCTACCTCATATATCAATTATATATATATCAGATACAATTAATACATTTATATATATGCATCGGAATTGGTTCAAGCTATTGACAATTAAGTGAGGAGCACTGTCATGGTAAATATATATATATATATATAGGGAGCAATGTGGAATGCATGAATATATTTAGGGGTATGGATGCCTCGGTGGAATTATATTGGGTTGATTAATTGTTGTTGTTGTAATGTGGAATGAGAATATATAAGTTAATGCATGGACAAATTAAAATATATATCTAATGCTGCATGCAGTTATAGCTTCATGTCTAATATCTGAACAAGTATGCTATGTGAAATGAACAAATATTTTATGTGAACTTGTAGAAAATTACAAAAACGCTACTGATTTATGAAAGTCTAAACTAGGCCATTTGTTTGCCTTAATTAATGTGGACGATAGACGTTGTTCCTCGTTATTTAATGTAAGAACTCTCGTAACCAAAACCTGACCCTATATGTGTGGGTAGCAAGTATATGATGACACTTTGAAGATCTGCTAGTATATATGTTGTTTACTTGGCATGCATGGGCGCGTACTCTACAGGCCAAGATGAGCAACAACTATCCATGTTTCTATTCGAGCACGACTTTGATGAGCTTCATGGCATTGATCCAGTCCTTGGTGTTTGCATTACTCGTTAATCACAACTGGGATGATTGGAAGTTGGGTTGGAACATCAGGCTCCTATCAGTTTCATACATAGTAAGTTTATATATAAGATTAATTACTGTTTGAGCTAGTATGTGTTTGTAGTAAGTTACTCGTACAAACGTAGGTAGTTTGTTTGATCCAACAATATTTGTTATTGATTCTGCTTCCACATATGACGAATGCAGGGAATCGCTTCTGGAATGATCATATCGCTGAATACATGGTGCGTGCGCTTGAGAGGGCCCTTGTTCGTCTCAGCGTTTGGACCTTTGATGCTTATAATAGTAACGGTCACAAGCTCTTTGATACTAGACGAGAAGCTACACCTCGGAAGGTAAGAGCAAAAGCACATGTAGCAGATATTGTATGTGATGTGAGTTCGGATGAAACACCGTACCATATATATATATGGCTGAATATGTTACACTGTACTATCATATACACTAATCTGGTTTGAATGGACATGCATGTAGCGTGGTAGGAGGGGTAGTCATCGTGGTCGGACTCTACATGGTGTTATGGGGCAAAATGAAGGAGATGAAGACGATGAATCAATTAGCTCCCTCATCACCCGAAATTGATCAAGAGCTCAAAACTATTTCGGTTAATGTTGATGAAGACGACGAATCCATAGGTAAAGCAAATGTGAACGGGGAAAAGCCTCCTCCACATGGCAATGAAAGAAAAGAGATTGCATCTTTGCATGTCGAATAGGGTTTAATTATGCAAATTTAAGAAATATTTATATATATGGTAGCTAGATCGATCTATGACGAACAAGTACATGTAGACCAAGCTGTAGGGATTAGTAGTATATGATATATAGAGCAAATATATCATGTCCAATACAAAGTGGTAATGCAAAGGAGGCGATATCACTGCTATGCTAAACATATGAGACTCATGGGCTATATTAAACAAAACAAAAACATGTATGGTCACAATTAGTTTATCAACTCTGCTTCTTGATTGGGAGCTCATTTTTCTTCTCAGTTCCCAAGGATCACAATTTACCCTTGTTTGGTTCAAAGTGGAGATAAGAATCTTGAGATTCATTGGAACAAATTTTCCACAAATAAATGAAATTCTGAATCAATAATCAAAAATAAATTGCTGAAAATTCATTAAGGGCACATTTGGTATGATATTTGGAATCAGAAATCGAATTAGATTCATGAATCCGAATGAGTCATTTTGTTTGTTTGTTTTTGGTATGTTGCTGAAATGAGCCATTTCCAAAATTATTTTAATTAACATGTCAAAGAGATCTTGTTTGATTTTATAAATATAAACCCAAATACTGACAAGTATATGAAATTGTTCAACACCACAACAATAATACACTACCGCACCACGTCTCAACCATAAAAAAATTGGTCTAAAAGACATTTTAGTAGATTAGATGACCCTCTTACTACAAATTAAATTAGTATATTAAAATACTTTAAGTGAGCTCTAGTACACAATTCGACCTTTTTACTCATCGCAAGTCGGATTTCGAAAAAATAGGTTAGGTTTTTGTATCTAAAATCCGTTTTTAATCAAATAAACTAAACCCAAAATGAAATGAAACTTAAAAACCAACCCACCCCCTTCTTCTTCAACCTACCCCAAAATCGTTCTTCGAACGCAAACCAAAAACGCCTTTCTCAAGAACTACTCTCTATACACCATTCTTCAACCCCGTTATACAACTTCAAGACAAAGCAGGTGTTTTTATTGGGTTAGTTGACACTCTCGAGTGTGCAAGAGCAACAAGGATTCGAAAAATGAAGAGAAATTTGTCCTTATACGAAGAATTGACAAACCAAAGCTTGAGCCTAAAGAGAATAATCTCTTAAAAAAATCTCAACAGAAACTCATACAAGAAACAAATATTAATTGGTTATAATATAAGAAAAAAGTATCGTGTGCGAAAGTTTATTAACGTACAAAATACGAAAGAATTATAACCGTCTGATTTGCTTCAGTTTTTTGCATTGTTACACACGCTTTCAAAATTTTTTCTTCTCTCCATCTGTTCACTTCAACCTTCTTTTTTTCGCTTCAGCTTTTCTAATATTTTTTTTAAAATTTTTTTTTGCATTGTTACACGAACTTGCACTTTTATTTATTTATTTGCACTTCCTCCTTAACCACTTGCACTTCTGTTTAACAGCTTGCACTTTCGTTCTATTCGCTTGCACTTATTCATTATTCTGATGCACTTTCTGTTCGCTTACTTGTATTTTAAATATTTTTTAATATCATATTTGCTTGCACTTTCTGTTCACTTACTTGCACTTTACTCTGTATTTCCATGTACTTTCTTCCTATTGGCTTGCACTTTCGTCATTTCACTTGCACTTATTCATTATTCTGATGCACTTTCTGTTCACTTACTTGCACTTTACTTCGTATTCTCATGCACTTTCTTCCTATTGGCTTGCACTTTCTGTTATTTAATCTCTTGAACCTAAAGTGCAAACATATAAGAAAAAAGTGCAATCAGAAAACATAAAATGCAAGCAAATCAACACAAAGTGCAAGAAAATAAACACAAAGTGCAAACAAATACAATGTGCATTCGAATATACACAATGTGCAAGCAGAATAAACAAATGTTCAATGAAAACATAAAGTGCAAGCATATAAGAAAAAAGTGCAAGCAAAAAAATACAAAGTGCAAGCCAATAAACACAAGGTGCATTCGAATATACACAATGTGCAAACTAATAAATAAAAGTGTAATCAGAAAACATAAAGTGTAAAAAAATAAACACAAAGTGCAAGTAAACATAAGGTGCATTCGAATATACACAATGTGCAAGCAGAATAAACAAATGTGTAATGAAAACATAAAGTGCAAGCATATAAGAACAAAGTGCAAGTAAAACAAAACAAAGTGCAAGAAAATAAATACAAAGTGCAAGCAAACATAATAAAGCGGGTGTAATGACACACTCCATAGCGCTGGCCACGGTGGACGGCTGGAGATCTTTCGTATTTTGTATTTTAACAGTCTTTCGCACCCGAACCGCATCCATAATATAATTAGCAGCAGTATTCTAGTGATAATAAAGAGATACAGCTTTAAGCTGAAGACAATTACATGTCACATGCTACAAGTTGGATGTAAATTGATTTCTTCATGTTGGGCCGGCCCATTACTAAAGAAGAGGCAGCAAATTGAGGGTTTTGAACCGATTGGTCATTTAAGAGTTTTCAATTAATAAAATAGATTCTTATTAGTTTTTATGTATTTTTTCTATCCCTATTAGCTTATTTTATTTTATTTTTTTCTCCCTCTTCTTTGTTTTTTCTCTCTCTAAAATATTATTTTTTGGGATTTAGGATTTAGGGTTTAAGGGGTAGGGTTTAGGGGGTAGGGAGTAGGATTTAGGGAGAGGGGTCCATTTTTACTAAGAGTCTATTAATTTAAAAAAAGGTTTGTCAAAGAATTATTTACTTAACTCGTCTCATCAAATTAGTGTGCAAGTTTATGCCGGGACCCATGCACATGGACGTGCCTGAAGGAGCAGATTTGAAGTTTTTTTTGTTAGTTTTTGCTAGGTTTTATTTTAGTTGAGTTTTAAGTTTTCTTTCTTAGTTTTAGCCTTTTAGGTTTTGTTTTTGTTTTGTTTGGAAGGAGCCGGAGACAAAGATTTTAAAGAGGGATTTTGGCCTTTGCACAATCGGGAAGACTTGATATTATTGTTTTAGCCTTTGTCAACTTGAATTATTTTCGACATTGAGACTAAGTTTTCTTATTTCCCGTTTTTATTGAATAATTTATATATGTTGATGACTAGTTTAAACCTATTGAGTATGTTTTCAATTATGTTTGGCTAAATTTTTAGTTCTAAGGTTGGGGTAATCCCGACGATGCGTATGTAATTAGATTTATTTATTTGCATGTGTTGAAATAGTATTTGATTCATTCCTAGATGTTTTATGCCCATAGTAGCTTTTGCGAATTGGATACTATTAGGGTTTGAGACTGAAAGGTGATAACGTTAATAGGTAGTCAGATATGGTTTGAGGCCGAGAGGTAATAACTTCTATTAGAATCCTAGGAATTGAACATGAGTGTTATTTGTGCGACAACAACTTAATTACTCTTGAGGATTAATAGGCTATCATAGATGTTCTAAGTTTGAGTTGGATTAGTAGAGCGCGACAACAAATGTCACTTCAGTTTATCCTTAGACTCTAAGTGCATTAAAGAGTTTGAATGAGATTAGCTCTGCGCGACAACGATTGTTAGTTTAGTCCAGACACATTTACTATCGTCTGAAAGGAGTTAGTAAATTACCTTAGATATCTTACCTTCAAATAATTTGGACTAGATTCAGGTGAAGTGTGATTTTATTTATTGTTGCATCGTTGTGTTGATCCTTAAACTTAGACACATTTATCCCATTGGTTTTATCCTTTTATTTTGTTTTATTAGTTAGATTAGTTATACTTTTCCCCGATTCCTTATTTTAATTTACGACCTATTTCATTGGTAGAATTTCAACTGATATTACATTGGTCTCTGTATGATCGACACTTGACTACTACAACTGATCCCGTACACTTGCGGGTAGGTTTTAGCCAGATCACAATGTTTATAAAAACATCATGCTACAATGTTAATTAAAAATCAAGTGAATGAATATGAACATGTAGATACATTCGTATCTTAAATTGCTACGTAGAGATTTTCGTATCTTTGACTCTCTTTTTTAAATTTACGTGAACTGAAATTATTTACATATATAATATCATTATGCTTTGTATACAAAAACATTATTAGGGCTATAGATGATTTATTGTCAATGCTTATAATAGGATAAAAATTAAACAAAACTGAGACTAACCACCGATTCTTCTTGATTTTCTCCTATACATTTATTATATATTCTATGTTTATGGTTTTTGTATATAACTATCTAACAATATAATAGAACTAATTCACTAACCACTATTTACAATATATACGTATACAAATAATTAAATTATTGACTCAACTATATATAAGATATGGATTCGGTCTTGACAATAACAATTTACATTAATTATGAGTGTTGAAAAAATTATAGATTCAAATTGGTGCTGATAGTATTATTAAAAAGTGTAGTTATAAAATTTAATTGATAAAACATGTAAAAGTTAAACAAAATCTTAGCGATACCATAACTCAGAAGATAATAATTATTCAAATTCAAACTTAAATCCTTAGCATATAATATTTAATATATTCATGGCGCTATTAAGTTGATTTGATTTTCAATATATATTCCTACATGATTTAGAACATTTCTTGAACTCTTCAAATCTTGGTTTTAGAGAATTTTTATCATAGGAATTTTTCCTCATTTCGAAATTGAAATAATTTATTTCTCGTGTGAAGTGTTTGTTTGTTTTTTAGAAGGATATGTTCTTTATTATATGTTTTAGAAATACTTTGTTGATTTCTTTTCTTATATTTCGCCCCAATATCACATATTATATACTCTATGTTCTTTCTTTCTTTATACTTTTTATAAAAAGAATCCATATCAACATCAATTCAAAACCGCCCATAAAAAATAAAATATATTTGAATATATATTTTTCAAAAGTGAAAAATCTTATTTTGAGAAAAAATAAATTTTATTTATTTGAGTTCGATACAATTTCATGGAGGTTTTTTCAATTTAGTGGAACACTTTTAAACTATAACTTTGTACCTTTTTCTCTAATAATATGGTTAAAAATTAATTATAGATAAAAAAAAGTATTCAATAAAATAAAAAAGAAACAAATTTTGTTTTGGAATTATTCTATATCCTTATAACATAATATATTGTTCAACGATATACATTCAAATTGATTAATTTACAATTTAATTCTAATTCTAGTTTTGGATAAGTTTTGGTATGTATTTTATTGTTCAACGAATACATTTTATTGAAATAGATTGATTAATATCAAATTTATAGTTGATACATGCAATATTTATCTAATCAAAATAATTAGTTTTATTAAGTAAAATAATTAGTGGAATAAAACCTAACTTTTTAAGATATGAATTAAAATAATTAGTTGATATGAGCATTTAGAGATTTTAGGATTCGAATTAAAATAATTAAAGAATTTATACGAGAAAACTTGATAAGATTTTTGTAATTTATTTTGAATTGATATCTTTATCTAATTAAAATAAATAGTTATCATAAATTTTTAATTAAATAAAGTTTAAAAAATAATTAAAACGAACCCTCTGCTATAACTTTTTTTAAAAGGTTGAATGATATGGTGAATGTTGATTGGATGGGTAATGACACGTAGATGAATTGAACGTGATGACGACACGTAGGATTTAGGCATCTCCTTTAATATATATATATATATATATATATATATATATATATATATATATATACGTGGAATATTCTAAAATTATAAACCAAACTGATCTTTATGAAGACTTGTGGCAAGGAAAAATGGTTATTTGTTGGTCAGAGGTCTTCTAATATACCAATTTGTCTCCAGAAGCTTTTAATATACTCATCCATCTCGAGGGGTCATTAAATATGAAAAAATATCTTTTCAACCATAAGTAATTATTCATTAACCAATTAAGCATAAAAGTTGAAAATTAAAATGACAAATCTCAGCAAAAACAACTACTCATCACCCACACCAAGTCTATGTACAATATTAGGGTTTGTTTGGTAGTTGTATTGATAAAGACTTTTTTTAGTTATAATGTTGTTTTGGGGAAAGTAGTTTTTGAAATTTGAAATTTGTGTGGTATAGGAAAATGTGAAAGGGGTGAAAAAAGTACTTTTTCTAAATAAAGTCTTTATAAATAGATAGCCAAACAAAGCCTTAAGCAAAAAAAAAATGATAACTACAATGACCAAATCGGAGCAATAACATCTAAACAACAAACCACACATTACCCACTAAGGTGGAAGGAGAAGGGTGCACCGCCCACAAATAAGAGACATTACACAAATATGTCGATTCATCACTCATTGTTGCTGGTAGCGGGGATGGTGGAGGTAAAATTTACGAAAGGGATGTTGACAATCATGACTCGAAGATGGACACCATGCCTATTTCCGTGATGTCGAACCCTTTTTTAGGGATCCGCCTAGCTAATCAGCGGCAAGACTAGTGACAAGAAGGAGACGAGTTGACGACGGGACATTGATGAGGAGGAGGTGGGAGGGCGTTGGATCTGGAACTGTGTGGAGAAGACAAAGTGCAAGACCAAAGAGAGAAATGGGTGAAGTTTATGCAGGAATGACCCATACCGTGTCTTTTCTGTTGAAATCAAGGCCTTCCTATGAGTTGGAATGAACAATTCCATGGAATTGAACAAATTCCCCTTTTTATCCTAATCAAACACAAATACCGGAGTGAGTCATTCAATTCCGATTCCTCATTCCCGTGGAATCGAACCAAACGAGACCTAAAAGTAGCTCTCATACAAAACTTCAATCAATAATTTTGATTACAACAACATTAATAATGTCAAGATAAATCACAATATTAATATTAACTAGAAATTATGCATGTGCTATGCACATGTTAATTTTTATAATTTATTTAAGAATTTATTTTTTTATAAATGATTTAGATTCTTAAAATATATCTTATAGTGTTGAACTTATGTATTTTAGTTCTTTTTAGCAATATTAATATATATTATATCTATTTTTGTTTATAAATAGAAATTAGGTTACGTACATTTAATATTATATTACATGTGTAAAGTTACATTGAATTCCTCTAACAATACCAAAATGTAGATATAAGTGAATAAATGTATTTGTTTTGTGCAAGAAGTTTAATATCAACTGTATATTACATCAAATAAAATTATTTATATTTTTCAATGTTGTCCAAAAATAACTCTTCTTCAGTTTTATATTAATTAAATGCTAGAAGAAAATAAAAATTAATGAAGTAAAAATAAAATAGAATACTCTTTTTAATAAAAAAGATTGTTATGCAATTGTTCATCTTTGAAGGGTGTGTATAGATCGAAAAAAACAACATATTAAATTTGTCATGCAATAGAAAAATTTCTTATACGGAGTACTATTTATCAATGTATGAGTATCTTACATGCTTCCAATGTTAAAGGAGAGACAAATAATCATGTTGTCTTCTTCATTTTGTAAAAAACAATATGGGTAATATGACGTAATTAAACTATCTCATTTGTAACTCTTCCTAAAGTTAACTATATGTTATTATAATTAACAATTATTTTCACAAAACTCAAGATCTATACTAAGAAAAAGAGTACGAAAGTTATTAATTGACAATTCTTTATTTTATAAAAGCAAATATTCATTCCTGATTCAAGTCTCTATTTGTATTATACAATGGCGAGCTTATAGAAAATTCACAATACAACCTAAAAATCCCATTAATAATCTACTCCATAAATAATAGGTTTCAAGTTTTTTCTTCTAATGTTTGTTTTGTACATGTTTATGGTGTTTATTATATATAAATTTGACTTACATCATTTTAAATTTACTTTTTTATTTATATTAGCAAAATACATATGTATAATGTAGGCAAACTAACATGATTATTGCAATTGTAAGATTCGTATCTGTGTAAATATATTATCCGATTAACATGCATTCTAGTATTTTGAAATGATTTACTAACAATTATAATTATAATTAATTTGTAAACGTATCAGATGGTTTAACATACTGTATATAGATCAAATGTAGGTCTTTTATTAGAAAGTATGCATTGTGTTATTTTATTTGTTTAAATAAAAATTGTAATTACCATTTTCGTTCTTAGATATATTAAATGGGATATTAATTATCTAAAAACCTTTCATATAGAATGAACATTAATTGTGAGGTACCTATTCCATAATGTATATACTATGTGTTGCACGAAACTAATTTTCCAATCTTCTACATTTATTAAATATGCGAATAATATTATTTTCTTTGATGGAGTGTAGTAAATTTTATACTCCATGTAATGATTAAAGTGTAATGTATTTTATATTTATTAAATAATTAGTTCTTGTTGTAAAATGGCTGAGAATTGGTAATAACACAATTTCTAGTCGAAATTGTGAATGTGTGTTTTAGCTACTTTTATTCCATGGACGTAAACTGCCAATTCAGCCTTTTTTCATTTCATGGCTATTTATTGCGCATTATTTGTAAGAGAAAGCAACAACTGAAATTCAAGAGGCCTTGATGTTTTTTTTTTTTTCTAATTTCTTATTGCTTGCTTTTAAATGTGAATTGCAGGCAAGGAAAAATCAGTATAAATATGGTCAGTAATTAGTAAGTTTTAATGTATATCCATAGATATTATGATTTATAAAGGAAAAACACTACGTTGCGCCTACTTGACGTTTAATATTTTTATCAAAATTTTAATTGAGTTTCTATAATTTTAGGTTAAATTTTTCTCAAAATATCAATTGGTTTTTTATTTATTTATTTTAAAAAGTCAAAATTTTAATTGAGTTTCTTTAATTTTAGGTCAAAGTTGTCTCAAAATCTCAATTGGCTTTTTATTTATTTAAAAATATATATTGATAAATAACTTTACTTTATATGTTTATAGAATTATCATATTCTTCATTCTAATTTCTATGACAAACTTATGAGTTAGCATTTAATGAGTTAGAATGCTAATTTTTAAATATAGATAGATAATACTAGTTAAAATATGAAATAATGAAAGAAATTACAAATAATAATTAAATTTCATCTTGACGCCAATAATCTTTGATTTATTTCAGTCTAATTATAGTCTTTATTGATGGAAGGAGTGTACGATGGGCTTTTGTATTCAGACGATAGAGTACAGTGTAGATAGGATCCGTATACATTAGAGAAGGAGTATATACTAGACTCTTTTATAATGGTGTTTGTGTAAACATGTACGTGTCTTGTACATGGGATTTGGAACGTATATAGGTTTTGTAGTGTACATGCACTTGTAGTACGGTATAGGGTGGTACACAAGGACCTCGTAAATTGGCTTTGGTTCTAGATTGGACTCTTGTAAACAGGAGAGGAGAGTACACTAAACTCTTTGACATAGGAGATGAGGTATATGCGGGACTCTTGTAAATACAGAAGATGGGGTGTATATGGGGCTCTTGTACACATGAGATACAGTGTATGTGGAGCTTTTATTAATAGTGGAAAGGGTGTATACAAGGCTCTTTTAAACGGGGAGTGAGGTGGGGTGTTAACGTGGCCGAAATATGCAATGCAAATATCGTTGAATGACCTAGTCAAAGTAAAAGTCCTAACAACCTACCAAACAGATGTATAGTAAACAAGTAAGGGTCGAACCCACATGAAAGATCTGATGAAGTATGTAATTATGATTCACAAGTAACAAGGAAGGGGGGTTTTAGTTATCAAACAAAGCAAAGTAAACAGATTAAGTTGACTTGAGAATATGATTGGGGAAAGAAGTTCCACTAGAGCGGGATCCACAATACAGAGATATAATTTGATCACTGAAATCTATTAAATCCAAATTCTTTAACTATTCTTATGGTTGTTCCCACTCTGATCTTGATTAACTACCAATTCAAACAGTTGTTGATAGTACTTACTACAATATCAATGGAAGAAAACCTTACCACTAATAAAGTAATAGCAATGCACACAAGGATATAGGATACATGCAAATAGAAGAAAACCTTACTACTTAACATGTAAATGATTCTCACTCACAATTGCGCACTCGTATTCCACTATATGCAACAATTATGTTTGCTACTAGATATGCACTCGTATTCCACTATATGCAAACCCTAGCAATTGATAAATATTACTCAACCTAGTTGATCAGGCTATGAAGAATAACAATGAATCAATATTCAATATAACCAAGAGAATCAAACCAACACATATAACAATAGGAACAAGGAATAGAAATCTCACAAATACATCAACTGTATTGCTTCAAACGTCTAGTAGAACAAGGGAAATTAGTGCTCCATTCAGATGCAAATGAAACCCTAATGAGAAAGAAAACAACGATGATAATAGTCTGATGTCTGGCTTTGTGACTGCCCACTCAAGACCTAGAAAGAAGTCTTAAATAGGCTTAGGAAATAAGTTAACCTAATGGAAATAAAATAATAAAAATAAGAAAGTCTGAAATGCAATAAAGGAAATAAAGTCTTCTGCTGGCCGCGAGGCATGACGTGCCCACCGCGGGGCGGTGAGATCCACCGCGGGGCGTCAGTCTTCTAGTTGCCTTCTCTGAGATCCACCGCCGGGTCGCGGTGGCTTCTAGCGCGGGGCGTCAAGTTACACCGCGGGGCGGTGAGTTCCACCGCGGGGCGGCGGTGCCCTTTTCAGCTTCTGCGACACTTTAGTAAAAATACCATAACTTTTGATTCCCAACTCGGATTGCGCTCACATTTTGAGTACTTGCAGTAGACTTCAAGATCTAACTCCTCGAATTGGAATCACTTCATTTGGACATCTGAGTAGAGAGAACGAACCATTTGAACTCAGCACATTGTTCTTCTACTCTTCAATACACTTCAAACCTCTATAAATCCCATGATTTCTTCACTTCTCCACATCTTCTGGATTACAGACTTAACCTCAACTCTAGTCATAAACTCCTCTAAATAATGCTAATAATTGCTAGTTAAGGTGCATGAAATGACACCTATCAAATTCCCCCATACTTAGACCTTTACTCGTTCCGAGTAAGCTAATGATAAACCTACTCTCTCAATCAAACACCAAGGTCTCAGGAAGTACAAGAAAATATAACACCAGCAACTACAACATCTCAACAATCAGCTCCAGACAATCAAGCTAAAAGGGAAGCAGAGTACTTTCCCCAAGCTTATCCCAAACACCACAGAGTGAATCAAATCTAATCCTAATCTCCCATCTATCTTCTTATCTCTCCAGAGTGACCTACCCGAATCCTCCTTATAACTCCTCTTCTTGTGACGCCTCGCCAAGAATAATGAGAAATCCTAAAATCACTCTTCTTCTTTTCGCTCATTTTGCCAAGGCGTCCTCTCGGGTTTTCACCAAGCCACTCATTTCATTTTCCAATAGATGTACTCACATAAGCTCATGTCACTCTTGACCAATTATTACCCCAGCCTAATGCTGGTCCAAGCCACCTGCTTATTGCCTAGGCCGCCCTTTCGGGTTTTCGACCTATCCTAGAATTTCAATGTTAGCCTTTTTTCAAATTTTTGGCTTTTTCTCTTTATTCTCATCCTCAACGACACAGCAAGTATAAAACCTTTCCCCATGCTTAAACATTGCATTGTCCTCAATGTAATGAAAGACAAAAGAATAAAGCATAGGGAAAAGCAAAAAAAATAACTCACAAACGTCGCCAAGCTGCTTGGACACTTTCTTTGTTGCTGGCGGTAAATCTCCATAAAGCTCATGTCTCTGGTGTTGGGCGGGTCTTCCAAATCAACTCCTACCATGCAACCAAAGGGAACCACTGTGGTGAGAAGTGGTAATTCAAGGGAAATAGGGTTGCATGGCCTTCAAAAATGGGCCCAGATGTCATCGTGGTTGGGCCCTGGTGATCCTTCTCTCCCGCTGTCAATTGGATGACCATCATCGTTGTCAAAAATACGTGTAGGGCTAATGTTTCCTCCGTGACAACATGATGCGCACCATCTCCGTTGGAATTCTGGACAGCTCGGTAAAACTTTTTTTTTTTTTTTTGCTCCCTGTTTAAGGTTTTTTCGGGGACTTTTTTTTTTTTTTTTACTTACTCCCCGTTTAAGGTTTTTTTTTGGGGAGTGACTTAGTGCAGGGAAAAAGAAGACTTACAATGGTGTGGGAAACACCTTCTTCAATTCGCATAGGGTCTCCTCCCTACAGGTTAGTCGAAAACAAAGAAAAACAAAAACAAAGCAAAAACATACTAAAGAAAAATGTAAAAACAAAGAAAGAAAAACAAGGGAAAAGAAAAACATACCTCGGGTTGCCTCTCGAGCAGCGCCTTAGTTATTGTCATGGCTTGACATCCTACTCAATTCTCCTCAACTTGGGTTGCTTACAACAACCAAACTCCTGGGGCCTGGATCACGGGGATGCCTCTTTGTGTGCTCCATGTTGAGCTTTTCCCCCCTGCTTGTGCACTTCGTGATGGGTGGACCGTTGTGCATAACCATGAAAGCACTTGCCATTTTCAAAAATGGTCTACCCAACATCGCAGGGGCTACATGTTTATCCTGCCCCGTATCCAGCATATAAAAATCCGCCATTTGTATCAAGGCCTCCTTCTTGTGCTTCCCCTTTGGTTTCTTTTTTATCTTACCCAACGCCCTTAAAAGTTCTGTATAGCATGGGGCGCTGTTTGCTAAATGGGCCAAAGGGATGGTTGCCTTGCAGCTACTGGAGGTGTCGAAGAGATCCTTGTCGTCGATTATCATCCCCTCCTTTAGTGCCTCCGGAAAAGGGACAGGGAGCTTTTCAGAACCAAGAGGAGGAAAATTTGGACGAACAAAGGGGTCCGCTTCGTCGTCATGCTCAAGATCTGGGCTTTCACCGCGGGGCGGTGGTGTTAACTCAGGACAACTGAGAGTCTCCGCCGAGTCGCGGTGGGTGTCGCCGCGGGGCGGTGGAATTTGCTCATCTTCAATTTCAGCTTTGTCGTCCTTTTCAGCAGTAGGAGCGACTTGCAATTTCTTTCCACTTCGGAGGGTCACAGCATTTACACTTTCTTGCGAGGCCCTTTTGTCCAACCTAGTGACCACATCTGTTAACTGACCCACTTGCTTTTCCATGCTCTTGATGCTTGCCTCAATTGTTTGCACATGAGTTGTGAAGTGCATTGTTAAGGCCTTGAGCAAGTCTTCAGTTGAATGGCTTAGTCAAAGTAAAAGTCCTAACAACCTACCAAACAAATGTATAGTAAGCAAGTAAGGATCGAACCCACAGAGAAGATCTGATGAAGTATGCAATTATGAATCACAAGTAACAAGGAAGGGGGGTTTTAGTTATCAAATAGAGCAAAGTAAACAGATTAAGTTGACTTGAGAATATGATTGGGGAAAGAAGTTCCACTAGAGCGAGATCCACAATACAAAGATATAATTTGATCACTGAAATCTATTAAATCCAAGTTCTTTAACTATTCTTATGGTTGTTCCCACCCTGATCTTGATTAACTACCAATTCAAACAGTTGTTGATAGTACTTACTACAATATCAATGGAAGAAAACCTTACCACTAATAAAGTAATAGCAATGCACACAAGGATATAGGATACATGCAAATAGAAGAAAACCTTACTACTTAACATGCAAATGATTCTCACTCACAATTGCGCACTCGTATTCCACTATATGCAACAATTATGTTTGCTACTAGATATGCACTTGTATTCCACTATATGCAAACCCTAGCAATTGATAAATATTACTCAACCTAGTTGATCAGGCTATGAAGAATAACAATGAAACAATATTCAATATAACCAAGAGAATCAAACCAACACATATAAGAATAGGAACAAGGAATAGAAATCTCACAAATACATCAACTGTATTGCTTCAAACGTATAGTAGACCAAGGGAAATTAGTGCTCCATTCAGATGCAAATGAAACCCTAATGAGAAAGAAAACAACGATGATAATAGTCTGATGTCTGGCTTTATGAATGCCCACTCAAGACCTAGAAAGAAGTCTTAAATAGGCTTAGGAAATAAGTTAACCTAATGGAAATAACAAAGGAAATAAAATAATAAAAATAAGAAAGTCCGAAATGCAATAAAGAAAATAAAGTCTTCTGCTGGCCGCGAGGCGTGACGTGCCCACCGCGGGGCGGTGAGATCCACCGCGGGGCGTCCGTCTTCTAGTTGCCTTCTCTGAGATCCACCGCCGGGTCGCGGTGGCTTCTGGTGCGGGGCGGCGGTGCCTTTTTCAGCTTCTGCGACACTTTAGTAAAAATGCCATAACTTTTGATTCCCAACTCGGATTGCGCTCATATTTTGATTACTTGCAGTAGACTTCAAGATCTAACTCCTCGAATTAGAATCACTTCATTTGGACATCTGAGTAGAGAGAACGCACCATTTGAACTCAGCACATTGTTCTTCTACTCTTCAATACACTTCAAACCTCTATAAATCCCATGATTTCTTCACTTCTCCACATCTTCTGGATTACAGACTTAACCTCAACTCTAGTCATAAACTCCTCTAAATAATGCTAATAATTGCTAGTTAAGGTGCATGAAATGACACCTATCAGGTATACTCGGGGTTCTTGTAAATAAGAAAAAGGGTGTACACTGGGATCTTGTAAATAGGGGACAAGATGTACACTAGACTCTGGTACATAAGAGAAGGAGCGTATAAGGGGTTCTTGTACACAGGAGAAGGAGTGTACACGAGATGCTTGTAAATAGGAGATGGAGTGTAAACTCCCTTATAGATGGATGTAGCTTCGTACACTGGTTTTGGGATGTAAATTTTTGATGAAGTGTACAAATGGATCTTCTACACAAGGGATTGAGTGTAAACTAGTGTAGGTTGGTACACTAGTTTTGGAATGAAAACATGGGTTTTGTAGACGGGTGATGGGGTGCATGCATGATTCTCGTAAGCCGGAGATTGGTATTAGGTTGACTTCTTGTATTCATGTGTAGAAATATACATGGATGCTTTGTAGTACGGTGATGGAGAAGGAACATACACATGTGAATTGTAATTCGACAATGGAGTGTACGAACCATCTTAGTCATCGACAAAAGTAATGGCTATCATGTAAAGGACAAGTAGGGAGGAAACAAAGAGACCCATGGAGGCTATTTTTAGATCCTTCAAATAAATTGGCTAGAAAGAAAATGAAGAAGATGGTGATGATGGTTAAGGTTCATGTTATGTCAATAATCCAAGTTTGTATCTTATGTTAAGTGTTGGTATATCATCAGAGTATAGAATTGTGTAGAGTTTATAGCATAAAGAGGAAACCAGGTTTATGGCTTTATCATTTGTAAACCGGGCTCGTTATATTTAGGCTGGAGCAACCCCGAGTTAACCTCGGTTGGATGGCTTTGGGCTTAAGTTGCAACTGGGCCTGTTGTTTGCATTTGAGAAGGCAGAGGCCCATGTCACTGGAGAAGCCCACTGCGCGTCTACTGCTGTGACCTAGCTTCGAGGGTTCAAAAGCTCTTGTTGACTCTGCTAGGGCTTCATTCACTTCTTCGCTACCGCCGCTTCTAGAGAGTTTCACAGAGAGAGAAAAGGGAGAGAAGGAGAGTCCGCGGTGGCGCGTTTGGTCTTCGTGATGGCACGTGATGCTACTGTTGCCGACTTCTAGAGTTTCTACACTATGAGATGTTTCATGGCTTGGCTCCAAATCTTCTTCTTCCTTCTACAGTCTTTTCTTTGCTGTTCTTGTGTTCTCCATTGTTACGCTTGTAGATCTATGTGTTTCCTTTGCTTTTCTTTGCCGATTCTCGCTCCGTTCTAACCCGCTTGACGTTTTCGTCTTTCACTAGTGCATACAGGGTGAGTCTCCCCCCTGAGACTCCGCGGAGTAGGTTGAACCGAACCGCGTCAACAATTCTTGGTGTCCTTGAGTTTGTTTGTTTTGCGTTTACTTGTGCTTCTGCAAAATATTGTGAACCCTAGGTTGTCGAATGTGTTGATGTAAGATTTTCAAAGTGGTATCAGAGCTTTTGCTTCTGTCAATCTTGCTTCTGTTGCTCTTGGTTTAATCTGTTACCTCTACATGTGATTGAATTTGTCTCTACGGTGTTCATCTACTGAGTTCTTAAATCACTTGACTTGTAAGAACTTTTTTTAGGGTTTCTGCAAGTCCTCTTGTTTGCTTTGTTACTTGATTTGTTCTTGAGTCAAGCAAGGCAACGTAGTATTGAATTTTTTAGTTTCTTGACCTCTGGAGTCAAGCTAAAAATTTAATACTATTGCTTTCTTTTATACCTGGGTTGGGAATGTTGTCCTCAATATTCTGATGAATTACTTGTCTTTGCCCCTGAACATGATACTTTTTCTTGGATTCTAGACTCTGGTTACACCATGCATGCTACTCCTCATAGGAGATTTTTTGAATCCTTGACTGAATGTGATGGTGGTGAAGTAATGTTAGGTGATCATACCTTTCTTGCTATTAAAGGCATAGGTAGAGTTCCTATGAAAATGCATGATGGTATGATTAGAACCCTTCAGAATGTGAGGTGGGTTCCAAATTTAAGAAGGAACCTGCTCTCAGAATCTATGTTCGATGATATAAACTGTCACATTAATACAAACCATGGGATAAGGGATGTGATTAGGAATAACACAGTCCTTATCAAGAGCATTAAGAAGGGAGGATTGTACTATGTACAAGCCACTCATGAACTTAATGTCTCTAGTGGTAGCCTAAGAGTGACAGTTTAAATCTCACTAAGATTTGGCATGCTAGACTAGGTCATATTGGTAATAAGGGCATGATACACTTGCATAAAAATGGTATGATTGATATAAAACCTAGTGACTTGAAATTTTTTGAAACATGTGTCTTTGGTAAGAAAACTGCTCACAACTTTCCCAAGTCAAACTACACTGTTGATAGGCCCTTGGAGTATGTTCACTCTGACCTTTGGGGGCCTGCACAAGTAGAGACAGTTGGGGTTAGAAAATATTTTCTATCCTTAATTGATCACTACTCCAGAAAAGTGTGGGTTTACTTGTTGAGAACTAAAGATGAAGCTTTTGAAAATTTCACAACATGGAAAACTATGGTTGAAAGTCAAACAGAGTATACCTTAAAGTGCCTTAAAACTGATAATGGCTTAGAATTTTACAATAGTTCCTTTAATGAGTTATGTAAGCAATATGGCATAAAAAGACATTTAACTATTCCTGGCACCCCTCAGCAGAATGGTACTGCTGAGAGGATGAACAAGACTTTACTAGAAAAAGCTAGATGTATGTTGTTTACTGTTGGTATGAAAGGATCTTTGTGGGGTGATGCTGTCATTACAACAGCTTACCTCATAAATAGGCCCCCTCCTCAGTCATAGGGTTTAAGACCCCATAAGAAAAATGGACTAGGAAAATACCCAACATAACACATCTTAGGCCTTTTGGATGTAGTGCATATGCCCAGATATCCCAGGGCAAGCTGCAATCAAGGGCCCAAAAATGTGTTATGTTGGGCTACCCTGAAGGAGTTAAGGACTACAAGTTACTACTCATACAGCCTAAGGGCTATAGAGTAACAACTTTAAGGTCTGTTACCTTTAATGAGGATGAATATCACTTTAAAACAAAACTAATGTCTTTAACTAAGCCTATAGGTACCCCATCCCATACACCAAATGTTGGAATCCAAGCTGGACAGTTCTTCAATAACCATGACCTGCCCCCTATTAGAGATGAGGAATTCGACTTGGGACACCCCCAAGATCAAGAGGATACTAGAGCTACCTCCAGTGATACCCCTGAGCATGAAAATAGCAACTCTAGCAACAATACTACCTCACAAACCCATCAATTAAGTGGGGCAGTGATCAGCGCTACTTTGTAGTGCTTAAGTAGGAGTTGTTACCAGTGTTTTGGGTACCATTTGGAGATGTTTAGAGCGTATTATGGAGATTGACGTTGAGGAGTAGAAGTGCGGATTTGGTGGTTTGGAGGAGCTTAAATCAAGATATATTGAAGAGAGAAGGAAGCCACCCAAGAAGACGAAGAATAGACCCAACCGGGTCTACAGAAGAAATACGCAATCGCGGACGAGCAAGGTTGGTCGCGAAAAAGTTGAAGAAAGTCGAAAGCAAAATGGAGATTTCCGCGATCGCGGAATCTGTGCCGCGATCGCGGAATTGGGCATCAGCGAGACGCGCGTCTTTCGTCCGAAGTTTCACTTTTCGTTATTATTTTCTTTTCTTTTATTGTTTTATTTCGTTTACTTTATATTATTTCCTTTTAGGATTAGTTTTGTTATCTTTTTACATTAGGTTTTAGGGTTAGGTTATTTAACCTAATTTTCCTATCATCGTTCAGGAGTGAGTTTCCATTCAGCATAATTTTCCCTTTGAAGTTTTATTGTTTCAAGACTATGAAGAACTAAGCACCCTTTGCTTAGTCCGACAATTGAAGCCTTCATTTGATTCATGATTGTGAGGTTAGAACTCTATTTCCTATTCCTTTGGATTATATCTTTTCTCTTGAGCTTATTCCTATTGATTCTTATTGATTTGACTGGATTGATCACCTAGTTGATATTAGTAATTGTCTATTGCTAGGGTTTAGATATTTCGAGTTGAAATCCCTTATCTTGTGTAGTAAATATGATATTCTAGGACTAGTTGGACTAGTTTATTATGAAAGAGAATTGATTATGTGCTAAATGCTGCGAAACATCGATATTGTATGTATCTTGGTTAATTCCTATGCTCTCTGCTGCTGTTGTTCTAAATCTTGATAGTTTCTCGTGCGTTCAATAGTAAGGGTTGCCAGGCCGAGTTGGACTGATGACTATTTCAGAATAGGGACAGGAATAATCAAAGGAAGGAATAGAGATAACCTTGGACCAATCTATCAAATGAATGGTGGATATTTGTTTGGCTAAGTGTTTTTCCCTAATTGATTACAACTCTTTGCTTTGTTTGTTTTGTTTACTTGTTTGATCACAATCAACCAAAAAAAAACCCTTGTTACTATTGCATGCGAACTTACATAAAGATTGACAACTCCTCCCTGTGGGATTCGACCCTTACTTGCCTATTCTATTGAGTTAGGTTTGTTAGGATTATTTTGATTAGGCGATACGACTTTAGCTCTTATCAGGCAGTAAGTCACTCTAACCAAGTTCAAGATGAGTTATATGATGCTCTTAATATTGATGTTATGAATGATGATGCCTTGCATGATAATTCTGGTAATTTGCATGATAATTTGCATGAAATACATGAACAAAGTAATGTGCATGACTTGTCTGATTATTAACTTGTTCGAGATAGGGAGCCTAGACTATGGATTCCTAATAGAAAGTATGATGCTAACTTGGTTGAGAGCTATGACAAAGTTGTTGAGTTTGCTTTTTTGATTGCTAATGTGGTTAAAAACTACACACATGAGACTTATGAACAAGCTGTTAAATGTTCTAAATCAAATGAATGGCTTAAGGCTATGCATGAGGAAATACAATCTATGTATGTTAATCAAACCTGGACTCTTGTGCCTAAACCTAACAAAGCTAGATTGATTGACTGTAAATGGATCTTTAAGCTTAAAGAATGTGCATATATTAATGACCCTCCTAGATACAAGGCCAGGTTAGTGGCCAAAGGTTTCACCCAAAAAGAGGGTGTTGACTACAATGAAATATTTGCCCTTGTAGTTAAGTATAAGACCATGAGACTTCTTCTTGCTATGACTGTTGTTTTTTATTGGGAACTAGAACAAATGGATGTCAAAACTGCTTTCTTACATGGTGATCTAGTTGAGACTATACATGAGGCAACCTAAGGGTTTTATAGATAAAAATAAACCTGAACATGCTTGTCTTCTTAAAAAGTCCATTTATGGGCTAAAACAGTCCCCTAGACAATGGAATAGGAAATTAGACTCATGCATGAGGTCTCTTCGATTCACTAGGAGTCAGTATGACACCTACTTGTATTTTAAAAGTGTTAAGTCTAAGCACCCTTTATACATCCTGTTATATGTTGATGATATCTTACTGATTTGCAACACTAAGGTTGTGATTGTTGGTGTGAAAAATGACTTATAAGAAACATATCTAAAAGAACCTTGTATTTGTCTCAAATTGACTATGCTCAAGGTCCTTGACAGGTTTGCTATGAGCAATGCAAAACCTGCACCCATTCTTGTGGATGGTCACTTGGAGTTCTCTAAACATGATTATCCTAATTCTGACACTGAAAAGGTAAAAATGGAACATGTTCCATATGATGTTGCAGTCGGTTCTGTAATGTATGCAATGCTTTGTACTAGGCCAGATTTAGCCTTTGCTATTAGTGTACTAAGCATGTACATGTCTAATCCTGGTGAAAAACACTGGCAGGCCATGAAATATGCCTTGAAATATCTTTTTGGCACTAAAGGTATGGGTTTAGTCTATGTTGAGCATAGTCCTAGAACTGAGCTTCAGGGTTTTGTTGACTCTGACTATGCCAATAATAGAGACAACCGTAAGTCTACTATTGCTTTCTTTTATACTTGGGTTGGGAATTGCATATCCTGGAAGTCCCAACAACAGTCTATAGTTGATTTATCCTCTATAGAGGCTGAGTATATTGCAGCTACAAAGGCTTCTAAGGAGGCTACTTGATTGAAAGGTATTTTATAGGAGATTGAGGGTAAGACATATATGCTTGTGCTTAATATGGATAGCCAGAGTGCTTTGTACTTATGCAGAGATCCTGTGTATCATGAAAGAACCAAACATATTGATGTCAGATTTCACTTTATTAGAGATAAGGTGGAAAATCAGGAAATTGTTGTTAAGAAAATTCTTGGTGATTTAAATCCTGCAGATTTTGGTACTAAGATTGTGCCTACTAACAAATTTGTTTTTTGTAGGAATGCTTTACACATCTATGATGTTCCCTGAGATGTGTGATGGGTCAATGATGATGGAGAGGCTTACCCCTAAGTGTGCACTAGTTGAGAGTTCGAGATCACTTAAGATCTAACTTTGGATTAAGAGGGCGTTTTGTTATGTCAATAATCCAAGTTTGTATCTTATGTTAAGTGTTGGTATATCATCAGGGTATAGAATTGTGTAGAGTTTATAGCATAAAGAGAAAATCGGGTTTATGGCTTTATTATTTGTAAACCGGGCTCGTTATATTTAGGCTGGAGCAACCCCGAGTTAACCTCGATTGGATGACTTTGGGCTTAAGTTGCAACTGGACCTGTTGTTTGTATTTGAGAAGGCCGAGGCCCATGTCGCTGGAGAAGCCCACCGCGCGTCTACTATTGTGACCTAGCTCCGAGGGTTCAAAAGCTCTTGTTGTCTCTGCTAGGGCTTCATTCACTTCTTTGCTACCGCCGCTTCCAGAGAGTTTCACAGAGAGAGAAAATGGAGAGAAAGAGAGTCCGCGGTGGTGCGTTTGGTCTTCGTGATGACGCGTGATGCTGCTGTTGCCGGCTTCTAGAGTTTCTACACTCTGAGATGATTCCTGGCTTGGCTCCAGATCTTCTTCTTCCTTCTATAGTCTTTTCTTTGTTGTTCTTGTGTTCTCCATTGTTGCACTTGTAGATCTGTATGTTTCCTTTGCTTTTCTTTGCCGATTCTCGCTCTGTTGTAACCCGCTTGACGTTTTCGTCTGTCACTAGTGCATACGTGGTGAGTCTCCCCCCTAAGACTCCACGGAGTAGGTTGAACTGAACCGCGTTAACAATTCTTGGTGTCCTTGAGTTTGTTTGTTTTGCGTTTGCTTGTGCTTCTGCGAAATATTATGAACCCTAGGTTGTCGAATGTGTTGACGTAAGATTTTCAGTTCATGGTTGGGGCTTATATATTTTCCTGTACTCACCATGATTGTACAACAAAAGCACTTAATTGGCTACACAATGGCATTAGAAATTGCATGAACATCTATCACACATTTGCTTGGCAACACTTATTTCTTTTTTTTGGAAATGGTAAATGTATTTTCAAGTGGAATTAAAAACCCCCAGGATGCCTACAAAAGTTCCGAAACAAAGTCTGAAGGAGCTCTAGCTCCATAGCTGAACAATTTAGTAAGGAGGTTGAAGGGCATTCAGAGAATATTATGATGGACAATTGATAGGTGTTATTTCATACACCTTTACTAGCAATTATTAGCATGATTTGGAGGAGTTTTGGATGAGTTTTGGAGCTAAGTCTGGGATCCCTGAAGTTATGGAGAGAAGTGAAGATATCCCAGGATTTGCAGCTTAGATGGAGACATGAGGATAGAGATGGAGCTTCTGGAGCATACTTGGAGAAGACTACCAACACTTGGTAGTAATGAAGAGCAGCAGAAGAAGAGAAGAGGAGCTGGAGAAGAGAGTGAGCGAGTTTACCGCCCCGCGCCAGAATCACCGCGGCCAGGTGGTGACTCCCAGAGAAGACTAAAGCCCCGTGCCAGAGGAAGCCACCGCCCCGCGGTGGAGAGCCTCACCGCCCCGCGGTGGCCGTATTAAATGTTGCGCGCCCAGAGACATTTATTTCCTTTTATTTCGTTCAGACTTTGTTATTTTATTATTCTGTTTCCTTTATTATTTACATTAGTTTAACCTAGTTTTCTTAAGACTATTTAAGCCCTCTTTCTAGGTTAAGAGAAAAAGGAACTTCGCTTTACATCAGACGTTATTTTTCCCTTAGAGTTTCATCCCCCTTTGATGGAGCACTAATTTCCCTTTGTTCTACTAGACTTTTGAAGCAATACAGTTGATGTGTTTGTGAGATTTCTATTCCTTGTTCTTATCCTTATAAGTGTTGGTTTGATTCTCTTGGTTATTTTGAATATTGATTTCTTGTTATTCTTCATAGCCTGATCAACTAGGTTGAATACTTTTTATCAATTCCTAGGATTGCATATAGGGGTTCCGAGTGCATATCTAGTGGCATACATGATTGTGCGTATAGGGGTTCTGAGCGTACAATCGTGAGTGAGAATTATTTGCATGTTAATAGTAAGGCGTATTCTATTTGCATGTATCCTATATCCTTGTGTGCTTTGCTATTGCTGCGTTAGTGGTAAAGTATACCGACAACTGTGAGAATCGGAGGTACTTTACCAGTGACATAGTGATAAGTCTATCGACAACTGTGAGAATCGATAGTGCTTAAGATCAGGGTGGGAACAACTATAAGGATAGTAAAAGAACTTGGATTAAATAGATTTCTGTGATCAAATTATATCTCTGTATTGTGGATCTCGCTCTAGTAGGACTACTTTCCCCCATTATATTTTCTCAATTCAACCAAACTTGTTTGCTTTGCTTACTTTGCTTTCTCGTGATAACTAAACCCCCCTTGCTTGTTACTTGTTAATCACGACTGCATACTTCATTCGATCTTCCCTGTGGGTTCGATCCTTACTTGCTTACTATACATTTGTTTAGTAGGTCTGTTAGGATATTTACTTTGATTTGGCTATTCAGCGACATTTGCTTGTGCACTTTTAGCCCGTCAAATTTGGCGTCGTTGCCGGGGAAGATTTTTGTTTTGTTGTGTGTTTTTGTGATTGATTTTTGGTGGAGACCTATCTTATGGTCGACACTCGTTCTACTGACTCCCCTCTAGCTGCTTTTGATCCAGAAGTCGACAGATCGTTCTGTGCGAACCTACGCGATCAAGGAGGAGAAGAAGTAGAGGTTGAGATCGTTGAGCTGACTGAGCCAGTTGACATCCCTGCTTTTGCAATGGCTGGCACTCTGAGAGAGCTTACTGAGCCGAATATTGGAGCGCAACCCCTGGCTGTTATAATCCCTGCACTTGGCGAAGGGGTGAACTTTGAGCTGAAGTCTGGAGTTGTTGCTTACCTACCAAAGTTCCATGGTTTGAGTGGAGAGGACCCGATCTCTCAACTGGGCAAGTTCCACAATGTCTGCATGACTATGAAATTGCTAACATTGAGCAGGCTGGTGATGAGACGCTATATGACTATCTTGAGCGGTACAAGAGACTTTACTCCAACTGCCCGTTCCATGGATACGCCAAGCAGGACCTTATTCTCTACTTACACAATGGTCTGCTAGATCAAGAGAGGAGGATGGTTGACGCTGCATGCGGTGGAAGCATTCTGAATTTGACACCGGATGCAGCCATGGAGAGATTCCAGGAGATGAGTGAGAGTACCAGGAGTTTTGGAAAGACATACCAGAGGAAGGAGGTCAATGCCGTGGCCCCTGCAGGACCAAGCCTAGTGTTGACTGAGTTAGCCGAGCTGAAATTAGCCGAGTTGAAAGAGATAGTGAAGAGGATGGCGAACCAGAACGCCCCTCAACAAGTTAAAGCATGTGGGCTTTGCTCTGATCAGTACCACCCCACCGACACTTGCCCTCAGCTGCAGGAGGAGGGTGTTGCTGAAGTTAATGCTATAGGAGGTTATGGACCCCCTAGACCACAGTTTGGTGGACAACCCAATTATAATCCGAGAGGGCGAGACCACCCAGGTTTTAGATGGAGTGACCCTCAAGGTGGTCAACAACCGGCACAACAACAGTACCAGCAGAGAGTCCCATACCAACAGAGACCTCAAGGCCAAAGCTCTAGTGCTTCTACTGAAGAGATGCTAAAGACACTGACTCAGCATTTCGCCACGCATGTGCAGGCTACTGAGTCAAGTATAAAGAACATGGAGAGATAGATTGGTCAGCTTGCTGATGTTGTGACCAAGATTGACCAGAGGACATCTAACTTCCTGCCATCTCAGACTACTGTGAATCCAAGGGAGAATGTGAGTTCTATTACCCTCAGAAGTGGTAAGAAGTTGGTCGTTGCTCCTATTGCTAAAGAGGAGAACGAAGTCGAGAAGGAAGAAATCACCCACCGCCCCGCGGTAGACACCACCGCGACCCGGCCAGAAATGGAAGAAGGAGCCAGGAAAGAAGAGTTGAAGCCACCGCCCCGCAGCGACTCTCACCGCGACCCGGCGGCTAATCTCAGTAAACACACCACGACCCCACTGCCCCGCGGTGATGTTCAACGCCCCGCGATGGGCTTGCCGCGACCTGGCCTTCGAGAACCCAACTCCGCTGAAGAAACCTGTGTTGATGACTACGTTCGCCCCGTGTTTCCCCCTCTACGTTCTGAGAAGCCACCAGCACCTTTCCCTGAGGCGCTGAAGGCCAAGAGAGTAGCTGAAGACAGCGATCTGTTCGAGACATTTCGGGACTGTGAGGTGAACATTTCCCTGATTAGGCTTATCAAGGCTATCCCGCGATATGCCAAGTTCTTGAAGGAGTTGTGCACCATGAAGAGGGCTCAGAAGCAGAAGGTTCAAAAGAAGATTCCAGTGAGTGAACATGTGTCAGCGGTAGTTTAGAGACGCATGCCTGAGAAGTGCAAGGATCCAGGTATATTTACTATTTCTATTACTATAGGTGGGCATCGATTTGAGAAAGCCCTGTTAGACTTGGGTGCCTCAATTAATGTGTTACCTTATTCACTGATTGAAGATTTAGGAATAGGACTCTTGCATGATTCTAACATTGTGATACAACTTGCTAATGGTTCTTGTGTGCCCCCTAAGGGTATTGTGGAGGATGTTCTTGTCAGGATAGGTTCTTTGATTTTTCCTGCTGATTTCTTTGTTATGGATATGGACTATGATGAGCAGGTGACTCCAGTTATGCTAGGGCGACCTTTTATGAAAACATCCATGACAAAGATTGATGTAGATAGTGGAACTTTAACTATGGAATTTGATGGAATAATTTTTGAACACAATATTCATAAGGCCGACTCCATTGAATTGCCTGCTCCTTGCTGCATTAGTGATATTGATAATCATATGAATGAAAATGTTAAAATTGGTGCAGTAGAGACCGTAGTTGAGTGTTCTACTATTGCTGGACCTATTAAGTTGCATGAGTTGCATGTTGGTGATGTCTTGCTGGATGATATAGGAGATTCCATTTCCTCTACTTTGGGCACTTGCCCCCCTGCACTAACCATACAAGGCTGTAAGCCTTTATCCAGTGACGTACAGCATATTCAGATTGAGCCATATCGGCCCCCACATCGCTCTAAGTATGGGGGAGATATTCCAAAGGAGGTAAGCATGGAGTCGATGGCAAAAAGGGAACATGGTCTAAGATCTCAACCTTTCCATGGGAAGTCTCGACATGAAGAGACGAGTAAGAGGATTCTGAGGGGATCCTATTCCAAGTGGTAGTTGATCTGCAGTACGTCGAGCCAACGACGTTAACCAAGGCGCTGTCCGGGAGGCAACCCGAGGTAGTTTTCCTTTGATTTTTCCTTTCCCTTAGATTAATTTCATAATTTGTTTTGTTTTGTTTTGTTTCGTTCGCCTGTCACTAACATTTCAGGTACGAAAGTAAATGGAGAGGAGACGGTGTGTCCAGTTCGTTCCACCGCCCCGCGGCGACCCTCACCGCCCTGCGGTGGATGTCTAGTATACTTTCTCAACTCCGGAAAAAAAAAACAAGAATAAAGGGCCCCGAAAAAACCTTAAACAGGTGAGTAAAATTTTTATTTCTTGAGTTGTTATGAAGGATTTGACGGATTGGGCCCCCCTTTGGGGCCAAGATTTTTCTTTGGGCCATGGTACATATCCGGCCCCATCATCCCTTTCTTTCCCTTTCCCTTCCCTGACCTAGCCCCCATACTCACAAACACTCCATTCCCAACATCACTCTCAAGCCCCCAAAGAATTTTCCCCATTCTCCCTCAAATCTCTCTCGACCTTGATCCGAATCTAGCCCCCAATTCACCAATTGGAAGTCTAGCCTCACAAACAAGCCAAACACAACCCCACCGCGTCGCTTCAGTCCCGCCTCGCTGTCGCTCCGCCTCGCGCTGCCCCGCTTCGCGTCGCTGCTGCCATCGCCCCGCGCCGACTTCACCGTGACCCGGCCAAAGCTCCCAGTTGTCCCACCGCGACCCGGCGACTCGTTCACCGCCCCGCGGCGAGACCTCTTGGCTGCGTGTTTGCTCGTTTGTAAGTTCTCTTGGTTGCCCTTCGTTTTGAAATTCTACATTCATTACTTATGGCACCTAAGGGTAAGAAGCAAGTGTCTATGAGGGATGAGAATGAGGTCTACAATGTGGGGAAGGAGAGGAAGGTGTTGGAAACTAAGTTCTTTCACAAGCCTACGTTGTCTGAGATGGGTTTGTTGGCGTGTGTGTCCCTATGTCTGGCACAGTGTGGGTTAGGGACGTTTTTGAACAAGGCTGCCCCTGCGTATCCCGAGCTTTGCTATCAGTTCATCGCCTCTTTCAAGAGGTATTCCGATGGTTCCGACAACAAGAGGATGATGAGGGTCACGTTCACTTACAATGGGCGTGATTATTCATTGTCCCCTAAGGTGGTGCGTTATGCCCTGGGCATTACAAAGCTGCCAACTGATAGGTGGTCTGGTGGCATTCTATAGTCTGATATGATGGAGTTCTGGAAGGCTGCTACGGGCAGGACGTTCAGGAAGGGTCAGGAGGTGAATTCGAAGCTGGTGAACCCGTGTCTACGGTTGATCCACAAGTGATGATGAGAGACTTCTTTGGCCATGCTGATGATGGAAAGGTTCCTCTGAAGGATTTTCAGTGGTTTATGAGCATCTTGGAGGTTGTTACGTACACGCCGTGTTGGGCTACCCTCTTTTTGGGTTCCTTGACGAGGATTCGTGATGGTGAGCCACGAGATATTTGTGGGGGTGGCCTGATCACCCTCCTTTGTGCTGGAGTGATAGCTTACGATCAGATTCCTCGGCCTGTTGCCTACGTGGTGCATGATATGGCGCACATGAAGGTGTGCTCGATGATGAAGCCATTGGGAAAGGATGGTGATTTGGTCTGGTCGTCATATGATGTCCACATTCTTATTCTTCCATGGGAGTTCTCTTATTCCCCTTCATTTGCGGATTGGTGGATCTCCAGTGATAGCAGGATGACGACTGATGATACCCCTGATGCTGCTCCTTCAGACCCGTATGGAGAGGGCCCTAGTGGTGGTGGTGCTACTGTTGAGTTTGCGGGCGAGGACACTCCTATGCCTATACTTTATGACGCGCCCTCATCTTCTTACGGTCCTGCCACACCTTGGCAGGAGTTGTATTCGAGATTTGATGCATTCTCAGTACATCAGACGCACTGGAACACCCGAGTAGAGACCAGTCTGCAGACTTGGCAGGCCCAGTTCCGCACTGATGTAGATGAGCGTCTGGATGGTATGGACGCTCATATGAGGGACTACTTTGGGAGGTTCCCACCACCACCATCAGGCCCACAGTGAGTTTGTTTTCCCTTCCCCTATTTCATTTGATGTTCTCTTTTCTACATTGATGACAATGTTCGGTTTAAGTATGGGGGAGGGATTTAGACTTGCTATCTGTCTATCCTTTGTACATATAGTTTTCTTTTCGTGTGCTGTATTTCCCATTCGAGTTTTTGAAAAAAAAAGAAAAAAAAATCGAAAAAACCAAAAAGAAGTAAAAAGGCAACCAAAATCCTGGGATGAGCTGAAAACCCGAAAGGGCAGTTCAGGTAAAAAGCAGGTAGTCCGGCTGGTATAGACCAGGGAAATATTAGACTGGAGTGATGTGAGTATATGTGAGATATCTAGCAAAATGAAATGAGTGGCTAGGTGAAAACCCGAAAGGGCGCCTAGGCAAGATGAGCGTAAAAGAAGAAGAGTGATTCTAGGATTTCTCTCTATTTCTTGGCGAGGCGTCATAAGAAGAGGTGGTATAAGGAGTTCGGGTAGGCCACTCTGGAGCGATAAGGAGCTAGTTTGGAGTTAGGATTAGAATTATCTTTGCATCACTTGTTTTGGTTGTCTAGAGCTTATTGTTGATCTGTTGTAATTGCTGGTGTCATATTTTCTTGTACTTCCTGAGACCTTGGTGTTGATTGAGAGAGTAGGTTTTTCTTTAGCTTACTCGGGATGAGTAAAGGTCTGTGATTCCTGAAGTTATGGAGAGAAGTGAAGATATCCCAGGATTTGCAGCTTAGATGGAGACATGAGGATGGATATGGAGCTGCTGGAGCATACTTGGAGAAGACTACCAATACTTGGTAGTAATGTAGAGCAGCAGAAGAAGAGAAGAGGAGCTGGAGAAGAGAGTGAGCGAGTTCACCGCCCCGCGCCAGAATCACCGCGGCCCGGCGGTGACTCCCAGAGAAGACTGAAGCCCCGCGCCAGAGGAAGCCACCGCCCCGCGGTGGAGAGCCTCACCGCCCCGCGGTGGCCGTATTAAATGTCGCGTGCCCAGAGACATTTATTTCCTTTTATTTCGTCCAGACTTTGTTATTTTATTATTCTGTTTCCTTTATTGTTTATATTAGTTTAACCTAGTTTTCTTAAGACTATTTAAGCCCTCTTTCTAGGTTAAGAGAAAAAGGAACTTCGCTTTACATCAGACGTTATTTTTCCCTTAGAGTTTCATCCCCCTTTGATGGAGCACTAATTTCCCTTTGTTCTACTAGACGTTTGAAGCAATACAGTTGATGTGTTTGTGAGATTTTTATTCCTTGTTCTTATCCTTATAAGTGTTGGTTTGATTCTCTTGGTTATATTGAATATTGATTTCTTGTTATTCTTCATAGCCTGATCAACTAGGTTGAATACTTTTTATCAATTGCTAGGATTGCATATAGGGGTTCCGAGTGCATATCTAGTATCATACACGATTGTGTGTATAGGGGTTCCGAGCGTACAATCGTGAGTGAGAATTATTTGCATGTTAAATAGTAAGGCGTCTTCTATTTGCATGTATCCTATATCCTTGTGTGCATTGCTATTGCTGCGTTAGTGGTAAAGTATACCGACAACTGTGAGAATCGGATGTACTTTACCAGTGACATAGTGATAAGTCTATCGACAACTGTAAGAATCGATAGTGCTTAAGATCAGGGTGTGAACAACTATAAGGATAGTAAAAGAACTTGGATTAAATAGATTTCTGTGATCAAATTATATCTCTGTATTGTGGATCTCACTCTAGTAGGACTACTTTCCCCATTATATTTTCTCAATTCAACCAAACTTGTTTGCTTTGCTTACTTTGTTTTCTCGTGATAACTAAACCCTCCTTGCTTGTTACTTGTCAATCACGACTGCATACTTCATTCGATCTTCCCTGTGGGTTCGACCCTTACTTGCTTACTATACATCTGTTTAGTAGGTCCATTAGGATATTTACTTTGATTTGGCTATTCAGCGACATTTGCTTGTATACTTTTAGCCCGTCAACAATCAGGTCACAAGGAAGAAAGAGCTGAAGTTCAATGGATACATACCTAAAAAAATCAACTAGTTAATCCCAAGTTTCCTAAGCCTAATTCTTTCACCGTGAGAGGTCTTCTTCACCCTTCAATTAAGACATCTTCGTGGTAGAAATGGCTTGAAAGGCTCATTCGTCCATGGTTATTGACTTATTGTAGCATCGCTGAAGATTTTAGAGTTTCTAGCTTGCCACAACAACCGTAAAGTCTGATTTTTTTTTTATTTTTTTTTAGCGACGCAGGAACCCACCACTTGCGGGGTGGTAAACTTGCGGACCCGGGCCATAAAGTCTGAATTTTGCATCTTAAAGAAAGCCGAGATTTTGGAGTTGTTGCAATGGAATGCTTGCAGCCAGTGGTATGTTGATAGACGTCTTCATAGTCTGTCTAGTGCATTATTTAGAATCCATATATATTAGTAGATTGGTTATTGGAATAAGATATTGGTGTAGCTTGAGTTGATAGGGCATGCTTCTTGGTTTTAATAGGTCTGGCTTGCGTCTCCTACAGGGAACACAAGACACTCATTTTATTTCCTCACCATCTTGTATCTCCGTGGACCCCCTCCATTCTCTCTTCACCAATGATCGGTAGCCTTACTTTGTTTTTTTCAATTTCTCCTTTTTTTTTAAAAAACTTGGAAAGCAAAGGAGTTCTTTTTTTAATAATAAAAATAGTATTTGTCTAAATATAAGGAGTTATACCCTATTTTTACGAAATAAAGTTAGGGCGCGTTTGATACCCATTTCTTGGAATCAGGAATGGGAATGAGAGTGATTGATTCCCAAAATTATATTTGATAAAGATAAGAATGAAATGGATTTCATTCCATGGAATGGATGATTCCTAACTTCATGAAGCATTTGATTCCATCAAAAATGTTGAGGTATCATCCATTCTAACTAGACATATAAAATCTGACCGATCCAAAACACAACCCGAACTCGTACTCGAGCTTGACCAACCACTTATTTCATATATATTATATCATTTATATTATATTATATTATATATTATATTAAATAATATTAATTATTTTATTAAACAATTAAATAATATTTCTTTTTATTAAATAATTAATAATATTAATTATTTTATTAAATAATATTAATTGTTTTTATTAGATAATAATAATTATTTTATTAAATAATATTAATTGTTTTTATTAGATAATATTAATTATTTTATTAAATAATATTAATTTTTTTTATTAAATAATGTTAATTATTTGCATTGAATAATATTAATTATTTTATTAAACAATTAAATAATATTCTTTTTTATTAAATAATTAATAATATTAATTATTTTATTAAATAATATTAATTGTTTTTATTAGATAATAATTATTATTATATTAAATAATATTAATTATTTTTATTAAATAATATTAATTATTTTTATTAGATAATAATAATTATTTTATTAAATAATATTAATTCTTTTTATTAAATAATGTTAATTATTTTCATTGAATAATATTAATTATGTTTATTGAATAATATTAATTATTTTTATAAAATAATGAAACAATTTTCATTATTTTATTAAATAATTAAATAATATTTATGTTTTATTGAACAATTAAATAATATTAATTGGGATCCCACGTACCCCCTCCGACGAGCTCTGACGACGCCAATGCCGGCCTCCCACGTACCCCCCCAGCTGCCAAATCTTATCCTCTTTGATCTGGGCTATAAATAGAGATGATTGGGATCAGAATTGAGCACAGAATCGAAGCTCAAATCCTCAAATTTGTCTCGCCGGAAAATCTAGCCCTCGCCGGAGTTCTGAAGCGATCGCCGGAGCTCCCTTTTGGTATTATTTCCAGTTGCTAGAGGAATCCTTGGAGGCCCTTAGACGCCTAGAATCCAAAGCAATGCTAAGGTAGACCAATCGCTCGCCGTCGGTGAGTTTCTGTTCTCGATTAAGTTTTCCGACGTTCATAGCGGCGCCCGTCGTGATAAAGGCGGCGACCACCGCCATGAACAGACGGCGCCCGCCGTAAGGCCGCCGGCGACCGCCGCCAAAGGGCTGATGGCCTATTTTGGCCTCGGCTTTGGTGGTCTTCGATCGGACTTCGTTCCTTTCGATTTTTTTCGTTATTCTCTAGTTCGTGCTCGTGTTTGTCGAATCTAACTTAGGGTTTCTTTATGGGTCGATTCGAAGGAATCTATGTTGCCGGATCTGTCCCTGTATCGAGCCCGGAATCCCGTTGTTAGGCTTCGTTCAAACTCTGCGGATTAAGGCAAGTGGCGGTTCACTCTTGCTCATCGTTCCATATTTACATTAATTATCAGTTGTTTAATTGAGTAATTAATTTGGAATGATTATTGCGTTTGTCTGGAAACGGTTTTGTTTAAACTGTTTTGGAAAACTAAAATATGATATTATAATAGGTTGTATATCTGTTAGAACAACGCTATTATGAATATATATATTTATGATCGCCTTGAGGGCATTTATGTGGATTTATTATGGACTATTGTTGTGCTTGATCTGTTTAGTTAGCACTAGTAGTTAGGAACGTTACTGGACCCTGTCAGGTCCAGTCGTTTCTGTATAATCAGGTAGAGAGGTGGCTCGTCCCCACCTAATACCATGTTTACGGTCATGACCCGACCTCTGATACACGAGTATAGAGGTAGGTGCACTTAGCTAGTGCCACAAACTCGGGATTTCATCCCTTCGGTATGCGTCACTCTAGACGAAACGCATATCAAGATGTATAGGTTCCGTTGGGGATATATATACATTTAAAAGCCTATAACGTGATGCGCGTTTTGGAATTTAATCAGATAAGGGCCGTAGGTTCGCCCATAACTAATAAACCTCTGGCGAGTAGTGCAGCTAAGCGATAGTGCAGCTAGGAAAGCTCGTCTAAACTTTTAAATCGCTCGAATGCGATACTGTGATTCTTTAAATATTCCATACTTTGTCATACTTCGTTAAAGACTCGATATTTTGGAGTCTTCTCTTGGATATTCCGTTAAGATTCGCTTCAGTTGGAATCTTCTCTTGTGCATGCCTTTTGTCATATTCAAGTAGAGTATGGTGGTTGACAAGCGTACTCGACTATTATTCGAGAGACGAGAAGTCTAACCCAATACGACTACTTAGAACCTTCTTCTTTGTGCCCTTGCATGGTCTATTCATTTAGACTAACCAACCGCAATTGTTATCTGCATTGTTGGCTGGTGTCATCCGTTCGATTCAGCACATCAGATGGAGCGCAGATATGAGGAGACTAGAATGACTATGAAGACGACGGTGGTTTTTGGATGTTTTAATAATTATCTTTTAATCAGGTTGAGATCCTTGGGCAGGTGATCATTACGATCACAACCCTTTTTGTAATATTTTAAGAAAGACTTCCGCTGTAACTTATTTACTCTGTTATATATTTAAAAGACTTCCGTTGTACTTTGTTTAAACTTTGTGTTTGTCCTATTCGGGATTGGGATGTAATCCCGGGACTCATGTTTTATATGAATAATATTATGATTTTTGTATCATAAGTGTTTCATAATTGGTATTTAAACGGTAAAGCCTGGGGTGGCTTCGGTGAGGAAAACCGAGGTCACTGGCGGTGATACCTTTCCAAATAGGTTAAGATTTGGGGGTGTTACACAATAAAATTCCCAATTATGGTTTTAGTGGGTTAATGGAAGTGACAAATGGATGCTCTGTTTTTGGGTGGGAATAGCAATTTTTATACTCTACTCAGCCTGTTAACACTTTCTTATTTATCGGTGAGCTTGGGAAGTAGGAGTTGAAGTTTTCTTGTGCTCAAGCTGGAGTGAGTCAAACTCTTAGAGTTGAAAGGTCAAATCTTTTGCCCTTTTCTCATTTTTAGCCTAAATCTACTTGATTTACCAACTGTCCTTAAACAGGTACTTCAGAAACACATCTGGGACAGTTCCCAACTGTTCTTAAAGAGACAATTTCCAACTGTCTCTATAGAGAAAATATTGTTAAATAACTGTCACTAAAAAAGACACTTTCAAAATATCTTTGGGAACAACTGTCCCTAAAGAGACACTTCAAGAAGCATATGGGGACAGTTTTCAACTGTCCCTAAAGAGAAAGTATTGTTAAACAACTATCCCTAAAAAAGACACTTCAAAAATGCCTTTGGGGACAACTGTTTCTAAAGAGGCACTTCAGAAACGCATTTGGGACAGTTGGAAACTGTCCCTAAAGAGACAATTTCTAACTGTCCCTATATAGAAAATATTGTTAAACAAATGTCCCTAAAAAGGACACTTTCAAAATACCTTTGGGGACAACTGTCCCTAAAGAGGCACTTCAAGAAACATATGTGGACAATTGGACCTAAAGAGACAATTTTCAATTGTCCCTAGAGAGAAAGTATTGTTAAACAACTGTCCCTAAAAAAAACACTTCCAAAATGCCTTTGGGGACAACCGTCCCTAAAGAGGCACTTCAGAAACGCATCTGGGACAGTTCCCAACTGTCCCTAAAGAGACAAATTCCAACTGTCCCTAGAGAGAAAATATTGTTAAACAACTGTCCCTAAAAAAAACACTTCCAAAATGCCTTTGGGGACAATTGTACCTAAAGAGACACTTCAAGAAGCATATGGGGATAGTTTTCAACTGTCCCTAAAGAGACAATTTCCAACTGTCCCTAGAGAGAAAATATTGTTAAACAACTGTCCCTAAAAAAATACACTTCCAAAATGGCTTTGGGGACAACTGTCCCTAAAGAGGCACTTCAAGAAACATATGAGGACAATTTTCAACTCTCTAAAGAGACAATTTTCAACTGTCCCTAGAGAGAAATTATTGTTAAACAACTGTCCCTAAAAAACGACACTTTCAAAATGTCTTTGGGGACAACTGTCCCTAAAGAGGCACTTCAAGAAGCATATGGGGACAATTTTCAACTGTCCCTAAAGAGACAATTTTCAACTGTCCCTAGAGAGAAAATATTGTTAAACAACTGTCCCTAAAAAAGACACTTCCAAAATGCCTTTGGGGACAACTGTCCCGCGTGTTAGAACAATAGGGGACAGTAAAAACATATACTATAGAATCGGGGGCAGTTATAAAATGACAAAAACAATATGAGGACAATTAGAAAATCTCACAACAATATGGGGACAGTGAAGAAATATAATATAGAATCGGGAACAGTTACAAAAACCACTAACAAAATGTAGGGACAGTTAAAAACTGAACAATAGAAGATGGGGACAATAAAAAAATATGAATAATAGGAGAAAAAAGTTTGTAATTGTGACATATATAGATTGGGACAGTCAAAACTATAACCAACAACGACGGGGAGAAGTGAGACAATCCACATCACGTTTAGAACATTTTAAACAATTTGAATATGTACACATGCATCCTCAAAAAGAAATACATGCATGCACTTTATTAGGGTGCTTTAAATAAAAAATTTCCTCATGTCAAGATTAAATTATCCATTCACATAGAATAATTTCCTTTCTTGCTGATCCAGCTCATGCCATATTTAGCTCAATGGATGTCCACAACCATTCGGCGTGAAGTACCAGTTTAATTTATATCTTCCATTAATTCAGGAATCCATGAAGCCTTCAATTTTGTATATAAGTGTACAACTCTGAGCAAGAAGTAATGTCAAAAGTGACAAAAAGAAAGAAATTAAGGGTGTGTTCGGTGAAGAGATTTATAAATACATTATTTGAAATAAGTACTTTTTCAAAATCACAATGTTTGGCACCACATATTTTTATACAAAAGATATTTTTTATTCCCCAAGTTTCCATGTTCCCAAACCAGTTGGTGGGCATCTCATCCCAGTAGAAGAATTGATGAATTCATTTCCCCCAATTTCCCATTTCCCACACCAGCACAATCGACGACCCTCAACAGGAGCATCTCAATTGGCTTCGGATAACGGTGCTCAGTTTAGTAGGTGGTGCAAGGTCCAGTCGAGAAAGAGGGTCAATGACGATGGCGGCAAACGATGGATTCAGGTGACGGGGGTTCCAAACATGAAATTGGAGGAGGATTTGGGCGACGACGAGTCTAGAGAAGTGTGGAACGATAGATCTGTGTCGCGACGGCTAAAAGGATAGTGTGGAGGACGCTAGTAGCGGAGAAAAGTTCAGGTCAAGGAGGGTGGAGACAGTGGTGGTTGTTGGAACTCATTTTATAAAGTGGCGTCGGGTACTGTTCCGGGCACAATTCCGGTGGGCTCCGGCCAATGTCAACACCGGAAAAAGGAAGCATTGGCTTCGTCTCCGCGAGCACATTCTGGTAATATACTCATATGGTAAAAATGATTTCCGTTTGAATGAGAAATGGAGGCCCAAAGTTGGGTGCATGAAGTGCATAAACTTGGAAAATGTTGGGGTATAATTTTGTCCCACATTGGAATTTTGGAGAAACATTCACTAGTATATATACTAGGAAAATGGATCTAAGGTTGTGGCCTTGGGTCATTACCCATTTGTAATGGGGACAGGACCTATCTCATCAAGACCACACGCGCCGAGCCGAGCCGAGTCGAGTCACGTCGCGTCGGGTCGGGTTGGGTTGGATCGGATCGGGCTTGGGCTGGCCAGCCAACGCCCTATCTTTTTGGACCGATCTAGAAGGCCCATCAGTGGGCTTTGACTGATTCCTGGAGAGATTTCGGGGCTGCAGACCCAGTCTTCCTCCACGTTCAACAGCTCCTGCTTTCTCTCCTCAACGTTCCAATCTGTACACTTTGATAGTCAATCGGCTATAGCTCGGGCACTGAGTCGCTTGTACAATGGTAAATCACGTCATATAAGAAGACGACATAAAACCATTAGACAACTACTCTCGAATGGTATAATCTCAATAGATTATATCAAATCGGTTGACAACCTAGCGGATCCATTTACTAAAGGTTTGTCACGAGATCAAGTTGTTAAATCATCAAGAGGAATGGGTTTAAAGCCTATGACCAAAGAGGATGCTTGATGGAAAACCCCACCTATGTGACTGGAGATCCCAAGATGTAGGTTCAAAGGGAAAACCAAATCAAGCAGAATCTAGATAAGCACTGGAGACTCAGTTCTCCTCCCAGTTCCTAGGATGATGAACAGTGCTACCTGTATGAGTTAAGGTTAAGCTTGGCTTTTAATGATTTCATAGCTTTGAAATACAAATGGGGTATGACAGGATACTCTTTATGGTAAATCACCTTATGAGTGTGAAATGGGGCCGTTTCTAGGAGAATGACGAGAGGCTAACATTCTCCAAGTTCACTCATGAATAACCAAGGATGTTCAAGGCCAAAATGAACACAATAAGAGAACCTAGTTCTGTGAGAAGATGAAACTGTGTGATAGCTGTTGTTTCGGTTTACATCAAAGCCAGGGTGGTTCAAGACATCATGTTCACTACCTGGTCGAGTAAATCCGATAGCTACTTACTATGGGTGGTTCAAGGCTGAAACACGCTACCAGCCCAGATGCAGTGATTTTTTGACTGTACTCTCAAAAGTCTTTATGTCTTTTAACATATGTTTAGAATCATTTCTATTCATGTGGGGGATTGTTGGAACTCATTTTATAAAGTGGCGCCGGGTACTGTTCCGGGCACAATTCCGGTGGGCTCCGGCCAATGTCAACACCGGAAAAAGGAAGCATTGGCTTCGTCTCCGCGAGCACATTCTGGTAATGTACTCATACAATAAAAATGATTTCCGTTTGAATGAGAAATGGAGGCCCAAAGTTGGGTGCATGAAGTGTATAAACTTGGGAAATGTTGGGGTATAATTTCGTCCCACATTGGAAGTTTGGAGAAACATTCACTAGTATATATACTAGGAAAATGGATCTAAGGTTGTGGCCTTGGGTCATTACCCATTTGTAATGGGGAGAGGACCTATCTCATCAAGACCACACGCGCCGAGCCGAGCCGAGCCCAGTCGAGTCACGTCGCGTCGGGTCGGGTTGGGTTGGATCGGATCGGGCTTGGGCTGGCCAGCCAACGCCCTATCTTTTTGGACCGATCTAGAAGGCCCATCAGTGGGCTTTGACTGATTCCTGGAGAGATTTCGGGGCTACAGACCCAGTCTTCCTCCACGTTCAACAGCTCCTGCTTTCTCTCCTCAACGTTCCAATCTGTACACTGTGATAGTCAATCGGCTATAGCTCGGGCACTGAGTCGCTTGTACAATGGTAAATCACGTCATATAAGAAGACGACATAAAACCATTAGACAACTACTCTCGATTGGTATAATCTCAATAGATTATATCAAATCGGCTGACAACCTAGCGGATCCATTTACTAAAGGTTTGTCACGAGATCAAGTTGTTAAATCATCAAGAGGAATGTGTTTAAAGCCTATGACCAAAGAGGATGCTTGATGGAAAACCCCACCTACGTGACTGGAGATCCCAAGATGTAGGTTCAAAGGGAAAACCAAATCAAGCAGAATCTAGATAAGCACTGGAGACTCAGTTCTCCTCCCAGTTCCTAGGATGATGAACATTGCTACCTGTATGAGTTAAGGTTAAGCTTGGCTTTTAATGATTTCATAGCTTTGAAATACAAGTGGGGTATGACAGGATACTCTTTATGGTAAATCACCTTATGAGTGTGAAATGGGGCCGTTTCTAGGAGAATGACGAGAGGCTAACATTCTCCAAGTTCACTCATGAATAACCAAGGATGTTCAAGGCCAAAATGAACACAACAAGAGAACCTAGTTCTGTGAGAAGATGAAACTGTGTGATAGCTATTGTTTCGGTTTACATCAAAGCCCGGGTGGTTCAAGACATCATGTTCACTACCTGGTCGAGTAAATCCGATAGCTACTTACTATGGGTGGTTCAAGGCTGAAACACGCTACCAGCCCAGATGCAATGATTTTTTGACTGTACTCTCAAAAGTCTTTATGTCTTTTAACATATGTTTAGAATCATTTCTATTCATGTGGGGGATTGTTGGAACTCATTTTATAAAGTGGCGTCGGGTACTGTTCCGGGCACAATTCCGGTGGGCTCCGGCCAATGTCAACACCGGAAAAAGGAAGCATTGGCTTCGTCTCCGCGAGCACATTCTGGTAATGTACTCATACAATAAAAATGATTTCCGTTTGAATGAGAAATGGAGGCCCAAAGTTGGGTGCATGAAGTGCATAAGCTTGGGAAATGTTGGGGTATAATTTTGTCCCACATTGGAAGTTTGGAGAAACATTCACTAGTATATATACTAGGAAAATGGATCTAAGGTTGTGGCCTTGGGTCATTACCCATTTGTAATGGGGAGAGGACCTATCTCATCAAGACCACACGCGCGCCGAGCCGAGTCGAGTCGCGTCGGGCCGGGTTGGGTTGGGTTGGATCAGATCGGATCGGATCGGGCTTGGGCTGGCCAGCCAACGCCCTATCTTTTTGGGCCGATCCAGAAGGCCCATCAGTGGGCTTTGACTGATTCCTGGAGAAATTTCGGGGCTGCAGACCCAGTCTTCCTCCACGTTCAACAGCTCCTGCTTTCTCTCCTCAACGTTCCAATCTGTACATTGTGACAAACTCGCTCCACTATCTCCTCCGAAGTCTCTACAAAAGAGCAGTTCTGTTCTCATTCGTAATACACCAGAACATCAATCTCCTCTTCCTCCCTTCTTTGTTTTCTAAATCGAGTCTGAGAGTACTACGCAGAACGCGTTCATAGACTTATGATCTTTGGTTGCGCAATTCAGAAGAGCTTGCAGTTGTATCCTGGGATTCGGAACGCCGAAGAACCGTCGTAATACGGGGCGTTTTCAGAATTAAGGAAAGAGATCCAGTCTCGACTCTGCACCAGATCCAATCTGAATATCGTTCGGTATACTTTCGTTGTTTAATTACAATTTATGTGCGGTTTTTAATTATTGCAGTTTAATTCTGTTCGATTATGAAATAGCGTTCCTACAGATTCTGATTTCATGGCTGATAACACTGAGAAATCTGTCGCTGAGGTTGCTGGAGATGGAATTGGAAATCCTGCTGAGTCAACACCCCAAATTCAGTTTGGGAGTGGTCTGCCTGTAGTGAGTTTGCCAGTGGCGAATTTGCCAGCAGTAAATCTGTTAGCGGTAAATCTGCAAGCCACAAGGGTCGGAACTGATGCGAATCAGATTGTCCAACCAGCTGCTTATCAGACTGTCCCGACAGTCCATATGCCTGGTGCTGTAAACGCAGGCTTGATGCCAGAAAAGTTTGATGGAACTGGCTTCAAGACATGGCAGCAGAAGATGTTCTTCTTCCTGACCACGTTGAAGCTTGAGAAGTATCTGAAAGAGGATAAGCCTGTGCTTTCGCTTTAGAACACAGATCCATACACCCTAACCAGCGTTGAGGCCTGGACTCATGGGGATTTTCTGTGCAAAGGTTGGGTTCAAAGCCGCCTGATAGATCCACTGTATAATGTGTACAACAAGATCAAGACTTCCAGGGAACTCTGGGTTGCCTTGGAAAAGAAGTACAAGTCTGAGGATGCAGGCTCTAAGAAGTTCGCAGTGGCGAAGTTTCTGGACTTCAAAATGGTGGATTCTAAGCCCATCATGGAGCAAGTTGAAGAGCTGCAACTTCTCACGCACGAGATCATTGCTGAAGGAATGTCTATTTATGAGACATTCCAGGTGGCTGCATTCATTGAGAAACTCCCTCCAGGCTGGAAGGATTTCAAGAGCTACCTGAAGCACAAGCGAAAGGCAATGACTGTAGAAGACTTGATAGTCAGGCTGCGGATTGAGTCAACCAACCGCACAGCAGATAGGGTTCAGCTTGTTGAACAGAAGGCTAACTTGGCTGAACACAAGGACAAAGGGAAGAAACGGAAGTTCCAACCCCAGAGCTCCAACAACTTCAAGAAGCAACCAGCTAAGAAGTTCAGTGGGAAATGCCATAAGTGTGGTAAAATGGGTCACAAGGCTGACGAATGTCGTAGCAAGGCTGATCCGCGCAAGGACAAGGGGAAATCCCAAGTCAACATGACTGAAGGCTGGCTCTCGAATGCAGATCTGTGTGCTATAGTGTCTGAAGTCAACATGGTTGGAGACAACCCAAGGGAATGGTGGTACGATACAGGTGCTACCAGACACATCTGCTCTGACAGGGGAATGTTCACCACTTATCAGCAGAGCAAGAGCGACGAGCATCTATTTATGGGGAACTCGTCCACATCTAAGGTCGAAGGTCACGACAAAGTGGTGTTGAAGCTGACTTCAGAGAAGGAGCTGACTCTCACCAATATCATGCACGTGCCAGATATACGGAAGAATCTGATCTCCGGCACTTTGCTGAGCAAGAACGGCTTCGCTGTGAAGTTCGTGTCTGACAAGCTAGTTCTCTCTAAGAATGGGGTCTATTTGGGCAAGGGTTGTGTAAAGGATGGACTGGTCAAATTGAATGTAATGACAGTCATCCCAAAATCTGTTGTAACTGATGTTTCAATGAATAAGAATAATCCTATTGCTTATGTTGTTGAGTCTTTTAATATTTGGCATGAACGATTAGGGCATGTGAATTACAAGTCTATACAAAGACTAATTAACATGAATCTAATTCCAAAATGCAAATCAAGTAAAGACAAATGTGAAGTATGCGTACATGCCAAACTCACAAAAACGCCATCTCCACATGTAGAGAGAACAACCGAACCTCTAGGTTTAATACACACAGATCTATGTGATTTAAAATTTGTGCAAACTAGAGGCGGTAAAAAGTATTTCGTGACCTTTATCGATGATTGCACAAAATACTGTTATGTATACTTGCTAAGAAGCAAGGATGAGGCCTTGGAAAAATTCAAGGAATACAAGTTGGAAGTTGAAAACCAACTTAGCAAAACCATAAAAATTATCTGAAGTGATAGAGGAGGCGAGTATGATGAACCTTTCAACGCGTTCTGTAGAGAGCACGGGATTATTCATCAAACAACTGCTCCCTACTCACCAGAATCTAACGGAGTTGCGGAACGAAAGAACCGAACTCTGAAAGAGATGATGAATGCAATGTTGTAGGAATCTGGGTTACCCCAGAACATGTGGGGGGAAGCGTTGCTTACCACCAACTATATCCTTAACAAGATACCGCATAAGGTTACTGGCAAAACGCCATACGAACTTTGGAAAGGTAATGTACTATCGTACAAATACCTCAAAGTGTGGGGGTGCCTAGCAAAAGTGGCAGTACCACCTCCTAAAAAGGTCACAATCGGACCTAAGACCGTTGATTGTATTTTCATAGGATATGCACACAATAGTAGTGCTTATCGGTTTCTGGTATATAAATATGACATACCAGATATACATGTAAATACAATAATGGAATCAAGGAATGCGTCCTTCTTTGAACATGTGTTTCCGTGCAAGGATAAAGAACATCCGAAACGAACTCGTGAACAAAGAGAAGCAGGCACTTCTGTCAATGAAATAGAAGATGAACCTAGACGAAGCAAAAGAGCTCGAAAGGAGAAAACCTTTGGGCATGAGTTCATAACGGCCTTTCTTTTAGAGAATGAGCCTAGAACTTTCAAAGAAGTCATGTCTACACCTGATGCACCTTCATGGAAGGAAGCTGTTAAAAGAGAAATAGACTCCATTATGCAGAATCATACATGGGAGTTAGTCAATTTGCCACAAGGGTGTAAAGCACTTGGGTGCAAATGGATTTTCAAAACAAAATTGAAAACCGATGGCTCAATAGAGAAGCACAAGGCTAGGCTTGTGGTGCAAGGATTCCGGCAAAAAGAGGGCTTGGATTTCTTTGACACTTATTCTCCGGTTACGAGAATAACTTCAATAAGAATGCTAATAGCAATAGCAGCATTACGAAACCTCTAAATCCATCAAATGGAAGTGAAAACTGTTTTTCTAAATGGAGAATTAGAAGATGAGATATATATGAAATAACCTGAGGGTTATGTTGTTCCTGGACAGGAACACAAGGTGTACAGACTTGTCAAGTCTCTATATGGACTCAAACAAGCTCCAAAACAGTGGCATGAAAAATTTGACAATGTCATGATGTCAAATGGCTTCAGCATCAATGAATGTGACAAATGCATCTACTTCAAAAACACTCCAAATGGATACATTTTGTTGTGTTTATACGTAGATGACATGCTCATTATTGGAAGCAATAAAGACATGATCAACAGAACTAAGAGCATGCTTAGTGGGAAGTTTGACATGAAAGACTTGGGACTAGCAGATGTCATACTAGGGATCAAAATCACTAGACATTCTGAAGGAATTATCCTATCTCAAGGTCACTATGCTGAAAAAGTACTTGAGAGATTCAAGAACTACTCAAGCAGGACTGCAAAGAGTCCTATGGACCCTCATCTTCACTTGACTAAGAACTCGGGGGATGCAGTGTCATAATTGGAGTATGCACGTGTGATTGGAAGTCTCATGTACTTGACCAATTGCACAAGACCTGACTTGGCGCACTCAGTAAATGTACTAAGTCGCTACACAAGTAATCCAGGACACAAACACTGGAAAGGAATAACTCGAGTATTGAACTACTTGCGATATACTCAAAGTTATGGGCTGCACTATGGCAAATACCCAGTAGTTCTGAAAGGATACAGTGATGCAAACTGGATATCAGATTCTAGAAACTCAAAATCCACAAGTGGATATGTATTTACACTTGGTGGTGCAGCAGTATCATGAAAATCTTCCAAACAAACACTACTGGCCAGATCCACGATGGAGTCTGAGTTCATTGCTTTAGACAAAGCAGCAGAGAAAGCTGAATGGCTTCGGAATTTTTTGGAAGATATCTCAATGTGGGATAAACCAGTGCAAGCATTAGGTGTACACTATGATAGTCAGTCGGCTATAGCTCGGGCACTGAGTCGCTTGTACAATGGTAAATCACGCCATATAAGAAGACGACATAAAACCAGTAGACAACTACTCTCGAATGGTATAATCTCAATAGATTATATCAAATCGGCTGACACCTAGCGGATCCATTTACTAAAGGTTTGTCACAAGATCAAGTTGTTAAATCATCAAGAGGAATGGGTTTAAAGCCTATGACCAAAAAGGATGCTTGATGGAAAACCCCGCCTACGTGACTGGAGATCCCAAGATGTAGGTTCAAAGGGAAAACCAAATCAAGCAGAATCTAGATAAGCACTGGGAGACTCAGTTCTCCTCCCAGTTCCTTGGATGATGAACATTGCTACCTATATGAGTTAAGGTTAAGCTTGGCTTTTAATGATTTCATAGCTTTGAAATACAAGTGGGGTATGACAGGATACTCTTTATGGTAAATCACCTTATGAGTGTGAAATGGGGCCGTTTCTAGGAGAACGACAAGAGGCTAACATTCTCCAAGTTCACTCATGAATAACCAGGGATGTTCAAGGCCAAAATGAACACAACAAGAGAACCTAGTTCTGTGAGAAGATGAAACTGTGTGATAGCTGTTGTTTCGGTTTACATCAAAGCCCGGGTGGTTCAAGACATCATGTTCACTACCTGGTCGAGTAAATCCGATAGCTACTTACTATGGGTTTTTCAAGGCTGAAACACGCTACCAGCCCAGATGCAGTGATTTTTCGACTATACTCTCAAAAGTCTTTCTGTCTTTTAACATATGTTTAGAATCATTTCTATTCATGTGGGGGATTATTGGAACTCATTTTATAAAGTGGCGTCGGGTACTGTTCCGGGCACAATTCTGGTGGGCTTCGGCCAATGCCAACACCGGAAAAAGGAAGCATTGGCTTCGTCTCCGCGAGCACATTCTGGTAATGTACTCATACGGTAAAAATGATTTCCGTTTGAATGAGAAATGGAGGCCCAAAGTTGGGCCCATGAAGTGCATAAACTTGGGAAATGTTGGGGTATAATTTTGTCCCACATTGGAAGTTTGGAGAAACATTCACTAGTATATATACTAGGAAAATGGATCTAAGGTTGTGGCCTTGGGTCATTACCCATTTTTAATGGGGAGAGGACCTAGCTCATCAAGACCGCGTGCTCCGAGCCGAGCCGAGTCGCGTCGGGTCGGGCCGTGTTGGGTTGGATCGGATCGGGCTTGGGCTGGCCAGCCAACGCCCTATCTTTTTGGGCCGATCCAGAAGGCCCATCAGTGGGCTTTGACTGATTCCTGGAGAGATTTCGGGCCTGCAGACCCAGTCTTCCTCCACGTTCAACAGCTCCTGCTTTCTCTCCTCAACGTTCCAATCTGTACACTGTGACAAACTCGCTCCACTATCTCCTCCGAAGGCTCTACAAAAAAGCAGTTCTGTTCTCATTCGTAATATACCAGAACATCAATCTCCTCTTCCTCCCTTCTCTGTTTTCTAAATCGAGTCTGAGAGTACTACGCAGAACGCATTCGTAGACTTCTGATCTTTGGTTGCGCAATTCAGAAGAGCTTGCAGTTGTATCCTGGGATTCGGAACGCCGAAGAACCGTCGTAATACGGGGCGTTTTCAGAATTAAGGAAAGAGATCCAGTCTCGACTCTCCACCAGATCCAATCCGAATATCGTTCGGTATACTTTCGTTGTTTAATTACAATTTATGTGCGGTTTTTAATTATTGTAGTTTAATTCTGTTCGATTATGAAATAGCGTTCCTACAGTGGTCGTCGGCTGCAGACGGTGGTCGACATTGATTGCGTGTTCTGCATTTGCTTTTGGTTTTTTCAGATATTATTTTTGTGGCTCGCGTATTTCAGATAAAATGGGGTCATGCATGCAATTTCAGATAAAATGGGCCCGCGCGGCATATTCGTGAGAAAATTGGGCCCTTCGGACCCAATTTTCTCTTTTTTAGTTTCATAATCAACTTTTTGCACAGGGCCGACCCTGTTAAGCCTATCTTGTGAATTGTGACAAGAGTGGGTGCCCTATCCTTAGCAGCCAGCCAAGTGATGAAAGAAGCACAGGGAAGATTCTAGTTGCCCAAAATGCAAGTCTCCCTGCAGTGAAGCGAAGGGCTAGTGAGTCTCCGTAGGTTGTAAGGACTAGTCCCAACTTGCTTCTCTTGCTAAGATCCAAAGAGCATGGAGCGCTTGTTTTGTTTGAGCGATGAGGTCTCTATCAGAGAGATGGGTTTTTTCAATCCACTGAACCCAAACATTGTCATCATTTTTGTCTATGTCGAAAAGAAGCTGAGCAATGGTAGACTTATTCCATGACATGAGTTCCTTAATTAAACCAGAACATTGCTCGATCTAAATGATGAATCCCTAGTCAAGCATGTCATAATCCTTGTGGAGGTCCATCTTGATAACAAATCTAGGAGAGATTGTATCTCTGCGGTAATGTTTGAAAATATCTTGGGCCACAGAACATTGCTCTAAACACCTATTGATGGGAGATATGCACCTTGCTTGGGATCGATAAGTCATTGTGCTATAGGGTTAAGCCTCTTGGCAATGGCCTTATACAAGTTGTACGTTTTTTGGGATCAGATGGATGACGGTGGTGTTAATCTCTTTGAGAAGCTTCCCATCCATCCGGCAATGTTGCTGTTGGAATGGAACTTTTCGAACCTCAGTTCCCATGAAGTTCCCTTCCTCTGTTTCTCTTGTTTTGACGATGACAAACACTTGAGATTAACTGGCTTCTCTAGTGACTTATAAACAGGTGAAAAGATAAGGGAAATCAAGTCCAAGTGAGCGCAGATCAAGATCAAGGGAACTGGATGGGAACCGCATCGGTGGTTTCCCATAATCATCAACAGAATCTTTGAAGAAGATTTTCTCACCAAATCCGGATGCTATCAAATGAAGATCTTGGCCGGTTTACATATAGAATATTCTTATAGGATTATGTAAATTAGGATTTGGGTGAGAGAATATTTTGTGTCTTATTTTGTTAAGATATAAAATATTCCATCATGTATTTACGGGATTTGTTTGTTCAAGGGATTCTCTTCCGAGATCTTTCCTTGACAAATAAGTCTTACATATACATGATGTTGCTGGTGCAATTAGGTTATGCATTTGCGAGCTCTCAAAGTGCATCAGAACTAAAGAAGAAGAAAGAAGAAAAGCTGAGTCGAAGTAAGTCTTTTGTGTTAATTTGTGATTGACTAGGGAACTGGGGTTAGCCTGAGAGAAAGGTTTGAACTGCTGAGTTCGGAAGTTGTAATCAAAGTTAATATACAAGTAGACTTTTTCAATCCTCGCAAGACGGGTGGTTTTTATCCTAGATAACTAGTTGGTTATCAAAGGTTGCCACCTTAAGTAATTTGTCTTGATAACTTGTTTATTTATTATTCCGCTGCCCATAGGAACTGAACACCTTTGTGTCTTAGTTCCCTTGATTCTAACGCACAGATCCTACAATTGGTATCAGAGCTAGCGCTCTAGATTGTGTGTTTACATAAGCAGGTTTCCAAAGATGACTCGTAACAACGAACCTGAACTCGGAGTGTCCATCAACAAGCCATACATTCTCAAGAATGGGCAAATCAACTGGTGGACTCAACAACTCATTGGCTTCATGCAAACCAATGACATGCAGTGCTGGCTAGTCTTGGAAAATGGTAATTATCCTAAGCCAAAAGATCCAAAGGATGCTACCAAGGACTTGCCTCCCGCTGAATGGACTCAAGAGCAATTTGTTCAACAAGAGAAAAATGCAAAGGCTCGTCAATACATTCTCAATGCTCTGTCCAAGACCGATCAAGATAAGGTCATTGGCATTGACAATGCTAAAGATATGCTGAAAGCTCTCAGGGAATTCAACTTGGGAAGTACAGATCTTCAAAACCGTAGGAAGTTTGACTTACAAGGAGAATATCACAGATTTAAGATGCTTGAAACCGAGAATGTATCCTCTTATCATTCTCGTTTCAAGATTCTATGCAATGAACTCACAGCCTGTGATGCTCCTCCAGAAGAGTGGTCCAAATCCATGGTGATTATCAACGGACTTAACTCAAAGTTCGAAATGACTCAGAGCATCATGCTGCAAACTCCTTCAATCAGAGTCCTCCCTGTCCAGGAAATCATTGGTCAACTCCAACGACAGGAAGACAAGGCTAAGGGAACTGAACAAGTGAAAACTGATCAAAGCATCGCCCTTATGCTGACCAAAGTCATGGAAAGACTAAAGACCGATGAACATTCTGATGAAGAAAATGATGATGAGATCACGGCTCTTCTAACTCGTACTGTTAGGAATTTTCAGAAAGGCAAGTTCCCTAGGAAGGAGTTCAAGAGGGAACACAAGGAATTCAGGTGCTACCAATGCAATCAGATTGGTCATCTTGCTAAGAACTGCTCAAACAAGAAGGATGATGTAGAACCATAACAGAAAAAGGCGTTGGTTGCTACATCCACATGGGGCAACTTTGATGAAGAATCTGATGGGGAACCAGACGATCTATCTTCTGGACAGTGTTTAATTGCTGAAGCTTCCTCTGCTAGGGAACTCCTCTTCAGTTCCCCTGACCTTTGCCTCATGGCGTCTGACAACTCAAGCACTGACTTTGTCCCCTCCAAACCTGAGGTACTAGAACTCACTGAAACTCTTACTAAGTTTGATAAAAAGCACTTGATTAAATTAATTATCAAACTCAGTGAAGAAAACAACACCTTGCAAGAAAAGATTACTGAAAATGAAGAAAAAATTTCTTGCTTAACTGAAGAAAACGTTGTTTGGTGTAAGAAAGTTGAGGATGCATCTAAATCCAGTATATCTCCGCATGCTGTTTGCCCTACTTGTGACTTGCATGACAAATTGAATCTTGGTGAAAATTCCCATGCTAGTTCCTCTTCTGATAATGGTCTCTTACAGTCTATCATACGAAAACTTGATTCTCTGACTGAATGCATTCATGAAAAGACTATTAATCAAACTGTGTTTGTGAAAGCTAGAGCTGGTATAGGATACTCTCCTCGTGATCCTTCTGATACTCTATGTGATGCTCATTGTGATTCTGAGTTGGTAGCAAATGAAGTCCAGGCTAGAAATGAAAAACTTGATCTAGCTCTACAAACTGCTAAATGCAAGAATGAATACCTGGAAGAGAGAATTAAAGTTCTTGAAAATGTGTCAAATAAAAATCTTCCTTGTGCTCCTAATGATTCTAAGATACATGAGATGTATAAGGAAATTGGTCGCTCAGCCCCTAACCATCCCAGGAAGAAGATTGATCTAAGGGAAAGAAAGAAAGCCAACTCAGTTCCCTTCAGAAAGAAGGGTAAGTATCTCTGGATTCCCAACAACCGTGTTTGCTGGTACTGTGGGAACCAGGGTCACGACATTGATGAATGCAACAAGAAATACAGGGACGAGGAACAAGCTTCTGAGAAAAGGAATTTCAAGAGAAAGGACAATAGGAAGAGAACTGAAATCTCTGATTTGAATGACCCCTATTATTATTATTCTTCACAGGGAACTCATCCTACTAATCTGCCTAGGACCTCCTCTCCTAACAAACCCGGGAACGGTAAACCGACCTGGGTTCGTAAGAAATGATGTTTAATGTCGCAGGTTGAAGTGAGCAAAGAAGAAAAATGGTACATAGACAGTGGAGCGTCTTGTCACATGACTGGGAACAAGAAGAAATTACACTCACTTCAGCAATACAACGGAGGAAAGATTTCCTTCGGCGACAAAAGGAAAGGAGCCATCTGCGGCGTTGGATGTGTGGATCTCACTGAAAAGATCCAGGTAAGTGATGTTCACCTTGTTGATAATTTAGGCTTTGATCTAATGAGTGTGTCTCAGCTGTGTGATCAAGGGGAGAACCATGTTCTATTCACTCCCAAGGAATGCTTTGTGCTGAATCCTGAGACTCACAAAACCCTTTTGAAAGGGAAACGGTACAACAATGTCTATGTTGTTGACACAAGCTTCATCCCTGAAGAAAATCTTTGCTTGTCTACCATTGCTGATAGAACTTCCATATGGCACCAAAGACTTGGCCATGCTAGCCCTCTGCTTATTCACAAGCTCCACAAAAGGGAACTGGTGCGAGGACTTCCCTCTGTTCAAGTTGACAAGGACCACGTCTGCTCAGACTGTGTTAGAGGGAAACAGGTAAGAAGCTCCTTTAAATCTAAATCTGTGATCAGTTCCTCTCTTCCTCTGGAACTGGTTCACATGGATTTATGTGGTCCCATGCGTACCCAAAGCTTTGGGGGAAACAGGTACATTCTGGTACTTGTTGATGATCTTTCACGCTTCACCTGGACTATATTTCTTAAATCAAAAGATGAAGTGTTTGATAGATTCTCTGCTGTGGTTCCTACTCTTGAAAACTCCCTTGGCCACACTATTCGGGCCATACGTTCCGATCATGGAACGGAGTTCAAAAATGCAAAGTTTCTAACCTTTTGCAGGGACAAGGGAATCTCTCACAACTTCTCTGCTCCTCGCACTCCTCAATAAAATGGAGTCGTTGAACGGAAAAATCGCACTCTAGAGGACATGTCTCGCACTATGCTCCTCTCTTCTGGTCTTCCTCATCGTTTCTGGGCTGAAGCTGTCAACACCGCCTGCTATATTCTGAATCGTGCTATGCTTCGCCCTATAACAGAGAAGACCCCCTATGAGCTCATCAAAGGCCGAGTTCCCAACATTTCCCATCTTTGGGTCTTCGGATGCAAGTTCTTTGTGCACAATAATGGCAAAGATCCTATTGGGAAATTTGATCCCAGAAGTGATGAAGGGATTTTCCTTGGCTACATCAGCAACAGCAAAGCATACAAAGTGTACAACCTTCGTACACAAAAGATGGAGGAAAGTGTTCATGTTATTTTCAATGAGTCTGCTTTTTCTAACATGCAACAGGTACCCTCTATTCCTCACAGCGCTGATGATGATTCTGATGAAGCTGGACCTGCTGTCCCTGAGTTCACTCTCAACATATCTGGGGATGACTCAGCTGAGCCGCCTTCTCCAGCCACTCCTACTGGCAACTCTGACTCTCCCTCTGGTGATGATTCCCCAGACTCAAATTCTCCTACTTCTGAGTCAGAGAATGCTGGGAACTCAGAGGCTACTACTGATGGGAACTCCGCTGATCAAACTGATGGGAACTCTGGCACTGCTTCTGCAGAGAACTCTGGTAATTCTTCTATCTCTGCAACTGAAGGCTCTCTGCCAACCCCTGCCGATGATTCCATTCCTGTTCCCAACTACAAGTACAAAGGCTCACATCCAGTGGATCTCATCTTTACTCCCTATCACAAGCCAACCACTACCACTCGTTCCTATCTGAAGAATTTATGTGCCTTCAATGCCTTCCTATCCATGGTCGAGCCCAAGAACTACAAAGAAGCTCTCACTGACCCGGATTGGATCAATGCTATGCAAGAGGAACTTCATCAATTTGATAGGAATAAAGTTTGGCGTTTGGTTCCCTGTCCTCCCAACAGGACTATCATAGGAACCAAGTGGATTTTTCGCAACAAGCTTGATGATTCAGGGATTGTCACAAGAAACAAAGCTCGTCTTGTTGCTCAAGGGTACAATCAGCAAGAGGGCATTGACTATGACGAAACTTTTGCTCCTGTTGCTCGAATGGAGGCCATCCGCCTAACAATTGCCTATGCTGCTCACAAAGGCTTCAAGCTCTTCCAAATGGATGTCAAAACTGCCTTTCTCAATGGCGTTCTTCAAGAAGAAGTGTACGTCAAGCAGCCACCTGGGTTTGAGGACAGAGACCATCCTGACTATGTCTACTTCCTCGACAAAGCTCTCTATGGGCTAAAGCAGGCCCCTCGAGCATGGTATGACCGCCTTGCTCAGTTCCTGTTATCCAATGGATACAGAAGAGGTTTGATTGACAAAACTTTATTCTTGTTGGAAGTCAAAGATGATATCTTGGTTGTTCAAGTATATGTCGATGATATTATTTTTGGATCCACTAACCTCTCTCTTGTAGAAAAATTCAAGAATCTTATGAGCAGTGAGTTCGAGATGAGCATGATTGGGGCACTGACCTTCTTCCTAGGTCTTCAAGTTAATCAACTTTCAGAGGGAACTCAGGTCCATCAACAGAAGTATGTGAAGGAACTTCTGAAGAAATTCAAGATGGACACAAGCAAGCCTTTTGCCACTCCTATTTCCCCAGCAACCAAGCTCACGCTGGAAGATTCTGATCCAAAGGCTGATCAATCTCTGTATCGGCAAATCATAGGTTCCCTTCTCTATCTCACTGCCAGTCGGCCAGATATTATGTATTCTGTGTGTCTTTGTGCTCGCTTTCAGGCTGATCCTCGCACTAAGCACATGGCGGCTGTGAAAAGGATTCTTCGCTATCTGAAGGGAACTGACAATCTCTGTCTATGGTATCCCAATCTCTGCGACTTTGAGCTCATCTCCTACACCGACGCTGACTATGCTGGATTTCTTCAAAATCGGAAAAGCACTTCTGGAATGGCTCAATTCCTTGGCCCTTGTCTGGTCTCCTGGGGTTCTAAGAAGCAAACGTCCATTTCCCTCTCAACAACTGAGTCAGAATACATTGCTGCTGCTGCGTGCTGTGCTCAAGTCCTATGGCTCAAACAGCAACTCGCGGACTTTGGTAAATCCTATGGCCCTCTCAAAATTCTTTGTGATAACACTAGTGCCATTAGCATCTCTAAAAATCCTGTCTTTCATTCCAAGTCTAAGCATATTGACATAAGGCACCATTTTTTGAGAGATAATGTGGAAAAAGGGATCATTGTTATGGAACATTGTCGTACTGAGGAACAAATTGCTGATATATTCACTAAAGCCCTTAATCGAGAACCTTATGAGCATTTTAGACTCCTTCTTGGCATGATTTCCATTGATTAGTGGTTCTGGGTTCCCTTGGCTATTTCCCTGGTCTTGACTAGATTGTTGATTTATTAGTTTACCTGGTAACTCGTTGGGAACTGTGTTTATTGCATTTCTTGTCCCTCTCTGCATTCTTGTGCTCATTGTTATGTCTTCAGAGGTGCTATATTTATGCTTTCATATGTTATGTGGACTTCATTTGTGCTCTTATTTCAACAATATATAATCAATCTGATCTCTGAACCCTCATAATAAGCCGAAATGATGATTGATTATAAGCTAACCCTGGCCTGGCTTTCCTAGTAGTTCTCTATGATCCATGCTTTATTTGTCCACAACTGGGAATTTACTAGCTTAGCGTCAAAAATGCCTTCCTGATATTTTTCATGCTCTTGGATGTGTTCTCTTCATGTTTTACATTCCCCACATATATGCATCCAAGAATTTCCCTATCCAGGAACTGATAAGGAACTATGGGGGAACTGGTTGTGCTTCTTGCCGTTTGATCTCTGACGCTGCCTCGATTCCCGGTTCTTCTGCTCTGAGTATTTATGGCAACTTGAAAGCAGTAGCCGTTGGAGATTATTTCTGATGGGACTCCTTTCCATCCGTTGGAGATTTGGATAGAATTTGGGAAATTCTTATCTTCGTCATTAAGGAAATTCTGGAAGATCCGATCTTGTAGCCGTTGGAGTTTTTTTTTTTGGAAGATCTGCTGCTCTATTTAAGGGGAACTATGCACTATTCCCAGGTCACCGCTGATCATCTCTGTGCTCTCTCCTTCTCTCAAATCTCAAAACCCTAATTTTGCCGTTCTCTCCCCACAAAGCTCCCATGGCAGACAAGACTATTCAGGTCTCTCTCTCTCAAGCCGATCTTGAGTTCTTGGCGGCTCACGGACGATCTTCAACGCCCGTGGCCTCCGATGCTCAGCCGTCTGCTGCTGCCATCCCCACCTCTACCTCCGATGTTGCCACCCCAACACCTGCGACATCGCTCCCCACTCCCACGGCCACCCCACAAAAATCGGCCCCCACTGAATTCACCCCGTCCTCTCCACAAAAAGCCCAAACACTCTCTGTGGTACCCTCCTCATCCTCCCACAAAGAACCCTCGCCTGATGCTACTCTATCAAAGCCGGCACCCTCCTCCTCAAAAGGCCTATCCCACCATGCCAGCCCTGCAAGTTCCCAACAGCACTCGTCTCCCCTAGAGGCTCATGATCAGGGAGAAGATATCTCCCCCTTGGAGTCCCTGCCTCCCAAAATATCAAAGAAATCCATCGGCACCTCTGCTGTAAAGCGCCTACGCGCTGACTTCGACGACGATGAGGTCACTCTCCTGTCTGAAGTAAAGGCGCCTCGCTCCAAGAAGGCAAATCCCTCTTCTGTGGCCCTTCGCACCAGGTCTGCTAAAGCTCCCAGTGCAAAATCGAAATCAGCTGCCCAGCCTTCGACTTCACACAAGGAGTCGTTCGCCTCGCGTAACATTCTGGGACCCCTCTTTATGGGAACTCAACTATGGTCCTGCGGTCTCCCTGAGGTTGAGCAGTTCAAAGCTATGCTTGAGATCCAGCAGTGGGAAAACCTCTTCGCTGTGCCCACCGGAGTTGATGATGCTGTCGTCCGGAGCTTCTACTCGTCTATGTCTTTCGTTGGGACACCTGAGGGAGATGAGCCGTCTGATATTGTGGTTGTGATTGGTGGTTGCCTTATCTGCATCACCGCTGAGATGATTGGGGCTGTGCTACACGTGCCCACTGGTGATGGCTTCTTCCAAATCACCAAGAAGAACTGGCCCTCCAAGAAAGAAAACTTTGTCCAGTTCCTCTTCGGCCCCAATCCCCCAAAAGATCTCCACACAAAATATCTCTCCCTCCCCATGAAGCTGCTACACTCCTTCCTCATCTCCAATGTCATTCCTCGCCAGGAAAAGAGGAATCAAACTCAGATTGCTGACGTGGTGTTTATGGAGAAGATGCTCTCTGGCGAGCGCCTGGATCTCCCCCGGATTATTATGCTGCATATGCAAGCCTGCCGCTCCCACACATCTCACTCTCTACCCTATCCGACGGTGATCAAGGCCATCCTGTCCTCTCTCAACTCCTACCCGGCTGATCCCACTGAGTCCCAGTTTTCGCACCTCATGGACGTGGCTTACATCAATAGCCTCAGTGTGGATGTGGTGCCGGAGGTCAAGCCCAAGAAAACTCGAGCTGCTGAGTCTGAGAGTGCGGAACCCGCTTTGCTGTCCTCCAACGCTGATGTTTGTGCCGCTCTTAGGGAACTCACCTCTGCCATCAGGGAGCTCGCTGCTAGGATGCCTCCCCGTTCCCCCTGATGCTCGTTTGTCAGTTTCTGGCTTAGATTCCCTAGGATTTCCCCTGCTTATTAGCTGCTCTGCGTTGTTGGTTACTTTGTTTCAGCATTGTTGTTTGTTTCCCTTGCCTGTGTCTGCTATATATTGTGCCTCTTTTGCTTAATTAATGAAATCATTTTGCTAAGTTGTGCCTTGTTCTTGCGATTGACATGTTTCCCTCTGAGTTATTCTCTGTTTTATACTGTATCTAATCTATCTTTTCGATGATGTCAAAAGGGGGAATAGATTCTGGAATCCTGGAACCAATAGGACGGGTATCGTGTTAAGGGGGAACTAAGTATCATTGTCAAAAATTAAGGGGGAACTATGAAGCAATCTCCTTAGTATCTTTGCTTCCATAATCTAACTCCTTTACTGCCTATTGGTTATATGCTTATATGTTGGTATTTGTTTGTCATCATCAAAAAGGGGGAAATTGTTGGAATGGAACTTTTCGAACCTCAGTTCCCATGAAGTTCCCTTCCTCTGTTTCTCTTGTTTTGACGATGACAAACACTTGAGATTAACTGGCTTCTCTAGTGACTTATAAACAGGTGAAAAGATAAGGGAAATCAAGTCCAAGTGAGCGCAGATCAAGATCAAGGGAACTGGATGGGAACCGCGTCGGTGGTTTCCCAGAATCATCAACAGAATCTTTGAAGAAGATTTTCTCACCAAATCCGAATGCTATCAAATGAAGATCTTGGCCGGTTTACATATAGAATATTCTTATAGGATTATGTAAATTAGGATTTGGGTGAGAGAATATTTTGTGTCTTATTTTGTTAAGATATAAAATATTCCATCATGTATTTACGGGATTTGTTTGTTCAAGGGATTCTCTTCCGAGATCTTTCCTTGACAAATAAGTCTTATATATACATGATGTTGCTGGTGCAATTAGGTTATGCATTTGCGAGCTCTCAAAGTGCATCAGAACTAAAGAAGAAGAAAGAAGAAAAGCTGAGTCGAAGTAAGTCTTTTGTGTTAATTTGTGATTGACTAGGGAACTGGGGTTAGCCTGAGAGAAAGGTTTGAACTGCTGAGTTCGGAAGTTGTAATCAAAGTTAATATACAAGTAGACTTTTTCAATCCTCGCAAGAGGGGTGGTTTTTATCCTAGATAACTAGTTGGTTATCAAAGGTTTCCACCTTAAGTAATTTGTCTTGATAACTTGTTTATTTATTATTCCGCTGCCCATAGGAACTGAACACCTTTGTGTCTCAGTTCCCTTGATTCTAACGCACAGATCCTACAGTTGCCTTATTAACAAGGATATAGAAGAGGGCTTTCTTAATCTCAACTGTTATGACTGGAGCAGAAAGGAGGGTGCTCTCATCTGCATTTACACAAGGACTGAAGTCATAGATAAAGAATTCAAAATAAGCAACTAGACCTCTAGTGTCGAGGAGAGCCTTGTACAAAGAGACGTAGTCACATATACCTCTAGTGTCGGAGGAGGCCTTGTAGAAAGAGACCAAATCACAGATAAAGGCAAGGACTTAATTTCACAAGGACTGAGGAGGGCATTTACACAAGGACCAAAGTCACAGATAAAGGCAATGACTTATTTCATTATGATGATATCGGGTGTATTTGAATTACAACCTATTATAAATAAAATTGTGATCGTATTAGCTTTTGTGAAGGAAAATAGACTAGTAGTTTACAATGTGAAGTTCACATACACCCTAAGCTTATGGTGCATAACGAGCATAACGAGGAGCAATGGTGACTATTGGATCAAGGGAAATTGAGAGCTAAGATTAAGAGTGATGGAGTGACAAAATTGTATATATAATATATTTTAAAAATATATGTTTTCTGAATAAAAAAAGTTTCCCATTTTTTTGTGTTGTAACAACCACATAAATTTATACTTGAAGTGTGTATATAAACGCCCAAAGTGCATATATAAACGCTCTGGCGATGACCAACGTTTACCGGTGTTGACCATCTTTGACCGATGTTGACCTGCTGTTGACCCACGTTGATCGATCGTTGACCCATCCTTGACCGGTTAGTGCGCTAGAGTTACACATACTTATGCACCGCTTTGGATGTGCACCATGTTACAAATAATTATGCACCGTGTTACTAGTAATTGTGCATCATTTTACAATTAGAAGTTAATAGAAATAATTGTGCGCCATATTACAAATAATTGTGCACTGAGATGGAATGTGCACCATATAAAAAAACACTTGTGAAGTGAGATGGTTGTGCACCATGTCATAAAATAACACGATTACTTTTTAACGCATAGGCAAAATTGTCTTTCAGCGCATAGGGTCCTCACGTAACGTGTGACATGGCTCACCACGTTACGTGAGGAGAGAAATAGTGCCACGTTACGTATCGCTATTACCCCCACGTTACGTGTGGTTAAGCTCACCACGTAACGTGGTGAGCTATGCCATACGTAACGTGGCACTTCTACTAAAAGCTAGAAGTTTTGTTGCGGTGCACGGTTTGCATGCAATACCGCACGGTTTGCAGCAAACTGTGCACTTCTACTGAAAGCTAGAAGTTTTGCTGGTGCACGGTTTGCATGCAACGCCGCACGGTTTGTAGCAAACCGTGCACTTCTACTGAACGGCCTTTCGCTAGATTTAAAAGCCTCTCGACACGTTACGTGTAGAGCCTCTCCTCACGTAACGTGGCGAGCCTATGCGCTGAAAGACAATTTCGGGTATGCGTTAAAAAGTATGGGCCTAAAATAATTATGCACCACGCTCTAAATAATTATGCACCACAATTCATATGTTTGTGCACTGAGATGGAATATACATCATTTTAATAATAATTATGCACTGAGATGGTTGTGCACCATGTCATAAATAAATGTGCACCACGTTACAAAAAATTATGCACCACAGTTCATGTGTTTGTGCGCTGAGATAATTGATGTGTTTGTGCACTGAGATGGAATGTGCACCATATTTACAAATAGATGTGCATTGAGATGGTTGTGCACTATGTCATAAATAAATAAAAAACACTACGTTACAATAATTGTGCACCACAAATCGTGTGTTTATGCACTACTATTGTATTTAAATAAAATACAAGTGCACAATTCAATAAAATTCCGGTGCACCATGTCATAAATAAATGTGCATCACCTATCGAATTATTGTGCATCATAGTTCATGTATTTGTGCACTGAGAAGGTTGATGTGTTTGTGCACTGCTAATTAAAATACAATTGCACAATTCAATAAAATTATGGTGCACAATTCAATATATTTTGGTGCACTTTTTGATAAGCCCGCAAGTGCACGGTACTATCGAGTAGTATAAAAGATATCGAATCCAAGGGAGCACTCGTTGATCACCAATTTTACACAAACAAATAATCTAGATCAAACAAAAGATGTGAAGTTTTTGGTTTTGATTTTATAGAACTAACAAGAAATGCTAAGTCTAGAGCCAACTAAAACCATAAAATATATATTTGGGTTACTTGAATGATGAAAAACTAGGATTGTGGTTCACCACAAATGAGATCATGTCATGACAAGCAAAGAAATATCTAAGGTTTCAAATAGTAGTCTACAATGGTCAAATGTCCTAATATATCTCTTATCTTATGTCAAGGTATAAGAAACTAATCTAATCCTACTTTCGTGGACATTTTTTGCAAGAATAGATTCATTAAGCATAATGACAATTCACACAACCACTAGGAAAATAGGTCTACTTTCGTGATCCTAAAAGTCCTAGCACAAATCATGAGGTTCCAATGTCAAATATCACCTTTCAATGCATATCCAACATTTAATATATGTAAAAATATTAGTTAGACATTTTCACAAATACTTAGTGTGCAAGATTTGAGTAGTAGACCAAAACGCATCCAACCAAAGAGAAAACTTCACAAAATCAACACATAATCATCATTAGGTTACTCCCAATCCTAACATAACAAATTATTCACTCATGATATGGAAGAACATGACATAAAACATCAATCCAACCATCATAAACATGGATACAATGATAAACAAAATAAGAAATAAAGAGAATGAACAAGATATACTTAGCATTTAACCAAATAGAAAGAATGGGTTACTTAACATTCAACCAAATCCTTGCATTTTCATTGAATCATGAGAGAAAAGATGGAACTTTACTCCCTTTCCAAGTCTTGAACCACAAAGGAGCTCAACAATCCAAAATAGATCTAAAATCTACTAACAAACATAAACCCAATTACTAGTTTCTTGTGGAATCTTTGAGAATCTAGAGTTAAATCTAAGAGAGAAATGCAATCTAAGTTAACCCTAGAAATGGAGGCTAAAGTGGGGGAGAGAGAGTAAAAGTCTCTTGCTTTTGGGTATTTTTAGGTGCCCAAAAGGTGTAGGTTTTCCAAAATTAAAAGCAATGAAATCCTGAGAGTTGCATAAGCATGCAATTCGACATAGGGTGGCCATGCCAAAATCAGAAAACAAAATTTTGGTCTAGGCTTTTGGCGTGGCCATGATGAGCGGCACTAGCACCACATGCCATGTCCTATGAAGGCATTCTTGACATTTTTGGATGGAAATGAGTGTTCCACTTGCTTGTATGGCTTGTGAAACATCGTTTTTCTCCATTGAATCTTCAATTTGACATCCCTTTGGCTCTTCTTAGTTCCAACCATAGTCATTTTGAATCCATTTGTCCTTGAAAGAGCTCCAAAATTGCAACTACAAAACCAAAAGCAACAAGATAGTAGACATCCGCACAAACAACCATGATCATGTAAGTGTATGATTTATGCACAAAAGTGGTGGTTAATATGGTCAAAAGGTGTTATAAACACATGTTATCAAACTCCCTCAAGCTTGAATCTTGCTTGTCCTTGAGCAAGGATGTCTACACAAAGATTGATATTCCAAGAGAAATATAAAGATTGTCTCCATGCAAAAGAAATTCAAACAAAGATTTTGAAATATTGAATATGTAAAGAGTGAAATCATAGGAAACAACAAGTGGTTATTCAAGAGATTAGGCTAACATTTAAATTCATAGACCTCTCGGGAGGAAAATATGGTCCAATTACTCTCATGTGTTTAAAAGGATTGTGTTTCACCCATTTTCATCCCTAGAAATCATCTACCATAAGCTTGCATCAGTGTCTAAATTCTTCACCACTAGAAACCATGCACATAACACAAATCAAGAGGTCTTTTATTAGGTTGTAGTGGGGCCAAGGTAATGGAAGAAGGGCATAAATCATATTTGGCCATGTGGTGTTAGTCTGAGGAATATTGGAAGAATTATATCTTGACTAGACAAAAAGAATTCACTATATCTTGAAAATTTTCCCAATTATTACAAAGAATACGAGACATTTCGTTCTTCTTCGTACTTGCCCTTCTTTCTTCTTCTTCTTTTTCCTTTTTCCTTTTTTTTCTAATTCCACACCAATGTTTTATCGAGATACAAATATTTGTGAGTGCACTCGACTACTAGGTAATGCAGAAAGTTTTTATTTTTATTTTAATACCCAAGAACTTTACAATAACAACATGTACATCAAACTCCCCCAAGCTTATCTTCCAAGAACACAAACAAGTCCCAATAGAATTTTCCTTATTCCTCGGAGGTATAAAAGGCTAATAATTAAGGCTCGGTTTGCTTTTGTGGTGCTTAAGAAAATGATTGGCTAATATAGGCTCAAAGGGGCTAAACAAAGAGGATGAAGTACAAAGGGTAGTCATGGGTAAAATAGGTTATAAAAAGCAGAAATTGACTCGATCATTTTTATGCTTGTACAATGGTTATAATGTGGTCTTGAAAAATAGTTCTAACTGCAAGTTCCAGAGATAGAAATTCAAGGGAGAATTCACACATGAAAAGAGAGGACTAATGAAGTGTAAGTCCTAAGGTCCAAAAATAACTCACGGCTTTTGTCATGAATTTTAATCCTAACTAATCTCAAGAGATAATCACATGCAATTTCCTAATTCAATCATTCACACATATTCATAATTCAACCTTTTTGTTTCATGATCAATTACAATTTTGACAACCAAGACATTTCAAATGGAATAACATGAGGAGTCCATCAAAATACCTAAAGCTATATGCAATGAACATGTTATGATAGTCTAAGTTAATGCAAATCCAACTAATGCAAATGTCATGTCATGGACCAATGCAACTAATGCTAAAGAGATAGAAAATGCAATGCATGATAATTTTCACTCCCTCCCCCAAGCTTAAGAATATGCATTGTCCTCAATGAAAAATAAAATTGAAAGGAGAGTGGAAATTACCAAATCACATAGAGCTTGTGATGTGTGCCGATGACACGAGGATCTTTCTAGGCAAGGTAAATGCTCGATCTTCGCTGGGAATCGATGAAGGACTGCGTGAAGTTGTTGAACACGGCTGGATATGGAGGAAATGATGTTGATGAGGGATTGAAGTCGAGAGACTTCAAGATCCGGATAAGCAATCAACGGTTTCTAAGCGCCGCACCTAGAAACCTTGAAAGACTCGAACTAGCCTCGGATATGACTCACCAAGGGGTCGTTCAAGGGTGTTGAATCAAGACAAGATATTACGCACTTAGCCTAAGCAACCTGCTTTGGATGTTACGCACCAAAACACAAAGAATCGAAAACAAGAGGATATGACGCACCTAATGTACTCAATTCAAAATGAAGAACGACAAACCTTTATCGGTTCTCAAGAGAGTGTTTAATCAATAATAATTCAAGCTACCCTATGAAATACAGGATAATACATATAAATTGTCTTAAAAACGTCCAACTTGCTTTTCAATCAAGAATCAGTCCAAAAGATGTCATTTCCTAAAATGTAGAGATTTTCAAATCTCCAAAATCGATGAGATCTTCCAAGCATCATATCTTCCAGATCGTATCTACATTTAGCGTGAGTTTTGGACACCAAGTATATAAGCCCATTGAATGACTCTTTTCCAAAAATCAGCCCAAACGCACTAGTGGTTTGCGAGAACGGACCTGGACAATTCTGGTGACACCCTGGTGTTGTAACGCCGATATCTTGAGGCTCAAGGCACTGTTGGACCTGAATTTTGGATATTTTGCAGATAAGGCATTTAGCCCAAACATATCCAAAATTCAGCCCAATTGGATCAACCATCCGCAGGCACCATTCTTCCTTAGTTCGTCTCTTGCGTCAGGGTTGCAACAAGGGTCCTCGTCTAGCTCCTACTCCAAGATCTTGTCCTCCAAGAGACTCTAAACATGGTGGGCTTTCTTCTTTTGTCATGTCTTCACTATGGGGCCCTTGAGAGCTCATCCGTGGAGTTGTTGATGCTGCGATCTTGTGAAACCCTAGATTAGGGCTTGTTGGCGTCGAGGCTAGCTTCTCCGCGTCTTGACATGGGTGGTCTTGAAACTTGATGTGATCCAGGAACACATCAGCTTGGGTTGCCTCCCAAGAAGCACCATTTAAGGTCTAGCTAGACCATCCTTCTTCATTCATGGCTTCAGATTGGAAAGGGGGAAGGTTACTCCCTTTTCAATCGGATCTCCATCCACATAATGCTTGAGTCGGATTTTATGCACTTGAAATTTTCTTGAATTTTTATGCCACAACTCAATCATCCCGCTATTGCAAACTTGATTCACCATATATGGCCCGAACCACCTTGTATGCTTGCTACCCGGAAACATCTTCGAGCGGTGGTGGAAGACCATTACTTGGTCTTCTTTCTTGAACTCAATGAAGGTTTGATTTGTGGTGCCATTTTTTCTATTCTTCTTTGAGCTTCGACCCTTGATGATTTCACTTAGAGTGGAAGGGAGATGTTTCAATCCATCCTTTGGTTTTGGCTCTTGCTCAAGCTTCTCAACTTTGGACAATCGAGGTGAAGTCATCAACTTTTCTTCATGAAGTTAGTGACTTGAGTCTACATTCAAACCTTTATCATCAAACCCACTAGGGGTCACCAAACATGTTCCATTGGGATCTTTCAAGCATTTTCACACAAAGTCCTTCTTCACTTGGTGATCTAAAAGATCAACTCTACACAAGGAATGCTCAAAAGAGGTATGTTTAGTAGTATTTGGTAAATTAAATTCAACTATTTCTTCCCCAACATTCAGGGAAAGTTTTCCCTTTTTGACATCAATGACGGCGCCCTCCGTAGCAAGGAAAGGTCTTCCAAGAATACTGGAGAATTTGGCATCTTCATCCAATTCAAGAATAACAAAATCAACCAGAATGAAGAAATTACCTACCTTAATAGGAACATCCTCTAGCATGCCCATAGGGTAACGAATAGAGTGATCCGCTAGCATCAAAGACATATTGGTGGGTTTTAATTCACCAATGTCTAACTTTTCACAAATAGAAAAGGCATTACACTCACACTAGCACCTAGATCACATAAAGTATTTTCAAAACTAGCACTACCAATCACACATTGTATGGAGAAATGACCGGGATCCCTAAGCTTAGGAGATAACTTGTTTTGAATGATGGCACTACACTCCTTGTTTAAGGCCACGGTTTCAAATTTGTTTAGCCTTATTTTCTTAGACAAGATTTCTTTCAAAAATTTAGCATATGAAGGCATTTGGGAAAGGGCATAGATGAAGGGAACATTGATATACAACTTTTTCAACACTTCAAGGAATTTCTCAAATTGCTTGTCTAACATACTCTTTTGAAGCCTTTGAGGGAATGGGATAGGCGGTTTTTATGGTGGTGGTGCCTCATACTTAGGTTCTTTCTCACATTCCTCCCTCATTTTATTGATTTTTGGTTCTTTTCCCCTTTCTTGTTTTTTACTATCTTCTTCCATATTAAGATTTTCTTTTTCTACCACCTCTTTTCTTTTTTGATCTTCCAACTCTTTTCCACTTCTAAGGGTCACCGCCATACATTCTCTTGGATTAGGCTCGAGTTGACCGAAAAGTCTACTTTGTGGTCTAGAGGAAGAGCTAGCAACTTGTTGGCAACTTGTTGGCAACTTGTTGGCAACTTGTTGGCAACTTGTTGGCAATTTGTGAAATTTGAGTCTCCAACATTTTGTTATGAGTGACTAGGCATCAAATTTGGACGTAAGTTGCCCAAATTGGTTCCTAAAGTCATCATTTTGCTTTGATTGTGTGGCTACGAAACTCTTCATCATGAGCTCAAGGTTAGACTTTGGAGGAGGTATAGGTTGGTAAGGACCTTGTTGAAAACCGGGTGGCAAATTAGGATGGTTCATCCAACCATGATTAAATGTGCTAGAATATGACCCATTTGTAGGTGTAGGTCTTAGGTTGATAAGGTGGGAAACATGCTCAATAGGAAGGTCTTGGGAACAAGAAGGATTCACATATTGACAACTCATAGCAACATGACCAAATATACCACAAATTTCACAAGCATTATGCACACTAACATTTCTAACACCATTAGATTTCACATTCATGCAATCAAACCTTTTGTTAAGGACATCTAACTTAGCCGACAAAGCGTCATATTTAGCCGCTAAAAGATCAATGGTGTCAATGTCATACCTCCCGGGTGATTTCTTGGGCTCAAACCTTGAGTTTGACCACTTTTGGTGGTTCATTGTCATTTCTTCAATCAATGTCCAAGCCTCGGTTATCCTTTTTCTCATGAGAGCTCCTCTGACGACACTATCAATTCCCATCTTTGAAGCGCTGGTTATCCCATTGTAGAATCCTTGAATTAGGAACCACTTCTCGAATCCATGATGTGGGCACTTCCTCAAAAGCTCCTTGAATCGTTTCCAAGCTTCATAGAAAGATTCCTCTTCCTTTTGGCGGAAAGAAGAGATCTCATTCCTTAGAGTGGTAGTCTTACTTGGTGGAAAGTATTCGGCCATGAAAGCGGCGGAGAGTTTCTCCCAAGTAGTGATTGAATTTTCCGGAATAGTGTAGAGCCAAGACCTTGCAAGATCCCTTAGTGAGAATGGGAAAAGCCTTAGTCGAATGGCATCTTGAGTCACCCCATTGTATTTGACGGATCACAAATCTCCAAGAATACCGAGAGGTAAAGATTTGGATCTTCCGACGTCAATCCCGAGAATTGGTGTTGTTGTACCATGGAGAGAAGAGTCGGTTTCAACTCAAAGTTGTTGGCTTCCACATTTGGCCTTGTGATTCCGGAATGAATACCATAGTTGTTCGGCGCAATGTAGTCCTCAACGGTTCTTCGATCTTCTTCCATGTTTAAAGATGAATGATATTATTTTTGTGCTCCTTGACTCTTTTGTAGCTTTCTCCTTACACGTAACAATTTCTCTACCTCGGGGTCTCCTTCTTCAAGATGCACCCTAAGACTTCGAGTAACGGGCATGCAACAAAGAAATCACTACAAGAAGAGAGTGACTAGAAGTGTTTTTTTACAATAAATTGACAAAAAGAAAAGATCTAGTCTTAGTAGTCAATGCTAAATCAATGTCAACCGTACTCCCCGGCAACGGTACCAAAAACTTGATAGGTCCGCAAGTGTATGGTACTATCGAGTAGTATAAAAGATATCAAATCCAAAGGAGCACTCATTGATCACCAATTTTACACAAACTAATAATCTAGATCAAACAAAAGATGTGGAGTTTTTGGTTTTGATTTTATAGAATTGACAAGAAATGCTAAGTCTAGAGCTAACTAAAATGATAAACTATAGATTTGGGTTACTTGAATGATGAAAAACTAGGATTGAGGTTCACCACAAATGAGATCATGTCATGACAAGCAAAAAAATCTCTAAGGTTGCAAGTAGTGGTCTACAATGGTCAAATGTCCTAATATATCTCTTATCCTCTTTCAAGGTATAAGAAACTAATCTAATCCTACTTAATTCCTACTTTTGTGGTAATTAATGCAATATTAGATTCATTATGCTTAATGACAATTCACACAACCACTAGGAAAATAGGTCTACTTTCGTGATCCTAAAAGTCCTAGCACAAATCATGAGGTTCCAAAGTCAAATATCACATTTCAATGCATATCGAACATTTAATACATGTAAAAATACCAGCTAGGCATTTTCACAAACACTTGGTGTGCAAGATTTGAGTAGTAGACCAAAACTCATCCAACCAAAGATAAAACTTCACCAAATTATCACATAATCATCATTAGGCTACTCCCAATCCTAACATAATAAATTACTCACTCATGATTTGCAAGAACATGGCATAAAGCATCAATCCAACCATCATAAGCATGGGTACAATGATAAACAAAACAAGAAATAAAGAGAATGAACAAGATATACTTAGCATTCAACCAAATAGAGAGAATGGGTTACTTAACATTCAACCAAATCCTTGCATTTTCATTGAATCATGAGTGAAAAGATGGAACTTTGCTCCATTTCCAAGTCTTGAACCACAAAGGAGCTCAACAACCCAAAATAGATCTAAAATCTGCTAACAAACATAAACCCAAATACTAGTTTTTGTGGAATCTATGAGAATCTAGAGTTAAATCTAAGAGAGAAATGCAATCTACGCTAACCCTAGAAATGGAGGCTCAAATGGAAGAGAGAGAGAGAGAGAGAGAGAGAGAGAGAGAGAGAGAGAGAGAGAGAGAGAGAGAGAGAGAGAGAGAGTCTCTTGCTTTTGGGTATTTTTAGGTGCCCAAAAGGTGTATGTTTTCCAAAATAAAAAGCAATGAAATCCTGAGAGTTGCATGGGCATGTCATTCGACATGGGATGGCCATGCCAAAATTAGAAAACAAAATTTTGGTCTAGGCTTTTGGCGTGGCCATGCTGAGCGGCACTGGCACCCCATGTCATGTCCTGTGAAGGCATTATTGACATTTTTGGATGGAAATGAGTGATACTTGCTTGTATGGCTTGTGAAACATCGTTTTCTCCATTGAACCTTCAATTTGGCGTCCCTTTGGCTCTTCTTAGCTCCAACCATAGTCGTTTTGAATCCATTTGTCCTTGAAAGAGCTCCAAAATTGCACCTACAAAACCAAAAGCAACAAGATAGTAGATATCTGCACAAACAAGCATAAATATCCTAAAATGATCATGTAAGTGTATGATTTATGCACAAAAGTGGCGGTTAATATGGTCAAAAGGTGTTATAAACACATGTTATCACTTTTCCACAGACTTCGGTGCACAAGATGGTACAACTTGATGCACAAAAGTTGTTTTTTGCTCAGCGAATTTTGTTATGCGAATTATACGGATAAAATTCGTCCATGCAATTTTTTTGCCCTTTTTAAATTGTTCGCACATTCTCACTTTAACCTTCGCTCGCACCTGATACAAACACCTATTATGTATATACTAAATTAAAATATATTAATGTCACGTGACGTCCCCACATTCAATTTGTCACATGTTATTTTCTCATTTTCTCATTTTATTGAATAAATTTAATCATATATTGAATATTTTTATCCTAAACTTATTACTAATATTTCCTTATTTAAATACAAATCAATTAGAAAGATTACAAATCAATTATGAAAATTACAAAATATTACAAATAAAAAAATGGACTGAAAAACATGTGTCTTTTTCAACAAAATATAATTGGCGAAACTCCATTTAAGTTTTCTTCCTATGGAGACTCCATGGATTCTAGATCTTTATTTGCTGAAGTTGAGAATCATGATTAGCTTTTATAAGGTACACAATATATGATGATGTAAAGAAGCCAAATTTACCGAACTATAGACTACACATTCCCTTGGATGATTAAAAAGATTCGTTTTTTGTATTGATCAAAATGGTCAATCAAATCTGATTCTCATCATATCAAACACAACAACAAAATGAATGAAATACACATTCAACATAGAGCTAGTAACACATTGTTTTGCTAAATTTTAAAATTTATGATTGAAGAACTATTTTTCTCAAAATTATAAAGTATTGTTCAGACCATTCCCAAGTTATAATCTATAGACTGACTCTTCTCCCTACCATGCTCTCAAGGTTGAACTCTCATCTTCTATTTATAAATCTACTATATATATACACTAAACTAGAACTCACCTACGTCACATGACACCCCCTTATTGAAATTGTCACATGTCATTTTATTTTATTTTTTGCTTTTTTAAATAAACTTACTAATCATTTTTATCCTAAATTTAAAACTACTTTTTCCTGATTTATATACAAATCAATCACAAAAGAATACAAATCCAAAACTTCCACAACACTGATTAAGTTAGAATTGGATTGATCTACACATCACGTGTGAGCGTCCATATGCACTTCCCATGGTTTGGACTTTTTAATTGAAAAAAAATAGACATTAGACGGAACACAACAGTTCGGTTGAAAATTAACAACAAAGATTAATGGTCAATTGAAAATTAAAAAGCAGTCACAGAAAATACTAGCCATTGAGAATAGAAGATCATATACTGGAAAATCTTAACAAAAAATAATAATCTTCAATTGAAAATTAAATAGCAGTTATAGAAAATCAAGGTAGATAATTGCTACATATTTGTGGATATATGATTGTAAACTAAATAAAAGTTATAGAAAATCGCAGATCATGAGTTTTGTTTATAATTATTTCTAGAAAAATAATTAAAGGATATTCAATGTGAGATTGAAAATACAATATCTAAAACTAATTTAGGATATTAGATTTATGATTGCTTTTTTCATTCAATTTGTAATTCTCTATTTTAGCTTATGGTTCTTAATTAACCCGAATAATTTTTGACATTACTAACTTATTTTTTATCATACCTAATCGATATGATATGTCAAAAGATTTGGTTATAACATTTTTTTGTAAAAACATAAGAGTAAATAAAACGTATCAAACAAACTAAAACTCATATAAAAATTCACGTTTTTTTAAATTAATATTTTTTTTGTCAACACTATTTAAATCAAAATTCATTTTTGATTTTTTCTAGATTTAAAATTCATTTTAATCATAAAAATCTCATCTAAATGATATATTATATATACTAGGATAATTTAAAATGTTGCTTTAATTAATACTATTCAAATATCTCAAAACATATAAGTAGATATTTATTGTTTGTGGAACAACATTGTTTCAAAATTAATTTAAATAGTTTAAGGGACTGTGCATTATTATATATTTTAACTAATTTGTCACAACTTAATATTCCTAAATTTAAAAGGTTACTCATTTATATGATTGGTTTGAAGCCTTGGTGTCTAGTCTATTATATAATACTAAAGTAAAACTTGGCTAAGATCACATGTTGTTTTGACACTACGCTACGTCATTTATTGTCACATATATACTCTATATCGTGTCACATCACTAAATTATATTTTTTCTTTATTATTATTATAAAAAATATTTTAGATACGATTCCGATTTCTTTTTTAACATATAGATTATTCACATTTGATCCCGATTTTCATACTAGATAGAGTATATTAAGCATTTTTCTTTTGTTCTCTTTTAACTTTCAGATTTAATTAGTCACATTTTATTCAAATTCCGTTTTAATTCATTTATTTCAAAGTACAAAACTTGATTCAACATATTACGTAGGTATGAAATCATATTGGTCTTTAATTGATTATTAGTAGAATTTTTTTTATATTATCATACTTATCTTAATTGTATTTATATTATCACTAATTAATTATATTTTTCATAATTAAAAAAATATCAATATAAAATTTTACCCAAGTCTTGTACACAGCACGAAAAACTAAGCTAGTATTATTATATATTAACAAGAAGAATATATATTTGTCTTTTGTTTTTTTTTTTGTCTAATTGAGGGTCAACCCTCAAACAGATATATTAATCAAACAGTTCGACGGAAGAGTCCACAGGGTACAATAAATCAGTTTCAGCTAATGAAGAAATACTAGGCGGAAGATCAAACATCAAAGAAAAACTAAAACTAGCAGGAACGGAAAAAGAAAGTTGCGCCAAACCATCGGCCACCTTGTTGCACCGACGAGGAGTGTGTTGTACCACAAAATCGCTGCCCTCAGCATCAAGAAAATCCCAACAACATTTCAGCATGTAGAAGTCAGGATGAGTAATGAGGCGTCTAGTGTGAAGAAGGTGGCACACCACCGAAGAATCCGTCTCAAGAGTGAGGTGATGAAATCCCAAGTCATGGGCTGTTTTCAGGCCATGGAAACAAGCCAGTAGCTCGGCCCTTAATGCCGTCCCATACCCATCCTTGAACATGAAAGCTCGAAGAGACATACCATGTTCATCGCGGAAGATTCCGCCCCCTCCGATGTCGCCCGGATTACCTTTCGACGCCCCGTCAACATTCAGCTTGATCCTCCCCGGCGAAGGACAATTCCAGCCCGCAGAATGGTCCCCAGCCAGCGGCTGTGCAGCAGCCACCCTCCGATTAGATGAGAGACGTGTGTCCACGTAAGCATTGTGCTGCTGGATGACAGTAGTGGAGAGTGACAAGGCCGTATCCTGACCCTCAAACAACAAAGTATTACGACATTTCCAAGCAAACCACACCATGAAAGCGAAGATCGAAGCCCATTCGACATCACCCCTGATATTAGCTAGTACCCAGTCACTGCACGAATTAATGGAGAAGAAGTCGGAAGGCAGTTTGTCGCCTCCCAAAGCCTGCCATACACGTCGGATAGGCTCGCAGTCTCGGACAGCATGTAAGGTCGTCTCTTCCGCACTACAATGAGGGCAATTAGCATTGTTTGACATATGTCGCCTACATCTCCTTTCATTACAGAGAATGCAGTCATGAACCACAAGGTAAAGGAAATACCTCACTCTCTCTTGCGTCTGGACTTTCCAAAGTTTACGCCATAGTCCCGGATTGGCCAGCGAGTGATCATCATTCCTAAGAAGCTTCAACGCAGATTTGGAAGAGAACAAACCCGAGCTCGTCTCTCCCCAAAATAGCTTGTCACGAGCAGTGTGGTCGTCAGAAATTCGTATGCCCGCCAGCCTATGACACATAGCTGCCGGGAGTAGCGGGCCAAGTATATCCCACTTCCAGCCAGACGGAGTCCAAAGATCGACCACCGTAGCGCCCGCCACAACTTCTGGGATCGAGGCAATCACTTGATCCCCAAGAGGATGGGCATCCAGCCAAGCATGGTCCCAAAAAAGGGTCGCATTGCCATTCCCAATAGAGGTGCGCAAACCCTTCTTCAGCGTCTGAGCACCATGGACGAGACCCTGCCAAACCCGAGAGGAATTACGCGACCGAGTGAACATGTCGGATTCAAGTCTCCCATTACAGTACTTGTTGCGAATAACCCGAGACCATAAGGAGGAGGGCTCCTGCAAAGTGCGCCAGCCAAGTTTTGCGAGCGTTGCAGAGTTCAGATCTCTCATCGGGCGAAGACCCAAATCGCCATCCCCCTTAGGCTTAGCAATTTTATCCCAAGCAAGAAGGTGAACACGACGGCGTTCGGAAGTCGACCCCCATACGAAGCCACGGACAATCTGATCAACAGAATCACACACTGAGCGGGGCAAGTAAGCCGTCTGCATGGAATAAAGCGGGATGCTGGTTAAGACGGAACTGGCCAAAGTAACTCGACCAGCCAGGGAGAGCGTCCTTGCCTTCCAACCACTCAGCCTGCTTGAAATTTTGCCAAGGATAAACTGGTACCTAGCACGGGGCATGCGACCAATAGCAGTGGGGACCCCGAGGTAGTTCCCGAAATCAGTAGAAATTGGCATAGAGAGTAAGCTGTTGATTACCTCCTGCATAGGGCCACCCACGGATTTGGAGAATAGGATGCTACTCTTATGGTAATTAACACGCTCCCCTGAGGCCTCGCAAAACTGCTGCAGGCAATCTCTGATTACCATGGCCTGTCTTGCATCGGCCCGAGCAAACAGGACCAGATCGTCAGCGAAGAACAAGTGTGACAACTGCACATTACCAACTATAACCGGCTCCCAGAGACCGGTCTCCACCAAAGCCTGAATGATTTGTGATAGACGTTCCATACAAAGCACAAAGAGATAAGGCGAGAGTGGATCGCCCTGCCGGATACCCCGTGAAGGCATGAAACGTCCCGCCCGAGCACCATTCCACAGCAAATTCATGGACCCCTGAGTCTGGCAGAGCATGATCACCTCAATAAGCGACTCCGGCAATCCAGCCTGATGAAGTATACTCCTCAGAAATCCCCACTTGACTCTATCGTATTCCTTAGCCAAATCCACTTTCAGAATCATCCATTTATGTGAAGAGCTCACATTCATAGAGTGCAACGCCTCCTGAACGACCACGACGTTATCAATAATCTGACGGCCCGGGATAAATGCAGCCTGGCTAGGGGACACAAGTAAAGGCGGTACCGGTTTCAAGCGATTAACAATGGCCTTGGTTGCCATTTTAAACACCACATTGAGCAAGGAGATGGGCCGTAAGTGAGCCGGGGAAGTGGGGTTATCTACCTTGTGCAGGAGTACCATGAGCGCATCACCCATACCCTCCTCCATCAACCCGTTATTCAGTAAATTCAGCACCGAATCAGCCACCTTAGGACCAACGATCTTCCAATTTCTTTGATAAAAGACCGCATGGAATCCGTCCGGACCTGGAGATTTATAAGGGTTCATCAATTTCACTGCATCCCACACATCAGCAGCAGAAAACGGAGCAGATAAGGCCGCCAACTGAACCAGACTGAGCTCCGGAAAATTCAAATGGCCCAGTGGAGAATCGAATGACCTGACCAGGGTCAAGTCCACAGTATATAACGTAGCGAAAAAATCACGGACAAGCTGTTCAAGAGTCAGAGGATCAGAAACCCACTCGTCATTATCGTCCTGAAGCGCCAAAATCTTGTTCATTCTCCTTCGGATGATGGTTGACAAATGATAATATCTAGTGTTACGATCGCCATCAATAAGGAACGAAGCTCTCGATTTCTGAAACCAAAGCAGTTGTTCCTGGTGCAACACCTCTAATTTTTCCCGGATAGTACGCTTAAGTTGAATCGTCACACGAGAAGGCCGTGCAGAAAATTGACCTTGCACCTGCTCGAGTTGCCGCCAAAGACTACGCTTCTTGGCAAATATGTTCCCAGATACCATTCTATTCCAATCCCCCAGCCTGTCAGCCAACTGAGAGAGGGAGTCCTGAAGCCGCAGATCAGCCCGCCACGTATTAGACAGGAAAGACTCAAAGTCATGATGAGTCAGCCATGCCGCCTGAAGCCGAAAAGGCCGTCTTTGCTGCGGGGTAGGAGAGGCAGAGTCAAGCTTGATAAGAATGGGGGTGTGATCAGAATACGGAGCCGAGAGGTGATGGACGCCAGCGTCCGGAAAACGCAACCGCCAATCATGTGAGCAGATGGCCCTATCCAGACGGGCGGCTTTAAAGTATTCAGGAGAATTCCCTGTCTTCCAAGTGTAAGTCGGTCCTGTAAAGCCCAGGTCAATCAAGTTCAACTCATCAAACCATTCCCGGAACACTTGTGTTGAACGGTTCGAACCGGTAGAGGACGCATTCCGCTCCCCACTCGACAGAGTAGCATTAAAATCCCCCGCAAGTAACCACGGCTTGCTGTTCAGATTAGCGAAATTAGCAAGCGCAAGCCAAAGCTCATACCTTGTGGCCGGATTGGGAGACGCATAAATAGCCGATAGGACCCAAGGCTCCTCAGCCCGGTGAGTTACTTCCACGGTGATATGCTGAGAATGGACTAGAAGCGGCGCCACAGTCACCTCAGCCCTCTTCCAAAATAACCAAATTCCTCCCACAAAACCCTGAGGGTCGACTCGCAAACTACCATCGTAGCCGATTCTGTTGCACACATGATTGGCTTGAGTCCCGCTGATTCGAGTCTCCACAAGCACAAGCACCGAAGGTTGATGTAACCTAATTAATTCCTGCAACGACTCCATAAAATTGGTGGATCCCGTGCCCCGAACATTCCAAACTAACATACTTAATGGACACATTAAATAAACTTGATCATAAAAAGAACCAGAGACCTGATGAGCGTAGCACTCCATCACCCCGTCAAGACTTAACAGAGCATCACTGAGTCTGTCCGGCATTGAGACCCGGCACAACAGAGGGTTGGTCTCCGTCAGAATTGGAAGGAAGTCGAGTAGCATGATGTTTGCTAGAGCTGGGAGGTAAGGCATGAACGGCCTCGGACAACTGTTTGACACCAGGATGCTGGTGTTCAGGCGGACGGGAAAGCGTTGTGCTGTTGGAATTTCCGCCATCAAAACGACTAAGGACAGGGGGTTGTTCCACAATCGGCAAAGACGGTAGGGCAGGGTTCGGTTTGTTAGTTTGGTGCGTAGTAGGGCTTGGTTTCTTAAGTTGCTTGGTTTGGGGTTGTAGTTCTTGGTTAACCATATCTTTAATAAGATACGATCGATTAATCTCAGCTTCCTTAGATAGGAAGACCGTTGCAGTTGACCTTTGTGACGGCTTGCGGGTCAGGGAAAGGCTAGAATTTTTTTTCTCCTTTCTTTCCTTTTGTTTGTTATTTCTTTTATCAGCACTAGGACCCACAGTAACAGAATCGGCAATTGGGACACTTTATTTTGGTAAGTACGATCCCGTATCCGTGTTGTGCGCGGCTTCCTGATTTTTCAGGGTTATGATGATATTCTTAGTAATCATCGCCGGCTGATTTCCCGGCGTCTCTCCTCCCGGCGGCGTCTCATCCTGCCCATTTTGAGATTTGACATCTGCTTGTTCCGGCGACTCCTCCCCGTTTTCCGGCTGCCTAGTTGCCTCCCGAATCAGATCGTTCAGATCATGATCTTCTTCAGAGGCTATGGCGTTGAACCGCGACCCAGCCAAAATTGAAATGTCATCATTTAGAATCTTTTTTTCCATGGCAATAGTCACCTGCTTTGGTGGTTGATTCTTATTGCGACGGGAAATTTTCTTGGGCTTGTTAAACTCGCCCCATTGTTCAGATTCCGATGAAAGGGCAGGCGCCTCCACCGACGTTGCCGGCTCTGTTGTCACATCTTCCTTCCGCAACGGGCACTTTTCAATTATGTGGCCTATCTTACCACAATTGTAGCATAGCTGCTTAATTCCTCCGTACTGTATAATCCAAGTTCGACCCCTGAACCGAAAACGCGAAAGAAGTGGCTTGGCTAGATCCAATTCAACGGCGATCCTCACAAATTGGCCTCGATCCGCAACAATCATCGTGTTATCAATTCGAAGTACCTGTCCAACCAAAGATCCAACCCTGCGTAAAAAGCCCTCGTGGAAATACTCCATACTTAGGCCGGGGATTCGGATCCAGGCCGTCAAAACCTTTGCAGTGTCATTAAAAGGATCGAAATTAGTTGTCCAGCGGTGAATCATCAAGTAATTATCCCCTAGCATCCATGGTCCTTGAGTGAGAACATGGTGGTAATCATCGCGATTGGTGAACTTTGCGATATAGTGGTCGTTACCGATATCCACTAAAGTCAGGAGACCCTTGAGAGACCACTTCTATTCAAGACGCCTCTTGAGTTGAATGTAACCCGGCCCTTTGTCAAGCATGTGGACGATCAGGGAGTGTGCCCAGTAGCTACAAAGTTCCCGCTTTTCTGCCGCCGAGAGCGTGACCGTAGGGCAAGTCGGGTCAATTTCCTCAGGCGGTTCATCGTCATCTGTTTCATAAAGATCTGGTCTTGCATCCAAGGCCGCCTGGGACTGCGTTAGCCCCGTCGGAGAGCCGCTCTGTGTCACCGCATCCTTAAAAGAATGTGGTGCCTTTGGACTGCCAGCAGCCGCGGCGTCAAGCGGGGGAAAATCCTAGGGATGGTCTTGCTGGTAGAAGGGGTTCATAGACACGAGAGAGTTGTCAACGTCCATGGAGCGAAGGGTGTCCGGGAGCTTGCCTGGCAAGGGGGGCATTGCCACCGCCAGGCGGCACAGCGGCCGGAGAAGCTAGGGCTGGCAAAGCGGGAGAAAACGATTTTCAAAAGAGAAGCTAGTGAGTGATTCTCTAGAATATATATTTGTTAAGGTAAACTAAAATAATCAAAATTAGATTATGTCATGTACATACATACACCTCTTTGTGTATTATCAGTCTGTTAGTTACTTTGCTAATATTAATAGGTATGATTTTATTTTTGGTCTGTTAGTTTCTTTACTAATCTTATTATGATCATGAATGTATCATCAGTATATATACCTTCTATTTTAAAAAGAAGTATATATAACCTCAAATCGTAATGGTTCATCTAAGCTAACAAAGGTCAAATCAGTCAATGATCGAGTTGTGGTTGCTGTTCATTCAAATATCATGTACACACACCTCTTCGGTACATTTAAACAACTATAATTGCCAAGAATGAAGTAATTGTTTGGGGGTCCATATAAGATCAAATGGAAATAATTGACAAGAAAGAAGCATCGTTCGAACACAACTGAAACTGATTATAAGAACCTCGTAGACAACTAGTACACGTTGTGACTTTGCGAGTATGTAGCCCATTAATTGCCTTTGCAACCAAAAGAAAAGTTGATGCCTTTGGAGAGTATATAGGGTGTGAAACTGTGTGGGGTCAAGGTAAAGGATCGACAAAGAGGCCGCCACTTGATATGTGCGCCAATTTGAGATACCAAGAGGCAAGAGGTGGAGAACTCACATATATGCAAGAAGAACCCAACTGGTATTCTGTAGATCTCATTTAGCCTGTAACTAATAAGAACAGGTCTAGGAAAGGAACCCACAATGAACACAAATTGTAAGTTTGTGCTATGTGGAAATGGAAGGAACACTTTTCCTACATCTACAATTTTTCAATCATACAAGTTGATTTTCTATTGTAAGTCTGTCTTGGTAGGATTAAAAGAATGAAATATTTACAAGTACCTCACTTTTCGTGATGGGCGTCAGTAGGATCAATCTTGATCACAAGAGGCATCTGAAGATCTGAAGGATCAGCGACGACAGGCAGCTTCAGAGACTCTGAAGTACCAAAAACATCTTCAACATTGATATTTTCGGATAGTGCCTTCTCAAGGGAAGCCTTTGCCACCTTTGTTATCAATACTAATAGAACAGCTGCATCAAAGCACAAAAAAAGAACGGCTTATTCAGTCTGGGCAGATTGAAGACTGATATATGAATTGTGATACATACAGCCAAACTATATATAACAACCAGGACAAGTTGAGCATGAGAAAAGGTATTCAGAATATGCAACCATTTTTTACCCCCCAAAAAAGAGAGAATATGCAAGTTGAGAAACTTACTGGCAAAAACTCAACAAGAGAAAAAAGAAACCAAATTGGAAGGAAAATTAATTTTCAATTGAATATATGAAAGGAAGTCATAATTATACATCCGAATAATTTCTCAGGATCATCATCAGTTGAACACATGACCACACTTAACTAGTTCGAATCTATTAAATTACCATCGAAGTTGGCCATACCTAATCTAAAATGGTTTGATGGGGGCAGTGGATTAAAGGACTTCCACTTCCATTATTTGATGTCCTCTAATATCTCCCTTCTTCGTCTTTTAACTATTCAGCCAAAAATCATCTCCCAACTACACTTTTCTTGCATATCAACTTTTAAATGTACTATCTTTCTCAGTTCATTTTAACCCAGAATAAGTCAACGAATAGGCGGGCCCTTGACCGCTTTTTACACACGAGAAATACTATGCATGGCAAGTAGAGCCACCTCAATGTTAAACTCATCCAGAACATGTTGATGACAGGTTCAATGAGACAGTTACAGTAATTGTAGTCTGTTGAGACTCTGGGTGGTCGCATTTATCCAAATTTGTGGCGTTTTTTTTTTTTTTGCCCGAATTGTTGTATTCTTTTCTGTATGAGTGTATGTTTGATGCTTTATCAATTTACCATGATTCTCACTATTATCATATTAAGCAAGTGGCACAAAAAACATTGTTCAAACACAATTGCTAGGAGTAGGCTAGTAGCTATATAAATACAGATAATGATTTGGTTGGATCTGGCATAACTTAGTTAAGGAATAAACATAAATAGTAAATAATCTACGAAGACTTACCAGACATGACAAGACCAAAGGCAACAAAGATCTGCATCAAACAGAGAAGGCGAAGTCAGAGAGAACTTATTCGGATATATCTCAAGTCTGTTCATAAATAGTGCTAGATGCCGATGAAGTGGTACGGAGACCAATTTGTGGAGTCTGAACTATCTCGGATACACCCAAAGTTAAATGAAAGGTGGTAAATCAAGCACACTAATACAACACAATTAAACCTCATTTTTATTCAAACCATGGGAAACATCACAAAATTCCACTTACCATACGAGATGTTGAAACCTCATTCCAGCCATGGGTAACATCAGAAAGGTCTTTCAATGTTGTTCCAACGTATACAAAGGCACAAGTGATTGGCTGTAATGTGAACCAATATATAGATCAAGATAAGCCTCTATATTTAAAACGGACAAGAGACATGAAGGATAAAAAAAAAAGATACACACCATCATTCCCAGCCATGTTGCTACGATATATGACCCAATATTTACTGGAGTTACAGAAAGAAGGTAATTCAACATGTTGAAGGGAAGCAAGGGAACCAACCGAAGTAGTAAAACCATCTGGCAGATGAAGCAAAAGAGGACAATGTTAACAGAATAACAGGACAGCAGTTAAAGGCCAAACTAGTTTATAAATTTTCAGACCTAACTGAAAAACATAGCCATACTATATAGGGCAAGCCACATCTTCATATTTTGATATGCTCATGAATTATGGATTGGATAGAGCCTGGGATAATAATGGATGTTGCATTATCCCAGGATATCCAAACGCACCCTTAGTTGAGAGCTACAAAAATATTCCTCTCTCAGGTTATATCTGCTATATATTATATTAATTGTATTAATAAAGAGCTTAGCTCAGGACTGCAACTCTTTGGAGGAAGCCACACAACAATACTTCAAAGTTATACAACATGAGAACTCCCCGTACTATATTCATACAAAAGCCAAATGAATGTAGTTTCTGTTGCAAATAAGGATTAGGATTAGGATTAGCTGGGAGGTTCTATGTGGTGGGTGTAATCAAGGAGAAGCATTGGAGCTAAGGGTCTAAACTATAATCCATAAGTCAAATGAAGATATAAAATACAACTACTTTATATTTAGTATATTTCATTCTATTCTGCTAACTTAATATTTATATGTAGAAGTAAATTTCGGATAAGATATTGCTAACTTAATTATTTAAGTGAACATTTAATATCTTAAGCTTAATTGTTTGATTTTTTTTTCAATCTTCAAATTAGAATCTATATGTTACATGATTTCAACCCTTCAATATTGTTTTGTGATTTGCTATCACGGTGTACAATTTTGCAAATTTTAGATTTTTTACAAGTTTAGCTTTCTTTAAGATTTGATGAAATTAAAAAAATTGGATTTACCACAAGGTATCCCCGAGTATAATTCTACAAACTAAACGTATAAATTGACCTTTACATGAGTCTACAAAATCAACCTACAACTTGGTTTAGATTACATCAAGAAATTTACTTATCTTTTTATATCTTAATGTTCATATGTTAATTATTATTTCTCGGGAGTATATTTTCGTATGTTATCAAATGATGTTTTGATTGTGTATACTTGTAGTGAATATATATAATGAACGATGAGTTTATTGCATTGCAACATATGAAATAAACAATCAAGTTTGTAGAAATACAATTATGCAAGGAAAATTACACACAAGAAATTTATTACTTTTATAAGTGAAGAAAAAGGCGCAGCCTAGGCGCGCCTGGCCCAGGGCAGCGCCCGCCTAGGCTGAGGCGAGCCCTGAGTGGCTGGGCGCCCCTCAGGCACAGAGGCGCGCCTTGGAGCCAGACGCACGCCTTTCCCTTTCCTGTTGAATTTCACTTCCTTAATTACTCTCAAAAACACCAAACCTTTTTTTCTTTCTTTTCCTAAGTTCAATCAATGATCTTCTATCTTCTCTCTCCTCTCTTTTTTGATCTCTTTCTCCATAAATACATACTACACATTTAACAACACAAGTTACACAATCATTTTTCTCTTCCTCCTCTGTTCGTGAATTCTGGTGTTCCTCTTCAGCCACTCTTCCACAGTTTAACTTCCAGGTCCTTGTACAATTCCTCTGAACTTGTTTTCTGATTATAAAGACTAATTTTCTGGTTGTTAGTTCTTAGTTTTATTGTTTTTGTGATTGTGTTGATAACTCCATGAGAAATCATCTCTTCTAAACTAAACTTCTTACTAGTTTAAACTTGATTTTATAACTCCATGTGAAATCTTCTCTTCTAAACTAAACTTCTTACTAGTTTTAACTTGATTTTATAACACAATACTAATTTTCCTACTTGCATACTAGTTTAAACTTGATTTTATAACATTATGATGTTTTAAATTTTTTTATATCTCATTATAAACATGTTTTATAAGCTTTTATGACACCCAGATGCTAAAAAGCACAGTATTCCTATGTTTTGTGGCTAGGCGCGTGCCCAGGAGCGCCTAGGCACTAGGGACCTCCAGCGCCTAGGTGTGCCTAATGCCTTTTTAATCACTGAGTTTTATAAATTAATTATAAACATTCAGTATTTCTGATCCTGTGCTTGGCATGGGCACTATGCTAGTTATAAGTAAAAAAAGTCTTTGTAAAGACTTTTGCGAAACAAACCCATAGTTATATTTACATTGGGTTGTGACTTGTGAGAAAAGTGGGGATAATGTCACCATTAGGTGACTGAGAGAGTCTTATAGTATAAATGAGAATAGGATCTATCATTTAAAGCTTTGATTGGATCTTTTGTAATGCGCGTTTCTGCCTTAGGCCAAAGAGAATCCCTCTGCTTGTGCTCAGGTAGTTTTTCCTCCGCTGGTGGCTGATAGCCTGATAGACATATCAGTGACCTAAGGCTTTCTAGCTTCTAGGATTCATTGTTCAATCTCAAGTGTGCTGTGTACTAATTGTATGTGTTGCATGAATTTGTTCTTTTTGCTACATCACAATCATACCTTGAAACCAGATTTTTTGATAGCAATATCAACTGCTTGGAATTTTGGATAATTCTTCAGCTTTGATTTAACATAAGATCTTCCAATCTGGTAAGAAGTAAACCAAGAAAACATGAATTAATTTTTCTTTAAGCAATACAAATATGTAAAAATTCCTCACATATTGCTCTTCTTATCATTCAGAAATTAGTAGATTTAAGTATAATTCTTAAACAGATCAACATGAAATCTGAGAACGATTATCCTAGATGAGTAGGGCCTACAACATAATAGAAAAAATCTATAAGCAAATACAGCAATGGAGTGAAACTTACTGTTCTGCCAATAATAAAGGCTGCAGTAGCACCAAGAGTGGCTCCAATTGAATCAGCAATGAAACCCACAGGCAACCCAAAAAGATAACCACCTCCTAACTAGAAAAAGGGATTTAAAGTAAAAGGTCAGAAACATAAGATTACGCAAAGTCAATGACATAAGAATATAGCCTTGACAGGGAAACAAAAAAACATGACCATGAGGGGCATATCTTGACCAAATATTAAGATGGAGGAAATAGAATATAAAAGGTGTGGTCATGTAGGCAGATACTTCAAGTTTCACTTTTCAGAGGTACAATGAGCAATGGAAGCAACTTGAGTACCTTAAACCTTTTTTTAAGAGTCAGTTTGGATTGCCCTTGATAATGTATTATCTTGCATTACTAACAGATGTGTGCCTAATGGCTAATGCCTTACTAACAGATGTGTGCCTAATGGCTAATGCCTTACTAACAGATGAGCAGCAAATACGAAGAACAATACATCGCTAGCCCATAAGTTTTGGATAGGCATCAGTTAGGAGTCAGTACAGACATGTACACATACATAGATACGGAAATATAGAAGAAAAAATTGCCATGTCCTTCCGCATGCATCATTATGTTCACAAGTGGACTTGTGCAGATTTTTTTTATGAAAAAGTTGCAAACAATAAAAACAAGGGAAATTCCTGTTGGTACCCCTCAGTTTAGGGTTATTCATGTTGGTGTCCCACGATTAAGTTTTTTGCAGTTGGTACCCCTAAGGTTTTGGTTTGTTCGCTTTGTAACCGAGATTTTCCATATCCGTATCATTTCGGGTCGAATTGATCAAATCGAAGCTCATCATTATGTTTAGTGACCTCAACTTAGTAGGATTCGACTCCTAAAACAATCAAATCCATACTCGAACCATTCCGATTTGAACTCCTAAGTTCTCACCCAAATAACATTAATACCATAAGCAACAAAGCAGTAGTGCTGAATATGGATATGGACAAATCCATCCCCCTTTGTTCTGTTGCCATTATAAGGAATCCTGCAGTGGCAGTAAACTTCCACCTCATTCAATCTTGGACCAAACCATCCAATCGTATGCTCACACATAATAAGTTATATTGTTATGAACCTAAGACATGCCCAACACCACAATAGTGAGGCAAGAAAACTATTTGGTCCTATATGGTAAAAGAATTTTAAAAAATCTAATCAATATTGTTATCTATATAGTATACTAAAACCCTAATTATCTCTCAAAGTACAATTATAATTTTATCCTTTCCTAATTTGGATATTTATATATTATATTTTTTATCTACTTATTTTTATACCTAAAATAACTTCCCTTAATTATATTGATAGTATCATCATATAGATTATTTATATCTTTTTCCTTATTAGTTTCTTCTTATTTGTGAATAAAACTATTTATAATATACTTTTACCTTATTAGTTACATTACTTCTTTTAGTTTTAAAACTTAAAATTTATATAATTTGTAACATACAATTGAACGTAATTGGTAATATAAGATTCATGATGCAAAAGTGGTAATATATATTAAAAATATTTGAAATAAATATGTGATGTAATTTAACCATTTTTTCCCTTTTAATTAATTATACATAATTAACATCTCATTACTTAAATCTAAACTTATATGTTTCCTTATTCAATTATTTGTATAAAATTCCTAATTTATTCATTTTTATATACAAATCCGCGTATATACTTTCAATTCTAATCATACAAATACCTTATCACCATATGTGGCAATAGATTAACCTTATAATTTACTATATTAATTTTCGTAAATATTTAATAATATTTCAATTTCAAGTTTTATTAAACAAGCCCGTGCAGGGCTAGGCGGAGCCTAGGCGCCAAGGCGGGCCTAAGGCACAGGCAAGCGCCTCTTCCAAATCTGTTGAAGTTCAACAAATGTTTTGCTTTTTGAATTTTTAATTTGACTTTTTAAAAGATTTTATCTTTAAATAACAGATTTTATATCTTCTCTCCCTTAATTATCCTAGGAAATAGTAGATTTTATATCTTCTTCTTCCTTAATTATCCTAGGAAATAGTAGGCTTTAATTATTTTCTTGTCCTAAGTAGGCTAAGTAAACCAATAATGATCAGATCTTCTATATTCTCTCCTCTTCCATAAATACCTAGTACGTACAACATAAAGTAATAAAACTCGTTCTCTCTAGTCTCTTCCTCCTTCTCTATTCTCCTTTTCCTCTGTCTTCTATACATGAGTTGTGTGGCTAGGCGTGCGCCTAGGCGCCTGGGGCTCCCAGCGCCTGGGTGCGCCTAATGCCTTTTTCATCACTGACATATGCTAGTAATTATAAATAGTTAAAAGGACCAAAGAAGCATTTCAAGGAAAATATTGAAAAATAAGTAATCAACAAAACTATTGGTCACTTCTTGATCTTTCAAACAAGAGCTCACTTCATATTTTGTAAGAGTAAGATTGGAAAATAAGATAGAAACTAAAAAATCAAATGAAAACCTAAACGAGGAGAAGAAAGGTGCATAAAAATGCCCGCTTCCATTCTCTGTTCCAAGGACCAAGATTTGTCTTTTGAACAAACTAAAATTCCTTCACTATTGTCAGATGAAATTCAAAGTTTTCCAGCTAGCCAGTATACATAACCTCATCTTGTAGCAATTATTTATATAAATACTGAAAGTCCATGGTCCAAAAGCAGGAAGTTTCATCTTTGTAAGAAGAACAAAAGAGGAAAAACAGAGAGAAAGCAATACAATTACACAGAAAAACATAGCAGGGAAAAAGAGCTAGGTCATGAAAATGGAGCATAATTCATACCGTAAGTACAGAAGCAGGAACTGCTAGAACCGTGAGTGGAATATAAGCAACAGCCCTGTAATAGTGGCGGAAGTAAACCACAGATTAATATATTATTCCAGACAGTCTATGAAGTATCATAACAATTTGAAAGGAAACTGATTAGAAGCTGTAAGGGAATATATAATCTATCTTGACATCAAGCACGGAGAAAGACAAACTAAACAGATGATGTGAAATATAAGAAACAGCCCTGTAATAGTGGCAGAAGTAGACCACATATTAAAATATTATGCAAATAGTCTATGAAGTATCATAATAATTTGAAACGAAACTAATTAGATGATGTAAGGGAATATATAATCTATCTTGACATCAAGCACGGTGAAAGACAATATAAACAAATGATGTAAAAGTAAAGCTTGTCATACGATAATACAATATTGAGAGACACTGATCTTTGCATATCTTGCAAAATAACAAACCTAACATCCCAACATTTTAATCCCTAGTTCGGTTATAGATGTCAAAAATCCTTGAAGTACCTAAAGTACTCACACACAACTGCACTCATTAGATGATCCACTACTTACACTCGACTGGCAATTCAGCAAATTCTCAAACATTAACTTATATTCTAAAAACGGTTCATTTCTCATCTGGATTAGAATTTAGGTGGTGAGAGCATATTGAATTGGACAACTAAAATATTGGAAGAAAAACCCTGAAAAATAGAAGCCCTCTCCAAGCATTGATATCAACATAAAGATGCACAACCTCAAAATTTGACAGAATTAGCGACATACAAAAGATAATCGTTACTTACAGTGCAAGTGGACCCCATGGTCCAAGATCCTCCTTAACCCATATCAAGAAATCTTTCAAATGCTGCAAATCACAGTTCTTCAGCATGGATGTAGAATGATCAAGTTCCCACAAAGATGGAGGAACAAAGGTAAAGCAGCAATGCAAAAACTAAGTAATTATTAAGATAACAAAGCTAATGGGGCAACAATATAGTCATCTCCTTCTAGAGACTAGAGAGAACACAATATTTGATTGCATTCCAAGCAAACAAAAGATGTTATATTTGATTGCATTCCAAGGAAACAAAAGATGAACTTGCGCTACAAAAGCCAAACTTAGAAAATCAATTGCAAATCTTGAAGTGATAAAATCATGAGGAAAACTATGAAAAAGAAAACTCCATATGTATTGACAGCTTCCTCATGCCAACAATCCAGTAAAGATCAAGACCGCCAATTCCGAAACACATGTAGATTCGACAGCAGTATTTCCTATTCCCGGTGCACCTATAACACCCTAAATTCCCTTTTCATTTTCTTCTGTTCTACCTCCACGATTTCGATATTAAAAATGTCTGAAAACGCCCAATTCCACTAGCGCTGCAGCATTTTTTTTCCAATCTCTTTTTCTAGTTGGTGTAAATGGAAGTTTCAGATCTACAACTAGAGAAAAGCTTAACAAAAGACCTAAATTAATGTTTAATATTCCCAAATCCAGCAATAAATACTAATGAGCCGCCGACAAAACCGCAACATTGAAAAGTATTATTCAATTCAGATCGAAACATAAACTAATTCCAAGATCTCAATCCACCAAACCTCTCAGCTACAGCATTTGATCGTTCGCAAAATCCAGTCCACATTAATTGGAAACAATAACAACAAAGACGATGAAGAAGAATTAAGACCTGCTCGACGGGGAAAGAGTGGAAGGCGAGGGCGAGAATCGCGAAGAAGAGGAGGAAGAGGAGGAGGCGGAGGACAGAGGAGATGGACATGGAAGAGAAGAGCCAGCGGCGGAGGAGCCAGGGCTTAGGGAGGCGATCCTCGCCGTCGAGGGAGAAGTCAGGCTTTAATGAAGATCTTGCCCTGAGGCTGAGGCCGCCGCCGCCTACGCTTGCCAGGATTTGGGACGAAGAAAGCTCCTCTCTGATTAGCGTTTCTCGAATCTTCCGCGCTCACTGGTGCCGAATTGGCAATGCGTTTATGCAACTGCAGGCCAGAAAGCGAAGACAGAGTTGCAGGTGTAATGGAGAAGACGATTGAAAGAACTATGATGAGGATTCAGATGGTTGAAGATTATACTCTCGCTTTTGTGATTTGTTTTTGTTTTTGTTTTTTTACCGCGTTTTAAGCCCTCAATGACATTATACAGTATTGCTTATTTCCTACACATTTCCTTCGGAAAAATATTATTAAATAGTAATTAAAATGAATAAGATATTAAAAATTAAGAATGGATTACAAATTAATAAGAAATGAAACAAAGAAAAAAATATGATTTTTTTGAAAAATGATATTAAAATATTAATTAAGAATAAAGAATGATTAAGAAAATAAATAATTTAATATTTGTGATTATGAATAACATGATTTTGAAAAATGCGATTAAGTATTAGTTAAGAATAAAGAATGAATTAAAAAAATAAGTAATTTAATATTTGTGATTATGAATAACTAGATTTGACCTGAGCCAAGAGAAGGCACAACCGCCATGTAGCGGAGTGGTGTCTTACTACATCAGTTCGTCGTAGGATGGATGTTGATCACTTGACCAACAAGGCTTTGATTGTTGATTTTCATCAGAAGACATCTCACGTTCCCATTAGCAGCGATCATGTGTTCATTGACGTGGATCATACGGGTACGACGAAGGATTTAGGGTTGAACGACCTTGTAGCGACACAGACATCTGCCGCTCTCGAGGACTCATTCGTCGCTCCCGAGGCCTCATATGTCGCTCCCGACTCCCCTTGTGTTGATCTCGAGGACGAGGCCTACATAGAGGATGAGTTTGATGAGCATGCATAGACTGTCCCGAGGGTTGCCCCAAGGGCCCTATCGAGATCCCTGGCCCAGAGACTCCAACTCCCACTCCAATTTCCGCTCCAGCTCCAACCCTCCCCCGCCTCATGATCTCGGGGTTCGGGCGCCCCCGAGCCCTAGCCCGAGGTTGGGCATCCAGGAGGCCTTATGGACATGCTGGTCTTGAGGAGCTATCAGACCCACATTGCCCCGTATATTTTGAGTGAGATTACAAAGGAGTTAGTGCGGAAGATAGTGTGAGACTACACTCGTCCCCTCAATTTTCTGAGCATGCACGAGTACATGTTCCCAAGGCCGGATAAATGGTGGGGGTATTGCCCAACGCAACGGCTTGACGGACCTTGGGACGTTGGGGTACTGTGATATCGACCACATCCTCATTATTGGTTTGTGGAGTGTTGATATCTTGAGACCAACAACTTTCATTTTACATGGGGAGAGATCATTGTTACCCTCCACGATATTGAGATGATTTTAGGACCGTCGGTTGACGGACTGGATATGACCCATCAGCTCGGTGACGCCGCTCTCTGGGGCTACTTGGGGTGACAGGTCATGCACCTCCTTTGGAACTTTTGTACATGACATCTCTATTCACTAGTGGAAAAAACACTTTTTGAGGCTCCCTTTTAGAGGCGTACATAGTTCAAAACGCCTCAACAACGACTTAGGCAATCACTTTTTTTGGTTTTTGAGGCGGATAATTAATTTATACGCCTCAAAAACATCTTTTGAGGCGGGCAAATTAATATACGCCTCAACAAGTATCCGAAAAAACATTTCCCGCTAAAGTATTAGAGGCGGGCCAGGGTAAGGCCCGCCTCTAATGCTAACTAATTGAGGCGGGCCAAGTAGCCCGCCTCAATTAAAGCTTGTTGAGGCGGGCCTCTTAAAACCCGTCTCAACAAGTATGTCCAATAGAGGCGGTCATGTAAGGCCCGCCTCTATTAGACCAAATTAATATACGCCTGGAGTATCTCTTTCTTCTCACCGCCTTCCTCTACCTCCCATCTTCTAGGGTATGTAGCTCTTACCGCCTCTCTTTTTCTTTTGTCTCTTCCATCCGCTCTCACCGCCATGGAGCCAGTGGTTGACCTTCGACGACTTCTCCGCTCTCCACAATCCTTTTCTTCTGCCCGAGGTTTTCAAGGTACGTATTCGATGTATGCTCCGAATCTCTTTTTTGTCGCCGCCTTTGTCGAATACGAGAAACGAGGGTTTTGCTTTCAACCCTTTCTCTCTTTTGAAACAATTTCATCCCGTAGGTGACCTTTATGAACCAATTATAAGGCATTTTAAGATTCTTCCTTGCTTTGACCAGTTGCAGAAAATGTTCTCTTTGATTTATTTTGAGTAGACGAGTGGAAACAACGAGGAGGCAGAAAGGAGTGACGCAAGAGAAAGGTGTGGGAGAGAGATCATTCTTACGTACATAATGTGTCGAAGAAATGGAAGAATTGCATTTCGATCCTTCTGCATATAACTCTTTCCATGCCTTCCATGTCAGTTGCCTCTGTTTAGGGTTATATTGATTTTCTTCAGCCTTTTTTAAATCAATTTCACATTTTGATCTTCTAATTTGGATTATCTCTATTTGGATTGCGAGATTTTTCAGTAGAGTGTGGAAAGAACATATATTTCCAGGTAGGAAGTATTGGGGTTTATTGTTTTGGTCTATATCATTTATGCCTACTTGAGTATGAAGTTACTGTAGTTTATAGAAGCAAGTTGCAAGGTTAGGGACTTTTTAAACAAGTAAAATATATGTTTCAAGCAAAGTGATTTGAAATAGAGGAACTTGCATATAGGAAGGTTTAATCTAGAGTTTTGATTTGAACACAAGTAAGTGTTGTTGCCTATGCATAACTACTAATGTGTTACTGTTTTTGTTCCTTGATCCACTATTTGCATTCCGGGTCAAAATATTATATGCTGACTTTTGTGAGATAGATATTGGTCATATGAAAGAACAGTTGGAAAATTTTCTATAGTTGCACATGTAGTTTTCAATGTATTGTATGTGTTCGATGAAATGCATGAAAGAGTATAGTATACAAAGAAATGATTGACGTTCCTTTGTGCTTGAATAATGATTTCAGGTTACTGGACTATAAGGCCCTCCACCATTGAGGTATGCGATCGATGACTTTCTGTTTGGCATGTGGATTCATTTGTGTCCAGCTGCTTTTGATAGTCTAAGTTATCAACACAAGTAAACTCTTGGTTGTTTATTTTGTAGGGTTCTTCGTTAGCCAAAAAGAAGTTCTTTGTTAGGACATTTGATCCATATCAGTTTTTCCTCTACCTGTTAGGTTACTTATCAAGATGAGCCTCTGCTTTTGCTTTTCTAAGCTTTCCCAAGACTTTTGTGCTCGCTTGTCTCTGTTAACCCTCCTTAGTTTCCTTTTCCTTCAAATTATCTTACTTTGTTATTTCCTCTTCTTTCAGATTTATCCTGTGCAATTTTCTGAATTTGTATTCATCGTGGTTTGGTTTACGGTTTTTTTTTTGCATTATTATCCTAGAGTCTTATTTTTTAGTTGTCAATAATTTCTCAGATTGACAAAGAAATAAAAAAGTTCTCAGAGCACACACTACTCTTCACTGATTGTTTTTTGGTGTTTTACCAGTTATCTTGTTTTAATGAAACAAGTAGATGAACTCTTTCAATTTGGTTGATCTCTTCTTTCTAAAGGATACATCTTACTTTTGCATATTTCAGGATGATGATACATTGAAGAAGGAAAGAAGATCCTTTCCTGCACAATTTTTTTCTCCCATCCTGCTGAAGGTTGCTATATTTATATTTTCTTATTGCTTTATGTATTGCACATGTGTCGCCTTGTATTTGACTTGCCATTTTCTACTGTGTTTGGATCATATTTTATCTGCAGGCATTATCCATTACTTTTTTTGGTGAATGGGGTGACAAGAGCCAGGTAATCTGCTTAAAACTTCTTTATTTGTGCATGCACTATTTGCAAAATTATGTTGTTCAATTCAGTTCATGCATTGATCTTGAAGCACTTTTATTCAACCATATTAGTTTCCCTTTTCTTCTGATTTCTCAAACTTAGATTAAATTTTGGTTTCAGTTGGCTACCATTGGTCTAGCGGCAGATGAAAACCCATTTGGTGTTGTTCTTGGTGGAATTCTGTAAGCATATTTACTTGAGAGCCTTCTTATGTTATGTGCTTAATTATCTTGTACCTCTCATTTGAGTTTTTTAATTGTATGATTAGTCAATTGGTAGAAATGTTAAAGGTAGTGCTTATAAGTTATACATCTTTGAAAAGTCTATAATGATGTTTTAAAAGAAAGAAATGGCTGTAGTTATACTGATTTATGAAATTGTAATTCTGATCGCATGCCTGTTTATTTGGAAAAGATCTTAATTTGATCCTATTTTCTGAATTTTGTTTTATTTAAGAGGGCAAGCTCTCTGTACAACTGCTGCTGTCTTGGGCGGGAAGAGCTTGGCATCCCAAATATCTGAGAAGATGGTAATCTTTTAGATTCTGTGACTTATGTCTATTACAGACTTACAGTTATTGTGTTTGTGTAATTTTTTCTTGTAATAATTGCTGTTAATCCTTAATGTCGTTGTTTCTTCTGCAGGTTGCACTTTCCGGTGGGGTTCTCTTCATTATTTTTGGCATCCAGTCCATGCTTTCAACTGTAGGCTGATGCTACTGGTACTGCTCCAGCAGGTATGAAGATATGCACACGGTACACTACATTTACGTCACGATTTCAGCACATTGTATCAAAATTGTAGACAAACAAATCCTATGAGTGTTGCTATATTGTTCTGTGTATGTGGAATTGCTAAGCAATGCTGTTTCCAGGAGCTATTTGGTTTGATATGGGAGAGAGAGCAGTCTAAAGAAAAGGGGCTCGATCCGGTGTGCAATGGACACTCCATACGGTGATTCGATTCATGATTCTTCCGGTAATTTTAGCCCCTCCACTGAATTGATTGAGGAATATCATTTGCTGTTTATTGTCTTTGATGGATTGAATAGTAGCTACTTTAAAATTTGAATGCACAAGGTTCTTTCAAGGACCCTGTCTTTTCGTTCCAACTTGTTTCTTGAAGCCATATACTTGTAATATCCTAAGCAAGTAAACAACTATGTTTTTTCGTCTACTTTTGCTTTAGCTAGTAGCTAGGACCATCAAACTTAGGAGAAACTTATGTCATTGGATATAGATGTTGCCTATGATGGCTGTAGATCAAAGGCATGTTTGCTTCAATATCTTGAATTAGTTGAAAGAGCTTAGATTGGACCAACAATTGGATATAGATGTTGCCTACCAATTGGATATAGATGTTGTCTATGATGGCTATGGAGACCCGCCTCTAAAATCCACTTATTGAGGCGGGCCTCTATAGGCCCGCCTCAACAAGTGCCTCACTATGGCGCCAAAGTGAGGCACTTGTTGAGGCAGGCATATAGAGGCTCGTCTCAACAAGTGGACTTTTAGAGGCGGGCCTACATAGGCCCGCCTCTAAAAGTGCCTCACTTTGGCGCCATAGTGAGGCACTTGTTGAGGCGGGCCTATAGAGGCCCGCCTCAACAAGTGGCTTTTAGAGGCGTATATTGCCCGCCTCAAAAAGGGTCCCCACTTGTTACAGCCCCCTCATTTGAAGCGAACGGTGTTCGCCTCAATAAATGTCCAAATGCCCGCCTCTATTAGGGTTTTTTCCACTAGTGATTGTCTCTCTAACCTTATCAGTTTGAGTCTCCAAGGCATGATGGATCCTCACAGCCAATGCGTTGAAACCATATCAAGAAGATTCCAAAATATCTTTCAAGTTTTTGTGTATATTCTCACCTACAGTACAAAAACAAACCGTTATAAAGTAACTTGTCTAATAAAATTAATCATACTAATTAGGGATACGTTTACCTATTTATGGTTCAGATAAAGAAATGAATATGAATATCGGTCCAAGCTCTTACTATATGCTCCTTGTAAGGATTGAACCACGTCCTCTCCACGTATGAAACAAGGCCGTTGTGCCGTGATTTCCTCAGCTCTTGGAGTCTCATTTCGTAGGTTTCCTCTGTGCTTGAGATAAGCATCCCTCAACATTTCTCCGTAAAAGCATTGACACTGTGTTTGATCTTGATGAATTGTGACGACGAGAGCATATAATTAGATGTTGTGTTTAATATGCATCCAACATAAAATGTGTTTCACCCAATCTTAGAAAACTTTACGGATTGCATTGATGAGAACGGTTTCTTGATCAGTCACTATGGTCATTGGCTATTCTCCAACAATATTATATAGTTTTTGCTGCCTTTTCATCACAAACAAGTAATGAGGTAGGTCCTTCCTCTTAGTAAATGAAAAGCCAATGTTGAACGTCTTGTCGGTGGAGGAAAAACCAACAATCTCAACCAAAGTCATGACATGCCTGTAAAATAAATCACAACTTAAGATGATAAGATAACCAACTAAAATGATTACATACTAAAATTCATTAAACACACACCTATTCATTTTGTATGTTTTGTTGATAACAACAACATAAGGGATTAGTTTCAGCAGGTGCAATGACTTTTGGTGGGCAAAGAATAGGATATCCACTTCATTGATAGTCGTCTCCCTCCTAGTATACACTTTGTACCCCTCTTGTTTCAAGTGATTCAGCGTCCATTGGGTTACCGTTAATTCCCTACGATCCTTGAATTGAATCATCTATGAAAGTTGCAGATTTGTTTGATGGATGTCACATTTCCTAGGAATAGATTTCGTATCTTAGATACAATATCCCTTGGCGCCATAAACATAACGGTCCACCTCCTAACCAGGCGCTCTTGCTCTTGGGTCATTCAACCCAAATATGCATGCCCAAGATAATTAGTTGCAAGGACATAGTATGGTGTTCGTTAATGGTAGTAAGCTTCCATCTCTATGTCTCTATTTCCGTAGCTATACTCAAACGAACCTCAACCGGCTAAAATGGGCATTTGCGCTTCTTTGTGTTGGTTCTGTTCCCCTCGATTTTTCTAGGTCTATGATGTGGATAAAACTCACACGCAAGTGTACGAGATCAGTTGTAGTAGTTGAATGTCGATCCCACAGAGACCAATGTAAAATTAAATGAAACACTATCAATGAACTAGGCCGTAAACATAAGGAATTGAGAAGAACTATAACTAAGCTAGCAAATAATAATAATAATAAAGAAAACATATAGAAATCTATGGGATAAATGTGTCTAAGGTTAAGGATCACCGCAACAATGTCTCTGTAAATAAAATCACACTTCACCTGAATCTAGTCCAAATTATTTGAAAGTAACTATCTAAGGTAATTACTAATTCCTCTAGGATGATGGTAAATGTGTTTAGATCTAATTAACATCCACTCTCGCAACTTGCTAATCAAAATCTAGACCCTTTGGACACTTAGAATGTAAGGTCAAACTGAACTAACATCAACTCTTGTGACTTGCTAAATCCAATCTAATCTCGGGGTTTCTATGATAGTTATTAATCCATAAGAGAAATTAAGACGCTCCCGCAATAATAAAATCTCAGGTTCAATTCATAGGAATCCAATAGAAGTTATTACCTCTCGGTCTCAAACCCTATCTGACTACCTATTAACGTTATCACCTCTCGGTCTCAAACCCTAATAGGATCCAATTCACATAAACTACTATGGGCATAAAACATCTAGGAATAAACCAAATAATATTTCAATTTAGACAATGAAATAATTCTAATTACATACGCATCGTCGGGATCGCCCGATCGCCCCAACCTTGAAGATATATTCAATAGATTTAAACTAGCCATCAAAATATATGAGTTAACAATAAAACGGGAGTTAAAAAAAGTTAGTCTCAATGATAAAATAATCCAAGTTAATAAAGACTAAAACAATAATACCAAGTCTTCCAAAAGTGCAAAAGACTAAACTAAAAGCTACGTGATCTCCCCTAAAGTTGGACCATGGACTTTCAGTCTTTATATAGATAATTGCTACCAAAAACAAGAAAAACCAAAACTAACTTAAAGCTACGTAGAAGTCCAAATCTAAAAAGCCAAAAAAAAAAAAACCTAAACTAAAAGCTAAAGTTGTTGCCTCCTCTCTTCAAATTGGCTAGCCCAATATTCCACTAAATTTTGTAGCCTCTACATTATGGGGAGAATGTTCGCATTCCTTTTTTTTGCAGCGTTGATTTTTTTTTAAAGATTTAATCTTGGACGCAACCTGGTTGTGCCCAAGTGAATGAACCGGATTGTTAAAAAATTCGATTCATGGCCGATTTATTAAAAAAAAAAAAAACTGGTTCACCTTGGGTGCAACTACGTTGCACCCATTAAAAAAAATAAAAAAAATAAAAGCTACAATCTTTAAAAAATTATTTTTCAAAATAAAAAAAAAATCAACCAGACCTTGGGCGCAACCATGTTGCGCCCAAGAAATTGTTTTTTTTTTTTTTAAAAAATATCCATTTTTTGGGCGCAACCAAAAACGGATGCGCCGCAAAAAAAAACGGGTGCGAACATTAATCCCCTACATTATCATGCCCACGTGCCATGAGGTACACAAACTAATGTGGACCGCTCAACCCAATAGCGCCAAAACTCGTTTAAGATAAACTAAATTTCAGTAGCTTTTAATCAATGGTGCTGACTTCTTTTCATCCGATATATATATTCTTGAATAACGCCAAAATTTTACCCAAAATACCTGAAATATATAAAAGTATGAGTGTAGACTCCGAATACAAAATAATGCAAAACTAACTATAAAAGACATAAAATATGCATGAAAATGATCTAATTTAATATACAACTAGACCCCTCAAATATGTATAAATTAGGTGTTATCAAATTCTCCCAAGCTTAAACCTTGCTTGTCCTCAAGTAAGAACATAGTTCAAAATTCCACAAGAAATACAAAGGTTATCTCTACCTAATCAATACTCAAGCAAGTCCATGAAAACTTAAATATTTAACAATGTAATCATCAAAGACATGCAAATAATCATGAAAGAGACTAAATAGAACATCCATCCTAGACCTCACTTAGGAAAATAATATGAATCACTCTCACTCATGTGTTTAGGGTATAGTGTTTCGCTCAAGTCTCAACTTTGAAAACCTATCTACCATAAGCTTGCATCAGCGTTCTAAATCTCAACCACTAAGGACCTTGTACATGAAATAAATCAAGAGGACTTTTATTGGGTTGTAACGGGTCAAGGTAAAACGAAGGGTATGGATCTAATATGGCCATGTGGTGCTAAATCCGAGAAAGAGGAACTAACAAAGACAACACCAGCTTAAAGAATTTCTCATACCAATCCTTTCAACTAGACACCCTTTATTCTTTGTTTTTTTCTTCTTCAAAAGCCAAAACACTTCCAACAATAACACACCATACAAATAACTTCCCCAAGCTTGGCTTGCAATCAGAAAAACAAACAAACAAATCATCCTAATCTCGAATGGATAAAATGTTAATCATTAGGCTCGGGATGCTTTTGTGGAGCTTCCAAAAAATAGGCTAATTAGGCTCAGACTGGCATCAAGCAGAGGAGTAACATGTAGGGTGGTTAAGGAATATATAGGCTAATAAGAAATAATGCCTCAATCATTTTTATATCATGCACAAGAGTCATAAACATGGTCTCAAAATAAGTTCTAAATGCAAGTTCTAGAGATAAAGCAATCAAAGCGAGAATCACACACATGAAAAGAAATAAAAGGACTCGATTATGTACAGTCCTAAGGCTAAAAAACTCACAGGTTATTTGTCTAGAATCAGTCCTAACTAGTCTCAATCATTGACTAAATACATACTTCAACTCAAACGTCATTAAATATGAAAATTCTCATCAACATGCTTAAAATCAATTAAAATATTAACTATGAATATATTTCAAGAGGAATTTTGCAAGACAAACAAAGCAAAGCAAAGTATGGGAGTCATATCAAACACCTAAAATGCAATGCATGATGCATGAAATGTTATGAAAACGAAAAAATTAACACTAAAAATAACACAAAAAACACTAAAATGCAAACAGAACTACACATGGAATTATCTCTCCCCCAAGCTTAAATTCTACATTGTCCCTAATGTAGAAATAAAATAAAGAGAAAAAGAAACTCACCAAATTATAAGGCATTTAGGCATCTTCGGATGGAATCAGGGGTTGGGAAAAATGAGTACAAGTGCACCAAAAATTCCAGTACGCAACAACATTCCTCTTTAAATGGCACTGTATACGGCAAAGACAAAGCAAACCCCAAGTGCAAGACTACACATACTAGAAGCTAGTAGGCATAAAAATGTACAAACGTGCTCAGACATATATTAAAACATGTTCAACACAAAGCAAATAATTAGTCCAAGCAAGAATTTGTCAACAATAATGTCCAATGCCAACAATAGACGATGCTAGTCAACACTAATTCAGCATACAACCAAACCATGACTATAAATAAGCAAATTCACCAATTCACAGATAAAGAAAGCACCAATTCGATTCACCAATGCGAGGAACATCAGCGGTGGGTGGGTTCGATGGTGGCGTGGAGCGAGGGTACGAGCAGGCAATGGGTTCGAGCCGATGGAGGTTCGCTGGTGGAGAGGAGAGATCGGGGGGTGAGAGAGAGATGAGGGAGAGGGGGATCGTGAGAGAGAGATGAGGGAAATGGGGGATCGGGGGGGGGGGGGGGGGGGGGCTAGCAACTAGGGTAAAGAGAGGGGAAGAAAGAAAGAAAAAAATTCGCCGCTTTTTTTTCAAGTGCACGGTCCGTGCACGTGTACTGGGAGAAATCCAGTTGAGGTGCACAGTCCGTGCATCATGGTCGAAGCGGCCAGTTGAGGTGTACGGTTCGTGCACCTCTGTGCACGGTCCGTGCTCTGCTCCAAACAACATTTTTTTTTTGTTTTAGAAAGAGAAAGACAAACTTACATTGGGTTACCTCCCAAGTAGTGCTCGTTTATGGTCGTTAGCTTGACCTTCTATCAACACCTTCAGTGGATCGAATCAAGGTGGATAGAGGTCATCTTCTCAAACGGACTTCCTGCTATATATTTCTTCAAGCGATGTCCATTTACTTTGAACTGACCCGTCTCTTCACTCCATATATCAATAGCACCATGTGGATATACTCTTCTCACTTGGAAAGGACCACTCCATCTGGATCTCAGCTTGCATGGAAAAAGTCTCAATGTAGAGTTAAATAGCAGGACAAGATCACCCTCATTAAACTCTTTAGGAACAATGTTCTTGTCATGTCATCTATTTGTACCCTATTTGTAAATTCGAGCATTCTCATAAGCATCCAATCTCAGCCCTTCGAACTCTTGCAATTGCAATCTCATCTTCTCACTTGCTTCTTTCATATCATAATTGAACAACTTAATTGCCCAATATGCTATATGCTCCAACTCCATAGGGAGATGACAAGACTTCCCATAGACAAGCCTGAATGGTGTAGTGCCAATAGGGGTATTAAAAGCAATCTTGTAACCCAAAGAGCATCATCAAGCTTCATAGACCAATCCTTTCGGGATTGGGACACTGTCGTTGTATTATAGTGGTAAGTATTCCCGCCTATCATGCGGGTGACCCAGGTTCGTTCCCCGACAACGGCGCCAAAAACTTGATGTGGCTAAAACCTACCCGCAAGTGTACAAGATAAGTTGTAGTAGTCAAGTCAAGTGTCGATCCCACAAAGACGAATGTAATATTAATTGAAACACTATCAATGAACTAGGCCGTAAAAATAGGAATTGGGAAGAACTATAACTAAGCTAGCAAATAATAATAAAGAAAACATATAGAAATCTATGGGATAAATGTGTCTAATGTTAAGGATCACCGCAACAATGCCTCTGTAAATAAAATCACACTTCACCTGAATCTAGTCCTAATTATTTGAAGGTAACTATCTAAGGTAATTACTAATTCCTCTAGGATGATGGTAAATGTGTCTAGATCTAATTAACATCCACTCTCGCGACTTGCTAATCAAAATCTAGACCATTTGGGCACTTAAGAATCTAAGGTCAAACTGAAGTAACATCCACTCTCGCGACTTGCTAAATTCAACCTAATCTTAGGGTTTCTATGATAGTTATTAATCCACAAGAGAAATTAAGACGCTCCCGCAATAATAAAATATCAGGTTCAATTCCTAGGAATCCAATAGAAGTTATTACCTCTCGGTCTCAAACCCTATCTGACTATCTATTAACGTTATCACATCTCAGTCTCAAACCCTAATAGGATCCAATTCGAATAAGCTACTATAGGCATAATTTTTTTCTTTCTTAGCTTGGCCGGACTTGGCAAAGTTAGACGGTGGCGCAGGGCGCTTAAAACCACCTCCCTAGTTCTGGTTCTGCATCGACTTTTGTCGGTTGCGCCTTTTGGTCGACTCCTCTAGAGTTACCTCCAGCTTATAGGCACAATCCACATACTTCTCCAAGGTAGAGCATGTGTGGTGCACCATTAACGGCTTGATATCCGGGCTCATCCACTCGTGGAAGTACCAGATCTTTTGGGCCTCGCTGGTGATCTCGGCAGGGGCGTACTGTAAAAGATGATTGAACTTAGACGCCAACTCGGTCACTTTCAGACCATCCGTCTTTGGGTACAAGAACTCTTTATGCTTCTCCTCTCTCATAGCACGAGAGAAAAAGCGATCAACCATCTTGGTCTTGAACATCGACCAAGTCAACACTGGGCTCTCAGCCAAACCTGTGTTCTCCCACCCCTCGCTAGCCTCCTCCTTCAGCTGAAGAGAAGCGATATGGACCTTCTCGGCCTCAGTACACTCCACGTTCCGAAACAGCCTCTCCATATGGGAGAACCAATGAGTCATTGCTACCGGCTCCCCTTTCCCGTTATAGCAATCGGGCCTCATGGAAGTGATGGTCTTAAGAGCGCGACCATAGCTGTCTCTAGCCCTGACAGCATTCTCTTGAACCACAGGGTTTCTGGGCTCCACAACATCAAGAACCGCTAGGTGAGTAGGCACTTCTTGCGCTTGTGGCGCACTGGGCCTCAATACGTCTGCAATTGTCTGTATCACAATCCCGCGAATCGCCTCAACAGCTGCGGCATCAAACAGCGCCGGCGCTTGGGTCTGATCTTGACCTTCACGCCTATGCTGGACGCGAGACTCTGACTCGTGCTCATCCTGAACACCTCTTCCTGCTGGCCTGGGATCTTGGCTAGTCCCAACACCGGCTCGAATCGAGTTCCTCGTGCTTCTTGGGTTCACCATCTGTTTACCGATCCAATTCCAAGCATTCAATACATTAATATTATGCAATATACTTATGTAATATACCAACGTAAAGAAATTACTCAGAATAGATCAACTTGGCATTTTATAGATGAACCTTCGAACTGTTACACAAGCTACACATAATTCTATCATCCGAGCACTAGGACAACATTGCTCGAAGATAAAAGTGTTTCCCCGAATACTTGCCGCAATACTGAAATATTACACATAGTACAAACTTGGAATACTAAGAAATGAAACTACTGCGATAGGCAACGCCAATTCTCATCAAGGCATTCCAAAATGTCTCTCATAAGACTGGCTACTCGTGCAAGGTCTCTTCGGACTCGGCTCACCATCGAGCTCTGGCGATGGGTTTTGCACCCGGCTTGACCCTGAAGCACATGGTCCTACCTCAGTCATGGTAAGGTATGGGTCGTCCATGACTGGCCCTCCTATCCCAGCCCTCCTCTGAGTACTGGCGATCAGCTCATCCCTCCGACGCTGTTGTTCTGCAGAGATTACCTCGCTCTGGCGGAGGATCTCCTGCAGCTCGGATTCTGACCTCCTTCTTCTTGGAGTAGGGATAGGCTGAGATTCCCTGTCACTTCTCCTAATACCGTAATCGGTATACAGTGCCTCCCAATCAGCTTCTGACATGGGTGCGTACTCTGGCACTGGTGGCAACTCTTGCATAGGTGGTAACTCTGTACTGGGGTGAATAAATTGCATCCCCATTTCCTGACTATCCACCAGCAAGTTCCTCAAGTCATCGGACTCCTGGTTTTGTCCGCTGAGGTCCATCTCGGTATCCTCCTCGGGATCATCCTCGATGGGGTCCTCTTCCTCTCCGGGGTCATCCTCTATGGGGTCCTCTTCTTCATCTTCCTCCTCGCTCCCTTCAATAATCACATCCATCAGGTAATCGTCATTGTAGTACCCCCTCGCGTACCTAGACGATTCATCATCTTGCATTGCTTCCTCCCTTGGTGGTTCCACTGGCGCTGTCACAGGAACTACATCATTCCTTGACACCAGAACTACCGACTCAGGAAGCACATGCTTGATCTCCTCAGATGGGCTGCTCGGGCCTCCAATCTCGAAGCACCTCTGGGGTATAGGGAAGTGATGTGACCCAGTCCCCTATGTCGGCTACAGAGGAGGAAGACGCCATGCGACTCCCACCTACAGGCCCGATCACCCGGTCTAGAGCGAAGCGTGTCCAAGCCGCGACACAATCTTTGGTGACCAGACTTGTAGCCAGTCACGGCCAGATCACTACAGCGCCCGAGCTTCTGTGTCTCGTCAGTATAGCCGTGACTGACTCCTCCACAGCGACATCGAGCCAGATTGATACGTTACTTGTATAGTACATTTTCAGACATTATTTCTATTTTCAGTAGCTGCTATTTCTGGGTGGTTTCCGTTTATGTTAAATGGGCCGCTAGAATTAGTAACTAGAGAGTCCGGCCCATTAGGTCACCTCTCTAGTATAAATACTCTCTTTTGTCTTATTTTCTAATTACGTCGAAATAGAGCTTGTTTTCCAGTCGAGTAATCTCCTGCAAATCCGGGCCCTGACGTCACACAAATTAACGCGTTTCTAGTTGAATTATCCTGGCGCGTTAATTCGGTTCCAACTATCCAGTTACTATCCGTATTTCCCGAGACAAGAACTAACCCTAGTTCTTGCCTCCCCACCAACACAAACCCTAATTCCCTCCATAGTTTCTCACGGCCTCCACCAATCACCATCTTCCGAAGCCACCAATCACCATATTCCGCAGCCACCGATCACCATCTTTCACCACCATTGTCACCGCCGGTCACTCTCCTCCACCGCCGATCATCATCTCCACCGTCCCCACCATTCCTGCCGCCGCTCATCATCACGCATCCACTGTCCACTGCAGATCCGAACAGCCCCAGTCCATCCGAACAGCCCACAGTCCAACCGAACTCCCACTTCATCCCTTCCGACGAGTTGAACGCCCTACTACGCATTCAATCGATCCCGTGACAGCGAATCGTGGTCTTTCCCCGGACAAGGTCACATCAACTGGCATCAGAGCCTTCGAATCGCGTAAGTCGTTCCAACTCTTCATTCAAATCACTCATTTGCTTCCGCAAATCCATTCCTGCATATCAAAAAAAAAAAAAACGTCGAACTGTTCTGCCAGATTTCGTAATTTTTTTTCTTCGTTTCTACAAATTTCTTCCATATTCCTGTAGAGCATCTCGAGACGAGTCCGGGCATATAAAATTCGCCCAAAACGGACATCGTTTGACCCATCAAAAGGCCAAAATACGAACAAAAAAAACCAAAAAAAAATAAAAATAAAAATTCCTGCACAGCCGAACCCATCTCATACAATTTTCTGCAATTCCTTGTGTTTTTGCTTGGTTTTGGATTGTGTTTAGGGTAGATACGCTTGCTTATAGGCTAGATAGTTCGTTGTGACTTTGTTTGCCTTGTGTGCGCCAAAAAATCTACACATTCACAATCCCCTTTCTACTTCAAACTTGAATCACCGCACTAGATTTTTTTTTCTTTCAATTTGCTGCACTGCTGCGTTCGTATGTACTGAATTCTGTGTTCCAATTTGCTGATTTTCTGTGAAGAATTTCTGCTGTCCGTGGTTGCACTTGCTGAATTTTGTGCCCAAAGTTGCTGAATTTGTGCTCTTCGTATTTGGCTGCACTTTTGGGTACGTAATTGCTGAATTTCGTTCCCAAGTGCTGAATTTGTGCTGTTCGTAGGGGATGTTGAGAGAGTAACAAAAAAAAAAAAACCAAGAGCTGTTCAAAAAAAAAAAACAAAAAAAAAAGACGAGAGTGCATACAAGACCACACAAACCAAAATAAGGCAAGTGCGTCTCTTCGCAGTGCAGGAAGGGAGAACCCGGTCTTGATTCCGGCACCTTCAACCCCGCTTTCGCAGTGATTCATTTACCATCTTCTGTATCTCTCTCACTGTCTGGGTTGCATATCTTGGATTGACTGTGTTGTGCTTACTTCTGTGCTTATATCCTTGCATATCTGCTTTTGACATTTTCTTTACTGAGCAATTGCCTTGATTTTGTTGATTGTTGTGTGAGTTGCCTTAAGCCTGCTCGTAACCACCCACACGGCCAACCAGATTAGATACCCGAGTGATTGTTTGTTGAGTTTGGTTCTACTTCGTCGTTTGTTGTTTCTGTTGCTGTTGTTGTTCGCTTTGATTCTGTGGTTTGCCATTTTTTGCTGTCAGGTATCATGTCTGAAGAAGATATCACCCGCGAGATAGGCGCAGAAACTGCTGCAGAACAAATGCTCCGCGAGGTCCTTGCTAGAGAAAAAGCACGGGATGCGCAGTTCACTGACCTTCAACAGAAGTATGACATCATCGTTGCTCGCCAACAACCGGCCCCGGTCACTACGCTTGCTTCTGCTCCAGATCAACAACAGGCCGATGCCCTCGGAGCCCTAGCCCTGGAAAAGGCAAAGGGCAAAGCTGTGATGCTTCCCTTTACCTCGGATGCAGGCCAACTGAAAGAATTGACGTCGCAACGAGAGAGCATTGTAGATCCGATCCGTCGCCGACAACGAAGGTCTACGCAAGTCGTGATCCAGGAAGAGACCCCTGCAGCTATGGACCCCACTGAGGCGGGTCCCCAAGAGGAATATGAGGACGACCAGGTCCATTCCAGTGGTCGCCTTCAGCAAGGCCGATCACCGACCTTACCGCCTACAACTGGTCGCCAACAATACCAGCCATCGGGTTCCCATCTGCAGCAGCAACAACGTCAGCGTCCACGGCAAACCACTTCTGTGCCGTTTGATATTGATGCTTACCAGGACCACCAGAGTGCCCGCACTCCTCTTTATTCTGATGAAGAAGATATGTTTGATGAGTACGACATTGAGGAGGATGAGGGCCAGTTCGGATATGCCGATGGCTTTCATCCGCCTCTCCAGGATCCACCTGAGCTTCAGCACCAGCATACCAGCTATGTGCCACCTCCCTTGCTGCCTCAGAATCAGGAGGCCTATTGGCACGCTGTCCAGCCCGGACGCCGCCAGCCGGCTCACCAGCCTCTGCGCCCACCCCCCGGCCGACAGCAACACCGACAACCACCTCGCTTTCCACCACAGTATGACGCTCGTCACTTCGAGCCCGTGGCGGACCCTGCTGCTCGGTTTCAGGACCATCAGGCACAACCACCTATCGAACGCCGAGATGTGAAGGTAAAAATCAAAAACTTTTATGGCTTATATGATCCTTCGGTCTTTCTTGAGTGGTTGCAGAACACCGAGCACATCCTGCGTCATTTGACTGTCCCTGAGTACGAGAAGGTGGATCTCGTGACTCTACATTTTGAGGGAGCTGCACAGACATGGTGGCAACGAGTTACGCAACAGCATTACCGGATGGGTTGGGCACCCATTACTGAGTGGCATCAGCTCGTGTACATCATGACTCGGAAGTATGTGCCTTCCACGTACAAGGAGCAGATGCGGACCGAGATCGCTCGTGCGCGACAGGGTACGGATTCCCCTCAGGAGTTTTTCGCCCACTTGGAGGACATGTACTTCAAGGCTGGCGTTAGTGTTGCTCCAGGCACTTTGAAGACAAGTTTATCACTGGGTTGAACCAGTCTATCCAGGATCAGGTTGACGTCCTGCCCATTCGGGACCTCAACAATGTTGTACATACTGCGCAAAAGCTCTACCTTCAGCACCAGCGCCAGAGGCAGAAACCTTAGCAGGCCGCGCCATCTTCCAGGTATGGTTCTAGACCATTTCCTTCGGTTTCCGGCACTGACCCTTCTGCTATTTCTAGTGTGCTTAGACAGGATCGTCGGAACACATGTACTACATCTGTTGCCGCACCGTCGAGAGCAGCTCAGACTGTTCCTTTTCGGCACCCGCAACCGCCATCCACAGAGCCCGCTCACACTGACCGAGCCCGCGATGTGGAATGTTACCGGTGTGGAGGACGAGGACATTTCCAGATGAATTGTCCCAATGCGAAGAAGGTCCTCTTCTCCACCCAATCTGCAGGCTATGAGAGTTACGACGAGGAGGAGGAAGACGTCGTCGAAACGGAACCTGCAGCTGTGTATACAGCCGATGCTGAGGGTTGTGTGGTCAACACTTCTGACCACCATGACGACCACACTTACCACTTCGCCTTGGTCACCAGACGCGTTCTGAGCGTTAAGGAGGGTGACATGGCAATGCAGAGGGAGAATTTGTTTCATGCTCGCGCCAAACTTCAGAATGCTTCGCTAAGCGTGATCATTGATGGGGGATCTTGCTGCAACTTAATCAATGAGAAGGTTGTCCGCCACTTCAACCTTCCGACGACTCCTCACCCCACTCCCTATGGTCTGCAGTGGATTTCAGACGGTTCAGGTAACACAGTATCACAGCAGTGTCTTATTTCATTTTCCATTGGTCCTTATAGCGATACTGTGCTTTGTGATGTTACCTCCATGGACGCTACCCACCTGCTTTTGGGTCGTCCATGGTTATATGATCGTCGCGTGCTTCACGATGGGTACTTGAACACTTACATGTTCAATTACCACGGGAGGCGAGTGACTCTCTTACCAATGAGTCCACAGGAAATTCTACAGGACCAGGCAGAGCGACAGCGCCAGAAGGCGATTGAGGCAGCCAAACAGTCAGCTGCCACGGAACCAAAGTCGGCCGCGTCAGCTCACGCGCCTCCACCGTCTCCATCTGCCTCTTTTGGGCAATCTTCTGCATCTTCGAGTAAGCGTTCGACACCTGGCATTACTTTGCGTTTACCCTCTACAGGTTCGGATGGCTTACCTTCTTCATCACCGGCTCGTGCATCTACCTTGCGGGGCACCTGTGAACCCAGGGTTCTTCTGGCGAAAACCAGGGACCTCGCACCGGCACTTCAAGGCAAGTCTGCTTGTTTCCTTCTTATTCCTCGCCTTTGTGCCATTACTACGACCGAGCCCGCACTCCCGCCTGCAATTTTGTCTGTGTTGCAGGAATTTGAGGATATCATGCCTGACGAGCTTCCACCAGGTCTTCCCCCTGTGCGTGGTATTGAGCACCAGATAGATTTCATTCCAGGCGCTTCTCTGCCGAACCGCGTAGCCTACAGAGCATCTCCTGAGGAAACAAAGGAGTTGCAGCGACAGGTCCACGATCTATTGGCCAATGGTGTGGTGCGGGAAAGCTTGAGTCCCTGCGCCGTTCCTGTGATTCTGGTGCCAAAGAAGGATGGGACTTGGAGGATGTGTGTGGACTGCCGCGCCATCAACCAGATCACCATCAAGTACCGCCATCCCATTCCGCGCCTCGATGATATGCTGGACGAGCTGTATGGTGCCACCTTGTTCTCCAAGATTGATCTTCGGAGTGGCTACCACCAGATTCGTATGAAGGAGGGCGATGAATGGAAGACGGCATTTAAGACCAAGTACGGTCTCTACGAGTGGTTAGTTATGCCCTTTGGATTGACCAATGCGCCATCGACATTCATGCGCCTCATGAACCATGTGCTTTGGTCTTTCCTAGGGAAGTTTGTAGTCGTTTACTTTGATGATATACTTGTCTATTCTAGTAGTTTGTCTGCGCATATTGACCATCTTAGACAGGTGCTAGACTGCTTGAGGACGGAGAGCTTGTATGTCAACAAAGGTAAGTGCGTTTTTTGCTCTGAATCCACAAACTTTCTTGGTTTCGTTGTTTCCAGGGATGGCTTACGTGTGGATGAAGAGAAGATACGCGCCATCAAGGAGTGGCCTACTCCGACTACCCCCACTCAGGTTCGCTCGTTCTTAGGGCTGGCCGGCTTCTACAGGAGGTTCGTTCGCGACTTCAGCACCATAGCCGCCCCTCTGCACGAGTTGACCAAGAAAGCGGCTTTCATCACCTGGCTTCCGCGACATGATGCTACTTTTGTCGCCCTGAAGGAATCACTGTGTCGGGCACCCTTACTGCAGTTGCCTGACTTCACTCGTCGGTTCGAGGTGGAGTGTGACGCTTCCGACTACGGCATTGGCGGTGTTCTGCTGCAGGAAAGGCGTCCTATCGCCTATTTTTCGGAGAAGCTATCGGGGGCTCAGCTAAACTACCCGACGTATGACAAGGAGTTGTACGCGCTAATCCGGGTGCTCAAGACTTGGCAGCACTACCTCTGGCCGAGTGAGTTTGTGATTCATTTGGATCATGCTGCACTGGCCTATCTGAAGAGCCAGACGACCCTCAACCGCAGACATGCTAGGTGGGTCGAGTTCATGGAGACATTTCCGTACCTAATCATGCACAAGAAAGGTAAGGAGAATGTGGTTGCCGATGCCCTTTCTCGCAGGTACGTGCTTATCACTCATCTCCAGTCTCGTTTATTGGGTTTTGCATTGCTCAAGGATTTGTATGCTGATGATGTTTTCTTTAAAAACATCTTTGAGCAATGTAAACTCAGCAGAGAGCATGACACGTATTTCCTGGATGACGGGTATCTGTACAAGGCTGGGAAACTTTGTATTCCCACGTCTTCTGTCAGGCACTTGTTACTACAGGAAGCACATGACAGCCGTGGGCATTTTGGGGTGTCTAAGACACTGGCAGCTCTTCGGGAACACTTTTTCTGGCCAAAGATGGCCCAAAGTGTTACCAAGTATTGCCAGAGTTGTGTGACATACCAAAAGGCTAAGGCACGCTCTAGTCGACATGGTCTCTACACGCCTCTACCCATCCCTACAGCCCCTTGGGAAGATCTTTCCATGGATTTTATCACTGGGTTGCCTATGTCTCGGCATGGTAGAGATTGTATCTTTGTTGTTGTCGACCGGTTATCTAAGATGGCACACTTCATTGCGTGCAAGAACACCAATAATGCTACGGACATCGCTGGATTGTTTTTTGAGCATGTGGTGCGCTTGCACGGTATCCCTAAAACTATTGTTAGTGATCGGGATACCAAATTTGTGGGCCATTTCTGGAGAACCTTGTGGGGTAAGCTAGGCACAAAACTCCTATTTTCTACTAGCTATCACCCACAAACGGATGGTCAAACGGAGGTGACCAACCGTACCTTGGGAGCCCTCCTTCGGACGGTTCTCAAGGCCAACCCACGGAGGTGGGAGGACTTACTTGCTACAGTTGAGTTTTCCTATAACAGGTCCAGGCATTCGGCGACGAAGCTGACTCCTTTCGAGGTCATTTATGGAAGGAACCCGCTGACACCGCTGGACATGACGCCATACCCGCTGCAGGCCCAGGAGAACATTGCTGCTGGCAAATTGGCTGAGCACATTCGGGAGTTGCACAAGAGGACACGCGCACAGCTGGAGCGACGTGCACTACAGTACTCAGCCCAGAAGAACAAGGGAAGGCGACGAGTGATCTTCGCCCCGGGCGACTTGGTTTGGCTTCACTTGCGGAAGGAGCGATTCCCGTCCGTCCACAAGTCTAAGCTCGACCAACGGGGTGATGGTCCATTCAGAGTCGTCAAGGCCATTGGCGACAACGCCTACCAGCTCGCGCTCCCGGAGAAGTATGGGGTGCATCCGACGTTCAACATCGCTGACTTAACACCGTATGTTGAGCCCGAGTTCGATGAGGGTGAAGCGGGGACGCTTCACACTCAAGTGGGGGAGGGTGATGTGACCCAGTCCCCTATGTCGGCTACAGAGGAGGAAGACGCCATGCGACTCCCACCTACAGGCCCGATCACCCGGTCCAGAGCGAAGCGTGTCCAAGCCGCGACACAATCTTTGGTGACCAGACTTGTAGCCAGTCACGGCCAGATCACTACAGCGCCCGAGCTTCTGTGTCTTGTCAGTATAGCCGTGACTGACTCCTCCACAGCGACATCGAGCCAGATTGATATGTTACTTGTATAGTACATTTTCAGACATTATTTCTATTTTCAGTAGCTGCTATTTCTGGATGGTTTCCGTTTATGTTAAATGGGCCGCTAGAATTAGTAACTAGAGAGTCCGGCCCATTAGGTCACCTCTCTAGTATAAATACTCTCTTTTGTCTTATTTTCTAATTACGTCGAAATAGAGCTTGTTTTCCAGTCGAGTAATCTCCTGCAAACCCGGGCCCTGACGTCACACAAATTAACGCATTTCTAGTTGAATTATCCTGGCGCGTTAATTCGGTTCCAACTATCCAGTTACTATCCGTATTTCCCGAGACAAGAACTAACCCTAGTTCTTGCCTCCCCACCAACACAAACCCTAATTCCCTCCATAGTTTCTCACGGCCTCCACCAATCACCATCTTCCGAAGCCACCAATCACCATATTCCGCAGCCACCGATCACCATCTTTCACCACCATTGTCACCGCCGGTCACTCTCCTCCACCGCCGATCATCATCTCCACCGTCCCCACCATTCCTGCCGCCGCTCATCATCATGCATCCACTGTCCACTGCAGATCCGAATAGCCCCAGTCCATCCGAACAGCCCACAGTCCAACCGAACTCCCACTTCATCCCTTCCGACGAGTTGAACGCCCTACTACGCATTCAATCGATCCCGTGACAGCGAATCGTGGTCTTTCCCCGGACAAGGTCACATCAAGAAGTCTAGCCTCTCGGTAGACGGTGAATCCATCTCGGCATCTTCCAACCCCTTCTTCAGAGAGAGACATGCACCCATCTCCTATAAGATAACGATGAAGGAATTAGTCTTTCTAGACATAGAAGCAAGCTTACTATATCAGACTATCCAGAAGACATGACTATGAACGGTATTTTTAAATTCTTTTTACTTTGAAAATTCAGAGCCCTTTTTAAAGCATTTTTGAAAACGGATAATTGGTTTATAAAAATCCTAAACCCGTTTTAAAACCCAAAAGCTGTGATACCACAACTGTAACACCCCCAAAACTTAACCCTTTTGGAAAAGTATTACCGCCAGTGACCCCAGTGTTCCTTACCGAGATCACCCAAGGCTTTACTGTTTAAATACAATTTATGAAATACAAATGATACATAAAGATCAAAGCATTCAATCCCAACATAACATTCTTAAAGAAACATGAGTTACGGGATTACAACCCAATCCCGAATAGGCCAACACAGAGTTTAAACCAAACACAGCGGAAGTCTTATAAAGAACATTACAACCAAAGTCATTGTCCAAAAGATCTCAATCTGATTAAAGAAATAATTAAAACGTTCAAAACCACCGTCGACTCCATAGTCCTTCTATTCTTCTGAGCTACTTTCGATCTGATGTGCCGAATCGAACGGATGACACCAGCCCACATGCGGAGAACAAAGTTCGTGGGTTAGTCTACTTGAATAGACTAGCAAGGGTAAAAAGCATAATGGTTCGAAGCAGTCGTATTAGGTTAGACTCATCACTTCTCGAATAATAATCGATGACGATAGTCAACCATCATACTCCTACTGGAATAGACAAGAGGTATGCACAAGAGAAGATTCTGGAAGACTGATTCTTCACAGAAATCGACTCGAAAAGAGACTCCAAGAGATTGAGTCCTTAAGGAAATATGACAAATCTGGAATGTTTACAGCATCATACAACAATGATTTAAAAGTTGATTGAGATGCTTCGGTTCACGACCAACCTCATCGCATATAGCGAATCCAGATTGGAAAGAGAACGTACTATGATCAAAGTCGAGACGAGTTTTCCTAGCTGCACTATAACTTAGCTGCACTACTCGCTGAAGGTTTATTAGTTATGTGCGTCGAGTAGCACTTATCTGATTTATGTTTCAAAAACACACAACACGTTATTAGACTTTTACATGTGTGCCCCATCATTGGGATGACACATCTTAGTATACGTTTCGTCGAGAGTGACGTACACCGGAAGGTTTATGACACCAGCTAAGTGTCTTGTCTCTACACACTTGTGAAAGAGACCGATCATGATCTTAGAATAGTACCAGATGGAGACGAGCCACCCCGATACCAGATTATAAAGAAATGACCGGACGAAGTCCGAGTACATTCCTAGCTAACATTGCTAACCACATAGATACAGCACAACAACAGTTATAGGGTAAATCCACATAAAGGCCCGAAAGGCGATCACAGATAATAGCGTTGTTCTAACAGATATACAACCTATTATATGATTTTCAAAACAATTTATCAAAACCGTTTCCAGACAAACACAGTATTCATTCCAAATTAATTACTCAGATGAACTACTGATAATTAATGTAAATATGGAATGAATGAGCAAGAGCGAACCGCCACTTGCCTTAATCCGCAGAATAGAAACAAGCCTTACGACAACGACGGGATTCCGGGCTCGACACGGGTATAGCTCCGCTAGCACAAACACCTTCGAGTCGACCCATAAAAGGAACCCTAAGTTAGATCCGACATAACCACAGTACGAATCTAAAAACGACGAAAGAGAATGAAAGGAAAGACGCCACGACCACAACCAACCAAGCGAAAGCCACGAAGGCATTCTGGGCACTGGCGGCGGTCGCTGTTCTTGGCGGCGGTCGCCGCAGTTCATCACGGCGGTCGCCGTGAAGAACGCGACGGTCGCCGTGAAGAACTCAGACGACAGAAGCGGCGAGAAAACTCACCCAAATGATGCGCGTTTCGACCCCTTTATGCCTTGCCTGGGTTTTGACCTCCAAAGGCAACCAAAAGGCTTCTAAAGGGCTTCTGGAACACCACCAAACGACACCGACGAGAGCTTCCGAACTCCGGCGAAACACAACTCCGATGACACGAAAATTTGGCAGAGGTTCGGTGTTTGGGATGGCTCAAATCCCTTCCCCAACACTTCCTTTTATAGCCAAAGAATCGGGAGAACGAAGATGGGCCTATGAAAGCTAGTTCGGCGCTTGCCAGAACCACGCCGGCGACCATCGGTTAAAGACCTCTGGGTAATCACGGCGGGCGCCACAACTTTGCCTACGACGGGCATACGGCGGGCGCCGTAATTACGGCGGTCGCCGTTCCTAGCTCTGGCGAGCCCAGCGTAGGAGACGACGGCCTGACACATCGGGCCCAGCGACGGCGGGCGCCGTGACTGTACGGCGGTCGCCGTTTTGCCTTTTCCCGCCCATTCAGCTTTTGGATGAGCAAGACATTAACCTGGGATAAAAATTATCGTACGCGAATGCGTATAAACATTCGAAACACATCGTCTGTATTTTATTTCACTGAGAAAAATATTACAGATACAGAGCACATTACAGAATGTCTCAAGCTACCTGAATTAAATCCGATGTACTAAACGGGTACTCGGGAAAATTCCAAAATTCCCAAAATAACCTTACAAAAATACGGGGTATCATAAAACTTATAAGGTTAGGTAACTTAAAATAAGGTTGTTTCTCCGAGCTGTTATCGGCCAAGTTTCGGGGTCGAAACTTCTTTTAAGGGGGTAGTATTGTAATATCCCCTAAAAGTCCCGAACTGTCGTTTGGTATGAAAGACATAATGGGCAATTTCTGTAACCTCGGTAATCTCTATAATAACTCTCTTAAACGTAATAATATACGTTTAGTGTGTATTGGGCCTTGGATTATTTTTTTGGAGTGCTAAAAATAAAGATTTAGCATGCCCATTGAACGAGATCCACGACCAAAGGCCAAAGGACGCGCTCGCAGCATTTCCGCGACCGCGGAAACACTGTTTTTCGTCTCCTTCGTTCTTTCCGCATTTCGCCGGTTCATGTGCCGACGTTACGCCGATGGGGATGCCGATCGATTGGTGTTCTCGGCGTTGAGCTCCCCCTCACCCTATAAATAGGGGTCTTCAGCATCGAAAATAATCATCCACAGCTTCTCAAGCCCTCTCTCTCTCGTTTCGTGCATCGTCGGAGTTCTAGGAGATCGTCGGAGCTTCGCCAGAGTTTTTGGTGTTGCCGGAAGTGCCTTGGAGGTGTCGAGGTGGTGGTGGTCATGGTGAGCCTTCGTCCGAAGTCAAGAAGTTGTCGCCTTCGTCGTCGGTAAGCCTCGAAGCCGAGTTGAGCCATCGTCGGAAGGGAGATCCGCGACCGCGGGGATGAATTCCGCGACCACGGATGTGCCCAGAATTCCGCGATCGCGGATGTCCAAACTGCGACCGTGGCTTGCTTTAGCAAGCGCGATCGTGGCTTGGACAAACACGGTCACAGCTTAGGCTTTTGTTTCCCTTCATATCGGTTCGTGTTTTCGTTTGTTCCGTTATTTCGTGTTGTATCGTATCTAACTTAGGGTTCCGTCGTAGGAATCCATACGCAGATTCCAGTCTCCAGATCTCGGAACCCGACATCTTCGATTCGTCTAAATTAAGGCAAGTGGTGGTTCGCTCTTGCTCAGTATTCCATGTTTCCCTTGATTATCAATTAATTGATTGTTAATTAAGATGGGATAAAAGTTGTTGTTTTCTGTTTGGGAATAGATTTAATTAAACGATGTGTTAAAATATGACTTTGTAATAGGTTGTATATATTGCTAGAAACAACGCTATTATATAGTCTTATATGTTATTACTGTAATGAATCTTGGTGTGGATTTAAATGTGAACTTAAATGCTAGATTAGCACGAGTATTCATAGGAACGCTAATTCCTTTCGAGGATTTAGTCGTTTCTTTATAACGTCGGTGTTAGGAAGTAAGTGCCCTAACACTCTTGTGGTCATGGCCTACCCCTATCTAAATATAGGGGTGGTGCACTCAGCTGGTGCCAATCTTTGAGAGGTATTCCCAATCTTAAGGGATTTATTCCCAATGTCTCAGTACGAGATGTGAAATTAAAAGCTTCAACGTTAAAGTGCGTTTTGGAAGTAAATAATATAAGTGTGGTTATGCACATAATTAATATACCCTCGGGCAAGGAGTACAACGTGAAAACCGCCCGGACTCTTGTTAGAGTAAGTCTCCTTTCCAATCTAGATTCGCATTACGCGGTGAGGTTGGTCGTGAACCCAAATAATCAAGGTCGTGTTTTAAAACTTGTGTGCGAAAACTTAACGTTCCCAAACATTGGTCATACGTTTCTTATAAGACTCATTTCCTTTGGAGTCTTCTTTTCATTGCATACCTTCTTTTATAATTCCATGAAAGTTCCAGGTTATGTATCATCCCTTCGGTTATTATTCGAGGGACAATGATAGTAAACGGTTACGATCACTTGAACCATTCTGTTTGTACCCTTGCATAGTCTTTCATTAGACTAACCAACCGGGTTTTATTCCTTGCATGGTTGGCTGGTGTCATCCGTCCTATACGGCACATCAGTAGTTGGTTCCCGAAGACTTGAAGTAACCAATCGAAGAAGAGGCTTGCAGTTGAAGATTTAAGTGACAATGTTTTAAGGTTGTTAAGTATTACTTGAATATATATTCCTATAACCTAGTCATATAATAGGATTTATTATAAAAGTCTTCCGCTGTAATTTAACTCTGTTGTAAAATCGTCATCCTTATTTAACGAGAGGTCTTTTAATAAAAGGTTGAGTTTCATTTAAAATGTCTTCCGCTGTTAAATCTTTCGTTATTTAATATACTTATTTGAGCTTAACTGTTCCGATTAAAGCCTAGGGTGACTTTGGACAGTAACGTCTGAGGTCACTCGCGTGTGGCACTACCGACATAAGTCGGGGGTTTTACACTTTAGGACACGCCTTGTTTAGGTCCGTGAAGTCGATGCAGACCGTCCATTTTCCATTCTTCTTTTGTACGACGACGGCATTTGCGAGCCATTCTGGGTACTTCACCTCCCGGATTTTACCCGTTTCTAATAGGTTTTTGACCTCGTCGTCTACAATCTTGTTTCGCTCGGGCGCGAATTTTCTTCGTTTTTGCTTCACTAGAGGGTAAGTTGGGTCTACATTTAGCTTATGAGTAATAATGTCATGTGAAATTCCTACCATATCTTCATGCGACCATGCAAAGCAATCGGCATTGGACCGTAAGAATTCCACCAAATTGGCTCTAGTCGAGTCATTTAAGTCTGACCCGACCCTTACCATTTGGTTTGGATATGAAGGATCCAATGCGATCTCATCTAACTGTTCCATTTTTGGTTCGATGTATTGTTTGGTTCCCTCGCCATCCTGTAGTTTCTATGCTGACTTTTGTTTGACTGCCCCTTTCATTGATGTAACATAGCACTCCTTGGCAGCTTGTTGGTCGCCCTTTATTTCCTGTACCCCCCACTTTGGTGGAAACTTGATAGTCTGATGGTAAGTGGACGGTACAGCTTTCATGGCGTGTATCAAGGGTCTGCCGAGGATCGCATTATAAGGCGACGGACAATCGAGTACTAGAAACTTTACCTGTTGGTTGATACCGCCAGCATACGTTGTTAACACTATTTTGCCGATGGTTTGTTTGACTTCCCCGCTGAAACCAACCAGCGGAGTCGACTTTCGAGTTAGGTCATCCTCGCTTAGACCCATACCCTTTAGAGCATCTAGTGTTAACAAGTTTGTGGAGCTACCTGTGTCGGTCAGCACTTGGCGTATATGACAGTTACCAATTGACAAAGACATTACCAGACCGTCGTCGTGGTCGCCGAATTCTTTGGCTTTGAAGTCGTCGAAGGTGATAATAGGCGTGTCCCCAGTCCTTGATCGTTTTGGTTCTAATCGTACTGGTATGTCGCCTTTGTTTTCCTTGGCGTATCTCTTAGCGGTAGAGTATGTGTTTCCACATACGTCCGACCCTCCTGAAATGGTGTTGATAACTTTTGTATGTACTGGAGATGAAGGTCGATCAGTCGTTACTTGGTCCCTTCGTTCCATGGTAGCATTTGCCTTGTCATAGATCACGTCGTGTAAGAGTCCTTGTGCTAGGAGCCTTGCAACCTCCTTGCGTAGCGCAATGCACTCGTCCGTCGTGTGACCATGATCCCCGTGAAATTCGCACCACTTTCTCATGTCTTTCTTGGAGTCCGGCTTGTCGCTCTTTCGGGGCCATCTTACGTCTTTTCCATATTTGTCGAAACTATTGACGAGCTCCGACACAAAAATATTAAAGTTATAAGAATGGACCTTCAGAGGTAAAGTCGTGTTGTTCTTCCAGTCTTGGTTTCTGTCATAAGAGTTGCTTACCTGACCCTGATCGTTTCGTCCTGTTGGGATATGGCGGGTGTCGTCTGTCACGTCGATGATCCGAGGATGGCCTTCGGTCGACTCGATCTGGGCTCCTGTCTGCCTTTGTAGGTTCTTGATCTTCTTCCAGCCAAACATGGGCCATGGTCTTCGCATGTACGTCTTCGAAGCTTCGGCATGGGTACTTAGTCAGTTCGCGGTAAAGTTTACTACCCTTGATTAGTCCCCGACGGAAGGATTCAATGGACGTTGGGATGTCGTAATGCGAGATCGTGACCTTCTCCTTGTTGTACTTGTTAAGATAATCTCATAAGGGCTCGCTATACCTTTGTACGATCAGGTAAAGGTCACTCGATTGCTTCTCTAATCTTCTGCTACTGGCGAATTAGATTTTGAATGAGTTGACCAGATCAGTGAAGGACGCAATTGAACCCTGAGGCAAATGCATGAGCCAAGTTAGTGCAGGTCTCACGAGGGTTGTGCCAAAGCTTTTGCACATGACTGCCTCGCGGTTCCCTCTCAAAATAGAGATAGTCATTAATTTATGTTTGTAAATAGAAATATGGTCGTCTGGATCCCCGGTCCCGTCGTAGTTGGGCATGTTGGGGACATTAAACTTCTTTGGGATTTCGATGCCCGCAATCGCCTCTACGAAAGGGGAGTCTTTGTATCCGTCGACCGCTTCTTTTTCGATCGGTTGTGGGACTCCTGGAATTCTGGTGATGCGATCGTCCAAAGTCTTCATGCGTTCATCGACGGCATGTTGTATGAGGGTTTGGAGATCCGTTGGTGTGGCGATCTGTGGAGGGGCTACTCGAGTCCCGATTGACCCGGTCGTAGTAACAAGAACGTTTGTCATAAACGTATTGACGGGTGGAGTTTGGAACATACCAGTAGAGTGAAGCACACTTTGCATCAAGGGCGCCCATGGGCATCGCAATTGCTCCGTCTATGTTGATGCATGTCTGGATGCCCTCGGTATTGACCGTGCGCCTCGATCCTCCTGAGGCCGATGCGGCCGAATACACCTGAGATTTCAAAAGCTCATTTTGATGAGTTAGTCGCGTGATCTCAGTCTCGGATTGGGCACTTAGGGCTTCGGTTCTAAGGCGTTGTTGGGTCAGTTCTAAGGATGGCCTTCGGTCGACTCGATCTGGGCTCTTGTCTGCCTTTATAGGTTCTTCATCTTCTTCTAGCCTAACTTGGGCCATGGTCTTTGCCTGTACGTCTTCGAAGCTTCGACACGAGTACTTAGTCAGTTCGCGGTAAAGTTCGCCGCCCCTGATTAGTCCCAGGAGGAAGGCCTCAATAGATGTTGGGACATCGCAATGCGGGATCGCGACCTTCTCTATGTTGTACTTGTTAAGATAATCCCTTAAGGGCTCGCCATACCTTTGTACGATCATGTAAAGGTCACTCGATTGCTTCTCTAATCTTCTGCTGCTCGTGTATTGGATTTTGAATTAGTTGACCAGATCAGCGAAGGACGCAATTGAACCCTAAGGCAAATGCATGAGCCAAGTTAGTACAGGTGTTGCGAGGGTTGTGCCGAAGCTTTTGCACATGACTGCCTCGCGGTTCCCTCTCAGAATATAGAAAGTCATTAATTTTTGTTTGTAAATAGAAATATTGTTGTCTGGATCCCCGGTCCCGCCGTAGTTGGGCATGTTGGGGATGTTAAACTTCTTTGGGATTTCGACGCCCGCAATCGCCTCTACGAAGGGGGGGTCCTTGTATCTGTCGATCGCTTCTTTTTCGATCGGTTATGGGACTCCTGGAATTCAGGAAATGCGATCGTCCAGAGTCTTCATGCCTTCGTCGACGGCCTATTGTATGAGGGTTTGGAGATCCGTTGGTGTGGCGATCTGTATAGGGGCTACTCGAGTCTCGATTGACTCGGTCATAGTAACAGGAACATTTGTCGTAAATGTATTGACGGATGGAGTTTGGAACATACCAGTAGGGTGAAGGACACTTTGCGTCAATGGCGCTATAGGCGTCGCAATTGCTCCGTCTATGTTGAGGCATGTCTGGATGCCCTCGGTATTGATCGTGCGCCTCGATCCTCCCGATCCCGATGCGGCCGAATACACATGAGATTTCAAAAGCTCATTTTCATGAGTTAGTCGCGCGATCTCAGCCTACGATATGGCACTTAGGGCTTCGGTTCTAAGGCGTTGTTAGGTCAGTTCCGAGGATGGCCTTCGGTCGACTCGATCCGTGCTCTTGTCTGCCTTTGTAGGTTCTTCATCTTCTTCCAGCCTAACTTGGTCCATGGTCTTCGAAGCTTCAGCAGGGGTACATAGTCCATTCGCGGTAAAGTTCACTGCCCCTGATTAGTCCCCGGTGGAAAGCCTCAATAGATGTTGGGACGTCGCTATGCGGGATCGCGACCTTCTCTATGTTGTACTTGGTAAGATAATCTCTTAAGGGCTCGCCATACCTTTGTACGATCTTGCAAAGGTCACTCGATTGCTTCTCTAATCTTCTGTTTGTGGCGAATTGGATTTTGAATGAGTTGACCAGATCAGCGAAGGACGTAACTGAATCGTAAGGCAAATGCATGAGCCAAGTTAGTGCAGGTCCTACGAGGGTTGTACCGAAGCTTTTGCACATGACTGCCTCATGGATCCCTCTCAGAATAGAGATAGTCATTAATTTCTGTTTGTAAATAGAAATATGGTCATCTGGATCCTCGGTCCCGTCGTAGTTGGGCATGTTGGGGACGTTTATCTTCTTTGGGATTTCGACGCCCGCAATCGCCTCTATGAAGGGGGAGTCTTTGTATTCATCGACCGCTTCTTTTTTGATCGGTTGTGGGACTCTTGGAATTCTAGCGTTGCGATTGTCCAGAGTCTTCATGTGTTCGTCGACGACCCGTTGTATGAGGGTTTGGAGATTCGTTGGTGTGGCGATCTGTGGAGGGGCTACTCGAGTCTCGATAGACTAGGTCGTAGTAATAGGAACGTTTGTTGTAAATGTATTGACGGGTGGAGTTTGGAACATACCAGTAGGGTGAAGGAAACTTTGTGTCAATGGCGCTATGGGCGTCGCAATTGCTCCGTCTATGTAGAGGCGTGTTTGGATGCCCTCGTTATTGACCGTGCACCTCGATCCTCTTGAGGTCGATACGGCCGAATACACCTGAGATTTCAAAAGCTCATTTTCACAAGTTAATCAGGTTGACTATGAAGACGACGGTTGTTTTTGGATGTTTTAATAATTTCTTTTAATCAGGTTGAGATCCTTGGGCAGGTGATCATTACGATCACAACCCTTTTTGTAATATCTTTGTTTAAGACTTCCGATGTACTTTGTTTAAACTCTGTATTTGTCATATTCGGGATTGGGATGTAATCCCGTAACTCATGTTTCATTTGATTGATGTTTTGATTTAAATACTTTGATCATTATGTATCAATTGTATTCCATGAATTGTATTTAAACCGGTAAAGCCTTGGGTGATCTCGGTAAGGAACACTGGAGTCACTGGTGGTAATACCTTTCCAAATGGGTTAAGATTTGGGGGTGTTACAGTTGTGGTATCAGAGCCAAAGGTTTTAAAATGGGTTTGGGATTTTATAAATCATTTATCCGTTTTTGAAAATGCTTTAAAAGGGCTCTAAATTTTTAAAGTGAAAAGAATTTCATTTTCAACCGTTCATAGTCATGTCTTCTGTATAGTCTGATATAGTAAGCTTGCTTCTATGTCTAGAAAGACTAATTCCTTCCTCGTTGCCCCATTAGATATGGGTGCATTCTGTTCTCTTCAGAGGAACCCGGGAGAAGCCGAGGTGGTTTCGCCATCTCCAGTTAGGCTTGATTCCCAGTTCGCTCGTTGTGAGTTGGGGTTGTAGAACCTAGTAACTCGGTTTGAGTCCATCAATACAAATTACCAAGTTGATCTATTCTAAGTTGATTTTATTACGATAAATATATCAGAATGATATTAATGTGATAAAATCCTTGGAATTTGATCGGTAAATAGATGGTGAACACGAGGAACGTTATCTGTGCTGGTGCTGGGCCGAGTAATGACCCCAGACCAAACCCGAGGATTGATGCAGACCCATCAGGAGAGCGTGAGTCTGTCTTCAATAATAATCCAGGAGGCAATGGCCAAGCTCAGGCCGACGCTCCAGTAGTGCTCGATGCAGCGACAGTCGCAGCAATTCGGGGGATTGTTCTGCAAGCAATCACCGAGATAATGAGGCCAATCGCACCTCAGGCATAAGGAGTGCAAGTACCTCCAGAAGTTCCGAGGTTTGAGGAACAAGAGAACCAGGTACTACAGGGAGGCGTGATCAGGAATAGAGGGGAGTATGGCCGAGCTCTGAAGGCCATTAACTCTATGAGACCTGACCGTTATGATGGAAAAGGAGAGCCAGTCAGAGTGGCTCATTGGTTCTCACATATGGAATGGTTGTTTCGTAATGTTGAGTGCACTGAAGCAGAGAAAGTGCACATAGCTTCTCTGCAGTTGAAGGAAGAAGCCAGTGAATGGTGGGAGAGTACCGGCTTAGCTGATAGCCCGGTGTTGACCTGGTCAATGTTTAAGACCAAGATGACGGATCGTTTCTTCTCTCGAGCTATGAGGGAGGAGAAGCACAAGGAGTTCTTGTATCCTAAGACGGAAGGGTTGAAGGTGACAGAGCTCGCCACCAAGTTCAATCATTTGCTGTAGTATGCTGAACCGCAGATATCCAGTGAGGCATAAAAGATCTGGTACTTCCATGAATGGATGAGCCCGGATATTAAACCATGGATGGTGCACCACACATGCTCTACTCTCGAGCAGTACGTGGATGCGGCCTACAAGTTGGAGGTAACTCTGGAGGAGTCCGCTCATAAGCGGGAGAATCAAGTTAAGGGAAAGGGTGGGCAACAGGATCGCCAGGTTGGTTCATTCAAACGACCGGCATCGCCTACCAAGTTTGAGAAGTCGGGTCGTGCTAAGACCGAGACAACTCAGTCTGACTCTGCCAGGGGCTCAGGTTGGAGCAGCGGAGTGATTCAGTGTCACAATTGTGGTGCATCTGGGCACACAAATTTTGCATGTCGGAATGAGAGGAAGGCATGTTTTGGTTGTGGGAAGGAAGGGCATATGCAGAGGTTTTATCGGCAGGGAATGCAGAAAGGAGCGGAGTCTCATCAGGGGTCTGTTAATCCAAACAACAGACCTAGGTTTAAACCAGCAGAGACTTCCAATCCTTCGATGAAGACAACTGCACAGAATAAGGGGAAAGCCCCAGTGACTTCTGGAAATCAGAGTCAACGTCTTTACGTGATGCGTGAGGCAGATGGACCCTATGCTTCAAATTCTTAGAGTACTTTGTATCTGCGTTCTACTTTTGTTAATGTGTTGTTGATGTGGGTGCTACCCAGACTTTAATTTTGGATGGTTATAAGTTAAGTTGTGTGTGCAACGAGGTTGTGAACCTTTTGTTGTAACTCTTCTTATATATGAACCTTTGGTTTATACCAAGTTAATGTTTCGTTGCTTGGTATGGGGTAAGGTCTCGTGTTCGAGACTCACCAACAACCTCTTAGGAGATGGCTGCCTATTAATTAGGTGGAGCTACCAAGGATGGTTGAGATGTATGGACAGCGGCTCATGGAAACAGTGGACGCTGGTAATGGTTGGGCCTGGGCTCGGAGCCACTAGTGAGTCGTCTGTGAACCATGTGGTGGGCTGGTCCAAGATGGTGACCATTTAGTGGGAACCAATCGTCTGTCGGATTGTCGATTACCATCAAGGGTAAGAAATTCAAAGCGATTTGACCTAAATAACCATGGTCCCATACGATAATTATTCTCGGTATGGATTGACGGAAGCGTCATAAGGCAGTGATCGACTTCAGTTTTGATATTCCTGTGGTTAGAGGATTTACGGGTGTCTTTCCAGAAGATATTCCTAGATACCCCGAATCGTGTCATGGAGTTTGCAATTGATCTCGAGCCGAGTACCACACCGATCTCAGAGGCACCGTACCGGATGGCTCCTGTTGAGATGCAAGAGTTGAAGAAGCAACTCAAGGATCTTCTTGACAAAAGTTATATAAAGCTGAGTGCATCACCTTGAGTAGGAGTGCCCTAGTTTTATTTGTCAAAAAGAAAGATGGACCGTTTCGACTTTGTTTTGACTTTCGAGAGTTGAATAAAGTCACGATCAAGAGCAAGTATCTGTTGCCAAGGAGTGATGATCTGTTGGATCAACTACAGGAAGCAAAAGTTTTCTCCAATATCGACCTGAGATCTGGTTTTTATCAGCTCAGGATTCGTAAGGATGATATTCCGAGGATTGCGTTCGGACGAGAGATGGTCACTACGAGTTTGTAGTCATGCCATCTGGATCTACGAATGCCCCATCAGTTTTCATGAACCTAGTGCATCGATGTTTTAGACCAGTACTTGAATAAGTTCATAGTGGTCTTCATCAATGGCATTTTGATATTTTCCCGAGCAAGGAAGCTCACAGGGAACATCTGCGGATTGCTTTATCGGTCCTTAGACCAAGTCGGTTGTACGCAAAGTGGGCTAAGTGCGATTGTTGGATCTAGAAGTGGATTTCTTAGGCCATGTGATCAATAAGAATGAGGTTATGGTTATTCCCCAGAAGAGTGAATCGGTAGTTGTTTGGAAGCGGCCTCAGGGTGTGAGCGAGGTGCGCAGTTTCCCAGAGCTTGCTGAGCATTATAAACGGTTCATGGAAGGATTTTTCTAAGATCACTCCACCTATGACCAGTCTGTTCCGCAAGGTCAACAAGAAGTTGTCTGGGATGACAAGTGCAAGACCAGTTTTCAAAGAAGTTGAAACAGTGCCTGACTTATGCACCAGTTTTAGCGTTGTCGGAAAGAATGATGGCTATATGGTCTATAGTTAATGCTTCAAGAAATGGGTTGGGATGTGTCTTTGATGCAGAGGGGCAAGGTTATTGCATACGCATCTAGACAATTGAAAACCTATGAAGCAAACTAACCAACACATGACCTAGAACTAGCAGCAATAGTGTTTGTATTGGAAACTGAGGTTACTTGGGTGACCCAGAGGTCAGCAGAAGTTTTTCTCTAGAAGATTATCCGTTTACATGGCATTCCTAAGACCATTGTATCGGATCGAGATGGCCGATTCATGTCAAGTATATAGCAAGAACTTCACAAGGCCATGGGAACTGAATTGAAATTCAGTAGCGTTTCATCCTCAGACAGATGGTCAGTCTGAAAGGACCATCCAGACCCTTGAGGATATGCTAAGAAGCATACGTACTCGATCATCCGACTAGCTGGGAAGACAGCCTAAGTCTGATTGAGCTCACGTACGATAATAGCTGGCATGCTACGGTCAAGATGGCTCAGTTCGAAGCTTTGTATGGTCACAGATGTAGATCTCAGATTTGTTGGGTTGAGTACGCCGACAAGATTCTACTTGGACCAGAGTTGGTGGAAAGGACAACTTCGAACATTGCTCTGATTAGACAGAGGTTGTTGACCGCTCAGAGTCGACAAAAGTTTTACGCAGATCAGAAGCGTTAAAGTGTTGAGTTCGAGGTTGGTGGCAAGGTACTTGTCACAGTATCGCCACCCAAGGATGTTTTCAGGTTTGGTAAGCGTGGGAAGCTTAACCCTCGCTACATGGGACCATTCTCGTAGGCTGAGCTATAAGGATGTCGAGATTCAGGTAAATAGTACTTGAGAGGAGATGCCAGAGCGCATTCTCGAACGCCGTGTGAAGCAGTTGTGCAACAAGATCGTACTGTTGGTACGAGTTCTGTGGTCCAGGTCTGGGACTGGGGAAGTTACTTGGGAAACCGAGGCAGAGATGCTCATACACTTTCCCGAGTTGTTTTTTTTGGCCAAGTTTCGGGGTTGAAACTTCTTTTAAGGGGGAGGTGATGTGATACCCCGTAATTTTGTAAGGCTATTTTGGGAATTATGGATTTTTCCCGAGCGCCAGTTTGGTACGTCAGATTTAATTCTGAAGGTTTGAGACATTTTGTAATGTGCTCTGTATCTGTAATATTTTTCTCAGTGAAGAATTATACAGTCGAGATGTTTTGGAAGTTCGTACTCGTTCGTGTACGACTTTTATTAACGCGGGTTAAGATTGGTACAAGTTTATTGCCCAAGAGTTGTTATCTAATGGGCAATAGTACAAGATTCTTTATCCAAAGGTTATTGTCCAAGAGCTATTATCCAAGAGGCAAAGTACAAGGTTATTACCCAAGGGACGGGAATGAAGCTTCCTACCACCTTCCTCCTCCTTGGATTTGCCTATAACTAGAGAGCATTGGGTGAGAGTGAAAGGGGCTGAAAAACGCGGAAGCGCTGTCAAGCTCTCGTCTCTCAAAAACACTCTCAAAACGCTCTCTCTCTCTCGGGAAGGCTCTAGTGGATCGTCGAAGCTCGTTTAGTGTCGTTTCCGGTGGCCAAGAGGAGCATTGGAGGCTCTCGGATGCCTAGAAGCCAAGCAAGGCGAAAGACGAGCCAAACCGATCGTCGAGGGTGAGTTATCTCCTCTCGTATTTCTGTTTTCGTTCGCGACGGCGACCGCCGCGAGGATCACGGTGACCGCCGGCTCGAAGGCGGCGACCACCGGCATGAGACGGCGCCCGCCGTGATGTTGTGGCCAGCCGCCGTGAAGAAGGGCCAAGGAGCGGCGCCCGCCGCAGTTGAGCGGCGCCCACCGTGCTTGAGGCGGCGCCCACCGTATTTAAGGCGGCGCCCGCCGTGATTGTTGTGGCGCCCGCCGGCGAGTTGTTGTTGGCCGGGTTGATTTGTTGGCTTCCGTAGCCTTCGTTCGGGTTTCGTTTCCGTCGATTCCTTTCGTCCTTTCATAGTTTCGGTATTGTTGGTTGTCGAATCTAACTTAGGGTTTCTTTATGGGTCGATCCGAAGGTACCGGAGTTGTCAGATTCGTCTCTGCGTCGAGCCCGGAATCCCGTCGTTAGACTTCGTTCAATCTATGCGGACTCAGGCAAGTGGCGGTTCGCTCTTGCTCATCGTTCCATATTTACATTAATTATCAGTTGTTTATCTGAGTAATTAATTTGGAGTGATTACTGTGTTTGTCTGGAATTGGTTTTATAAACTATTTTGGAAAATCATATAATAGGTTGTATATCTGTTAGAACGACGCTATTATCTGTGATCGCCTTTCGGGCATTTATGTGGATTTATCTTGTACTGTGGTTGTGTTGTAACTGTAAGTTAGCACGAGTATTTGTAGGAACGCCTGGATCATGAGAGTTCCATGCGCGTTCCTTTATAACTGTAAGGGCGATGAAGACCCAACGATTGTTGAAGTTTGAACTCAGTGAGGTTCATTCTTTTAAAGGGCGAACAAGACCCTACGATAGTAGAAGTTTGGACTCTGTGAGGTTCATTCTTTCGATGTAGATTCAGAGGTTTGGACTCGGTGAGGTTCATTCCTTAGATATGGGTCCTGCGTGACAGGGACATATATTAAAAGCTTTTAAGTGTTAATCGTTTTGGAATTAAATAAGATAAGGTGCCCGAGAGCACTTAATTAATATACCATTGGCGAGTAGTGCAGCTAAGTAAATAGTGCAGCTAGGAAAGCTCGTCTTGACTTTTGATCAGAGTACGTTCTCTTTCCAATCTGGATTCGCTGTAAGCGATGAGTTTGGTCGTGAACCGAAACATCTTAGTCAGTTTTTAAATCATCGTTATGTGGTTCTGTAAGATCCAGACTTGAATGTAGTACGTTCTCTTTCCAATCTAGATTCGCTGTAAGCGGTGAGGTTGGTTGTGAGCCGAAGCATCTCAGTCAGCTTTTAATCGCTGTTGTTTGATTCTGTAAACATTCCAGATTTGTCATATTTTCCTTAAAGACTCATTTCCTTTGGAGTCTTCTTTCGGGTCGATTTCTGTGAATATTAAGTCTTCCAGAATCTTCTCTTGTGCATACCTCTTGTTGTTATTCCGTGAAAGTGTCGGGTTATGTATCGTCCCTTCGGTTATTATTCGAGGGACAATGATAGTAAACGGTTACGATCACTCGAACCACTCTGCTTTTTACCCTTGCTAGTCTATTCAAGTAGACTAACCCACGAACATTGTTCTCCGCATGTGGGCTGGTGTCATCTGTTCGATTCGGCACATCAGATAGAGCGAAGATACGAGGAGACTAGATTGACTATGAAGACGATGGTTGTTTTTGGATGTTTTAATAATTTCTTTTAATCAGGTTGAGATCCTTGGGCAGGTGATCATTACGATCACAACCCTTTTTGTAATATCTTTGTTTAAGACTTCTGTTGTACTTTGTTTAAACTCTGTATTTGTCCTATTCGGGATTGGGATGTAATCCTGTAACTCATGTTTCATTTGATTGATGTTTTGATTTAAATACTTTGATCATTATGTATCAATTGTATTCCATGAATTGTATTTAAACCGGTAAAGCCTTGGGTGATCTCGGTAAGGAACATTGGGGTCACTGGCGGTAATACCTTTTCAAATGGGTTAAGATTTGGGGGTATTACAGGATCAAGTAGAGGAGTCATACTTGCGGCACTCATCTCCAGATTGATCTCAAACATGAAAATTTGCATCAAGAGGTATGTTTCTCTTTTCACATATGATTCATATCAAGTTTATGCATGAGATCCTATATTAGATGTTAGAAAACTACAAAAACAACAACAACAACAACAACAACAATCGACCTAGCATAATCCCATCGAAGCAGTGTCTGGGGGGTCCAAATGTACGCATCCATACCCCGAAATAGATTCGGGAGGATGTTTCCTGAGGGACCCTAAACCATCTAAATCCCTACAATGGTATTAGAGCTTCTTGCATAAATTGATATGATCATGATTAAAATTGTTAATTTTGATGCATGTTCTTGATTATTTTGATTCAACTTAGTGGTAAAATTGATATATGGATTAACTTGTATAATTAAAATTGTGATTTTAATTGATTGGATGCAAAAAGTTGTGAATTTTATGTACATAATACACTCGAAAAAATCAGCACTTAAGACCGTAAATTTTAAGTATTAAAATCTGAAATTTTTTGCTTAATTTTAACCCCAAAAGTCGATTCTTATTATAAATTTATGTAAGAGTGATAGGCGTTGTCGTGACACCTAAACAAAATAAATCCTCAAGAACCTAACTAAGTATAGTAGGCAAGCAAGGATCGAATCCCACAGGGAGGAGGTAATCTTTCTAAGTGCAAAAGTGTATGCCAAAAGTAACAAGGGGGGTTTTGTTGGTTGTTTGCAAATAAACAAAGTAAATAAAAGCAAATGTTGTAATCAATTGGGAAAAAGTACTTAGCCAGACAAATATCCACCATTCATTTGATTGATTGATCCTAGATTATCTATATTCCTTCCTATGAATATTCTTGTCCCTATTCTGAAATAGTTACCAGTCCAACCAGTCCTGATAACCCTAACTATTAAACAATCAAGAGACCCTCAAGATTTAATCTAACAGCAGCAAGAAGCATAGGAATTAACCAGGATACATGCAATACCACAACCCGCAGCATTTAACACATAATCAATTCTCTTCACAATAAACTAGTCCAACCAGTCCTAGAATATCATGTTTGCTACACAAGATAAGGGATTTCAACCCGAAATATCCAAACCCTAGCAATAGACAATTACTAATATCAACTAGATGATCAGGCCAGTCAAATCAGCAAGAATCAATAGGAATAAGCTCAAGAGAAAAGATATAATCAAAGGAATAGAAATAGAATTATAATCTCACAACCATATATCAAATGAAGGCTTCAATCGTCGGACTAAGCAAAAGTGCTTAGTTATTCATAGTCTTGAAACACAAAAACTCAAAGGGAAAAATATGCTAAACAATTGAACGATAATCAAAGTGGTTGCTAGGGACTAATAATATAGAAAACCTAGTTTCCATAAGATAGGAAACACAATCTAAAAGGAAAATAAAATAACCGGAATAAAAGAAATAAAAGAAAAAGGAAATAAAAGAAAAAGTAAATCTTCGGATCTTCGGACGAAACGAAACTCGGCGCGTCTGACGAATGGATTTTCGTGACCGCGGAAAACTTACTGTTGCTCTCGCTGTCTTCATTTGCCTCGTAATATTCCACGACCGCGGTGGTGAATTCCGCGACCGCGGAAAAAATCATGTAGCTCTTCTCCAGCTCCTTTCTTCGTCTTCTCTGGTCTTCTCAAGTGGCTTTCTCCTCCATCTTCATAATCTCCATTTAAGCTTCTCCAAACCACCATAATCATACTTCTTCTCCTCAACTCCATACTCCACAATAACGCTCTAAACACATCCAAATGGTACCTAAAACTCCGGTAACAACTCCTAGTTAAACCCTACAAAGTAGCGCTGATTTCCTGTATAAATGATAGTCACACATAAATACTAGATTTTTCATGTTGGTGAAGATTGATTCAAACCCTAAATAATTTAGAATTTTATGCCATGAATCCCCCAAGTTGATTAATTTTGTACTAATTTTTTTCATACATTAATTTTTCAAAAACCTTAATTTTCTGAAAATTACATCATATTTTCCTTAAAACCATCAAAAAAATTCATTGTAACAAAATTTGAGTTGGAGAAGGGATTAAACCGTGGTTGGGTGACCCTTACGAGTTCACGGCTGTTCGGGGTGGTCCGACGGTGGCCCGGCGTGGCGGGGCTAGGGCGGTGCGCTGCGGTGGCTGGCAATTGGTTTACTAGTGCAGCCGTGGGGGTGGGGGCTGGCTCCGTGGTGCGGCGATGGGTAGACTAGGGTTTCCTAGGTTAATTTGCCTAAGATCCTAATTGTCTAAAATGGATAAGGATATAAGATATCTTATCTTTTGAGTATATTTTATCCAATTATATATGGTAATGATTAATAATGGTATGTATTCCATTTATGATTTTAATTGAATTAAAATAATAAATATTTAGATTAATTATTTTATGAGACAATTTAATTAATTTATTCTTAAAAGTCTATTAATATGATTAGTAGTCTATTCTTGTATTTAATATTTGATATTACAAAAACCAAGTATGATTTAATATTATGATGTTATTATTGCATGCGGTGACTAGTATGACCCAAAATAGGATAGCAATTACAATATGTGTATCGTTATTGTTTTCTTGTACACGATTTGCGTACCGTTATGTATTTTTGTGATTTAAATTTAAATTTATATTATGTAAAACAAGAGAAGAAGATCCTATAAAGATTCCAGGATGGAGATCCAAAGGTGTATCAAGGATGGAGATCCAATATAAGATGAAGAATCTATGAAGATTAGATCTTATAGGGTTTTTGGGGTCATACTAGGATCACATTTATTTATTACAGCTTATATTGCTTTAAATGTTTCTAAGTTTATACATGTTTGTTTATTTATGCTATTTAGCTCACTAGTATATAGACCAACATAGTAAACTTAGGTCCCTTAAAAGAAAATTAAGATTTTGCCTTTCCAAATCATAACCTATGAGGCCCTTAGAATTTGATGGATAGTTTTTGCAAAAGAAAGATGTCCTTCTTTGACCTTGGAATAACATGACTAAATCTATATAAGGGGTTTACAACCTTGATTTTGTTATACTCAACAAAATGCCAAAAGATAAAGTTTTGGATTTTGAGGCATGGGGATAGATTTGATATAAGATGTAATCTACCAACCAAGAGTTATAAATTATATAACTAGTAAAAGTTACTTACCTTGATCTCATAGGATTTAGGAAAGTGTCAAAGTACGCCTAAGTCTTATCTGAAATAGGATCTTGAAATCATTTTATTCAAAGCGACAAATTTTATATGAATAAAATGTGCATTAGCTTATTTATATTTAAAGCATGTTTAAAATTTTTAAGCTTTTGCATGACAAGCATGATTTATATATTGCATGTGATTTCTATTGCAGATATCATGTCTAAAAAACGATAACCCAACGATCATCAACCTACGTTTGATTCTTGAGAAGAATAAGTTGAACGAAAACAACTTCCTCGATTGGGAAAGAAATCTAAGAATCGTTCTCAGATCTGAAAGAATATAGAATGTCCTTGACACCCCTATCCCAAAACTGATTGTTATGTCTACTTCACAAGAGATAGAGGATGAAAAGCAAATCAAAGATAAGTTAGTGATTGTCACTTGTCTTATGTTGGCTTCCATAGAATCGAACCTTCAAAAGAGGTTTGGGAGGATGGACGCATACACCATCATTTGCAACCTGAAAGTTATGTTTCAGGAGCAAGCTGGGATGGAAAGATATGATACTCACAAAGCAATTCTTGATTGCAAGCTTGAGAAAGGCAAGGCGGTTAGTGCTCATGAGTTCAATCTGATTGGACATTTAGAGAACATGGAAAGACTTGGCTTCCCTCATAGTCAAGAGTTGGCTAAAAACATCATACTCCATTTTCTGCATGATAGATTTGCTCAATTCAAGTTGAACTTCATTATGAATGGATTTGGAAAAAACACTTGAAGAGCTACATGAGATGCTCAAAACAGCTAAGCAAAATCTCTATGTTGACTCTAAGAAAGAGATTCTGATGGTGAAAAAGGGAAAGGGTTCAAGAAAGGGGCACATGGAAAGTTGAAGAAGTACGTGCAAGGGAAGGGCAAGCAAGTTGCACAACCCAAGCCGACGTATGAAAAGGCTAAAGTAGTTGTTGACCATGATTGTTTCTACTGCAATGCAAAGGGGCATTGGAAGAGGAAATGTCCGAAATACCTAGAAGACAAGAAGAATGGAACTATGAGTTCCACTTTAGGTACGTATGTTATAGAAGTCATAACAACAAAAGCTTCAACTTGGGTGTTAGATACTGGCTGTAGTTCTCACATTTTTTCGAATGTGCAGGGACTAAGAAGAAGTAGAAGCTTAGACAAGGGAGAGGTAAACCTGGGCGTTGGAAATTGAGCAAGGGTTATTGTACTTGCCATAGGAGATTATAGTCTACCTTTACCTTCTGGTTTAGTTTTAGAACTTAATAATTGTTAATTTGTCCCTTCTATTACTAGAAACCTTTGCGACTTGTGTTTTGGATGAAGGCTATGATTTTAGAATCAGGAATGTATGTTTTTTCTATTTATAAGCATGATGTCTTTTATTCCAATGCACTACTGAGTAATGGACTCTGTATGGTGAAGTTGGGATCCAAAATTTATAACATAAACACCAAAAGGCAAAAATCAAATGTTTTTAACACTACCTGTCTATGGCATTGTCGATTAGGGCACAATAGCTTAAATCACATGAAGAATCTCCAAAAGGATGGACTTGTAGCCTCATTTAATTGTAAATCGTTTAAAACATGTGAGTCTTGTCTAATGGAAAAGATGACAAGGTCACATTTTACTAGGATAAGTGAAAGGGCAACTGAACTTTTGGCCCTAATACATACAAATGTATGTGGACCGATGAGAACAAAAGCTGGAGGTGGTTATAGATACTTCATTACCTGTATTGATGACTTAAGTAGATATGGATACATATACTTATTGAAGCATAAGTCTGAATATTTTGAAAAGTTCAAAAAGTTTCAAAATGAAGTTGAAAATCAACTTGGCAAGAAAATTAAAGCACTACGATCTGATCGTGGTGGTGAATATTTGAGTCAAGAATTTGACCATCATTTAAAAAGTTGTGGGATTCTCTCACAACTAACTTCACCAGGAACACCACAATTGAATGTTGTATTTGAAAGGAGGAATATGATCTTGTTAGACATGGTTTGTTCTATGATGAATTTTGTTGATCTTCCAATATCTTTTTAGGGATATGCTCTCACAACTGCAGTGTTCACACTAAATAAGACTCCGTCCAAAGCTGTAGATAAGACACCATATGAGTTAGGGACTGGAAGAGTTCCAAGTCTGTCTTTTCTAAAGATCTAGGGATGTGAATCATATGTAAAACATTTACTATCAGACAAGCTTGTACCAAAATTAGATAAATGCTTCTTTGTAGGGCATCCTAAAGAAACAGAATGATACTACTTCTACAATCCTAGTGAGCACAAACTTTTTGTTGCTAGGGATAGTGTCTTTTTGGAAAAATATTTTATTTCCAAAAAGTCAAGTGAGAGAAATGTTAACTCAAACAAGTTTGAGAAGAGCAACAAACTGAGCAACAAGATGACATGGATTACACCATGTTAGAGACAACGGTAGTTCGCGACGCACTCTCGTAAAGGGAGGCCAACCATACGCCGGAAGTAGTGGAGTCTCAAGACCCCACTCCTATCGTCCCTTTAGAATCTTATTTTAATGAGATTTCACAAACTGTAATGGAAAATCCTTCTGTTGTTCAGCCATACGGAAATTAGATAGGACCAAAGCGCAACCAAAGAAATATGTTGATTTCATATTGACTACAGGTTATGACATCCTGCTTTTAGAAAGCAAGGAGCCTACTACATACAAGCAAGTTGTGGGGAGTCCAGACTCCAAAAAACGGGGCATAGCCATGAAGCCTGAAATGGATTCCATGTATGAGAATTGAGTACGGACTTGAAAGAGTTGGAATCTTCGATTTGATGAGGCAATCGAACAGTTTGATTTCATCAGATGAGAATAAGAAACTTGTGTTTACAAGATTTTTAGTGAGAGCAAAGTAGTTTTCCTAGTCTTGTATGTGGATGACATACTATTCATTCGAAATGAAATTCCTATGCTAGAGTCCGTAAAGAACTGTCTTAAGAAGTGTTTTTCAATAAAAGACTTGGGAGAGGCAGAATATATCTTAGGCATCAAGATCCATAGAGATGGATCTAAGAGACTTATTAGACTAAGTCAAAGAAATTATGTGGATAAGGTCCTTGATAGATTCAATATGAAGAATTCTAAGAAATGATTTTTGCCTATGTAGCATGGCTTACATCTTAGCAAGAAGCAGTTTCTAGTGACACTAACTGAGCTAGAGAGGATGAGTAGGATCTTTCATGCATCAACAATAGGATCTATCATGTATGTCATGATATGTACTCACCCAGACGTTGCATTCTTTTTGAGCAGGTGCAGCATATACCAATCGGATCCAAGAGAAGCACACTAGAATACATCTAAGAACATCCTAAAGTACTTAAGAAGTACTAATGATGATCTCTTTGTGTATGGAGGAAATGATGAGTTAGTCGTTAAAGGATACGTGAAGTTTTGTAAAGTTTATACGGAAGTCAACATTGCAGATCCATTGACTAAACCTTTATCTAGGCCCAAGCCTGACAGTCACACTAGGGCTAAAGCAATTAAGCACATTGGAGAATGGCTTTGAGATTGTATTGTTTTACATTATGGAAATTATTTTCATGAATGTTGAACTTTCAGTTATACTTGTTGATTGAAATATAGTTTCATTATTATTTAGTTGTGGCTTATAATTAAATAAAATGTCCAAAAAAATTATAATTGTCAAATAGGATCATCAAAGGTGTTCTGATGAATGAAACCCTATTAAGTGAATTACAATTATGAATTATGAGTTGTTTGTAGTCTAAGTCATTAAATTGGACATAAATGACTTAACAGAGGCTATTTTGTAAGTTGATTGATAGAGCCGAGTTTCATGGGACATGGGCTATAGGGACATATGGATGTCTAATCAATTACATGGATATGTATGGATGATACATATTGGGCAAACCTACCTTAAGATTTTTCAAATGAGTTGTAGAATTTTAAGTTGAACTATAATTAGTATATTCCTCGCTCATACATGAGTGTGACATTCCTCTTGCTTGGTGATTGGTATGTCTTTGACATTGTCAAACGTCGTTTCGTAAAAGGCGTATGTAAAGGCATTGATCGAGATTGCTGAAAATTGAGTGGGAGCTATAGTCATACAAGATTAGAGAAGTCCTCATATTTATATATTTGTATATATGTGGATAGGAACGGTGTCTTGGCCACTTGAAGAGTAAGAACTGAAAATACAAGGCCGTGCTCAAATAGATTAAAAGTAATCATTTGTTTTGACATTTGAAGCTGAGAGTTCAAGAAACAATTTCAACATATATGAATTAAATATGATGTCATCATATCCTCAAATTGGACACTAAGAAACGAACGAATTGATATTGCACACTTGTTTAAGGACAAATGGGAGATTGAAGGAACGTGTCCTTTAATCAAGATGACAATTTATAATAATAGAATAAGATTAATAATGGAGATTTATAATCCGAATATTTTAGGTAGTCTTAATGCTTTGCTAGAAATCAACTATGACTTATGAGCTAAATTAAATTAGGCTCATTGCTATTATAACCGGGTCATATAAGGTCACACACAATAGAGTAATTGGACTAGATCAAAGTAACTCAAGGCCAATATGGGACTGGGAAATTTCGGCCAGTGTATATTGTTGGAAGAGTGGATTATCAATAATAAAGTGTTATATATTTACTTGATGATATAAGGAAAGTTATCTTTAGGAAAGATAAGATATTATATCAACCATAAATATTCATTTCTTGTTACAAGGAAATTATCCATTATCTCATGTGTTGAGAAAATACTCTTCCCACAAGAACACATAGGGCCGACCGTGCACATAGAGAAAAATCTTGGAGTTTTTCTCGTTCCGTTTTAGCAAACGAAGACAAGGCGATCTAGTACTGTGCTCATGTGGATCAAATAGAGGAGTCATACTTGAGGCTCTCATCTCCAAATTGATCTCAAACGTGAAGATTTGCATCAAGAGGTATGTTACACGTGAGTTTTTCTCGTTCTCTTTCTTGTTACAAGGGAATTATCCATTATCTCATGTTAGAATACTGTTTTCCAGAAATTTCGCTTAAAACATCTAATTCCCTACACCTCTTGAGCTCGTCGCTCTTGCCAACTTCACCACCTCTCAATCCTCTAGCTATCAGAGCTAGGGTTCACATTTCAATCTTGACGATGCTATTGTGGTCTTCTGATCGCATTCCTCACCCTCCCGTCGGAGCTGACAACCGCCATAAATGCAGCTTCATTGTCGAGCAACAAAGGAGGAGCGTGCGTCGTTCACACCCTCATCGAATGACGGAGAAGGCTAAGAGCGGCTGCGATGAACGATGACTAATCGTTCTCTCGTGTCTCTCTTTCCTTCCTCTTCGATCTAGATGCATTGGATAGGCGCTCTGTTTTGGATTTCATGAAGAAAAAAAATAAAGGGCTCATTTGGTAACGGGATTCAATATTTTTTTTTGAAGCATTTTTGTTTTTCTTTGACTATCAATAAAATCATTTCAAAATATCTCATGTCATAATAGTTATCTAGATTTTCAAAACTGCCAACATTTAAAGATCGGAGATGACGCTGAAATTGTTTAGGTTGTTGATTATGCGGTGAACATAGGTGAATTTGTTTTCCAATCCATTTCTTTTGCATAAACCAAAAAATGTTGTATCACGACAATCTATAATTATATATTAAAGCTCTCACATTTAGAGTTACGAGAGTAATTTTAAGAAAAGTTTCTGGACACACATTATTCATGTGTCTAATTATAAAAATTAACAAAGTTTGATGTTAACCAACCAAGCATTTGAATTTTAAATAATATATTTTACATTATATATGTTTTATTTACCTAATTATCAAATTTGATTTTAACCAAATTTTTCAATTTAATATACGATATTAGTGATGTTTTTTTATTTTTAAATGTAACAATTCCCATTTAATCTAATATTTATTTGTTATTAAAATAATATAAATCATAATCTCACTATTTTTTGTAGCAAATCTTATTTCTAAGAACATGACAATTTAATCTTATTTCTAAGAACATGGCAAATCTTATCATAATTTCACTATTCTTTCTGATATAAATCGCAGTATTAGCTACGTTACTACTCTAATGACAATTTTTACACCATAAAATAATTAAGAACATGTTAAATACAATTTTTTCCCTAACCTATGATTATGGCATAGGTTAAGCACTTAATTTTAGAAGAATTTTGTTAGATGTAATTATATCAGAGATTATAATATTTTGTAAAAGGATTTAAGCATTACGTTTTAGGAAATAGTTTTTAAAACGAGAATTCTTAACATATGTCCTTAGGGCATAGGTTAGAAAAACAGATATAACAATTATTAGCATTAATTATTTTCGTATATTTCAATTATTCTAAATATTCTGAATTTAAATTTTTTTTTCTTTAAATACACATCTAATTAAACTCATCATAACAAAGATAAATAACCTTTGGTATATATTCTAACTATCTCAAACTTTTTTACTACAAATTTTTTGATGTTTTTAGATTATGATTTACAATTAGTCATTAAATTGTTTGTGTTTTTCTTATTTTCATTTTTGAGCTAATATGATTGATATTTTGATATTTTTGAATAATTAATATTAAACTAATATATTTTAAAATAGCATTTCAACATACCACTTTTAAAGCTATGATTTTGTTATAAGTACACATATTTATGTTTAACTAATATTATGACTTATAATTTTTAATGTTAAAATATTGACAAATTCTAATATTATATGTTAATATAATAGTTTATTGAAAATACACGTTAAATGATAGTGGAATACATACACGACTTAAGCAAAAATATCCTTTGTATAACAATAATTGCATGATTAAAAATAAAAAGAATAATTGTACGAAAATAGGTATGAATAAAATATAATATATTTATACAAGTTATATAATTAACAATAAATTTTGAACATATTGTTATTTTAATCTTCTATTCATATAATTCTTAAACAATATCACTAAGATTTTTTTCTTTTTAAAACTACTTAAATACCACACAATTTAATTCAATTATAAATTATTACTAATGATTTTATAAAGGGCCATACTATTTGGCGCATAGGCATTTTTGCCTTTTGGCGCATAGGGCTCGCGCGTAACGTGGGAATAGGCTTCCCGCGTTACGCGCGGGAAGGCACCTGTTCAAGCCCCACACGTAACGTGTGAGACTGTCCCACACGTTACGCGTGGGACACATCCACACGTTACGTGTGGATACATGCCACACGTAACGTGTGGCATGGATCTGGCTTTAAAAGCCAGATCTTGCTCTCCTCCTTCATTCATTCGAAGCCGCAATTCTTGTTGCTCTCCCGTTACGCGTCTCTTTGCTCTCCTCATGACGAATCGATCGACTCCGCGCGTTACGTTCAAGATCTTTGAAAGGTTAGTTATTACTCGTCGTTGTTTGATTTGTTTTGTTAGATTTGAAGTTATTGGTTAGGAATTATAGATCCATATTGTAGATCTATGTTATTTTGATGTTTAGGGTGGTAGATCTATGCTTTGGGGAAGGTTTTGTGGTTGTTTTTGATTTTTTGGGTAATTTTGAAGTTATTGTTTGCATGAGGATTTATGTTGAATTTTGTGTGAAAATATGGAAGTGGAAGTGATAGTATTGATAGATTTGTAAAAATTGTGGAATTTTGGATGAATTGCACGTATATTTTGATGAAAAAAACTCACCGGAATTGTGAATGCTCGTCGGAGAAGACGGCCAGAGAGTCGCCGGAGTGCTGCTGGCGACTCCCCGGCAAATTGAAATGTGCACATTCACACGTAACGTGTGACGTTAGTTCACACGTAACGTGTGAATTCTCTGCATCTGGGCTTCTGGTTCACTGTGAACAACTCGGTCAACAACTCGGCCGAGTTTTCGACCGAGTTGTTGGCTGTAAATTTTTTGGGTAATAAAATGTCTGGATATGTAACCGTAGATGGAGCATGGGGACAGAACTGAACGTCGGATACGCCACAACCTTGTACGTGAACAGTCCTATAGGACTGGTGAAGAGGTCGACAGGTTTAGGCGGCAACGGAGGAATGTCTGCTACCGAGATGATGAGACCGACGCATACCAGACTAGAGCCGGTAGCAGTAGTGGGGTCGCTGAAATGATAGGAGTTCAGAGCTTGATGGCGGTTCCTTCTTCTCATGGAGGTAGGGCAGAGTCTGAGCCTCTTCACAACTACCGGGACTACCAGGGGAGTCCGATGCAAGGATAATCTGATACAATAGATCAGAATAACTACTACGGGCGGAATTTTAGTCCTCCGGTACTCCCGCCGCACGTGAGCCCTCATCGTATCCCGAGGGATTATTATCAGGGGGTTGATGAGCAGGACAACCCGTGGGAGAACCCGGCATTGTACCCGAACGCTCCCTATTATCAGTCGATGGTAAGTACATTTAGTATAACATGCATTTGTTTACAAATTCTTATTGCATATGATCAATTTAATAAATGTAGGATCAGGCAAATACATGGGGGACTCAGGACCAGGGGACTCAGGACCAGTCCAGCAATGCCTGGATCGCAAGAGGAGGCAAGGGCGAAGTTTTGGGGAACTCATTGCATCAGGCAAATAAATGTTCGAATAGAAATGTCGAACTCATTGCATCATAATACATACATATCATTCATTACATAAATCGACTGTTTTGACCTTCTTCTTTCGTTTTGTCTTCGGTTCGGCCTTGTCTGGTTCGTACTCCATCGAACGGTCTAATAGCCATTGATCTACGTAATCACCCGCACATGGGTCATGATGATACAGCCACCCCGAGTAAATAGGAGGCAAGGGCGAAGTTTTGGCCAGCCCAATCTACATCAAAATCAATGCATCATACATATGCTTTAACACAAGATAGTATAAACAAATGTGATTGTATTAACGTACCGCAATAAAATGTTGCTCTTTCGCGACATGGCAAATGCATACCGTATTCAGAAACTCGCCAGTCAATGCTTCGTTTGTCGCCCCTTTCATAGGCAGGTATGTCGTCCCCACGCCACCCCCGACGGTAACGAACACACATGTGAATGCCGTTGCCACCAAACATCCCATATCCGGGAGCTCCAACCACGTCTCCGGTGGGGCCGGCCTGTTCGGCGAGGGAAACCAATCAAGCTTCGCCTCCATTTCCTCAAGTGTCATCGTAGACACCCAAAGTGGCACGAGTAGCTCATACTCTTTTCTCAACGTAGCGATCATGGTACGTCGAACAAAAGCCCACTGATCTTCCCCTAAGCCCAGACCATGCGCAATTGCTCTGTACCCGCAGTTTCCATCAGGCTCTATCTCATACCATCCTCCAACGTGTGAGAACATACACTTGGGGATCTGGCCACGATATCGCCACGGGTTCTTGATCAATGACGTGGCACCACATGGTAAGGGTAGGCCCGTCTTCGGTGGTCTTCCTTTTTTGCTTTTTCGGAGGTGTTCCGTCCATCTGTTGGTCAGTGTACTCCCATGATGACGGCTGTCTTTTGGTGGGAAAGTTCAGAGCTCCTTGAGGCCGACCCTTATGCCTGACTTTGGCTGGCTCTTCCAGAGTAGTCTGCTCTAGATGTGCTATACTTCTAAGCGTGGAGACTGCTCTCTGTTGAACCTCAACTGGCAATGTGGGGAAGACGCTTCGGGAAAATTCTTCAAGCAACGATCTATTCACGTTGCGTGTGCAGGCTTCTTCCTCTTCTTGTGTCTTCACTTCTGACAAGGTCAATTGTCTCCAGAACGGATGCAATGAGCTAGGTTCAATTGGGGTCTCGTTCCTCACATGTTGCGCCAAATCGTGCACGCAAAGCAAGCCGTCTCTGACCCTCATCTGGCATCTGCATATAGTGCTCCACAATGGAGCTTCTCCTTTCCTGTATTCCTCAATCAAACGAGCTAGTGCAACCGCAGAGACCTTGAAGTGCAGCTTGCAGAACAGATCTGCGTTTGTTAGCAGCGTATATCTCTTTCCTATGCTCTCATTCAGTGCCCCCTGAATCTCATAAATATGATTGTGCAACCGTGTATCATATTGATCGAACACAGTGCAAAGGTTGCCATCGTTGCTTGTGAAGAAGCTTTTCAGACTGGAATGGGCCCCTTCAACCCTGCATTACAACAATGATGCACAAACTAAATTTAGATAAACTGTAAAGGTCTAACCAAGTCCAAATAACTAGCTAAATTTAGATAAACAGTTGATGCACAAACCTGTTAGTGGTGGTAGTACCCAGCGTGAACACTGTATCTGTCCATACGGAGACGATTCTTTCCTTGTAAGGGTCAAGCCAGTTTTTTTGTAAGTACTAAAGACATTTTGGAGCTTTCCTCCAATCACGCTTCAGCTTCGAGAGTGATGCTTCGTATCCTTGTATGGTCGTTTCCTTGAAGAGCTTCATGCAGTCGTTGGAAAACGCTGTGCCCCTAAACTTGTCCATGGCCTTCTTCCCGAAGTCTTCAATATTCTTCCTCACACGCCGCCTACATAGGAGGAATTTTGCTGCTGGAAACTGCTTCTCTAAGGCATTCATCAACGCCTTTTCCCGATCAGTGACCACACATGTGGGTGCTCGTTGCACCTTGGCAAACATCTTAGCAAGTTGTTCTATGGCCCACTTGTAACTGTCTTCGTCCTCCTTCTCCAGAAACGCCCCGACAATATTGTAGTTTTTTCAAACTGATGTGATGCCGACGATTTCAAGGAAGGGCAAATTGTAGCTGAACACATAATCATATGTAAAATATAATGGCGTCCTAACCGTGACATGAAAAAATGAAGAGTATATTAGATATGGACGTTACTAACCAGTTAGTTGCATATGTAGAGTCCAGCAGCACAATGTACGGAAATGCCTTCAGCAACCAAAACTGATCCTGGCTTGCAAAGAAGATATCCGTTATTTTGTTGGTGTCCTTGTTGAATCTATGCTCCATGAAGTACCCCTTCTCATTGCACTCATAGAAGAACTGCTGTACAACTGTTCTTTCTTTCATGCCCTTCTTTCGTATCTCATGCATGAGGTTGTACACTTGCTTCATCTTGGTTACATTTCCAGGGGACGAATGGATTGTAGTATGAATCTTCAGAGGCTTGCAATGATTGACCGTCATCACCCTTATAATCTCCTTCTCTTCAGCGGCTGGTCGCCCAGCTAATGCACTACCATACAAATTGTCTGCAATGACATGGTTGTGAGTTCCATGTTGTACAATGATCCTCCACAATCCCTTCGGCCCTTCTTTCAGCCTCAACATGAAGGGACACCCACATTTCTTCGACCTTGTGATGTCTCTCACTTGGTCAGCTCCTTTAGGCACGTTTTGTCCATGCCTATCACACGGTAACCAAGTCCCCCCAAGGGCCCGAGGGGTGGAAGGTTTATTCCTCCACTTTTTGATGCAAAAGTGTTTAGACTTAGCCATCTCTTGCGCCCACGAAAAGGCTTCTTCTCTAGACTCCCAGATTTTTTCAGTTGTGAAAAACCTTGAATAATCGGCAGAGACGTACACATCCTCCTCAGGTGGTACACTGAACTGAGGCTGTGTGTGTAGGGATGGAAAGCACAGCTGTGGAGTAGCGTGAGATGAAGATGCTTCTGGAGTGTTCCAAACCGGAAATGTCTTTTGGGGCGTTTCCCAAACCGAAAATGTCTTCTGTGGAGTGCTCCAATCATTGAGGGAGATATTGTTTAACCCTTCGTATAAATGATAGTCCGTCTGCATACACGAAATCATGTCATCAACTAGTGCACTAATTATAAAATGGCACATTTACTATCAAACTGTGCAATATTACATAATGAAACTTGGTTTCTGGAATTGATTTCACACGTTATGTGTGTGATGACTTCACACGTTATGTGTGAAGATTGTCCACACGTAACGTGTTGAACAGTTTCACACGTTACGTGTGGACAATCTTCACACATAACGTGTGAAACTGTTCTTCAATGTAACAGCCCTAAACAACGATCAATCTTTGTTTCTAATACCCAAAACAATAAAATGAGATTTTAAGATCAAACAACAAATATCATAAATAGCTTCCCTAAACCCTAAACAACAAATATATTATCACCCCAAAAATAGCTTCACTAAACCCTAACCATCAAGCTTATAACTTTAAACATTTTCAAAACAAGAAAAAAATAGAACTTTAGGATTACTTAATAGAAATTACCTCGTTCCAAAGTGGAATATCTTCCCCATTGTTGCTCCAATACTCGTTGTTGTTCAGATTGTCCATTTTTTGTAGAAAGATTGAGAGTGCAAAATAAGATTTTGTTAGTGTTTGAAATAAGGGTTTAGGTTCGAAATGGGTTCGAATGGGTTGTTAGCCGGGGAAGAAGATGGAGCCATTATTACAGTTAGGTGGGGACAAGACGGTTATTCAATGCGTTTTGCAACAGACTGAACCACGCGTTACGTGGCAAACCTGTCCACACGTAACGTCTGGAGTTGCTTGGCACGTTACGTGTGCTCGTGTTCCACACGTAACGTGTGCTTACTAGGGTTTAGGGTTTAGCGTATATAGGGTACGGTTTAGGGTTACTATTTATCTTTAACTAAACTGTGGGTTAGGGTTTAGGGTTTACTATTTATCTTTAATTAATAAGGTTGAATTTGGGTATGCGAGTTACATTATTTCTGAGATTGAGGAGAGGAACTTACAATTAGGGTTTAGGGTTACATTGCTGAAAAGTTATTAATGCTAGTGGTTGAGGTCTTTAATGATAGTGGTTGGGGTCATTTTATAATACAGTTGTATACAGCTGTATATTAGTTGTCAAACACATTCATTTTCACTATATAAGAGGCATTAGGGTTGCAACAAGTCCAGTACAAGCGGGATTGAAGATTCATTTGTGGGTAAGCTTCTTCTTCCAGTTTCTTTCGATTTAGTAACTGTGATTGGCCTTTTCATATTAATGGTTTGTAGGAAATCAAGCACCACAAATAATGACATTTTCATCCGAATCATCATCAAACCCAAATAGGCACCATCAACAAATGAGTGCTCCACAATGCGAGTGTAATTTGAAAGCCATTATCCGTACTTGGGATTTGCAGTGGAACTACGGAATGAGGTATTGGGGATGTCCAAGACTGGGGTGTTTATACAGGAAGTACATTGATTCAATGTTGTTGTAGTCATCCAACGTAATGAACAAGTCTATTCTATCTTTTATGTTGATTATTTTGGGGCATTCTTTTTATTAATTTTAAATAAACAACTACATAATAATATAATGTAATGTTCATACACGTAACATTGTAATATATATAAAATCCCTAAACCTTAACATTAAACCATAAATAAATACTATAAATATACAATAATATGACCTACACAAATACCCTAAACCCTAAATACTACAAATACAATTATATTATATTACAGTAACGTGTGACTGTTTTCCACACGTAACGTGTGAAAACATCCCACACGTTACGTGTAGAAGTGAGTCACACGTAACGTGTGGATTACAGTCACACGTTACGTGTGAACCCTATGCGCCAAAATGCAAAAATGCCTATGCGCCAAAAAGCAATCGTGTTTATAAATTTAAGTTTACCCATACAAGGTATGGGTAGTTCACTAGTTCCCTTTTATTTCCCTCCCGTTTTTCAATCTGTTTCCTTTTCACCCTTCTAAACCAAACGTGCCCTTAGTTTTCATATAGTCATAATTACAAAAGTTAAGTTATTGATACAAGAGCCTTGTTTCCGTGAGTCACAAACCCTCTCAGCAGTCAGCACACAGCACCACATGCTTGGGTTTGTATGGCATTTGCTCTATTAGCTCCATGGCCTCTTCGAGATAGCCAGCTCGCAAGTACAGATCAACCATGCGAGAGTAATGCTCGAATCCGGGTGTCATTTGGAACTTGTTCTGCATCGAGTGGAACCACTTCCTCGCCTCTCTCACTAGCCCACAGTCTCAAGTGTGCAGTCTCTACTGATTGTGTGAATTTGCTCTTTTTGCTCCATCACTTTTATACCTTGGAACCAGATCTTTGGAAGCAATACTAATTGTGTGTAACATTGGATAATTCTGAAAATTCCTCACATATAGAACTACCGATCTGGTAGGCATCAGTAGAGACAAGTACACAAACACAGATATATAAATATACAAGAAAGAATGCTTTGGTACCTCCGAATGTATGGTACAGCTTTTTCTATGAAAAAAATGCATACAGCAGTTCAAATTTATGACCTCTTATAAAAGAAGCCAATGGAATCAACAAAGCAGTAGTTTTCTGTTGCCATTTTAATGAATCCTGGCCCCTGGGCAGTGGCAGTTCATGACTAGTCATAAAAATTGTGATTTTGCGTGGACCAAACCATCCAACCCTATGCTCATATCCGCAGATAATAAAGATCACGAGGTATGTGGGATATTTGTTAAGAACGCCAATATTGAGCTTACTGAACTTTTTATATACCCATATAAATTACTAGAGGACTCGTCAACAGCCAAACTCATGCTTACGCAGGACGGGCTACAAGCAGAGATTGAGGCAACAAAACTATTTGGTGCGGAACGAACTAAGGCTTTATAAAAACAATACAACTATTTGTCACTTCGTGATCTTTCAAACAAAGAGTTCCCTTCACATATCGTAAGTGTAAGACTGGAAAACAAATAGTTTTAAAGATTGCCGGCTCACTTCATTTATCTTTTGAGTTTTGACCAAACTATAATTCCTCTACACTATGTCAGGTTAGTTTTAAAGTTTGCCGGCTGGATATGACTGGCCAAAGAAGCCGTGTTTAGGGTATATTCTTAAACATACTTGACCTCATCTTGCAGCGATTATTTGTAACAAAGCAGGATGTCCATCAGTCCATGGTCCGAAAGCAGGAACTTTCATCTTTGAAAAGAGAAGCAAAGAAGAAACAGAGAGAGAACACAATACATTATACAGCAAAACATAGCAGATAAAAAACTGCTGGGGCGTCAAAAGAGAACATGATTCATACCGTAAGTACAGAGGCGGTAACTACTAGGATCGCGAGTGGAATATATGTAACGGCCCTGTAAAAATGGCCGAACTAAAACAGATATTAAATTATTTTGCCAGATACTGAATAAGTGTCACCATAATCTAATTAGATGGGTAATGAAATATCAAATATATCATCTATCTCATCATCAAGCAACGTGAAAGACAAACTATATGGATGACGTAAAAGTAAAAGCTACCTCAATTATTAGCCCCAGCTAAGACCAGGGTTCTTCTCCACATGCCTCTCCCTCATCACACTTCTAACTCTTTCCAACCCTTCCCAATCTTCCAACCCAGCCAACACCCCGCATAGCTGCACATATGCATCCGCGTTCTTGGGATCGAGCTCGATAACAAGCCCAGCTACTCTCTTCCCAAGAGCCTTGTTTCCATGAGTCACACACCCTCTCAGCACACAACACCACATGCTCGTGTCCGGTTTGTATGGCATTTGCTCAATAAGCTCCATCGCTTCTTCAAGATAGCCTGCTCGCGAGTACAGATCAACCATACAAGAGTAATGCTCGAATCTAGGTGTGATTTGGAACTTGTTCTGCATCGTGTGGAACCACTTCCTCGCCTCGGCCACTAGCCCACAATGGCCACAGCCAGACAAGATTGCCATAAAGGTGATATCATTCGGTTGGACTCGTTTCATCTTGGAAAATAAGATCAACGCTTCGTTACCATGGCCATTTGTCGCGTATCCCACTAGCATGGAGTTCCATGACACCAGATCAAGATTTGTCATGCTATCAAACAATCTTCTTCCAGGATCAACAAAGCCACACTTGCAGTAGAGGTCAATAAGAGCAGTACAGATGATTGGATCCGAAGCTAGGCCAATAGTAACTGTTCTTCCAAAACACTGCTCACCACGTTGAAGAGACGATATGCTTGCACAGGCACTGATCACACTCGCTAAGCTAAATTTGTCCATTCGAACTTCTAGTTTGTTCATCTCGCAGAAAAGATCTAAAGCTGCCAGTGGAAGGCCATTTTGGCTGAGGCCAACTATCATTGAGTTCCAAGATATCAGGGTTTTGTGTGGAATGGTGTCAAAGAGCTTCTTTGCTTCTTGAACTCTTCCACAATTGGAGTACACATTAATCATAGAATTCAACAAAATGGTATCGTGGAGTTCAAGCTCACTAAACAATTTGCAAGCATCAATGGGAGCTTTACATTTGGAGTACATATCAATAAGAGAACACCCAATGATCGCATCCTTTAAGACTCCGACTTTACCAACATGAGCATGCAACTGATTTCCATATCGAAGATTTCCAATGCTCGAGCATGCACTCAAAACACTCGATAAAGTAGAACAGTCTTCACAGATTCCATGTTTCCTCATCGTACTAAACAAAGCCAGTGCTTTCTCTTCCTCACTGTTGAAGACATAACCAGAAATCATTGAATTCCAAACAACAACACAGGGGCAATTTAATTTCTCAAAAACTCTTCTAGCATTGTGAATTCTACCCACATTTGCATATCCAGTGATCAATGCAGACGCCGAAAAGTCATCAAGCTTCCTCATTATATTCGATACTCGTGCAGCATTATCCAAATCACCACATTTACAATACATATTAACCAGAGAACTAGCTAGAACAGAGTCGAAATCCACATTATCAACAACAATTCGGGCATGGATCTGTTTCCCGCAATCAAGTGCCATTAGATCAGTACAAGCACCAATAATAGATGCCAATACATGTCCATCCCTGCCACTTGAAATCTCCAATGGATCAAAACTGAAGTTCTTGAACATCTTCAGAGCTTCTTTTGGATAACCATAACTTAATAATCCATGGATCATGGAGTTCAAAGCAATCCCATTCTTCTTAGGCATGTAATCAAACAAGGCCTTGGCCAAGCTGAGATCACCCATTTTGGAACACCCTGAGATAACCACATTCCAAGAAAAATCATTCTTGTCAGGCATAGAATAGAACAGCTCAAGAGACTTGTCCTTGCGCCATGATCTCATGTACCCTTCAATCAAAGTGTTCCAAGTGAAGCAGTTTCTTTGGGGCATTTCATCAAACAACTTCCGTGCGTCTTCCATGCTACCGCACCTTGCGTACATCTGTACAAGACGGTTTCCGACTGTGAGAAGGGAGTTGAATATGCCCTTTTTTAAGAAGAGAAGGTGGAGCTGCTTGCCATGGTGAATTAAGCTGTGGGTATTGCACGACTGTATGAGCTGGACATAGTATTCCAATCCTTGTTCCATATGCTTTACAGTTATAGTCCTCTCGGCCTCTTGCCTCTTATTTTTGCGATGTCTGCAATGAGGCCAATTTTTAAATAGAAAAATGCCTCAATAATTTAGTTAATATTAATGAGGGAAATTGAAAGAATTTAGGAGGAAATAAGAGAGAAAAGAGAGAAGAAATGAATTCAATCAAATTGTTGAAATCTATCTCTATCTATCTATATATATATATATATTAAAGTAAATGAATTTAAAGTCACTATATTAATTCCGGCCCCACAAATCCTATGTGTCAATTTATGATTAATTCATTTTTTTTATTAACAATTTTATTTAATTTAAATCATAATATGTAATCACAACTAACTTTAAATATTTAAAAATTTAAATCACAACAATATCTAATTGTAACTAACTTTAAATATATAAAAACTATATACAATTTTTTTGTAAAAATTGATTTCTACAAATTACACATATAATAAACTTATAATATATGTCAAAATATTATATAATAGATTTCCTACTAAAATTTAATATCTATAACAATATATGAAATCTATCAACAATCATTAGCTGAATATTTAATGACTACTGATTAGATTTTCGAGCCACTACAACATTGCTTAGACAATTAGGCTACATTTTAAAATTTTCAAACTAAAAAAATTCTATACACTTGATTAACAAACTAAAAAAAATCAAGACGGATCATTCTCAACGGAACAAATATGCAATAAGCTAAATATGATTAGTGAAAAATTAGACAGATTTTCAATAAACAAACTAAATATAATATTCCAAACATTTAATATTTGAAGATTTGTACTCTTTCAAGTATTAATTATCTATAATATTATATATATATATATTTTATCTTTTATAATCCTTAATAATTATTTTTATTTTTTCTTATTTTTGTGTTAATCTATATATCTATATATATATTAAAGTAAATGAATTTAGAGTCACTATATTGATTCCGGCCCCACAAAGCCTATGTGTCAATTTATGGTTAATTCATTTTTTTATATTAACAATTCTATTTAATTTAAATCATAATATGTAATCACAACTAATTTTAAATATTTAAAAATTTAAATCACAATAATATCTAATCGTAACTAACTTTAAATATATAAAAACTATATACAATTTTTTTGTAAAAATTGATTTCTACAAATTACACATATAATAAACTTATAATATATGTCAAAATATTATATGATAGATTTCCTACTAAAATTTAATATCTATAACAATATATGAAATCTATCAACAATCATTAGCTGAATATTTAATGACTACTGATTAGATTTTCGAGCCACTACAACATTGCTTGGACAATTAGGCTACATTTTAAAATTTTCAAACTAAAAAAATTCTATACACTTGATTAACAAACTAAAAAAAATCAAGACGGATCATTCTCAACAGAACAAATATGCAATAAGCTAAATATGATTAGTGAAAAATTAGACAGATTTTCAATAAACAAACTAAATATAATATTCCAAACATTTAATATTTGAATATTTTTACTCTTTCAAGTATTAATTATCTATAATATTATATATATATATTTTATCTTTTATAATCCTTATTGATTCTGGCCCCACAAATTCTAAGTATCAATTTGTGGTTAATCCACTTTTTTTCATTAACATTATATTTTAATTTAAATCACAATATCTAATCACAACTAACTTCAAATATATAAAAACTATATACAACTTTTTTTATAAAATTTGATTTCTACAAATTACACATACAATAAGCTTATAATATATGTCAAAATAATATATGATAGATTTCTTACTAAACTTATATATAAAATACATCTTATATTCATTTATGTAATTAGTAATATTATTTTCATGCGTTTGCATATATAATTTGACCTATATAAATTTATGGGCCAAAAATCAAAATCATACAATATATACAATTTTCAATTCATAGTACATGTGCTTTTATAATCAAGCCCACTATATTATATTACTACACATATAAATTTATGGCCCATTTAGAGTAAAATGACCCGAATAAATTTTGTGGCCTATATATTTTTATTTTTTTTAAATCTTTTGAATTTCGAGCCATCATAATACTTTTGGCCCCACAAATCCCACGTGTCATTTTGTTATTAATTCACTTTTTTTCTTAACATTATATTTCAATTTGAATCACAATATCTAATCACACATAGCTTCATATATATTAAAACTTTATACAACTTTGTTGAATGCTTATACATTTTTTTATAAATTTTGATTTCTATAAAATGCAAAAAATAAGCTTATATATGTCAAACTAATATATGATAGAATTCCTACGAAACGTATATATAAAATACATCTTATATTCATTTATGTAATTAGTAATATTATTTTCATGACTTTGCATATATAATGTGACATATATAAATTTATGGGCCAAAATCATACAATATATACAATTTTCAACTCACAGTACATGTGCTTTTATAATTCAACCCACTATATTATATTATTACACATACATATTTTATTAACAATTTAGTGAAATTTCAAACTAATGTATCTTAACAAAATTAGTTTATATAATCTTGAGATTTTCTTCTAAACCTTTCAATTTTAATAACTCATCTTAACAACAATTATATCAAAAATATATAATACAACTTTTTATAAAATTTGAAGCAAAGGAATTTAGAGCAATAATATAATACAACATTTATATGGGTCATAAATTTAGTGAAATTATACATCAATATCTCAAGATTATATAAATTTTAACAACTCATCTTAACAATAATTATATCATATCACATTTTTAACGAATTTGGTATATTGTACTTCCCATTCAACAATTTTTATTTGATTATAATTTTCTATAAAAAATACATGGTCTCCATTTTTCGATTTTACAATGTTTCTATGGGCTTATTACTTATCATTTTGCTAAATGTAATTTTCAGTTTTAAAAATTTAAATTGAGTCACCAAGAAAATATTCACTAACAAATTGCGAAATATCAAATATAAATTACCAATAAAATGTTGTTAAATCAAACAAAAAGTTTAACTAAAAAATCCAGGTAAATCTTTTTTGTAACAAACTTTCAATTTCATATGATTATACACATTATTAAAAGTAAATTAAATGTAGTACGTATACAAATTTATAAAGTATTTGAATTTGAGATAACTTTACACCTACATAAATCAGCCACTACTGATTAATTAATTATTCAAATAACTTTTTAATTATTGTTTTCTAGAAGTAAGGATATAAATTAAAATCAAAATTTTAAAACTTAAATGGGTCCATTATGTAATTAGAAAAAACTAAAAAGATTTGATTTATCTGGTTGATTTGTAATGATTTTTTTTATATATATTTTGCTGAATTATTTCATATAATTATTTTAACAAAAAGTTAAAATATCAAAATTATTTGTTTCCCTTCGTTTGATCTCATATCCCCTTTGAGACACTAATACAATCATGGATCAACTTTGCTTACGTGTTATTTTGCGATTAATCCTATTTTTAGTTTACCTTTTTCCTTAAATTAACTAGATTTATACTATAAAAATCTTTAAAATTTCATCAAATAACTCAAAATTTTTGTATGAATAGTACCTTTGATCTAATATAAACATTTTATTTTATTTGGATATTAATTTTCACATTTATATTATACGATAAAATTGTTATATATATATTTTAACTTTATATAAGGGTCAAATATATTATCCATCGTTGAGAGTGTAACAATAAGCTATTTCACGCACGGGTAAAATTTCTATTTCACGCACTGTTTCGTACGTGACGTACCAAATGAAGCCGCCCGTGACGAACGAAAGCACTACGTCCGTGACGGACCACAGTAAACCGTCCGTGACGCACCAACCCCATTCGTGCGTCACGGATGGACATTCTGATCCGCGATACGATTTTGGAATCGCCATAACTTTTGATTCCCTCGTCCAAACGCGCTGAAATTTGGAGTAGGTATAGTTGACATCTTGATCTTTAATCTGACGTTGGAATCACTCAATTCGGAGTTACGTAGAAAAAGTTATACTTCTCCAAAGACGGGACAAAGAAATAGAGATCTCTTAAGTGCCAAGGCGAGTAGAGATATCTCAAACCATTAGAAAGAAGGGATATGATTGCTTCAAAACAAATGGGAAACATTTGACAATCGAGATGGAACAAGCTTTCTATTATCTTTATGTATGACCAATTTTATTGAAATTATAAGCATTATCAAGACTCTAATTTGGCCAAACATAGTTCATTTTAATGTCGGTGTGTATATTACTTGCACTATACTTTTAGATTTATTAAGCCACTAATTAAACTGTCACATAGTATTTTTTGCAATATATATACATAAAATATATTTTATATTGTTTCATGAATATATTACTTAAAGTTTTATTACCTTTATGGAATAAATCATTCTCATGCATATTTATAAAAGAAACTTAATTTGTTTAACCGTTTGATTCTTACTTTAATAACATATGATTTACTTGAGCTACATAATCCTTCTCTAATTTTTTAGCATGCTAAAACAATATAATTATTATAATATTTTTTGTTAGTCAATAGCATCTTATATTATCAATTGATATACCGTTAAATATATAGTATATATTTATCCAAACATGTACATGACACATGGACATATAGTAGTTATGTACTATTAACAGACTCTAATAAATGTTTTTCTTTTCAAAAACCGGTTTATCTAGGTCTTTGTTTTGAATTACAATGCAAAATCTATCAAGTCATATAATTTAAAAACTGAACATAATCAGAATATGTTTATAAACAATTACTTTATTGATGTTAACATCAATAAAAGAAACTTAATTTAACGCCTTGGTTCATCTGTGACGGACGAAAAATGTTCATCCGTGACGGACGAAGCATTTTCATCCCTGACGGATGAACATGTTTCGTCCGTCACGGATGAACATGTTTCGTCCGTCACGGATGAACATGTTTCGTCCGTCACGGATGAACATGTTTCGTCCGTCACGGATGAACATGTTTCGTCCATCACGGATGAACATGTTTCGTCCGTCACGGATGAACATGTTTCGTCCGTCACGGATGAACATGCTGATCCGCGACACGATTTTGGAATCGCTATAACGTACTTTTTGATTCCCTAGTCCAAACACACTGAAAATTGGAGGAGTTATAGTTGACATCTTGATCTTTAATCTAACGTTGGAATCACTCAATTCGGAGTTACGTAGAAAACGTTATACTTATCCAAAGACGGGACAAAGAAATAGAGATCTCTTAAGCGCCAAGGCGAGTACAATAGCATTTAAGTCGGATTACAATAGCATTGCAATCATGGATCACAATAGGATTACAATGTGCGAGTACAATAGCATTTAAGTCGCCTTGCGACCTCGTCTCTTTCTTGTAGAAGAAGGTTCGAACGCCATCAGCTGAGAAACGAATGGAGAAATATCTCTACTCGCTTTGGCGCTTAAGAGATCTCTATTTCTTTGTCCTGTCTTTGGAGAAGTATAACTTTTTTTTACGTAACTCCGAATTGAGTGATTCCAACGTCAGATTAAAGATCAAGACATCAAATATAACTCCTCCAAATTTCAGCGCGTTTGGACTAGGGAATCAAAAGTTATGGTAATTCCAAAATCGTGTCGCAGATCAGAATGTTCATCCGTGACGCACGGATGGGGTTGGTGCGTCACAGACGGTTTACTGTGGTCCGTCACGGACGGAGTGCTTTCGTTCGTCACGGGCGGCTTCATTTGACCCGTGACGGACGAACCGGTGCATGAAATAGCAATTTCACGCACCGGTGCGTAAAGAGATATGGTTGTAGTATTTCGAACCAAGTAAATAAAGCAAGAAAACAAAGTAAAGGATGTGAATATGATATGAGGAAGGCGCCACACTTGACAAAGATCCACACAACAAGAGATATTGTTGATCACTGAATTCTATTAGTCTCAAGTTCTTATCTTTCCTATAGTTGTTATACACTTATACATATTATGAATAATTTTGGCTTTCTTATTCAAAAGATATAATTAATAATCTAATAGTTTTTGTCAATGAATCACACATTAATTATTTGTTTGAAATATGTTTAAATTGTTTAAAAGACCATCTATTATATATCCCATGTATAAATAATTTTGTAAATCAGGAATAATTTTATAGACATTTTTAGATTAATAATCATTATAATATTTCTATATTAATTATTCTCTAAACGAGTCTACATAAATTCTTATATATCATAGCATATTATTTCCAATGATCAAGCGATAACTATATTTTTCTAAAATAATATTTCGATATAACATTAATTTAATTCAATTATAATTTTTTTTTATTTTCTCAAATTAGATTTACCCGTACAAGGTACGAGTTCTACACTAGTTAATTTAAAATCTAAAATTTTACAAAATCTTCTATAAATTCTACATAAAAAAACCATTTTTTTATAATTATTATAATTCTCTACTAACAAACTTGAATTTGATTCACAAACAAATTTTTATTTATAAAATATGAGTACATGTTTCACCTGTTGCTTTGTTTCACTTTTTATCTATTAATATGTACTCGATTACCATATGTGATTTCTAACCAACGAAATATTTGTATATTAAATATTTGTTCATTTTTCTACAATAAACTAATAATTATTTTATTGTTAAAACTCCAACTAAATTTCAAATTTTATATCTAAGCAAACTATTTTATCAGACAAATCACAATTTTGTTTCCTTTCATGCGTGTATGTTTTAACTGATTTTTCGGCATATTATTGATCATTTTATTAATTAACGGTTTAAAATAATTTGATTGAAATTTAACTGTATCAAACCCACCTAACTATGATTATTTATCATTAAGATACTAATAAGTCTTTATTATTGATTTTGTTAAGTGGTATATTATTGATTCCTTAAGTTGACATTTCAATATAGTTACGTATTTCATAAATTTTAATCGTAATTATAATATTTTAAATCAAAAGAATATTAATGTTGTATTGTGATGATTTTGAATTTTTTTTGAGACTTGATTTAGTTGTAAAAAAATTTATTTATTTGTTTTGCAAATCTAAACTGCTTATGATTTACTTTGTTTCAAAATTGAGTTGTTATAATTTTAAAAATCTAAATATTAAACTAACTAGGCTATATATAGGTTTGCTACATGTCCATCAGTTCGTACGTTGTTTTTTTGTGAGTCTTCAAGTTCATTCTTAATCATCTAAATTTGTTTTTTTACAAATCTTTTAAGAAAGTATATTTTTCGTAATCGGTTTTGTTGCTAATTCTGTTTTGTAAAAGTCGGTTTGTAGCTAATAAATCCTAATTTAATCTATCTAAAATATTGAATTGCACGAGAGTATGGATAAACAACCTTATGCTTATCAATGCACAATATTGAAAAAAGATGAAGATGATGAGTACAATATTTGACTTCGCTTCATAAAGATTTGGAGCATTCTCCATTTTCGGTGCAGTAAAGAGATAATTTTAATCGCCGTTAAGGTATAAATACTTATATATCAAATTAATGGTTGTTTATACAATTGAGACTTTGTCCGTATAGTATATTATTGAGATCTTGTTAAATGTTCGATCTTTATGTAAATTGAATATTTATTATTTTTATTTGTTTGCTAAAATCTCCCTTATAATCTAACTTATCAACAAAAGAAAATTTTCCATGGATTGGCCACTCAGAAATATCCATCTCATCTAAGCCTAATATCCTATAAAAGCTACCATGTGTGTTTATTATTTGGATGATACTCAAATTGATTGTTAATGTAGTGAGACTTTTTTTGTTGTTGACAAATGTAGTGAGATTTGATTCTAGGTTGATGAATATATGTGATATAAGTTAACAAAAAAATATTAACAAGATTTGCACCAATAATAACGCATCTTAACAATTGTTACTTCTTTACGTGAATACAAATTATTATTTTTCAATTTGAGAAGAATATATGATATGATTTATTTCATTTCTCTTTCATTAACTTTAACACTTTAATATTTTAAAGCACTAATTACCTTATGTATATGTAAATTACTTTTTGAAAATGATTTATAAGATTCATATAACATAAAAGTAAATAATTCAATAATTTGTAAGAGTTGTTCAATCGATTAAATTTATATACAACCATGTATCGACAAAATAATTTAATCATTTTTTTCAATTTTACGATTGATTCTTTTGCATATACATACTTAATTGTGGTAATTAGAAAGTTATTTTGGACTCAAATTTTTTTTCTAAAAACAAAATAAATATAATAATATATTATCTAATTGTAATTTATTAGCATGTGATCTTAATCACATAACATTTACTAAACATAAATTTACGGATCGGAGTGATTTATAACTTCTAAACAATAGCAACAAAAATATAAAAAAATTAATCAATATCAATATGTAAATTGAGATTTAATTTTCTTATGACATCTTATACATATGTATCTTTACATCATTATGTCCAACTACACTTAGAAGGGTCGATTTATTCTACCATTCTTCTTCATGCATGTTTCCATTTTTTTTAGTTTTAGATTTTCTTCACCACTTTATCGATAATTATTTTTATTGAAAATGTTGTAAATAATCACTCATGTTTTATTAAGTATAATCACTCATGTTTTATTAAAGTAAATGAATTTAGAGTCACTATATTGATTCCGGCCCCACAAATCCTATGTATCAATTTATGGTTAACTCATTTTTTTATATTAACAATTCTATTTAATTTAAATCATAATATGTAATCACAACTAACTTTAAATATTTAAAAATTTAAATCACAACAATATCTAATCGTAACTAACTTTAAATATATAAAAACTATATACAATTTTTTTGTAAAAATTGATTTCTACAAAGTACACATATAATAAACTTATAATATATGTCAAAATATTATATGATAGATTTCCTACTAAAATTTAATATCTATAACAATATATGAAATCTATCAACAATCATTAGCTGAATATTTAATGACTACTGATTAGATTTTCGAGCCACTACAACATTGCTTGGACAATTAGGCTACATTTTAAAATTTTCAAACTAAAAAAATTCTATACACTTGATTAACAAACTAAAAAAAATCAAGACGGATCATTCTCAACGGAACAAATATGCAATAAGCTAAATATGATTAGTGAAAAATTAGACAGATTTTCAATAAACAAACTAAATATAATATTCCAAACATTTAATATTTGAAGATTTGTACTCTTTCAAGTATAAATTATCTATAATATTATATATATATATATATTATCTTTCATAACACTTAGAATAATTTCTATTTTTTCTTATTTTTGTGTTAATTAATTTAAAATCTAAAATTTTACAAAATCTTCTATAAATTCTACATAAAAAAACCATTTTTTTTATAATTATTATAATTCTCTACTAACAAACTTGAATTTGATTCACAAACAAATTTTTATTTCTAAAATATGAGTACATGTTTCACCTGTTGTTTTGTTTCACTTTTTATCTATTAATATGTACTCGATTACCATATGTGATTTCTAACCAACGAAATATTTGTATATTAAATATTTGTTCATTTTTCTACAATAAACTAATAATTATTTTATTGTTAAAACTCCAACTAAATTCAAATTTTATATCTAAGCAAACTATTTTATCAGACAAATCACAATTTTGTTTCCTTTCATGCGTGTATGTTTTAATTGATTTTTCGGCATATTATTGATCATTTTATTAATTAACGGTTTAAAATAATTTGATTGAAATTTATGAGACGCAGAGCCGGCCCTCTCCCTCGACCCGCCGACCCTTGTCCCGCCAGCGACCTGGCTCGCCTCCGCGACGACACGACTTTGTGCCCGCCTCCACCCGCTCGCCTCCTCTCTGCCTCCGCGTCCAACTCGCCTCCCCTCCGCCTCCACCCGGTGGCGACCCGTCTCACCTCCACCCTTGTTAGTCCATTTCCTTCTTCAAAGATTTACAAGAACCCTTCCTGTTAGAGAGGTGATTATCCGGGCCTTGCTCAATGCATATTTAATTGGTTTTCGCACCTTTGATTACGCACGTCATTTTCTTTCTTGCTGTAGCCGGATGTTGGGATTGGAGTATAAGTCAAAGAGGGGTTATATGGCGTTGGAATATCATGGAAGAACTGTTGGAATCTGTGGAGAATGAAGTTCTCTGTATATTCAGATTCAATGAATACACAATTTACACAGGTATTTATGCAGTAAAGAGATAACAGCAAATACAACGGATTCCTAAATACATGGCACTACCTTAACTAATCTCATAAGACTAGGAAACAGGTGTTGAACTATTCAAAGGAAAGCCTACAATTGTGGATACGGAAACATCAGTTTGTTAGCCCCCGGCAAGCGCAAGGGCGGGACGAACTTGAAGCTTGGTTCGAAGAAGAGCGACCCGGTCTTTGGCAAGTGGTTTGGTGAAGATATCCGCCAACTGATCCACAGAAGAGACATGACAAATTCTGAGAGCTCCGGTTTCAACCTGTTCCCTTATGAAATGAAAATCCAAGGCAATATGTTTTGACCTGGTACTAATAACTGGATTCTTGCTCATGAAAATTGCACCCACATTGTCACACAGCAGCAATGGAGACTGATTGAGAGGAGCATGAAGGTCGGAAACTAGCTGTTTGAGCCACAATAGTTTAGCTGCAGTGTAGGCCAGGGAACGGTACTCTGCTTCTGTACTGGAGCGTGCCACAACTCGTTGCTTACGAGAGGTCCAACTGATAAGATTGGAGCCATGGAAGATGGCATAACCATACTGCGATCTGCTGTCATCTTTGTCAGAAACCCAGCCGGCATCAGAATAAGCAAGAAGAGATCTAGCCTTTGTTGGTGTGAAATGCAGGCAGTGGTGTAATGTCCCATTCAAGTACCTCAGAATTCGTTTTACCGCCTGCCAATGAAGAGTGGTCGGGGAGTGCATAAATTGGCAAACCCGGTTGACGGCATACGCAATATCTGGGCGGGTGATGGTGGCATATTGGAGTGAACCGACAACCTGCCGAAAGAGCTTCGTATCATGAAAAGGATCACCTTGATGAGTGAGCCGAGAGTGAGGATCAGCCGGGGTGGAAATCGAAGCAGCCTCTGTCATGTTGCTACGTTGAAGAATATCTTGAATGTAGCTTTGTTGAGATAGAGTAAGGCCTGCAGAAGTTCTGCTGATTTGCAAACCCAAAAAGAAATGAAGATTTCCAAGATCTTTGAGGGCAAAAACTTGATGCAGTCGAGAGATGAACCGCTGGATGTGAGCTGCATCTGTGCCTGTAATAATCAAGTCATCCACATACACAAGGATGTAGATGATGGCGGTGGAAGAGATATGAACAAACAGGGAGGTGTCTGACTGACAAGCACGGAATCCTTGGTGGACAAGATAGTGTTTGAGCTTATTGAACCAAGCCCTCGGAGCCTGTTTAAGACCATAAATGGCCTTGTGAAGGCGACATACATGAGCGGGACGAGTAGGATCCTCAAAGCCACGTGGTTGTTTCATATACACCTCTTCCGATAAATCGCCGTTGAGGAAGGCATTGTTTATATCAAGTTGTCGGATGCACCAACCATTCGAGAGAGCAATTGAGAGTACCAAGCGAATGGTGGTCGGTTTGATAACAGGACTAAATGTCTCAAAAAAATCAATGCCCGCCTCTTGACTGAATCCTTGGGCCACCAACCGTGCTTTGTGACGTTCGATCGTTCCATCGGAGCGCCGCTTGACCCTGAAAATCCACTTACACCCAACAAGATTCACATTAGTAGGACAAGAAACAAGAGACCATGTGTTATTTCGCATGAGGGCATCATATTCTGCTTTCATCGCTTGCTGCCAGCATGTGGATTTGATGGCTTGAGTATATGTGCGGGGCTCAATGTCTGTACCAGAGGAGAGTGTGGTGGCAAAGGTCTTTGGCACGGGAACTAACAGTGGACTGTTGGTATGGTGGGCTGTATGGCGGGGACAGAGGAGCAGGAGTGGGTGAGGACGAGGGGTGAATTTCAGCTGTGGAAGATGGCGGTACCGGTGGGCACGACGGTGGCAGAGCAGCAGCATGCTCAAGGAGAATTGTGGAGTTGGACGGTGATGAGGTGATGGGAGAAGAAACCGGAGGTGTGGGCAGAGAAGTAGCATAAGGGAAGACGTCTTCATTGAAAACAACATGTCGGGAAATATAAATGCGGGACGATGGTTTGTGAAAACAAAGGTAGCCTTTATGTGCCACGCTATAGCCAATAAACACACATGGAAGAGACCGGAAGTCGATCTTGTGATTATTATAAGGCCTAAGAAATGGGTAACAAAGACAACCAAAAGATTTTAGAAAACCATAGTCCGGATTTTTGTTGTAAAGTTTTTGATAGGGAGATTGAAAATGGAGTAATGGGGTGATAGTGCGATTGTGGAGATATGTTGCGGTTTTGAAGGCGTGTTCCCAAAAAACTTGAGGGAGAGATGATTGGGCTAAGAGAGTGAGGCCTTTTTCAACTATGATACGATTTCTTCGTTCAACCGCACCATTTTGTTCTGGAGTGTATGGACAAGAAATTCGATGTTGAATGCCATGTTGTTGAAGAAAGGTGGATACATTTCGAAATTCGCCACCCCAATCGGTTTGAAGGCCTTTAATATCACTAGCAAATTGAGTTTTGATCATTTGACGAAATTGCACAAATGTAGAGAATACTTGAGATTTTTGTGACAGGAAATAAATCCACACAAATTTAGTGCAATCATCAATAAACAAGACAAAATATCGATTTCCATTCATAGAAAATAAAGGAGAGGGCCCCCAAACATCCGAGTACACCAAGTCAAATGGTTTTGGAGAAGAAATGTGAGATGTAGGAAGAGGAAAACGATGACTTTTCCCAAGCTGACAGGAATCACAAACAGTTGGGAATTTATTTGATGAAATAGGAAGTTGAAACAAAGATATAAGACGCCGTAAGAGAGGCTCGTGAGGATGAGCAAGGCGCTGATGCCAGCCATGGAGTGTTGTGCGCACACCGGTAAGTGCCATGGTGGAGGGTCTGTTATTTGTGATGGAGGGCAGCCGATATAAGCCGTGACTAATGTCCCCTTGGAGGATTGTTTGTCCCTGAAAATTCTTAACACAATAGTGAGTAGGCCAAAACTCCATGAAAACATTATTATCATGAGTTAATCTGGAGACACTAAGAAGATTTTTGGTGAGTTGAGGGACAATAAACACACTAGGCAAGCAAAGATTAGGCAGTGAACATGAACCCACATGAGAAATAGACAGATGGTTACCATTTCCTACTTGCAGTTTATCATCTCCGGCGTAGTCGTCGACAATTGTGAGCTTGCGGATGTCCGGAGTGACATGATCAGTGGCGCCGGTGTCGAAGTACCATGAGGGATCAAGTACTGTGGATGAACTGCCATGTTGAGCCACATGAGCCTGGCGGGGTTGGTCTCTCGGATTTGCACGGCGAGAAGGAAAATCAGTCTGATTGGTCCGCTGCCAGCAATCAATGGCCTCATGGCCCGGCTTACTACAGAGCTGACACATGACTCGACGACGACGAGAATCATTGTTGCGATTAGAGGAAGAGCCAGTACCATGGTGGTTGTTGTTGGTGGAAGGAGGTCTGCTGTTGGAACGGTTGACAGTGAGTGCAGAGGAGCTAGAGAGAGATTGTGTCGGAGTGGTGGTGGAAGGAGGCAGAGTAGCAACCTGTCGAGCATGTTCCTGTTCAAGACGAGCCTCCTCCTGGAGAAGAAGACCAGCAAGGTCATCAACAGAGACGACATCAGACTTCATCATGAAGGCAGCAGCAAAAGCACCATAAGAGGAATCAAGGCCGCTTAAGAGATGGCCAACGAGATCCTCATCGGAGATGGGATGGAGGTTTTCCGCAAGAGAGTCAGCTATGGAGCGTTTACGCTCGATGTATTCCAGCATCGAGAGGGACCCTTTGGAAAGAGTCTGCAATTGAACCTTCATGGCCATTCGGCGAGCCCGAGTTTGTGCCTGAAAGGTCTTTTCGATGGCGATCCAGGCCATCTGGGAGGAGGTAGCACAAACAACTAAGGAAAGGGCACGCTCAGATAGAGTAGATTTTATCCATAAAAGGACAAAACGATCTCGCTTTTTCCAGACAGCGAAATCAGGATTGGGTTCAGTGGTTAGAACACCATCTGCAGTGGTGATAATCCGAGTCTCTGGTGGTGGAGAAGGATCGAAAATGAAGGCCTCTAGATCGAATGTTTCAAGAGCGGAAACAATGGTAGATCGCCATAGGGAGTAATTTTCCCGATCGAGTTTGATACTAATGGATGGAATTTGAAGGTTGGGAGTGGAGTTGGTTGTATTGGCAAGTGCCAGGAGATTCTGGTTGGTATTGGCCATGGAAGGCGAGCAGAGAACAGCTATAAAAAAAATTTATAAGGCTCTGGATACCATGTGGAGAATGAAGTTCTCTGTATATTCAGATTCAATGAATACACAATTTACACAGGTATTTATGCAGTAAAGAGATAACAGCAAATACAACGGATTCCTAAATACATGGCACTACCTTAACTAATCTCATAAGACTAGGAAACAGGTGTTGAACTATTCAAAGGAAAGCCTACAATTGTGGATACGGAAACATCAGTTTGTTAGAATCAAGACCATGCCTGTTGGAGTTCACATGGGACAGATTGAGAGAGCAATGAAGCTTGTAGACGAGGAACATCAGATATCCAAGTTGAAGCAGCAGTTTGAAGGGAAAATTGTTTTGCTTGGGGTTGATGAAATGGATATCTTCCAAGGAATTGATTTAAAGCTCTTTGCTATGGAGCAGATGCTTAAGCAACATCCATACTAGAGAGGAAAGGTTGTTCTAATTCAGGTTGCAAATCCTTCCATGAGTAAACCGAGCAACATAAGACAAGCACAAGCCGAAATTGAACAAACCTGCAACAGGATTAATAAAGAATATGGTCTGCCCGGGTATGAGCCTGTAATTTTCATCCACCGGCCACTTTCATTATCCGAGAGAATAGCCTATTATGCAATCGCAGAGTGCGTAGTTGTTACTGCAGTAAGGGATGGGATGAACCTAATTCCATATGAGTATGTAGTTTGTAGGCAAGGCGTATCAAAAACTGAATTGGCTTCAGATCTTGCTAGCCCAAAGAAGAGCTTGCTGGTTGTGTCCGAGTTTATTGGTTGCTCTCTTTCTCTCAATGGAGCAAGTCGGATCAATCCATGGAATGTGGAGATTTGGGGTTTTTTTTTTGTTTTTTTAATGATTTTTATTAGTAAGTTGACAAAAGGGCATTTGGCGATTTTTTTTTAAAACTCAGGGGTATCATGTGAAATTGGTAAATCTTTGGGGCACTGACATGCTTAAAGTCGTATGCCTAATCAAAGAAATCCTAATATACCTACTAAACAAAGTATAGCAAGCAAGTCAGGGTCGAACCCAAGAAAATCAGGTTATCAATTCTTGTGTTTTTCAAGTCACCAACTAGGAACTAGGGGGGGGGGGGGGGTTTAGTATTTCGAACCAAGTAAATAAAGCAAGAAAACAAAGTAAAGGATGTGAATATGATATGAGGAAGGCGCCACACTTGACAAAGATCCACACAACAAGAGATATGGTTGATCACTGAATTCTATTAGTCTCAAGCTCTTGATTGTGCACAAGGTTCTTTCAAGGACCCTGCCTCCCCCCCATACTTAGATCGATTAGGGGGGCGTTTAGCCTCAACTTCAGGGGCCTGCACCATAGAGGGGACGAGCTTCTCGCTCGGAGTTAGCACAATGGGGCCAATGCCCAAAAGAGAAGTGGGAGACTCACCCTTCTCATCCAATGAAGCCGTGACTTCCTATAGGTTAGAAGATACAGTAATCACTAGTGGAAAAAACACTTTTTGAGGCTCCCTTTTAGAGGCATACATAGTTCAAAACGCCTCAACAATGACTTAGGCAATCATTTTTTTTGGTTTTTGAGGCGGATAATTAATTTATACGCCTCCAAAACATCTTTTGAGGCGGAAAGATTAATATACGCCTCAACAAGTATCCGAAAAAACATTTCCCGCTAAAGTATTAGAGGCGGGTCAGGATAAGACCCGCCTCTAATGCTAACTAATTGAGGCGGGCCAAGTAGCCCGCCTCAATTAAAGCTTGTTGAGGCGGGCCTCTTAAAGCCTGCCTCAACAAGTATGTCCAATAGAGGCGGTCATGTAAGGCCCGCCTCTATTAGACCAAATTAATATACGCCTGCAGTATCTCTTTCTTCTCACTGCCTTCCTCTACCTCCCATCTTCTAGGGTATGTAGCTCTTACCGCCTCTCTTTTTCTTTTGTCTCTTCCATCCGCTCTCACCGCCATGGAGCCAGGGGTTGACCTTCGACGACTTCTCCGCTCTCCACAATCCTTTTCTTCTGCCCGAGGTTTTCAAGGTACGTATTCGATGTATGCTCCGAATCTCTTTTTTGTCGCCGCCTTCGTCGAATACGAGAAACGAGGGTTTTGCTTTCAACCCTTTCTCTCTTCTGAAACAATTTCATCCCGTAGGTGACCTTTATGAACCAATTATAAGGCATTTTAAGATTCTTCCTTGCTTTGACCAGTTGCATAAAATGTTCTCTTTGATTTATTTTGAGTAGACGAGTGGAAACAACGAGGAGGCAGAAAGGAATGACGCAAGAGAAAGGTGTGGGAGAGAGATCATTCTTACGTACATAATGTGTCGAAGAAATGGAAGAATTGCATTTCGATCCTTCTGCATATAACTCTCTCCATGCCTTCCATGTCAGTTGCCTCTATTTAGGGTTATATTGATTTTCTTCAGCCTTTTTTAAATCAATTTCACATTTTGATCTTCTAATTTGGATTATCTCTATTTGGATTGTGAGATTTTTCAGTAGAGTGTGGAAAGAACATATATTTCCAGGTAGGAAGTATTGGGGTTTATTGTTTTGGTCTATATCATTTATGCCTACTTGAGTATGAAGTTACTGTAGTTTATAGAAGCAAGTTGCAAGGTTAGGGACTTTTTAAACAAGTAAAATATATGTTTCAAGCAAAGTGATTTGAAATAGAGGAACTAGCATATAGGAAGGTTTAATCTAGAGTTTTGATTTGATTTAATTTAAGGTTACATAAGCTCATAGTGATTGCTTGAGTGTACTGCTTTTTAAGTTTGATGCATGTTTTGCAGTTTTGGCATCATACGTGATTCCCTGGAAATGATTCAATCGGAGTTTCCTAATACTGCATATTTTGTTGCTGGAACACAAGTAAGTGTTGTTGCCTATGCATAACTACTATCGTGTTACTATTTTTGTTCCTTGATCCACTCTTTGCATTCCGGGTCAAAATATTATATGCTGACTTTTGTGAGATAGATATTGGTCATATGAAAGAACAGTTGGAAAATTTTCTATAGTTGCACATGCAGTTTTCAATGTATTGTATGTGTTCGATGAAATGCATGAAAGAGTATAGTATACAAAGAAATGATTGACGTTCCTTTGTGCTTGAATAATGATTTTAGGTTACTGGACTATAAGGCCCTCCACCATTGAGGTATGCGATCGATGACTTTCTGTTTGGCATGTGGATTCATTTGTGTCCAGCTGCTTTTGATAGTCTAAGTTATCAACACAAGTAAACTATTGGTTGTTTATTTTGTAGGGTTCTTCGTTAGCCAAAAAGAAGTTCCTTGTTAGGACATTTGATCCATATCAGTTTTTCCTCTACCTGTTAGGTTACTTATCAAGATGAGCCTCTGCTTTTGCTTTTCTAAGCTTTCCCAAGACTTATGTGCTCGCTTGTCTCTGTTAACCCTCCTTAGTTTCCTTTTCCTTCAAATTATCTTACTTTGTTATTTCCTCTTCTTTCAGATTTATCCTGTGCAATTTTCTGAATTTGTATTCATCGTGGTTTGGTTTACGGTTTTTTTTTGCATTATTATCCTAGAGTCTTATTTTTTAGTTGTCAATAATTTCTCAGATTGACAAAGAAATAAAAAAGTTCTCAGAGCACACACTACTCTTCACTGATTGTTTTTTGGTGTTTTACCAGTTATCTTGTTTTAATGAAACAAGTAGATGAACTCTTTCAATTTGGTTGATCTCTTCTTTCTAAAGGATACACCTTACTTTTGCATATTTCAGGATGATGATACATTGAAGAAGGAAAGAAGATCCTTTCCTGCACAATTTTTTTCTCCCATCCTGCTGAAGGTTGCTATATTTATATTTTCTTATTGCTTTATGTATTGCACATGTGTCGCCTTGTATTTGACTTGCCATTTTCTACTGTGTTTGGATCATATTTTATCTACAGGCATTATCCATTACTTTTTTGGTGAATGGGGTGACAAGAGCCAGGTAATCTGCTTAAAACTTCTTTATTTGTTCATGCACTATTTGCAAAATTATGTTGTTCAATTCAGTTCATGCATTGATCTTGAAGCACTTTTATTCAACCATATTAGTTTCCCTTTTCTTCTGATTTCTCAAACTTAGATTAAATTTTGGTTTCAGTTGGCTACCATTGGTCTAGCGGCAGATGAAAACCCATTTGGTGTTGTTCTTGGTGGAATTCTGTAAGCATATTTACTTGAGAGCCTTCTTATGTTATGTGCTTAATTATCTTGTACCTCTCATTTGAGTTTTTTAATTGTATGATTAGTCAATTGGTAGAAATGTTAAAGGTAGTGCTTATAAGTTATACATCTTTGAAAAGTCTATAATGATGTTTTAAAAGAAAGAAATGGCTGTAGAAATGGTAAAGGTAGTGCTTATAAGTTATACATTGTATCAAAACTGTAGACAAACAAATCCTATGAGTGTTGCTATATTGTTCTATGTATGTGGAATTGCTAAGCAATGCTGTTTCCAGGAGCTATTTGGTTCGATATGGGAGAGAGAGCAGTCTAAAGAAAAGGGGCTCGATCAGGTGTGCAATGGACACTCCATACGGTGATTCGATGAATGATTCTTCCGGTAATTTTAGCCCCTCCACTGAATTGATTGAGGAATATCATTTGTTGTTTATTGTCTTTGATGGATTGAATAGTAGCTACTTTAAAATTTGAATGCACAAGGTTCTTTCAAGGACCCTGTTTTTTCGTTCCAACTTGTTTCTTGAAGCCATATACTTGTAATATCCTAAGCAAGTAAACAACTATGTTTTTTCGTCTACTTTTGCTTTAGCTAGTAGCTAGGACCATCAAACTTAGGAGAAACTTATGTCATTGGATATAGATGTTGCCTATGATGGCTGTAGATCAAAGGCATGTTTGCTTCAATATCTTGAATTAGTTGAAAGAGCTTAGATTGGACCATCAATTGGATATAGATGTTGCCTACCAATTGGATATAGATGTTGTCTATGATGGCTGTAGATCAAAGGCATTTTTGCTTCATATAGATATTGCTTGCTTTTTAGCTGGTGCGTTATTGTATTTATTTTTTCAAAAAAAGAGGACTTTTTAGCCCGGACCTTTAAAGATCCGGGTTAATAGGTCCTCTTGTTTTTTAGCAAATAACTAGACTTGTTGAGGCGGGCCTATAGAGGCCTGCCTCAACAAGTCCCTCATTTTGGTGCCAAAGTGAGGGACTTGTTGAGGCGGGCTTCGGAGGCCCGCCTCAATAAGGTCATTTTAGAGGCGTAAAATGCCCGCGTCAAAAAGTGTCCCTACTTGTTACAACCCCCTTAGTTGAAGCGAACGGTGTTCGCCTCAATAAGTGTCCAAAGGCCCGCCTCTATAAGGGTTTTTTCCACTAGTGAATACCGACAAGCAAGTCAACTATGGAATCCTCTATTATAGGTTGCAATTCATCCAAAGGGTTCAGACTCATTACATCAACAAAGTTTAAAGAGGCATTCATGACAGGTTTCACATCATATATGTTATATTCAACTCCATCCCCATCAAATTCCATAGTTAATTTCCCACTTCTGACATCAATTGTGGTATTTGCAGTTTTCATGAAAGGTCTACCTAACATCATATGTGCACCTATACCGCCACCCATATCAAGAACATAAAAATCAATGGGAAAAATCAGCTTATCTACCATAACGAGGACATCTTCAACAACCCCTTTCGGGTAGACATTGGTTCCATCAGCTAATTGAATAACTAGCCTAGTGTCCTGTAGTGGTGGCAGACCAAGAGACTCATAAAATGACAATGGTAAGACATTAATAGCTGCACCAATATCTAGCATAGCTTTATCAATTTTTGTCTCACCAATGATGCAAGGGATAGAGAACATACCTAGATCACTGCACTTCTTAGGCATACGCCTTTGAAACACAGCGGATACTTGCTCGCTCACCTGGACCTGCTTCTTTTTCTTCTGCTTCTGTTTCCTCTTGATTGTGCAAAGTTCCTTCAAGAAGCGAGTATATTTGGGAATACTTTTAACAAGTTTGAGTAAAGGGATGTTTACCTCGCACTTGCTGAATGTTTCGAAAAGGTCCTTATCGTCGATGACCCTTCTCTCCTTGAGCGCCTCTGGGAATGGGGCGGGTGGCTTTTCGGAACCAAGAGGAGGAAAGTATGGACGAATGTAGGTGTCCACATAAGGCTCGTTAACAGCTCCAGAAGATTCACCGCGGGTGCGGTCAGAAGCCATCGCGGGGTGCGGTGCATCCCCAGAAAAATCTTGAGAAACAGTACCGTCACCGCGGGGTGCGGTGACACCCACCGCGGGGTGCGGTGACACCCACCGCGGGGTGCGGTGACACCCACCGTGGGGTGCGGTGACACCCACCGCGGGTGCGGTGACACCCACCGCGGGGTGCGGTGACACCCACCGTGGGGTGCGGTGACACCCACCGCGGGGTGCGGTGGACTCGACAGAGCATTCTGTTCCTCTTCTTCATTCTCGCCGCGGGTGCGGTCCTCTTGCCGCTGGGTGCGGTGATCCTCCAGAAACTCTTCTTCTCCTGAATCGTCATTCTCAGCACTAGGAGCGACAGACAATTGCTTTCCACTTCGGAGGGTTACAACACTAACATTTGCCCGTGGGTTAACTACCGTTTGAGATGGTAGATTTCCCGACATCTTTGCATCGATCCTCGTGATGGCTTCAGCCATTTGGCTCATCTGCGTCTCCAAATTCTTTATGCTTGACCCCGTAGCTTGAACATGAGTAGTGAAATGTTTCGTCAAAGCTTGGAGCATATCTTCAGTTGAAGCAGACGTACCCGGTTGTGGATCTTGCGACCTTTGTAGAAATTGAGGTCTTGGCTGCTGTTGTTGTTGAAACTGAGGCTGTTGTTATTGATTCGGTTGATCCCTCCATCTGAAATTTGGGTGGTCTCTCCACCCCGGATTATAAGTGTTGGAGTATGGATCGTTCCGAGGTCTTGGAGGTCCATAACCCCCTACATGGTTCACCTCAGCATTCGGATCATCTTGCAATTGAGGACATGCATCGGTGGGGTGGAATTGATCAGCACAAATCCCACATGCTTTGAGTTGTTGAGGAGTTCCTTGCAGCGTTAGTCTCCTCACCATGTCCTTCAATTCGGCAATCTCGCTTGCTAGCTCTGAGCGATTGGAGTTCACAACATTGACTCCTCTCTTGGTAGAAGTTCTACCGAAATTTCTTGTCCCCTCTGCCATCTCCTGAATCATTTCCATGGCTGCCCCCAGAGTTGTGTTAAGAATGTTGCCACCACATGCGGCGTCAACAATCCTTCTTTCATTGTCCAGCAGACCATTGTAAAGATGAAGCACTAGATCTTGATTTGTGTACCCGTGGAATGGGCAGCTTGAGCAAATTCTCTTGAACCTCTCATAATACTCGTATAGAGTCTCGTCCTCCTCTTGCTCAATGTTGCTTATAGCCTTCTTCTAGCTATTCGCCTTCTTGGCGGGAAAGTATTTTTCAAGAAAGGCCTTGTGAAGCTTGTTCCACGTGTCTATACTTCCAGTGGGTAGATGGTAGTACCAATCATCGGCTGCGTCTTTGAGGGTGAACCCGAAAGCTCTCATCTTGATTTGCTCCTCAGTGACGTTCGCCGGTTTCATGCTCATGCAGACAAAGTGGAATTTACCCATATGCTTGATTGGGTCCTCTCCAGCCAGCCCATGGAAAGTTGGGAGCAAATGAATCAGCCCCGGCTTCAGTTCAAAATTCACGCCATCTCCTATGGCGGGGATTGTCATAGCTAGTGGTTGTATAGTCAGATTTGGCACAGTCAATTGCCGAAGTGTTTGGTCACCCATTACAACTTGTAGGGCGGTGTGTTCTCTGCGGTTCCTATGGAACGTCCTGTCGATCTCTGGATCTAAATCAACAAGTGGACTATCAATAGCACGGGTGTCGACCATAAGATAGGTCAACACCAAAGTTGGTAACAAACAAACACACAAAAACAGAAATTTTGACTTCCCCGGCAACGGCGCCAAATTTGACAGGCTTAAAGTCGTATGCCTAATCAAAGAAATCCTAATATACCTACTAAACAGAGTATAGCAAGCAAGTCAGGGTCGAACCCAAGGGAATCAGGTTATCAATTCTTGTGTTTTTCAAGTCACCAACTAGGAACTAGGGGGGGGGGGGGTTGTAGTATTTCGAACCAAGTAAATAAAGCAAGAAAACAAAGTAAAGGATGTGAATATGATATGAGGAAGGCGCCACACTTGACAAAGATCCACACAACAAGAGATATGGTTGATCACTGAATTCTATTAGTCTCAAGTTCTTATCTTTCCTATAGTTGTTCTTATCCCGATCATAGGTAACTATTACTTCTACCAATCCTAATAGTACTTATTACTAAATCAAATCCGAAAACCTTCAAGACTCAATAAAGCAATAGCATTCAACCAAGGATTCAACAAGATACATGCAATAGAAACAACCCGTTACTATAACATGCAGTTAACTCTCTCTCACGATGAACACTCGCAACCCGCTTATGTAAATCATGTTTTCTACTAGATATGCAACCCGAACCTGAAATCACAAGTCCTAGCTATATGGATAATATCAATAAACCTAGGCGATCAGTCTAGATAAACCAATAAGATTCAATAAACATTCAAGCGCAAGAGAATTAATACAACTAGATAGGAAATCGAACAAGAGTAGAAAACTCACAACCAATCAATTGAAGGCTTCAAAACGTCAAGTGCAACAATGGAGGTTTAATTCTCCATAGGGTTTGTGAGAGAAAAAACGTAGAAAGGTGGCAACTAGGGTTAAAGAATAGATTCCCTCTAAAAGAGTCTTAAACTTAACTTAAATACTAAGGAAATAATAAGGAAATAAAGAAAAGAAAATAACAAACTTGGAAACAAAGTTTCAGAAATAAAATAAAAGGAAATAAGAAATCTCAAAAATAAATCCGGAAAAGGTCTTCAGCGCGTCTCCACCGCGAGTGCGGTGATACCCACCGCGGGGTGCGGTGGTCTTCCAGAATCTAGATCCTCACTTCTGTTGTGCTCGCCGCGGGTGCGGCCATCCCACCGCGGGGTGCGGTGGCGACGACTTCTCCAGCTTCTGTGACACTTCCGTAAAAATGCTATAACGTTTGATTCCCAACTCGGATTGCGCTAATATTTTGAGGACTTGTAGTAGACTTCAAGATCTAACTCCGCGAATTGCAATCACTCCATTTGGACATCTGAGTAAAGAGAACGAACCATTTGAATTCAGCCTACTGTTCTTCTACTCTTCAATGCACTTCAAACCTCTGTAAATCCCATGATTTCTTCACTTCTAGTCTCTAACTCTCAACTCTACAATTGTGCTCTAAATCCATCCAAATGGAACCTCAAAACTGGTAACAACCCCTAGAAATACACTATAAAATAGTGCCGATCAGGCACCAGGCGAATTTCGCCGTACCTCAGGGGTACCAGGCGAAATTTCCGTTCTTTTTTTATATGGACACAATTCTTTGTAATTTTTAGGCGAGGTCAAATTCATTGTCCTCTGTTAGCATTCAAGGCAAGAAGCTCGGCCCATACATCGTCTACACTCGAAGGCCCAAGATGGGGGAGAATCCAGGAAAGGCTTAAGTGCTTCGGGTAGGGGTAATAGTGTCTTTATGTGTAAGGCTGTTAGAAAGTCCTATCTAGTGGGTGAGCTGGCATAGAATGTCAGGGTTTGTTAGCCTTAAATAATGAGTAGATTCGGTGAGAGGGGTATCCAGAAACTGGTGAGGAAATGGCATTGTGCCTTGGCTCATTGGAGGTGTGTCTCCATTGAGAGTTCTAGTTGTATTCTTCAGAAAACTATCAATATATATGGGAATACTTGAGTGTTTGTGTTAATTCATCCTTTAGTCTAACAAATTGGTGCTTTCGTTGAGAGTGTGATTCCTAGCCATGACTAGGACTGGAGAGTTAGATTCGAGGATGACTATGGTGGAAGGAGAGCTGCGGAAACTTCAGGAAGAAGTCCGATCGATGGGAAGGGAATCCAATCGGCGAATGGAGAGCATCGAATCGAGCATGGCCGCCATGATTCGAGCGATGCAGAGCACCATCACAGAGTAGATTCAGAAGGGGTTCGCCGCGGTACAAGGAGGTAGAGGAGAGTCTCCGACGGCGACGCCCATGATGGAAAAGCAGAAGGCCCCGATGGTGGAGCTAACGCCGGGAAAGGAAAGCAGCCCGTCGTCCACGGCCCTGGTTGCGCGGAAAGTGGAGCTTCCGATGTTTGAAGGGGAAGATCCTTTAACATGGATCTCAAAGGCAGAGTAATACTTCTCCATCTAGTCAATGAAACCCACAGATCGTGTTACTATTGCCATGGTGAGCATGGACGGAGCAGCGCTGAACTGGGTGAGGTGGATCGGGCAATAATGGCCAAACTTCTCGTGGGAAGAGTTGAAAGCGGAATTGGTGAAGCGATTCATGGGAACTCAAGCTAAGAATCGTTTCGAACACTTGAGTCTCTTGAAATAGACGGGATCGGTCGATGAGTTTATTGATGACATCGTGGCTTGCGCCGCCCACACCACCGGCCTCAGAAATGATCAACTCCTAGGTTACTTCCTGGCCGGGATTAAGCCGGAGATTCGAGTCGACTTACAGAGGTATGAAGAGTCGGAGCTCTTTGCCGCCATGGATGGAGCAAGGAGGGTGGAGAGGAAGCTAAACTTCGATAAGGGCTTGAGTCGAGGGCCCTGGAAGAGAAAAGGTAACGGATCGGGATTTAAGCCTTGGCCCAATAAAGGCCCAACTGGCTCTAGTGCTGCTAACTCACAAGGGCCCAAAGAGAGCTCTCTTCCTATCACCTGCCTAAACCCAGCTGGGGCTCATCGTCTCCCTCGACCAGTTCAACCTTCTCCTCTGCATCCACACCTAGATTCACAAAGTCACCATCTCCAAGGGAGTTAAACGAACTGAGAGCGAAGGGGCTGTGTTTCAAGTGTCGTCAGCCCTACAGCCTGCTTCACAAATACGGGGAGAAGATCTTCAAACTAATCGAGTTCCGCGAGGAGGAACTCAGCGATGCCGACGCCGATGTAGAACTGGTATAAATCGGTGGAGACGAAACACCGCTACATGAGGAGAGAAGGACGGAGTCGAACCTGCAGTGGTTGGAGTTACCCCTCAACGCCATGGGGGGAAGCTGCAATCCCAGAGCGTTGAAAATCAGAGCCCGATTGGGAGGCCGGAAGGTGGTGGTGTTGGTTGATAGTGGGGCCAGTCACAATTTCATCAACCAACGCATAGTTGAGGTGGAGGAGCTCGCCATAGAGTCAACGGGAACCTTTGGAGTGAGGCTGGGAAATGGGCAGAAAGTGGAGACGAGAGGGATTTGTAAACAGTTGCCCTTGCAATTTGGCACCTGTGAAATGGCCATTGACTGCTATCCTTTCGACTTAGACGAGATTGATTTGGTTTTGGGCTATGCCTGACTCTTGTCGATGAAGAAGACTACAGTGCACTGAGAGGCAATGTGTAACACCCCCAAATCTTAACCCATTTGGAAAGGTATTACCGCCAGTGACCCCAGTGTTCCTTACCGAGATCACCCAAGGCTTTACCGGTTTAAATACAATTTAAGGCATACAATGATATATAATGATCAAAGTATCCAAAACAAAACCTCAATCAAATGAAACATGAGTTACGGGATTACAACCCAATCCCGAATAGGCCAAACACAGAGTTTAAACAAAGTACAACGGAAGACTTATAAAAGATATTACAAAAAGGGTTGTGATCGTAATGATCACCTGCCCAAGGATCTCAACCTGATTAAAAGTAATTATTAAAACATCCAAAAACAACCGTCGTCTTCATAGTCAATCTAGTCTCCTCATCTTCGCTCTATCTGATGTGCCGAATCGAACGGATGACACCAGCCCACATGCGGAGAACAATGTTCGTGGGTTAGTCTACTTGAATAGACTAGCAAGGGTACAAAGCAGAATGGTTCTAAGCAGTCGTATTAGGTTAGACTCCTCGTCCCTCGAATAATAATCGAGTACGCTTGTCAACCACCATACTCTACTTGAATAAACAAGAGATATGCACAAGAGAAGATTCTGGAAGACTGAATCTTCACAGAAATCGACCCGAAAGAAGACTCCAACAGAAATGAGTCTTTAAGGAAATATGACAAATCTGGAACGTTTACAGCATCATACAACAATGATTTAAAAGTTGACTGAGATGCTTCGGTTCACGACCAACCTCATCGCATACAGTGAATCCAGATTGGAAAGAGAATGTACTATGATCAAAGTCGAGACGAGTTTTCCTAGCTGCACTATAACTTAGCTGCACTACTCGCCGAAGGTATATTAATTATGTGCACTCGAGCACTTTATCTTATTTAATTCCAAAACGCACATCACGTTATAGGCTTTTAAATCATCTCATCCATCGGGATAAAGAGATACCGTCAGGAACTAAATCCATGGACGGAGTTGACTCGGGAACTAAATCCCAAGAGTCGAATCGAGAACTAAGTCTTGCGGGAACTAAATCCCTAGGAGCGGAGTTGACTCGGGAACTAAATCCCAATAGTCGAATCGGGAACTAAATCCCGCGGGAACTAAATCCCTCAAGGCGGAGTCGGGAACTAAATCCCTACAAACGACATTAGAGAAGGATGGTAGGAACTAAATCCTAACCACCAGGTTATCAAGAAACGACTAGCACTCGCAATGAGATACACAGTAGCGTTCCTACGAATACTCGTGCTAACTAAACAGTTCAATACAACAATAACTCATAACAATGCCCTCAAGGCCCGTTACAGATAAAATAGCGTTGTTCTAACAATATACAACCTATTATAATATCTGTATTAATTCACATATATATATATAATAGCGTTGTTCTAACAGATATACAACCTATTATAATATCATATTTTAGTTTTCCAAAACAGTTAACAAAACCGTTTCCAGATGAACACAATAATCATTCCAAATTAATTACTTAGATAAACAACTGATAATTAATGTAAATATGGAACGATGAGCAAGAGCGAACCACCACTTGCCTGGAATAGATTCGGCGATGAATCTGGACGAGACGACTACCAAAAATATCCTTTCCGAGGATATGGCTTAAACTTCAGAATATTTCTACCAGAAAACGAGTCCACACGCGATCTAGTAAATCACGTTCTAACTGACAAATTAATTATCTATCAATTAATATGACTGGACGAATTTAAGGAATTATACTTAATAAATTTCTATGATATTAAATCATAAAATATTTATTAAATTTTCCTAAGAAAAATACGGACGAAAGGGGATCGAAATTATACTGCTCGAATAATTTCGGGTTGAATTTGGACTGGATGGCTAAATGGGCCTTCGGCCCATCAGAACAAAACAAAGGAAAGGGGGCCCACCCGACACTGTTCATCTTCAACCTCTCCCTCACCCAAATCACGTAACACATGTAGCAACCAAACCGATCAACCCAGGGAGCTCGGCTTCCACCATGGACACGCCGGGAAGGTTCTCGTCGACACCGGGGGTAGCGACCACCAACAACAGCCAGCAGTGGCGGCTCCGGAGGCGCAACTCAGCAGCACCACTCCACTGGCGCGGATCAACGGCAGCAACACGGCACCTCAGCGGCCTCACGCCGAAGCTGGCCGCGGCTCGCCGGGGAAGAAGGGACCGTTGGCTGGGCTGGTCGAGCTCGCCGGATCTCGGGTCGCCAGCGGGAAGGACAACCGAGAGGGAGAAGGTGAAAAAGAGCAGGGGATGCGGCAGCTCCAGCGAGGAACAGAGGAGGTCTCGTGTGTCTTTAGCCTCTCCATCATCCAGCTCCATATATAGCTAAGAACAGGGGGCAAATGTCCGACAAACACGGAGCTCGAGCGCTGACAAATCCGGCGCAAATCCGGGGAGGGCTTTCGGCAGCACGTGGCTCGAGGTGAGTATGTTGGGAGAGGCTCAGAGTGGGGTTTTAGAATATTAAAATGAGGATGGGTATTTAACCCGGGAATTATCTGTTTGTCTCCAAACAAATATTCTAAGTCCCGAAAATACATTAAATGTATTTTATACCACTCAAGGAATTAATATGGATGTCATGGTTATCTCAGAAAATCCGAACTTCACTGAAAGAGAAATAATTAATTAGTGAAGGTTGGGAAAAATTACCTGAATATCCTTACTAAAAATTGAGGGATATTACATCACCTCCCCCTTAAAAGAAGTTTCGACCCCGAAACTTGGCCGAAAACAACTCGGGAAAGTGTCTAAGCATATCCGCCTCAGTTTCTCAGGTTTCCCAAGTAACTTCTTCTGTCCCAGACTTGGACCACAGAATTCGTACCAACAGTACGATCTCGTTGCGCAGTTGCTTCACACAGCACTCGAGAATGCGCACAGGCATCTCCTCTCAAGTATCATTTGCCTGAATCTCGATGTCCTTATAGCTCAGCACACGAGACTCATCTTGGCACGAATTTCCTTAGCAATGAATGGTGGAACACATTATGCACTGGGTGTGCCGATGGCGGCAATGCCAAACGGTACACTAGAGATCCTACTCTAACCAGAATCTCGAATAGGCCCACGTAGCGAGGGTTAAGCTTCACATGCTTACCAAACCTGAATACTCCTTGGATGGCGATACTCTGACAAGTACCTTGCCACCAACCTTGAACTTGGCAGTTCTATGCTTCTGGTATGCGTAAGACTTTTGTCGACTCTGAATGGTCAACATTCTCTGTCTTAATCAAAGTAATGTCTAAAACTGTCCTTCCGACCAACTCTGGTCCAAGCAGAATCTTGTCGGCCTTCTCATCCCAACAAGTCGGAGATCTGCATCTGAGACTAAACAAAGCTTCGAACGGAGCCATCTTGATCTTAGCATGCCAGCTATTATTGTACGTGAACTCAATCAGACTCAGGCTGTCTTCCCAGCTAGTCGGATGATCGAGTACGTATGCTTGTTAGCATATCCTCCAGGGTCTAGATGGTCTTTTCAGACTGACCATCTGTCTGAGGATGAAACGCTGCTGAATCTCAATTCAGTTCCCATGGCCTTGTGAAGTTCTTGCTATAAACTTGACATGAATCGGCCATCTCGATCCGATACAATGGTCTTAGGAATGCCATGTAAATGAACAATCTTCTGGAGAAAAACTTCTGCTGACCTCTGGGTCACCCAAGTAATCTCAGTTTCCAATGCAAATACTATTGCTGCTAGTTCTAGGTCATGTGTTGGTTAGTTTGCTTCATAGGTTTTCAATTGTCTTGATGCGTATGCAATAACCTTGCCCCTCTGCATCAAAGGCACATCCCAACCCATTTCTCGAAGCATTACTATAGACCATATAACCATCATTCCTTCCGACAATACCAAAACTGGTGCATAAGTCAGATACTGGTTCAACTTCTTAAAAACTGGTCTTGTACTTGTCATCCCAGACAAACTTCTGGTGAACCTTATGGACAGACTGGTCATAGGTGGAGAGATCTTAGAAAAAAAAAATCATTCCATGAACCGTCTATAATGTCCTGCAACCTCTAGGAAACTGCGCACCTCGCTCACCCTCTGAGGCCGCTTCCAAACAACTACTGATTCACTCTTTTAGGGAATAACCATAACCTCATTCTTATTGATCACATGGCCTAAGAAAGCCACTTCTAGATCCAACAATCACACTTAGCCCACTTTGCGTACATCCGACTTGGTCTAAGGACCGATAAAGCAATCCGCAGATGTTCCCTGTGAGCTTCCTTGCTCGGGAAAAAATCAAAATGCCATTGATGAAGACCACTATGAACTTATTCAAGTACTGGTCTAAAATATCGATGCACTAGGTTCATGAAAACTCATGGAGCATTCGTAAATCCAAATGACATGACTACAAACTCGTAGTGACTATCTCTTGTCCGAAATGCAATCCTTGGAATATCATCCTCACGAATCCTGAGCTGATGAAAACCAGATCTCCGGTCGATCTTGGAGAAAACTTTTGCTCCCTGTAGTTGCTCCAACAGATCATCATTCTTTGGCAACAAATACTTGCTCTTGATCGTGACTTTATTCAACTCTCGAAAGTCAAAATAAAGTCGAAACGGTCCATCTTTCTATTTTGACAAATAAAACTAGGGCAGTCCTACTCAAGGTGATGCACTCAGCTTTATATAGCTTTTGTCAGGAAGATTCTTGAGTTGCTTCTTCAACTCTTGCATCTCAACAGGAGCCATCCGGTACGGTGCCTCAGAGATCGGCGTGGTACTCGACTCGAGATCAATTGCAAACTCCACGACACGATTCGGGGTATCCAGGAATATCTTCTGGAAAGACACCCGTAAATCCTCTAACCACAGAAATATCAAAAATTGAAGTCGATCACTGCCTTGTGATGCTTCTGTCAATCCATACCGAGAGTAATTATCGTATGGGACCATGGTTATTTAGGTCAAATCGCTTTGAATTTCTTACCCTTAATGGTAATCGACAATCCGACAGACGATTGGTTCCCACTAAATGGTCACCATCTTGGACCAGCCCACTACATGGTTCACAGACGACTCACTAGTGGCTCCGAGCCCAGGCCCAACCATTACCAGCGTCCACTGTTGCCATGAGCCGCTGTCCATATATCTCAACCCATCCTTGGTAGCTCCACCTAATTAATAGGTAGCCATCTCCTAAGAGGTTGTTGGTGAGTCTCGAACACGAGACCTTACCCCATACCAAGCAACGAAACATTAACTTGGTATAAACCAAAGGTTCATTTATAAGAAGAGTTACAACAAAAGGTTCACAACCTCGTTGCACACACAACTTAACTTACAACCATCCAAAAATGAAAGTCTGGGTAGCACCCACATCAACAACACATTAACAAAAGTAGTACAAAAATACTTTAAGCAAATGGAGCATCGGGTCCATCCGCCTCACGCATCACGTATAGGCGTTGACCTTGGCTTCCTGAAGTCACCGGGGCTTTCCCTTTGTTTCTCGCAATTGTCTGCATTGAAGGACTAGGGGCTTCCACCGGACTGAACCTGGGTTGGTTGTTCTGATTAACAAATCCCTGTTGTGACTCAGCCCCTTTCTGTCTCCTCTGCGGACAAAATAACTACAAGTGTCCTTCCTTTCCACAAGCATAGCACGTTTTCTCCTCCTTCGGACACACATTACTCTTGTGCCCGTAGGTACCACAGTTGTAGCACTAGATCAGGCTATTGCCCTGACCCGAACGTTGCGTAGACCCATCCTGAGTCATATTCGTTTTTGCTCGGCCAGATTTGGCAAAATCAGATGGTGGAGCGGGACGTTTAAACCCACTTGCCTTAGGCTGGTTCTCCCCTTGCCTCTGGCTATCACGTTTCTTGGTCGACTCTTCCAGAGTCACCTCTAACTTGTAGGCTGCATCCACGTACTGCTCCAAAGTCGAGCATCCGTGACGCACCATCAATGGCTTAATATCTGGGCCCATCCACTCATGGAAATACCAGATTTTCTGTGCCTCACTGGATATCTCAGGTCCAGCACATTGTAGCAAATGATTGAACTTGGTGGCGAGCTCTGTCACCTTCAATCCATCAATCTTAGGGTATAGGAACTCCTTGTGTTTCTCCTCCCTCATAGCACGAGAGAAGAAACGGTCCATCATCTTGGTCTTAAACATTGACCAAGTCAACACCGGGCTATCAGCTAAGCCGGTACTCTCCCACCATTCACTGGCTTCTTCCTTCAACTGTAGAGAAGCTATGTGCACTTTCTCTGCTTCAGTGCACTCAACATTACGAAACAACCGTTCTATATATGAGAACCAATGAGCCACCCTGACTGGCTCTCCCTTTCCATCATAGCTGTCAGGTCTCATAGAGTTAATGGCCTTCAGCGCTCGGCCATACTCTCCTCTATCCCTGATCACGCCTCCCTGTAGTACCTGGTTCTCTTGTTTCTCAAACCTCGGAACTTCTGGAGGTACTGGCACTCCTTGTGCCTGAGGTGCGATTGGCCTCCTTATCTCGGTGATTGCTTGCAGAACAATCCCCCGAATTGCTGCGACTGTCGCTGCATCGAGCACTACTGGAGCATCGGCCTGAGCTTGGCCATTGCCTCCTGGATTATTATTGAAGACAGACTCACGCTCTCCTGACGGGTCTGCATCAATCCTCGGGTTTGGTCTGGGGTCATTACTCGACCCAGCACCAGCACGGATAACGTTCCTCGTGTTCACCATCTGTTTACCGATCAAATTCCAAGGATTTTATCACATTAATATCATTCTGATATACTTATCGTAATAAAATCAACTTAGAATAGATCAACTTGGTAATTTCTATTGATGAACTCAAACCGAGTTACTAGATTCTACAATCTTAACTCACAACGAGCGAACTGGGAATCAAGCCTAACTGGAGATGGCAAAACCACCTCGGCTTCTCCCGGGTTCCTCTGAAGAGAACAAAATGCACCCATATCTAACGGGGCAACGAGAAAGGAATTAGTCTTTCTAGACATAGAAGCAAGCTTACTATATCAGACTATACAGAAGACATGACTATGAACGGTGTTTTGAAAATTCTTTTCACTTTGAAAATTCAGAGCCCTTTTTAAAGCATTTTCAAAAACGGATAAATGATTTATAAAATCCCAAACCCGTTTTAAAACCTTTGGCTCTGATACCACAACTGTAACACCCCCAAATCTTAACCCATTTGGAAAGGTATTACCGCCAGTGACCCCAGTGTTCCTTACCGAGATCACCCAAGGCTTTACCAGTTTAAATACAATTTAAGGCATACAATGATACATAATGATCAAAGTATCCAAAACAAAACCTCAATCAAATGAAACATGAGTTACGGGATTACAACCCAATCCCGAATAGGCCAAACACAGAGTTTAAACAAAGTACAGCGGAAGACTTATAAAAGATATTACAAAAAGGGTTGTGATCGTAATGATCACCTGCCCAAGGATCTCAACCTGATTAAAAGTAATTATTAAAACATCCAAAAACAACCGTCGTCTTCATAGTCAATCTAGTCTCCTCATCTTCGCTCTATCTGATGTGCCGAATCGAACGGATGACACCAGCCCACATGCGGAGAACAATGTTCGTGGGTTAGTCTACTTGAATAGACTAGCAAGGGTACAAAGCAGAATGGTTCTAAGCAGTCGTATTAGGTTAGACTCCTCGTCCCTCGAATAATAATCGAGTACGCTTGTCAACCACCATACTCTACTTGAATAAACAAGAGATATGCACAAGAGAAGATTCTGGAAGACTGAATCTTCACAGAAATCGACCCGAAAGAAGACTCCAACGGAAATGAGTCTTTAAGGAAATATGACAAATCTGGAACGTTTACAGCATCATACAACAATGATTTAAAAGTTGACTGAGATGCTTCGGTTCACGACCAACCTCATCGCATACAGCGAATCCAGATTGGAAAGAGAACGTACTATGATCAAAGTCGAGACGAGTTTTCCTAGCTGCACTATAACTTAGCTACACTACTCGCCAAAGGTATATTAATTATGTGCACTCGGGAACTTTATCTTATTTAATTCCAAAACGCACATCACGTTATAGGCTTTTAAATCATCTCATCCATCGGGATAAAGAGATACCGTCGGGAACTAAATCCATGGACGGAGTTGACTCGGGAACTAAATCCCAAGAGTCGAATCGAGAACTAAGTCTCGCGGGAACTAAATCCCTAGGAGCGGAGTTGACTCGGGAACTAAATCCCAAGAGTCGAATCGGGAACTAAATCCCGCGGGAACTAAATCCCTCAAGGCGGAGTCGGGAACTAAATCCCTACAAACGACATTAGAGAAGGATGGTAGGAACTAAATCCTAACCACCAGGTTATCAAGATACGACTAGCACTCGCAATGAGATACACAGTAGCGTTTCTACAAATACTCGTGCTAACTAAACAGTTCAACACAACAATAACTCATAACAATGCCCTCAAGGCCCGTTACAGATAAAATAGCGTTGTTCTAACAATATACAACCTATTATAATATCTGTATTAATTCACATATATATATATATAATAGCGTTGTTCTAACAGATATACAACCTATTATAATATCATATTTTAGTTTTCCAAAACAGTTAACAAAACCGTTTCCAGATGAACACAATAATCATTCTAAATTAATTACTCAGATAAACAACTGATAATTAATGTAAATATGGAACAATGAGCAAGAGCGAACCGCCACTTGCCTGGAATAGATTCGGCGATGAACCTGGACGAGACGACTACCGAAAATATCCTTTCCGAGGATATGGCTTAAGCTTCAGAATATTTCTACCAGAAAATGAGTCCACACACGATCTAGCAAATCACGTTCTAACTGACAAATTAATTATCTATCAATTAATATGATTGGACGAATTTAAGGAATTATACTTAATAAATTTCTATGATATTAAATCATAAATTATTTATTAAATTTTCCTAAGAAAAATACGGACGAAAGGGGATCGAAATTATACCACTCGAATAATTTCAGGTTGAATTTGGACTGGATGGCTAAATGGGCCTTCGGCCCATCAGAACAAAACAAAGGAAAGGGGGCCCACCCGACACTGTTCATCTTCAACCTCTCCCTCACCCAAATCTCGTAACACATGCAACAACCAAACCGATCAACCCAGGGAGCTCGGCTTCCACCATGGACACGCCGGGAAGGTTCTCGTCGACGCCGGGGGTAGCGACCACCAGCAACAGCCAGCAGTGGCGGCTCCGGAGGCGCAACTCAGCAGCACCACTCCACTGGCGCGGATCGACGATAGCAACATGGCACCTCAGCGGCCTCACGCCGAAGCTGGCCGCGGCTCGCCGGGGAAGAAGGGACCGTTGGCTGGGCTGGTCGAGCTCGCCGGATCTCGGGTCGCCAGCGGGAAGGACAACCGAGAGGTAGAAGGTGAAAACAGAGCAGGGGAGGGGGCAGCTCCAGCGAGGAACATAAGAGGTCTCGTGTGTCTTTAGCCTCTCCATCATCCAGCTCCATATATAGCCAAGAACAGGGGGCAAATGTCCGACAAACACGGAGCTCGAGCGGTGACAAATCCGGCGCAAATCCGGGGAGGGATTTCTGCAGCACGTGGCTCGAGGTGAGCATGCTGGAGAGGCTCGGAGTGGGGTTTTAGAATATTAAAATGAGGATGGGTATTTAACCCGGGAATTATCTGTTTGTCTCCAAACAAATATTCTAAGTCCCGAAAATATATTAAATGTATTTTATACCACTCAAGGAATTAATACGGATGTCATGGTTATCTCAGAAAATCCGAACTTCACTGAAAGCGAAATAATTAATTAGTGAAGGTTGGGAAAAATTACCCGAATATCCTTACTAAAAATTGAGGGATATTACACAATGACAGTGAAATTTGACCAGGATGGCAAGAAGGTCACAATCCAGGGGGATCCCACCTTAGCAATTGCAGCAGTGTCGTTCAACTCTCTCCAAAAGCTCAGTGAGGTGGAATTCGGTGCTTTGATTTGGGAAGCAGAGAGTGAGGGAGACACCCTTACGGTGGCTCGGTTGGCAAGAGAAACTACCAATGAGTTGCAATCCTTATTGGCTGAATTTGAGGAGGTGTTTGGGGACTTGAATGGGCTGCCTCCCAGGCGAAATGTGGATCACATAATAGTGCTAAAGGATGGGGTGAAAGCAGTGAACGTGCGTCCTTACCGCTATGGGCACCACCAAAAGGATGAGATCAAAAAAATGGTGGCAGAGATGTTGAAGAGTCGGATCATCCAGCCCAATCACAACCCTTTCTCGAGCCCAGTATTGCTAGTGAAGAAGAAGGATGATAGTTGGAGATTTTATGTTGGCTATCGAGCTCTCAATCAAGCCACCATTTCGGACAGGTACCCAATACCAGTTATACAGGAGATGCTTGATGAATTGGGAGGAGCCAAAGTGTTTTCAAAGATTGATTTGAGGTTCGGATATCAACAGATTCGAGTGGCTGCGGGGGACGTGGAGAAGACAACTTTTAGGACTCATACGGGGCACTATGAGTTCCTTGTTATGCCCTTTGGGCTTACTAACGCGCCGGCCACCTTCCAAGCTACCACGAACGACATATTTCGACCCTTCCTTAGGAAGTTTGTGTCAGTATTCTTTGATGATATATTGGTGTATAGCGGCAGCTGGGGAGAGCATCTAGAGCAACTGAGAACAGTGCTGCAGATTCTGCGTGGGCAATCACTGGTGGCCAACAAGAAGAAGTGTGCGTTTGGCCAGCCTTCTGTGGAGTATTTGGGGCACCTATTGTCGGAGGAAGGGGTAGCTATGGACCCCTCAAAGGTGGCTAGTGTATTGACTTGGCCTATTCCCAGTTCTGTCAAAGGAGTTAGGGGATTCTTGGGCCTCACCGGTTATTATCGGAAATTTGTCCAAGACTATGGGAAGATTGCGAAGCCCTTGACTGAGTTGCTCAAGAAAGAACATAAGCAGAAGTTTGAGTGGAATGTGGATGCTCAAATAGCCTTTGAGGCTCTCCAGAGAGCAATGACATCAACACCGTTTTAGCCTTGCCCGATTTCACCAAACCATTTGTGATTGAATGTGATGCGTCTGGAGTTGGGATTGGCACGGTCTTAATGCAAGAAGGCAGACCACTCGCGTTTTTTAGCAAGGCTCTCAAGGGAAAAGAAGTTACAGGGTCGACATATGAGAGAGAACAAATGGCCTTAGTGCTAGCGGTTCAACACTAGAGGCCTTACTTGTTAGGGAGCAAATTCACAGTCAAAACAGATCATCGAAGCCTCAAACAGCTTCTAATCCAGACTGTGACTACTCCAGCTCAACAAAAATGGGTGGCAAAGCTGATCGGATTTGACATGGAGATCGAGTACAAGACTGGGAGTTCTAACCGGGCCACGGATGCGCTGTCCAGGAGAGATGAGGGGCAATTAAGTGTGTTGACCATGCCCCAGTTGGCTTGCTGGGAAGTGTTGCAGAAAGAGGTATTAGCTGACCCGAAATTGCAAGAGGTTCGACATCGGCTGGAGAAGGGTGAGAAATTGAAGCAACCTTTTGTGTTGGTTGGGGGAAAATTATTTCACGAAGGGAGAATTTGTGTTTCTGCCAAGTCAGGATTCCGCAACTCTTAGAGGAATACCATGCCACTCCCACCGGGGGACACTCGGGAGCTTAGAGGACTTATAAGCAACTCTCGGCCAACGTGTATTGGCCCGGGATGTTCAAGGAAGTGCAGGCATATGTGGTTAGCTGTTTGATCTGCCAAAAGAGCAAATATGAGGCCCTCTCACCGGCTGGGCTCTTGCAACCACTTCCAACACCTCAGAGAGTTTGGGAAGACATATCTCTTGACTTCATAGAAGGGTTGTCGAAGTCACAAGGGTTCGACTGTGTGCTAGTGGTGGTAGACCGACTCACCAAGTACGGCCATTTCCTCCTTCTAAAGCACCCATATATGGCTAAACGGGTGGCTGAGATTTTTATTAAGGAAGTGGTTCGGCTACATGGAGTCCCGAGGTCTATGGTGAGTGACCGTGACCCACTGTTTCTGAGCAGTTTCTAGAAAGAACTCTTTGCCAAGCAGGTCACCAAGTTGAAGATGAGTAGCTCGTATCACCCTGAGACCGATGGGCAAACCGAAGTACTTAATCATTGTCTCGAGACCTATTTGAGGTGCTTTACATCAGAGCAGCCCAAACAGTGGGCAAGGTGGGTTCACTGGGCTGAATTTTGGTATAAAACTAACTTCCAAGGAGCAGCTGGCATGACTCCTTTCGAAGGAGTGTATATGAGAGAACCGCCAGGGCTCTAGTAACACTTGCCAGGGGAATTTATTGTGGCAGCCGTGGCTGAGGAATTCTGGAACCGAGACAAAATACTAAGGAAATTAAAGTTCAACCTGGATAGAGCTAAGAAGAAGATGGCTACTGCAGCCAATAAGAAGAGGATGAAAGTGGAGTATCAAGAGGGAGATCTTGTGTTTCTCAAATTAAGGCCACATCGACAATCAAGCATCATCAAGAGGGTGAACCAGAAGCTGACAGCCAAGTATTTTGGACCTTTTAGAGTGTTGAAAAGGGTCGGGGCAGTGGCTTACAAGCTGGATCTCCCTCCTTCATCAAAAGTCCACTCGGTTTTCCATGTTTCTCTGCTCAAGAAGGTGGTGGCAGATCACAAGGCAATTACTGAGTTGCCTCCAGAATTAATCATGGAAGAAGAAGAGTTTGTGCCGGCTGAAATTCTCAAGGTGGTGTGTCAAACGGGTCAAGCAGGGGCATGCCACAAGGTGCTGGTGTCTTGGGATGACAAACCACTAGAAGAGGCAACTTGGATGACTTGCACTGATTTTAAGGAGCAGTTTTCTTCTTCCAACCTTATGGACAAGGTTTGTTCAATCGAGGGTGGTATTGTTAGCACTCAAGGCAAAAAGCTCGGCCCATACATCGTCTACACTCGAAGGCCCAAGATGGGGGAGAATCCAAGAAAGGCTTAAGGGCTTCGGGTAGGGATAATAGTGTCTTTATGTGTAAGGCCGTTAGAAGGTCCTATCTAGTGGGTGAGCTGGCATAGAATGTCAGGATTTGTTAGCCTTAAATAATGAGTAGATTCGGTGAGAGGGGGTATCCAGAAACTGGTGAGGAAATGGCATTATGCCTTGGCTCATTGGAGGTGTGTCTCAATTGAGAGTTCTAGTTGTATTCTTCAGAAAACTATCAATATATCTGAGAATACTTGAGTGTTTGTGTTAATTCATCCTTTTGTCTAACATCCTCTCTCCTACTACTGCAATCAAGGATTCTGTTCGTGATGATAAAAAACATGTTGCTCCTATGGCCGACACATCTACTTCTTTAAGATGGCGCTTGAGTTCCTAGAAGGAACCACTAGGAAAAGAATTGTCCCATTTAGAAGCGACTTGGATGCATTACAAGGAAAAATATTGATTTACCAATTTGCATGCCATAACAAGGAACTCAACAACGAAATCGGGTTTCAATACGTTCAAACGTGGTTTTAACTTGTAGTTTTGCTAAATACTAATATTTTATATTCTTATATCACTTGTATTTTTAACTTGACATTGATGTATTAGGTTTCATATTCCCGTTGATATTAGAATACATTTGAGATGTTAGCAAACAATCTTGGTTTGAATTATTTGTTTAATCAAACTAAATGAGTATTTGGTAATTGTTATCTTATAGTTTCTTTTTATTTATTATATAGTATGTATGCTATAAGATGTAATACAAAGGGTCACATTGGATACCCTTCCTCTATTTCCACCTATAACATACACAAATGTATATTTGTACACATATAATTAGCTATAATCCTATATAATCATGAATCTTCTTTATACGTAACTAATATCAAAATACATTTAACATTTTAATGTTTGACTAAATTATGTTTTTTCACAACATGGATGCAAAGTTCATCAATTATACAACAAGGTATACATTTTTACAACAGGAATGCACATAGTTAACGTTTTTACAGTAAGATATATGGGGTGTAGTTTTTCTTACAACATGAATGCACATAGTAAACTTCTTTTTATAGTAAGATATATGGGGTATATGTATTCTTATAACATGAATGTACATATATCTTACGTTTTTACTGTAAGATATACGGGATGTAGTTTTTCTTACAACATAAATGCACATAGTAAACTTTTTTTTACAGTAAGATATACGGGGCGCATGTATTCTTATAACAGGAATGTACATATATCTTACGTTTTTACAATAAGATATACGGGGTATGTTTTGTTACAGGTCTATGGTGTCAACTGCTAATGAAGTCATTCATCCAAGTGTCGCTCCATTCCCACTTCCCAATCCAAATTCTCCACTACAACATCTTCAAGACACATATCAAATCTTTAAGACGAGAACTATGAGTAAAGAATCCAAACGTAAATGAGATAGTTTACATACATGCTTTATTACGTTATACGAATGATATAATATTGTTGTCCTCTTATTTTAATTAACTCATTATACATGTTTTTTTTATATGTTTTTATTTTATGTCATTATGCATATAATTATATATCGATACATATCTTATATGATATAATGATCTTATCTTAAACTATGATAAATATAAACTGTATGCACAAACTTTATTATTGTTAAATTCAAAAAATAAATCAAATTATTCAACCTTAACTCTTGCTTTAGCACGAGACACGTACACTAGGGTATGCATTCATTCAGTCATATCGTAATTTCTCCGCCCCTAAAACATCTAGCAATATTTACATTATGTTTTACGGGCGTAAAAATTCATTCAGTCATACCGTAATTTGTGTGAAAATACTATTTTTCGGCAACTTTATGAGATGTTTTACAGGTGGAGAAATTCATACAGTCGTATCATAATTTGGGTTAAAATACTAATTTATTTCTATCAATATTTACAACATGTTTTACTGGTGTAGCAACTCATTTAGTCATACCTTAATTTGTGTTAAAATAGTATTTTTTAGCAATTTTACAAGATGTTTTACGGGAGGAGAAATTCATATAGTTGTATCATAATTCGTGTTAAAATACTAATATAGTTCTATCAATATTTACAACATGTTTTACGGAGATTAGAAATTCATTCAGTCATACCATAATTTGTGCCTTTATAAAGTCTTAACTCGTGCCTTAGAATGGGTAAGATGATAAATAGTTTCACTTATGTTTCATTAACTATACATAACTTTTGTTAAGCACTTATTTCTGTTAAATTTTACATCATGTTTTGATAGATGTAGACACGTATATCAACATGTCATAATTTGTATAAAACTACATTCTTTACAAATATTTACAACATATATTAAAAATATGCATATAAAATTATATGTAACTTTATCACTATTATAGAATAAAATTTGAGTTTTAACACGTGTCTTAGGCACGTGCACGTGTTAAAATAATAATTCATTTCTAGCAATATTTACAACATGTTTTACGGGAGTAGAAATTTATTCGGTCACATCTTAATTTATGTTAAAACACTATTTTTTCAGCAACTTTACAAGATGTTTTACGAATGAAGAAATTAATATATTGTATCATAATTCATGTTAAATTACTAATTTATTTATAGCAATATTTACAGCATGTTTTACGGGTGTAGAAATTCATTTAGCCGTACCGTAATTTGTGTTAAAACACTATTTTTAGCAACTTTATAAGATGTTTTATGGATGGAAAAATTCATACAATCGTATCATAATTTGTGTTAAAATACTAATTTACTTCTAGAAATGGTTACATCATGTTTTATAGGCATAGAAATTCATTCAGTCATACCGTAATTTGTGTTAAAACACTATTTTTAGCAATTGTACAAGATATTTTACGGGGGAGCAATTCATACAGTTGTATCATAATTCATGTTATTTATTTCTATCAATATTAACAGCATGTTTTACGGACGTAGAAATTCATTCAGTCATATCGTAGTTTGTGTTAAAATACTATTTTTTAGCAACTTTACAAGATGTTTTATGGGTGGAGAAATTCATACAGTCATATCATAATTTGTGTTAAAATACTAATTTACTTCTAGAAATGGTTACATCATGTTTTACGGGCGTAGAAGTTCATTCAGTCATACCGTAATTTGTGATAAAACACTATTTTTAGCAACTTTACAAGATGTTTTACGGGTGGAGCAATTCATACAGTCGTATCATAATTCGTGTTAAAATACTAATTTACTTCTAACAATATTTACAACACATTTTACGGGCGTAGAAATTCATTCAATCATACCTTAATTTGTGTTAAAACACATTTTTTTAGCAACTTTACAAGAAGTTTTACGGGTGGAGAAATTCATATAACCGTATCATAATTCATGTTAAAATTAGACCTGAGCATACACGGGCCCGGGCCTGACCTATTTTTTGAGCCCGTTTTTGCGGGCTTGGTCCGGGCGCGTTTGTCGGGCCTGAACTGTTAACCGTACCCGCCCAAAAGTCCGGGCCGGGCCGGCCCGCAAGCAGCCCGCAATTAATATATAATATAAAGAAAACACTAAAAGGTTTATTTCAAATATATGTACACAATCTACACAGCATACAATGGAAAGGCGGAGGCGGAGATGAGAAATCTGAGATGGAGATTGGTGAATTCAACAATGAGGCATAATACATAAAGCAACAGATCGGAGACTCTCTACCACCCCAACAGCAGACAACAGATCGGAGAAATCTGAGATGGAGATTGGTGAATTCAACAATGAGGCATAGTACACAAGCATGTTAAAGGCGGAGGCGGAGATGAGAAATACTAACCGGAGGCGGAGATGCGATGCGAGAGACTCGAGAGATGGTCGGCGGTCGAGGGTCGCCTGGTCGGAACTCGGAAGATGCGAGAGAGATGGTCGACTCGGCGGAGGCGGAGTGAAAGAGAGCGGCGTGAGGTCTGAGATGGATAAGGAGTGAAAGAGAGCGGCGTGAGGAGAGATGTCTGAGATGGAGAAGAACTGAACTCTGAAGGTGTGAAAGAGAGCGGTGTGAGGAGAGATGAATTAAACAAGATTTAGGTTAGTTTTTTTTAAATATATTTTTATATAATTAAATTTATATACGGGCCACGGGCCGGGCTTAACCCTAAACCGCGTCCGGCCCGTTCGGCCTGAAACCGTTGTTCATGCCCGTATTATTTGACGGGCGGGCGGGCCGGCCCGCGTTTGCCCAGGTCTAGTTCAAATACTAATCTATTATAGAACTATTAATAACACGTTTTACAAGCGTAGAAATTCATTCAGTCATATCATAATTTGTGCTAAAATACTATTTGTGGCAGCATTACAAGATTTTTTACGGGTGAAAAAATTCATACAATTGTATCATAATTCGTGTTAAAATACTAATTTATTTCAAGCAATATTTACAGCATGTTTTACAAGCGTAGAAATTTATTTAGTCATACCGTAATTTGTGTTAAAACACTATTTTTCAACCACTTTACAAGATGTTTTAGGAGCGAAGAAACGCATACAGTCGTATCATAATTCGTGATAAAATAGTAATATATTTCTAGCAGTATTTACAACATGTTTTACACGCGTAGAAATTCATTCAATCATACCGTAATTTGTGATATAAAATACTATTTTTCGGCCACTTGACAAGATGTTTATGGGTGGAAAAATTCATACAGTTGTATCATAATTCATGTTAAAATACTAATTTATTTCTAGTAATATTTACAAAATGTTTTATGGGTGTATAAATTCATTTAGTCATACCTTAATTTGTGTTAACACTATTTTTCAACAACTTTACAAGATGTTTTTCGGGTGGAGAAATTCATATTGTCGTATCATATTTCGTGTTAAAGTACTAATTTATAACATTTTTTTCAACATGTTTTACGGGCGTTGCAATCCATTCATTCATAACTTAATTTGTGCTAAAACACTATTTCTCAACAACTTTAGAAGATGTTTTACGGGTGGAGAAATCATACTGTCGTATCATAATTTGTGTTAAAATAATAATTTATAGAAATTTTTACAACATGTTTTACAGTGTGAAAGTTTACATACATGTTAAAATACTTATTTTTCGTTACATTTTATACCATGTTTTGATATATGTAAACACGTATATTGATGTGTTATAATTTGTAGAACTACAATTTTTACAAATATTTACGATATATTTTGAAAGTGTATACATGTTTATAAAATTTATATGTAACTTTATTGTTATTAAAAAATTAAAATATAAAAATAATTCAAGTCTTAACCCGTGCCTAAGGCACGGGCACACACTAGTTTTGGTGTAAAGCATGATAATATTTGAAATGAGAAAAAGATTAACCTATTTATTTAATTTTCTATCAACTTTTTATTTTAAAATCTCTTCTTTCGCCTCTATTTCTCTTCCTTTCTCTTATTTTTCTCTCTCTTCTCTTCTCTCTCATTACCCAACATCCAGACAAGCTATAAATTGTAGGAAGGAAGAATTAGGATTAAAACAAATGAAGTGACAAATTTTATTATTTTATTTTTTAATTGATTTTTTTAAAATATTTTTTTTCAAATTTTTTTTCAAAATTTTTCCCAAAATTATTTTTTCCCCAATTTTTATTTTCAATTTTTTCCTGAATATATTATCAAATATATTAGTATCGTTCACTTTAGCATTTTAATCATGCAGTTTAACATATTAACTCGTGCACTTTATTATTTACATATGCACTTAATTTAGATTACTAAACATGTGTTTAACATACGTACACATGCACTTAATTTTTAGAATTCTAATTTTGTACTTTAATATACTTATACATACACTTAATTTGGAATACTGAATGTTTACTTTAACATAATTACATACGTACTTTTAAGAAAAAAATTAAGTATGCACCTATAATGATAAATATGCACTTTAACATATTAACATATGCACTTTTAACATAATAAACAAACACTAGCTAAAATGTGTACTTTCTATATACATGTTAAATATGCACATTTACATATTAACACATGTACTTTAGTATTTTAAAGATGCACCTAATGAGCATTAGAAAATGTACTTAAACCTGCACTTATGATTATTTTATAGATGCACTTTTAATGTTTATTTATGCACTTGAAATACAATACATTCAAAAAATAATAATTTTGTTGAGAAAAAAATTGAAAAAAAATATGAAAAAAATTGTTCAGGATTTTTTTTTGAAAAATAAATATTATGAAAACAATAATATCTAAATTTTTTGAAAAAAACTATTATTTTTATTAAGTACATGACCCCTTCCCTTCCACTTTGACCTGCGTTGACCGCGATTGGTGACAATTATTTTGTGACAGATATTTGTGACGGATTTTTATGACATTTGTGGTGACAGATTTTTAGTGACAATTGTTTGTGACAATTCGAGTTGTCACCGGAAGTAGTTGGTGACGATTCGAGTTGTCACCGAACTAGTTGGTAATGATTCGAGTTGTCACCGAAATTAGTTGGTGACGATTCGAGTTGTTGCCGAAATTAGTTGGTGATGATTCACTGAAATTAGTTGATTACGATTCGAATTGTCATCTAAACTAGTTGATGACGATTCGAGTTGTCATTGAAACTAGTTGGTGACGATTCAAATTGTCATCAAATTAGTTGGTGGCGATTTGAATTGTCATCAAAATTAGTTTGTGACAACATAAGGTCCACATGCACGACTATGTACAACTCCAAATTTTATATAGATAAATCACACATGGTTGCGTAACCAACGGTTTCTCCAATTCTTTGTGCTCAATCAACAATTTGAATACTAAATTGACCACATTCCAAAGCAAAAGGGCCACTTAAAATGCAAAAGTTCACACGACTGAGAGACGAAACACAATAGATTTCCAGTCAAGCTACATACCGCAACAATCCTAATAAAGAAACTATTCACAAATAATGTTGGTTTCTCCTTGTGCTCCGTGGACAATTGGAAGTCATCGAAGTTCAAATCACGCTGATTAGCACCACTGCCGCCAATATCAAGACCTGATTTCGACATCGGAATTTTCCACCTAATTGAAATTCCCAAAAAAATTCTTGTTCATTAAGCATATTTTTGTCTGAATTTTCATTTTGATGGCATATTTGGTTTTGATGACAGATTTTGTTTTGTGACACTTCTCGCCGAAGTGTCATCAACACTAGTTAGTGACTCTATCGAAGTGCTATCAACACTAGATGGTGGCAATTTCGAAGTGTTGTCGCCACTAAGTGGTGACACTTTTGAAGTGCCATCAACACTAGTTGGTGACACTTTCGTAGTGCTATCGTCCCTAGTTGATGACACTTCTCGATTCCGTCATCACCACTACCATCATCCCACTATTGATAATACATTCTTGTTTTGATGATACTTTCTCGTTTTGATGACACTTCTCGTTAGTGACACTTTTGAAGTGTCATCAACACTAGTTGGTGACACTTCTTGTTTCCGTTATCACCATTAGTTGCTGACACGTCTCATTTTGATGACACTTCTCGTCACTTTTGAAGTGTCATCAACATAGTTGGTGACACTTTCGATGTGCCATCAACAGTAGTTGCTGACACTTTCGAAGTTCCATCAACAATAGTTGGTGACACTTTCGAAGTGTCATCGCCACTAGATGTTTGTCTTTGTGTCTAATAGCTCTATAATGCAAATAAATGACATGAACAATGTTGATACCAAGACGAGAATTATATCAACACTAGTGTGACACTTTTTATTTCGCCATCACCACTTGTTGATACACTCCTCATTTTGATGACACTTCTTGTTTTGAAGTGTCATCAATACTAGTTTTGACAATTCATATTCCGTCATCACCACTAGTTAATGATATTCCTCGTTTTGATGACACTACTCATTTTGATAGCACTTCTCGTTTCGAAGTATCATCAACACTAGTTGGGGACTCTTTTATTTTGATGACACTCCTCGTTTGGATGATACTTCTTATTTCAATGACACTTTTTGTTGTGTCATCAAAACTAGTTGGTGACACTTTCGAAGTGCTAACACTAGTTGAGGACAGTTTTTGTCATTGTTGGACCTGGATTTTCCTAGGAAAATCCCACAAAGTATATCTTGGGCTGGCAACCCAATTCACAAAAGAAAACCCAAATCAACCATTTAAGACGATTCTAACGATCCGATCAAACGACGCCAACGGTCTTGCGATCAAGGAATTAACTCCAATGAGAAGTCCTGCGATATAGCGAGATCTAAGGAGCTGGTAATTAATAAGCAAAAATGATGGGATTACACGAAAGAGACCGATGGAGATTCTCTATAAGTATACCGATGTACAATTCAACACGATACATGAATTTTGGCTATCTAAAAACATAGGCGATTACTCGATACCTTCCTAAAGCAATATTGACGTCTTGAGTTGTATGTGATCAGTATCTCCAAGCCCATCGGTGGAGATAAGTTGTATTTCAGTCCAGATTACATTATCTAATTTCTGTTACTATTTTCTTGTCATCGATTATTTCATTTTGGATCGCCTTGCTTCGACTAGTTGTTCCTCAATTTAGAAAATTGAGATCGAGTGATCTTTTTTTGCCCAAAACAATTTGGCGTCCACCGTGGGTCAACTAGCCTCTTAGTAAATCGAGCATCCCCATGCTGTTATGATGGCCGAAGCCATCATCCCCAATCTTGTTGATGAAACACAGACCAAAACCAGATCTAGATTAATGTTGTGGATCAAGATATCAACCAAAACCCTACTAATAACACCACAACATGCCAAACCAGCCAAGTCCAACAGCTTATGACCATGATGAAAACTCTTAGAAATGACCTCGACCAACAACATATCCGTACCAAAGCCCTTATCCATCAAAGGACCCAATTTGATGCGGAGGTTTCACGAATAATCTATGAAAATGAGATTTTGAAATCGCAAGTACAATCAGTCGCTTATATTCCAAGTAATACCAGACGCCCCCTGAATACCGAAGGTATTCAAGTGCGGCTCAACTTGGACAACAAGACGATGAACCACCAGTTCCGCCGACGCAAGGCAACAACATCACTACAAATGACGGTATTTCACACCCCGCAAGTCAATTCTTTTGTGACTAACACTACCCTTCCGCGACAGTTCAACACCATCGAACCGATCTCGGCTCGAGTAGCATAAATGCAAGTTGATCAGGCTAACGCCGCTCCTAAAAGTATGGAAGCACTCATTGAACATAAGACTCAAGAAAAAACTCAGGGCTTTAGACGACATGATCGCCAGAATCTCTAGTGTTCCACAACCAATCGAGAAGAAAGTCGTTGATGGCTACGAGGATTCACGGTTCATGGATATAATCGCGCGAATCGAGATCTCTAAGAAGTTCAATGTTCCTAATATGCCCAATTATGACGAGACTGGGGACCTAGAAGATCACATATCTATTTACAAGCAAAAACTTATGACTAGTTCGATCCCGAGAGGGAATCGTGAGGCTGTCATGTGCAAACGTTTTGGCACGACACTCACTGGACCCGTACTTACTTGGTTTATGCATTTACCTCAGAGATCGATCGCCTTCTTCGAGTAATTGGTTAATTCCTTCAAAGTTCAATTCGCTAGCAGCAAGTGACTCGAAAAATAGTCCAGCGACCTTTATAGGATCATACAAAGGTATGGAGAACCTCTCCGTGACTATCTCAACAGGTACAACACGGAAAAGCTCGCAATCCCAAATTTCGATGTTGTAACGTCGATCGAGGCCTTCTGTCGAGGATTAATCCAAAGAAACAAACTCTATAAGGAACTCACTAAGTAGTAGACGCTTCAAAGATGTTCAAGCCATGACAATGGCTCAGGTACGCCTTGAAGAAGACGAAGAACAAGGAAAGGTCGACAAAAGCCCAGATCGTGTCGATCGGAGATCCAGTCCCGATAATCACTGGGACAGGAGACATCAGCCGTATCCAAAGAGCCAAAAGGATAACCCTCGGATAAACAATTCGCATGACAGGAACCAAGAATGGCAAAACCATCCATAGTTACCTCCAAAGGTTCACTCCTAAAGATTCAACGTATCAATATTGAAACTCGCTAAGAGTTTTAACAAATACGGAAAAGAAGTCAGGTGGACTCGAAAGAGTGACAAACCATATTCAAAGAAAGATATGTCCAAATGGTACAAGTTCCACGGAGATCACGGTCACAGAACAGATGAGTGCATAACATTACACAAGGAAGTTGCACGCTTGCTAAGACAAGGACTCCTACGCAACATGATATCAGACAAAGCTAAGTCGATACTCGAGCGAAGGGATTATGTAACCACAAACAAAACCCCTTCTCCTATACATGCAAAAATTATCAATACAATCTCACGATGATATGTGGAAGCACGTATTTTGCTGCCAAACGCCATGCTAAAGAAAGCATAGGAGATCAACCCATGACATCAATGAGGCGAGAAGCTAATAATGGACACGTACCGACCATCACCTTCGATGATTCAGAAGCTGATGAACTTGGTCCTCAGCATGACGGTTTTTCATCTCCTTATCTATTGGAAATTGTTTAACTCGTAGAGTACTAATAGACACTGGCAGCTCCACGGACTTGTTAACACTAGACGCCTTGATAAGAATGGGGCTCAGCGAGGACGACCTCCTAAAGAAGTCGACTCCATTGGTCGGGCTCAGTGGATAAGTTAAGCACACTTTGGCGAAATAGTGTTAACAACGTATGCTGGAGGCATCAACCTACAGGTAAAATTTCTAGTACTCGACTCTCCATCCCCATACAATGTCATCCTTGGCAGACCGTGGATACAAGCCATAAAAGTTGTACCATCCACTTATCATCAGTCCATTAAGTTCTCGACAAAGTGGGGGGTACAGGAAATCAAAGGCGATCTACCAAGAAATGTTACGTCACATCAATGAATGAATCAGTGGGAACATGACAGGTGTTTTGGGGCGAAAAGATCGGACGACCTAAATCGCCTTAGACGGGGTAACTAGTCGATCGGGTGATAGAAAACAATTCAAACCAAATAGATAATAGACAAGCAAAGAGCAAATGCAGAATAACGAAATGACTTTATTAGATAATATATTAATCGGATTGAATCGAGATACAACTTATCGTAATAAGGCAGAGTGATCTTATTGGATTCGACCGGTAATTCTTAGGTTGCGACCGGTGGTGAATAAGCGGGGGTGATTGCTGGAGAGCTAGACGGGCAGTGAAAGTGTTGTTCTGTTTTGTTTCTGAATGATAATGCTTGAGTGTGTAACGTGCTTGTATCCGTCCCCCTCTTATCTTCCTCTTCGTCCATATATGGTAAGTTCTTCGTGCCTCTGACCGTTATATTTCGATTCCATCCTTATCTTCAACGCCGGGATTTAATTACGGAGATTCTGTCACTAATTTCTGCTATTATGGTGTTGTGTAAATGTTGTGGCCGTTGATCAATCCTGGCATTTAATTCTTGGCGGGATCTTCGCGATCTTGTCGGAGGACGTTCGACTGGAGAAGCCTCGTCGCCTTCTCTGGGTTTTCTCTTCTGTTCTTCCGATCCGTCGTGGGCCTGGGCTTGTCTTGCTCGATCCACCTTCCCAGGGGACGTCAGGCCCAACAATAGCCCCAAGTTGCCTTGGGCTTGCGGTTTAGGCAAGTAAGCGGAATCCGAGGCAACTTCTCCATACACGATCTTCACCATCCTTTTTTGACGCAGTTGCCCAGGGCTATGTGGCACAAGATCGGAGCACGATGCGACTCCTTTGCAGACCATCATTTCCCTCCATAAATTCGGAGCAGAGGGGAGCGATTAGACTTCACTTCATCTTCTCTCGCAAGCTTTCTTGGTAAGTCTTCCAGCCTCTTTAGCCATAGCTTTTCGATTTCCTTCTTTTTCCGTTCTTGAAATGGTTTCTAGCGAAGCTTTCGAGTCGTCGAAGACTCTCTCTGATTCGTGCGAGGGCAAAGCTCCTCCCCTCTTCATTCTGAAAGAATCGGACGCTCTGACAAGCACCATGTCCCATGCGGAGTTGGAGCAAATTCTTCAAGTTGGAGGCTTTCCGCCGGAGGCGGTCTCCAGGCTGCCTCACCCGGACGAGAGGGCCGATGCTCGATATGAAGGATGGGTTTGTTTCTATGCATATCCGTTTCGGATAGGACATAAGTTTCCTTTCTCTCCCCTCGTTAGGGATTTCTTGGCTGCTCTGGCGTTGGCGCCGTGTCAGGTTATGCCACAAGCGTGGAGGGTTCTCAGGGTCTTGGACCTTGTGAACATCCGATCTGGGGCTGGTTTTGATTTTGATGCTTTGTGGTACAACTATTTCTTAGGGTCGAAGAGTTCCTCTCGTGTTCAGTTACGTATCCGACATGGTCGGAAGCCTTTGGTGCAGAATCTTGATGTCAACGACCGCGGATGGGGGTCAAAGTTCTTCTTTGTCGAACGTTCTTCTCTGGAAAAGGGGGGAGAATGTTCGTTCCTGTTGACGGAGTGGCGAGTTGAGAGTACGTATTTGTCTTCTTTTTTGTTTGTTTATGTGTCTTAACTCTTTGCTTTAACTTTTCTTTTTCGTAGTTCCTGAGCCAGAAGATTTGGAGGTGAGCGCTTGGTCGAAAGGTCTGTCCAAGATTGTCCTGGGTGTTCCAGCGTCGGAGAGGAGTTTTACCAACGTCAACCTATTATCAGCACCTCCTTCTGGTCAAGAAGTCATGTCGACTGTCTCATCATCTCGTGCCAAGGGTGAGCTCTCGACCCTGAGAATTCTTTCTGTTCTTTTTCACTTTGTCGTGTGTTTTAAGATTTTTGCTTTGTCTTATCGTGCCAGCTTCCCCTGGTGGTAGAGCGAGTGCTCGTTTAAAGGGAGCATCTGGGAAAGGTTTGATTGAGCAAAGGAAGGCGGTGGCCAAAGCCGCGTCGAGTAAGTCTGTTCCGGCGGACTCGGCGCTTCCAGCCAAATTTGGTTCTAAGAGGAAGGCGGATGTTCAGTCTGATGATGTCAAAGTGGAGGAGATCCCTAGGAAGAAGGAGGCGAATGCCGAGGGGATCGGCAAGATTGGCGCAGTCGGTCAATCGATTGCCGATCTCTTCCGCGCTCAGGATCCGACTTTGAAATCGGAAGTCGATGATGTTTCCCCTTTAGACTGCATTGGTGAAGCGGGATGCCCCGCGTGGAGGGTGAGTTGCCCTCTGTTTGTGCTTTTTCTCTTTTTCTTTCGTTTGGCCATGTCTTCTGACTATGTGTTGCATTGTCGTGTGAGATTTCAGACTTTCCAGTATCTTTTGGGGGCCTATTATGGTGTCAAGACAATGGTCGCCAAGGCTGAGGAAAGGGCTGCTAGGACAGAGTCCGACCTTGCGTCCTTGAGGACCAAACTAGAGGGAGCGAAGAGCCGTTGTCGTGAGACTGAGCGTCGCCTTACAAGGGAGTTAAAGAGTTGCCAAGAGGAGCTGGTTGCGAGTCGGAAAGAGTTTGAGGAGAGCCGATCAGGCGTTGAGGAAGAGGTGAAGCAAGCTCGGATTGCTGCTGGTCAGATCGTAGGCGATGTCGGTGCTTTTTATGCACTGAAGTCGCGTGTCGAGATGATCGAAGAGTTCGATGAAGGCAAGCATGAGCTCTGGGACTTGAAGGAAGAAACAGAGACTCTGGACTCCATGTTTCCGAAGGGAAATCCTGGTCAGGAGCTGTTTCGCTTGGCTGGCGTCGGAGAGGATGCCATGGATGAGGACGCTGGCGAGGACGAGGCCTATTCTGGCGACGTCGAGCCGACTGATGGTGTAGCCTCTCTGGAGCCAGCCCCTGTCGAAGGTAAGGTCGTTGTCCCCGATGCCTGATTTGTTTTTCTTGCGTAGTTTGACTCGTTGTCCCACTTGTGCGTGGGTTTAGACATTTGGTATTTTTGGCGACCCGTCCACCATCGCGGGTCGCAGAATGTTTTTAAGTGAATGCTTGATGAAGTCCTACAGATGTATAGGTAGACAATATGTTTTGGCGACCCGTCCACCATCGCGGGTCGTGTATTTTGTATAAAAATGCTCGTGTTTTTATTCAATGCAATTTGTCTTTACATATAAGATCGTACGTTTGCTTGTTTCGTACATGTCGTCAGACATCCAAGGGGATTGTCGATAACTTTTTGTGTTTGGTGTGTCGGTTTCGCCCGTGTGCTCCGTCGAGTAGGGCTCCCCGTATGTATGTGTGTAAAACAGGCCTGTAAATGTTTGTGTATGTGTTAGTCATGACTTTATGCCGGGGAGGTAAGCAATATGTTTCTATTGCGTGAATATAATAAGGTGTCGTACCTTATGTTTTGTATAAGGCAGGCGGTGTGCCGACGTGCCTGTGTTGTTCATCTCCCCGTGTTCCGATCGATCGTGTAATGTAAGCGCTTTTTGCGGATGATTGGATCCAATATATGTGTCAATGCAGTTCTGCATTCGTGTTTTTGTAAGGATGAGGTCCTCACTTAGTGTCAAATGATAGTTTGTAAAGGAAGATAGAGATGTGCATGCAATAATAAGCGATGTGCGAGTTTTTGTAGTGTCTTACCTTGTCAGTTCAGAAATGGTATAGCTTTAGATGTGCTGCGTTCCAACTTCTTGGAATTGGTTGTCCGTCTTTGTCTTCTAATTGATACGCTCCCTGTCCGACCACTTTGGTGATCAAGTAGGGTCCTTCCCATTGTGGTGCGAGTTTTCCGTCGGATGGATTCTTGATGTTCTGGAAGGTTTTCCTAAGGACCCAATCTCCGACTGTGAATGCCTTGATCCTGACGTTCTTGTTGTAGATCCTTGTGACCTGTTGTTGAAATCTGATTATCCTGATTCGAGCTTTTTCTCTGATCTCGTCCACTGTGTCTAGGTTATGAGCCAATTCAATATCGTTTTGCTTGCTCGTTTGGAGGTTGCAACGGGCGGTCGGAACCAGTAACTCGGCCGGAATGACTGCCTTACTCCCGTAGATGAGGGAAAAAGGCGATTGTCCGATCGCATTTTTTGGAGTAGTTCTGTCGGACCAGAGAATGTATGGGAGTTCGTCGGCCCATTTGCCCTTAGCCCCAGTGAGGCATTTCTTGAGATTGCTGATAATGATTTTGTTTCTAGACTCGGCCTGTCCGTTGGATTGCGGATACCGAGGTATGGACGTGACCAACTTGATGTTCCATTGGTCGCAGAAGGCTCGAGTCTTATGACTGATGAATTGGGAACCGTTGTCGCACACGATTTCTGATGGGATGCCAAATCTGCACAAGATATTGCGTTTTATGAATGAAATGACGTGTTGATCTTTTACCTCTCTGTAGGCTTCGGCTTCGATCCACTTAGAGAAGTAGTCCGTCATGGCGAGGAAGAAGACTCTTTGACCCGACGCGAGAGAGAGCTTCCCGACGATGTCCATCCCCTATCTCATGAAGGGCCATGGAGCCAGAGTCGGATGGAGGAGCTCTGAAGGTTGGTGATGGACGGGTGCATGCCGCTGACATGCGTCGCACTTTTTGGTGTAGTCCATAGCGTCTTTGTTCATCGTCGGCCAGTAGTACCCGTTTCGTAGGGCTTTTCCCGAGAGGCTTCGTCCTCTAGTATGATTCCCACACTCTCCCGTGTAGCGATTGTAGGATGCGTCCGACCTCGGAGGTCTTGAGGCATCGTAGGAGTAGCCCTATGACAGATCTTTTGTACAAGATGTTATCTATGATATCGAAAGAGAGTGCTTGTACCTTGAGCCGCTTTGCTTCTGTTTTGTCGTCGGGCAGAATGCCGTCTTTCAACCATCTGATGTAAGGTAGCATCCAATCGTCATTGTTGTCGATGATGTCTTCTTCTGGTCAGCCACCGACTTCCATGGCGACGAGTTCTTCAAGCGGTGTCGTTGACTCGACGGACGTCCTGGGGACGGCTGGCGTCATGATGTGGGCCAATGGTATGTGCGGAAATTCCTTCGGGTCTAGGACAGATCCTAGATTGGCAAGTGCGTCAGCTTGGGAGTTAAAATCTCTGGGTACCTGTCTGATGTTGAATGCTTGGAATTGTCCGATCAGCTTCTTGGCTACCTCCAGGTAGGCTATCATCCTGACGTCTTTAGCACTGTACGATCCTTGTATTTGGTTTACGACCAACAAGGATTCGTAAACGACTTCGATCTCTCGGACCCCTAGGTCGCGAGCCAAGATGAGTCCGAATATGAGTGCTTCGTATTCAGCTTCGTTGTTAGTCGCATCCTACTCACATCTGACGGCCTGAGCTATCTTGTCCTCTTGTGGCGATTTCAACACGACCCCTAGCCCCGATCCTCTAGAGTTCGACGCTCCATCTGTGTGGAGCTCCCATGTACCTATTTCTTCCGTCGCGAGCAGTTGTGTTGCTTCTCTTATGGCTTCTTGCTCTAGGGTCGGACTGAAATCGGCCACAAAGTCGGCTAAGGCTTGCGACTTGATCGCTGTCCTGGGCTCGTACTCGATGTCGTAACCATTGAGGTGTATAGTCCATTTGGTCATTCGTCCTGTATACTCGGGTTTCCTCATGATTGCTCTCATGGGATGATTAGTGCGGACAATAATAGTATGTGATTCAAAATAGGGTTTGAGTTTGTTCGAGGCCATTACCAACGATAGTACGAGCTTCTCGAGTGACGAATACCTTGTTTCTGCTGGCAACAGCGTCCGACTGACATAGTATATCGGTGACTGCTTGGCATCCTCTTCCCTGATCAGTACTGTGCTTACGGCTGATTCTGACACTTCAAGATATAGAAATAAGGGCTCGTCGCCTTTAGGTTTGGTCAGTAACATGGGACTGGCCAGGTACTCTTTCAAGTTATGGAACACAGCTTCGTGTTCTTCCGTCCATTGAAAGGACTTGTTTTTCCTGAGAGCGTCGTGGAAGGGTTTGCACTTGTCGGATGATTTGGAGATGAATCTATTCAGAGCTGCTATCCGACCCGTGAGCTTTTGTATGTCTTTGATGCATCGGGGGGATCGAAGATTGACGAGAGCCTTGATCTGTTCTGGGCTGGCTTCTATTCCTCTTTGTGTCACCATGTACCCCAATAACTTCCCTGATGACACTCCGAAGGAACATTTAGTAGGGTTTAGTTTCATATTGTACCTTTTGAGCACCTCGAAGCTGTCGCGTAGGTGGTCTATGTGATCTTCTTTCTTTTTGGACTTGACCAACATGTCGTCTATGTATACTTCCATCGTGTCTCCGATCTGATCTTTGAACATCTTGTTGACTAGTCGCTGATAGGTAGCCCCTGCATTTTTTAGGCCAAAGGGCATTACTTTGTAACAGTAGATACCTTGGCTAGTGACGAATGCTGTTTTTTCCTGATCGTCGGGTTCCATGAGGATTTGATTGTAGCCGCTGAAAGCGTCCATGAAGGTAAGCATTTCGTGCCCTGCTGTGGCGTCGACCATGACGTCGATGTGGGGTAGTGGGAACGAGTCTTTGGGACAAGCCTTGTTGAGATCTGTGAAGTCGATGCAGACTCTCCACTTGCCGTTCTTTTTCTGGACTACGACCACGTTGGCTAGATACTCAGGATAATGGACTTCTCTTATTTTCCCTGTTTCCAATAAGCTCTTGACTTCGTCGTCAATTATCTTGTTCCGCTCAGGGGCAAACTTCCTGCGTTTTTGCTTAATAAGGGTATGAGATGGATCTACATTCAATTTATGCGTAATAATGTTTGGAGATATTCCGACCATATCCTCATGCGACCATGCAAAGCAATCGGCATTGATCCTAAGAAAATCAAGAAGTTGTTGTCTGGTCGAGTCGTCTAAGTCCGACCCGACGCTTATCGTTTTGTTTGGCTTTGAAGGGTCCAGTACGATCTCGTCGAGTTTTTCCATTTCTGGTTCGATGTACCGACTGGATCCTTCACCGCTCTGTGATTGCTATGTGGTCTGATGTTCGACTGCGTTCTTCATGGAAGCGACGTAGCACTCTTTAGTGGTCCTTTGGTCTCCTCGGATTTCTTGTACTCCCCATTCAGTGGGAAACTTGATGACTTGATGATACGTCGAGGGTACCGCTCTCATAGCGTGTATCCATGGCCTACCAAGAATACAATTGTAGGGAGATGGACAATCTAGGATCAATAATTTCACCTATTGGTTGATTCCTCCAGCGTATGTGGTTAGAATGATTTCACCAGTCGTATGTTTAACCTCACCGCTGAACCCGACCAGTGGGGTCGACTTTTTGATTAGGTCGTTTTCAGCTAGACCCATTTCTTTAAGAGCGTCGAGGGTCAAAAGATTGGTTGAACTCCCTGTATCGATTAGTACCCTTCATATTAAGCAATTACCAATAGACAAAGAGATTACCAGACCATCATGGTGACCGTCCGATCCGTCGGAATCAAACTCGTCGAACGTGACTGTCGGAAGGTTGGAGATCTTCCTTGGCCTTAATTCTGATGCCTCGGGCTTGTTTCCCTTGCTTTCCTTTGCGTGTCGCTTAGCCGCGGAGTATGTGTTCCCACATACGTCCGATCCACCTGATATAGTATTGACAACTTTTGTATGGACGGGGGATGGAGGTTTGTTTTGTTTTACCTGGTCTCGTCGTTCCATGGTGGTTTTTGCCCGCTCTGAGATTACGTCGCGCAGGATCCCCTGTGCGAGCAGTCTTGCGACTTCATTTCGCAGGGCGATGCATTCGTCGGTCGAATGACCATGATCGCCATGGAATTCGCACCATCGGTTCATGTCTTTCTTGACGTCCGGTCGGTCGCTCTTTCGGGGCCATCTTACTTCCTTTCCATATTTGTCGAAACTCTTGACGAGCTCCGACACAGAAACGTTGAAGTTATAAGATTGGATTCTGGGAGGCAACGCCAGAACGTCTCTCCAGTCTTGAGACCTGTCTTGGAAAGAGTTTACCTGACTCAACTCGTTTCGATTACGAGAGTAGGGATATGGACGTCTGTCTCTACGGTTGTCGGAGAGATTTTTACGATCAGACGGATCGGGCCCGCGTGAGGCTTTTCGCGACTCACGGTCCTCTTCCAATCTTACCTCGGCCATGGTCTTGGCCTGGACGTCTTTGAAGCTTTTGCATGGGTACTTGGTAATCTCGTTGTAAAGGTTGCTGTCTTAGATCAGACCTTGTCTGAAGGCTTCGATGGAGGTTGTGACGTCGCAGTGGGGGATCGCCACTTTCTCCTTATTGTACCTGTTGAGATAATTCCTGAGAGGTTCGTTATACCTTTGTGTGACTCGGTAGAGGTCACTCGACTGCTTTTCGAGCCTCCGACTACTGGCAAATTGACTTTTGAAGGAGTTGACCAGATCCGCAAACGATGCAATCGTTCCCTGAGGCAAACGCATAAACCAAGTTAGTGCAGAACCTGCGAGGGTCGTGCCAAAGCTTTTGCACATGACGGCCTCGCGGTTCTCCCTTGAAACAGATGCAGCCATTAACTTTTGTTTATATATAGAAATAAGATCATCTGGGTCGCTGGTGCCGTCGAATGTCGCCATGCTGGAAAGATGAAACTTCTTGGGGATCTCGACCCTGGCGATTTCTTCAATGAATGGGGATTCTTCGAATCCGCCGGTCGCTTCCCTCTCGATTGGCTGCGGGACTCCTGTAAGCTTGTTGAAGCGATCGTCGATCGTCTTCATGTGTTGGTCGAGCATCTGCTAGAAGAGAGCCGGGACGTCTGGTGGATTGGTAACCTGTGGTTCATCGATTCGGGCCCCTGCCGACCCGATCGGTGTGGAAAAAGTGACATGGTTAGTCGAAAATGGATTGGTAATAGGAGTTCGAGATGTACCCTCTGCGTATCCGGATCGTCGCACACTCGGGGGCGTTGGCTCGACGTTGTCCATGTCGAGGCGTGTTCGGACGTTGTTGTGGATGGGCATACTCCTAGATCCTGAAGCCATTGATTGTACCTGCGACTTAAGAGACTCATTTTCACGGGTTAGTTGTGCGATCTCGGCTTCGGATTGGGTTGACAAGGCGGCGAGAGATTCGGTTTTTTGGCGCTGCTGGGCTAGTTCCGCTTGGAGGGCGGCCATTTTTTGAGAAAGTTCTTGGAACTGGGTTGGAGTAGGGTTTTCGGTTGGGTCCCCTGGAGTTTGGGTTCCGTCTTCGAGACGTGGTTCTTCGGTGTTGGTAGATGGGTCGATAGTCATGGTTGGAAAGTTTCGGAAGGGTGATCGGCAAGTGGCCCCACGGTGGGCGCCAAATTGTTTTGGGGCGAAAAGATCGGATGACCTAAATCGCCTTAGACGGGGTAACTAGTCGATCGGGTGATAGAAAACAATCCAAACCAAATAGATAATAGACAAGCAAAGAGCAAATGCAGAATAGCGAAATGACTTTATTAGATAATATATTGATCGGATTGAATCGAGATACAACTTATCATAATAAGGCAGAGTGATCTTATTGGATTCGACCGGTAATTCTTAGGTTGCGACCGGTGGCGAATAAGCTGGGGTGATTGCTGGAGAGCTAGACGGGCAGTGAAAGTGTTGTTCTATTTTGTTTCTGAACGAGAATGCTTGAGTGTGTAACGTGCTTGTATCCGTCCCCCTCTTATCTTCCTCTTCGTCCATATATGGTAAGTTCTTCGTGCCTCTGACCGTTATATTTCGATTCCATCCTTATCTTCAACGCCGGGATTTAATTACGGAGATTCTGTCACTAATTGCTGCTATTATGGTGTTGTGTAAATGCTGTGGCCATTGATCAATCCTGGCATTTAATGCTTGGCGGGATCTTCGCGATCTTGTCGGAGGACGTTCGACTGGAGAAGCCTCGTCGCCTTCTTTGGGTTTCTCTTCTGTTCTTCCGATCCGTTGTGGGCCTGGGCTTGTCTTGCTCGATCCACCTTCCCAGGGGACGTCAGGCCCAACAACAGGCATAGCAATTATATAGTAAAGAAGGGTCTACGTGATACATCGAACAAGAAACTAAATCTTTAAGATCACGTTAGACCCCTCGAAGCCAATGCAGATGGTAACGATCAGATCGGATCCGAGTAACGAAAACATATCACGTTTGGTTGAATTCTTACGACAAAATATCGAATGCTTTGTGTTGTGATAAGGCGTTGTCGTTGTGACACCTAAACAAATAAAATCCTAATGAACCTAAACAAGTAGTAGAGGCAAGCAAGGGTCGAATCCACAGGGAGGAAGTGATCAATCTATGTATTAGTAAGCATGCAAAGTATCAAAGGGGGTTTTAGAATAATCACAGAATAACAAAGATGCAAGCTTTAGAGAAAGAATAAGAACAATGGGTGGAAGTATTCCACCAGACAAATATCCACACTGCAAAGGAAACAGGTTGATCACTGAAATCTATTAAATCCAAGTTCTTTTCACAATCTTATAGTTGTTCCCATCCTGATCTTAAGTACTACTGATTCTCATAGTTGTCAATAGACTTATTACTATGCCAATGGTAAAATACACCAGTCACGCCTGTCACGCGGTACCAGACCGGGGTACATTACCACCAACAAAGCAATAGCAATGCACACAAGGATATAGGATACATGCAAGTAGAAAGACGTACAAGTACTCACTCCCCTACTTAACATGCAACTGATTCTCACTCACAATCGTACGCTCGGAACCCCTATACGCACAATTGTGTTTGCCACTAGATATGCACTCGGAACCCCTATATGCAATCCTAGCACTATGATAGATGTCGATAAGCCTAGTTAACAACTCTAGATAAACCAACATAAATCAATAGACAATATAACCAAGAGAATCAAACCAACACTTATAAGATATAGAACAAGGAATAGAAATCTCACAATCAATCCATTGCAATGCTTCAATTGTCTAGCGAAATAAAGGTGTTTAGCTCTCTATGGGTTGGAACCCTGGAGGTGGAAAAACTACTAACTTCAAAAACTCAAAACTAAAACTGAATTCTGAATTCTAGGTTAACAAAGAGTATTTAACCTAAATCCTAAAAGTGATAAAAAATAATAAAAGGAAATAACAATAAAATAATATTAGGAAAGTAAATAAATCAAAACCGGGGAAATTAATCCCGTGCAAAACGAACAACACAAGCTCGGCCTCCATTCTCGACTTCCACATGCGAGCATCTGCCGCCCAAATCTCCCGCCAACAGCAACGGCCCAACTCAATTCAAATCATCATCGCTGACATCGCGGCGACGTCATCATCTTCCAATTCAATTTCATGCTTTCAATTCACGCGCTTTCCGCTTCCAATTTATTCGGCATTTCACGCGGCTTCATGGGCCTTTCTTCACGTGGTCTTTTTCCTCCAATTTGGGCCTTTTATCTTCACGGCCCATCATCCTTCCAATTCCAGCAATCACCTCGCGGCCTTCCAGCTTAATTAATTAATTCGCCCATATGGCCGCAGGGCGCCAACTCCCACCGCGGGGCGGTGCTTCCTACCGCGGGGCGGCATCCTTCTCTGAGACCCACCGCCGGGTCGCGGTGGCTCTGGCGCGGGGCGGTAACTTTTGCCCGCTTTAATGTGGTTCCTTCATGAATTTTCCTTGTCTCCTCAGGTGGTCAGCTCCTCTTCCTCTGTATATTCCTAATTAGCTCCTCCAGACCACCAAAACCACACTTCTCCGCTCTAACTCCATAATCTCCAATTGTGCATAAAATCCAACCAAATGACGCCTAAAACCTGGTAATAACTCTTAGATACGTGCTATAAAATAGCACTTATCAAATCCCCCATGCTTAAACCTTGCTCGTCCTCGAGTAAGCTAAAGTCAACCTACTCCTCCAATCAATCCCCAAGGCTTCAGGAAGCATAGAAAAATCAACCATCCAAGAATCATACCCACAATAAACTCCAGGCAACCATACAAATAAGCACAACACAATATACTACAGCATTAATCAACACCCCACACAACCAAGCTAAAAGGAAAGCAGAGTACTTCCCCCAAGCTTATCCCAAACACCATAGAGTGAATACATTCTAATCCTATCTCCCATCTATCTTCTTATCGCTCCAGAGTGACCTACCCGACAATCCTTCTTTGACTCCTCTTCTTATGACGCCTCGCCAAGAATAATGAGAAATCCTAAAATCACTCTTCTTCTTTTTCGCTCATTTTGCCAAGGCGCCCTTTCGGGTTTTCACCAAGCCATTCATTTCATTTTCCAATAGATGTACTCACATAAGCTCACGTCACTCTTGACCACATATTACCCCAGCCTAATGCTGGTCCAAGCCACCTGCTTATTACCTAGGCCGCCCTTTCGGGTTTTCGACCTATCCCAGGATTTTCAAATGTATGCCTTTTTTCAATTTTTGGCTTTTTCTCTTTATATTCATTTTTCTCCTCAGCGACGTAGCAAATATAAAACCCTCCCCTATGCTTAAACATTGCATTGTCCTCAATGTAATGAAAGACAAAAGAATAAGAGCATAGGGAAAAGCAAAAAATAACTCACAAACGTCGCCAAGCTGCTTGGACACTATAGGTGTCGCTGGCGGTCTTCTCAATACATGCCCAGGTCTCTGGTGTTGGGCGGGTGTCTTCATCAACTCTATAATCTTCTCCTACCGTGCAACCAAAAGGGAACCACTTTGGTGAATAGTGGTATAGCATAGAAGTCGGGGTTGCACGGCCTTCTAGGAACACATGGTGGAGCCCAAATATAATCGTTGTGGGGGCTCTAGCGTTCCTCCTCTCCAGCTGCCTATTGTAGGGCCATCATCGTTGTCAAATAATGTGGGGTAAGTGTCTCTTCCTTGACAACATGATGCGCACCATCTCCATAGGGAACTCTGGACAGCTGGCCTTCAGTAGAACTTTTTTTTTTTCTCTTTTTTTTTTTTGCCCCCCGTTTAAGGTTTTTTCGGGGGGTGACTTAGTGCAGGGAAGGAAGAGACATACAATGGTGTGGAAACACCTTCTCCAATAGGCATGGGTCTCTTCCCTGCAGGTTAGTCGGAAACAAAAACAAGAACAAAAACAAAGCAAAACAAAGCAAAACTAATGCATGAAATAAAGAAAGAAAAACAAAGAAAGTAAAACATACCTCGGGTTGCCTCCCGGACAGCGCCTTAATTATTGTCATGGCTTGACATCCTACTCCAAACTCTCAACTTGGGTTGCTCAAAGCAACTGAACACCTGGGACCTGGATCAGGGGGGTGCCTCTTTGTATACTCCCGATTGAGCGTGACCCCCATGCTTATGCACTTCGTGATGGTTGGACCACTGTTCATATCTATGGATGCACTTGCCATCTTTCAAAATGGTCTACCCAGCATCTCAGGGCCTGCATGCTTATCCTGCCCCGTATCCAGCATGTAAGAATTCACCGCCTGTATCATGTTCTCCTTCTTGTGCTTCCCCTTTGGTTTCTTCTTGATCAGGCCCAACACCTTTAACATTTCCTTGCTGCGAGGGGTGTTGTCTTCCAGTGTGACCAAGGGAACGGTTCTCATGCAGTCACTGAAGGCCTCATAGATATCATCGTTGTTCTTTGGCCTTTGAGTAACTCGGGACGCCTCAAGGAAGGGTGCGACAGGTTGTGCGACGAGTGGGAAGGAGTTGAGACGCACAAACTCATCATGGACAAGACGCACAAACTCATCATAGGCAGCCTCCAGAGGATCGGGGACTGCCAGAGTGTTTTCGAGAGAAACGGGTGTCTCAGGAGTATTTTCGTGATCGCGGTACTCCTCCTCATCGTCGCTCCACTCCTCCTCATATCTCAAAAAGTACTCCTCTTCAGTCAGCCACTCTGGACGATGATAAGGATTAACCCAAACCTCATCAGCATAAAAAGAATTTTGGACGTCGGGTCACGGTGAGATATCACTAGGAGGCACTCCGTCCACCGCGGGGCGGTGGTCATTGCCGCGGGGCGGTGAGGTCGCGGTGGAGTTACTGGGGCTCACCGCCGGATCGCGGTCAGTCTCGCCGCGGGGTGGTGAGATAACTGTGACTTCACGCCGGGTCGCGGTGAGAGGTGACGCGGGGCGGTGGGTGATGTCTTCCATCTCATATTTGCTCTCCTTTTCAACACTAGGAGGAACGACCAATTGCCTTTCAATCAACGCTTGACTCAGCTGATTAACTTGGCTTTGGAGACTGGAAATCGCCTCTTGCTGTTGTTGGACACTCTGAGCCATGGTTGCTTACAGTGAGGACACGTTCTGGGCCATGGTTGTATGCATTGAGGACACTTTCTCGGCCATGGTTGTCATACTTTGAATCAGAGCGCTGAGCACATCAGTATTGGGTGTAGGCGAGAACTGTGATTGATTTCCATACGGAGCTGGGTTATAGTTCTCTTTGCACCCTGAGTTGTAGGTGTCCGGATAGTGCTCCTGCCTCGGTCCCTGCGAGTTCACACCTCGACGTGCATTTACAGCTGCTCTGAATGCGGGAAGTCCTGGACAATCGTCAGTGGTGTGCAGCATATCACGACAGATTCTGCAGGCACTAGCTGGCCTTGCTGCACTGGGAGTTGGGTAGTGTCCCCTCTCTGGCGAGAATGAGTAGGGGCATGGTCTTTCGTGCGGTTCTCCCCCGAACTCCATATCTGTATCAAAAGCAACAAGAGAAAAACAAAAATCAGTAGCACGGGTGTGGACCGTAAGATAGGTCCACACCAAAGTAACACGCACACAAACAAACACACAGAAAAATCAAAACTTGCCTCCCCGGCAACGGTGCCAATTTGATAAGGCGTTGTCGTCGTGACACCTAAACAAATAAAATCCTAACGAACCTAAACAAGTAGTAGAGGAAACCAAGGGTTGAATCCACAGGGAGGAAGTGATCAATCTATGTATTAGTAAGCATGCAAAGTATCAAAGGGGGTTTTAGAATAATCGCAGAATAACAAAGATGCAAGCTTTAGAGAAAGAATAAGAACAATGGGTGGAAGTATTCCACCAGACAAATATCCACACTGCAAAGGAAACAGGTTGATCACTGAAATCTATTAAATCCAAGTTCTTTTCACAATCTTATAGTTGTTCCCATCCTGATCCTAAGTACTACTGATTCTCACAGTTGTCAATAGACTTATTACTATGCAAATGGTAAAATACACCAGTCACGCCTGTCACGCGGTACCAGACCGGGGTACATTACCACCAACAAAGCAATAGCAATGCACACAAGAATATAGGATACATGCAAGTAGAAAGACGTACAAGTACTCACTCCCCTACTTAACATGCAACTGATTCTCACTCACAATCGTACGCTCGGAACCCCTACACGCACAATTGTGTTTTCCACTAGATATGCACTCGGAACCCCTATATGCAATCCTAGCACTATGATAGATGTCGATAAGCCTAGTTAGCAACTCTAGATAAACCAACATAAATCAATAGACAATATAACCAAGAGAATCAAACCAACACTTATAAGATATAGAACAAGGAATAGAAATCTCACAATCAATCCATTGCAATGCTTCAATTGTCTAGCGAAATAAAGGTGTTTAGCTCTCCATGGGTTGGAACCCTGGAGGTGGAAAAACTACGAACTTCAAAAACTCAAAACTAAAACTGAATTCTGAATTCTAGGTTAACAAAGAGTATTTAACCTAAATCCTAAAAGTGATAAAAAATAATAAAAGGAAATAACAATAAAATAATATTAGGAAAGTAAATAAATCAAAACCGGGGAAATTAATCCCGTGCAAAACGAACAACACAAGCTCGGCCTCCATTCTCGACTTCCACATGCGAGCATCTGCCGCCCAAATCTCCCGCCAACAGCAACGGCCCAACTCAATTCAAATCATCATCGCTGACATCGCGGCGACGTCATCATCTTCCAATTCAATTTCATTCTTTCAATTCACGCGCTTTCCGCTTCCAATTTATTCGGCATTTCACGCGGCCTCATGGGCCTTTCTTCACGTGGTCTTTTTCCTCCAATTTGGGCCTTTTATCTTCACGGCCCATCATCCTTCCAATTCCAGCAATCACCTCGCGGCCTTCCAGCTTAATTAATTAATTCGCCCATATGGCCGCAGGGCGCCAACTCCCACCGCGGGGCGGTGCTTCCTACCGCGGGGCGGCATCCTTCTCTAAGACCCACCGCCGGGTCGCGGTGGCTCTGGCGCGGGGCGGTAACTTTTGCCCGCTTTAATGTGGTTCCTTCATGAATTTTCCTTGTCTCCTCAGGTGGTCAGCTCCTCTTCCTCTGGATATTCCTAATTAGCTCCTTCAGACCACCAAAACCACACTTCTCCGCTCTAACTCCATAATCTCCAATTGTGCATAAAATCCAACCAAATGACGCCTCAAACCTGGTAATAACTCTTAGATACGTGCTACAAAATAGCACTTATCATGTTGTCACAAGAAGATATGGTCGGAATAATCCCAAACGTGATTACCCACAAATTAAATGTCAATCGAACATACGCACCCGTGAAGCAAAAAAGACGCAAATTCGCGCCCGAGCGAAACAAGATCGTTGACGATGAAGTTAGAAATAAAGAAGTTAAATATCCAGAATGGTTTGCTAACGTTGTCGTGGTACAAAAAAAATGGAAAATGGAGGGTTTGGATCGACTTCACAAATCCAAATAAAGCATGTCCGAAAGACTTGTTTCATTTACCCTACATAGACGCGATGGTGGATGTGACAACAGGACACAAAATTCTCACATTTATGGATGCCTTCAGTGGATACAATCAGATCCCAATGGACCCCGACGACCAGGAGAAAACAACGTTCATTACAAGACAAGATACGTATTGTTACAAAGTTATGCTTTTCGGACTAAAGAATGTATGGGAAACATACCAAAGATTGTAAAACAACATGTTCAAAGACAAGAATGGGGACACCATGGAAGTGTACATTGACGACATGCTGGTGAAGTCGAAAGTCGCCTCAGATCACATCAAGCATTTCGAGGATGCCTTTACTGTGCTCAAACGATACAACATGAAACTCAACCCGACCAAATATTCCTTTGGAGTATCATATGGAAAATTTCTAGGAAACATGGTTACACGAAGAGGGATGCGAACTAGCCATGACCAAGTCAAAGCAATCATGGAATTGAAATCACCTCGATGCGTGAAAAAATGTACAACGCCTGACCGGTCGAGTAGAAGCCTTTACAAGTTCATTTCCAAATCGTCTAACAAGTGCAAATTATTTTATGATGTCTTCAAAAGGAACAAAACCTTCGAATGGACGGGGAAACACAAAAAAAGTATTCCAAGATCTGAAAGCATCTCTAGCCAACCCACTATTGTTATACAAGCCAAAAGACGATGAGCCGATGCCGCTGTATCTAGCAGTATCTGAGGCGACGGTGACTGCTGTCCTAACCAAAGAAGAATAAGGTAACCAATTACTAGTTTTTTACGTAAGTAAATCCATGTTACCAGCTGAAACACGTTGTTCTTCGCTTGAAAAACTCGTACTTGCTTTAGTTATGGCTTCAAATAAGTTGCGACCATATTTTGGAGTCCTACACTATCATTGTAGGTACTAACTATCCCATGAAGAAAATCATGACGAAGCCAGAGTTTATTGTTCGAATGGTAGAGTGGGTGATACATTTGAGTGGATACGATATCCATTACGAAACAAGAACGTCCATAAAGTCTCAAGCTTTGGTCCATTTTGTGGCTAACTTTAGTCCGACACTAGAACAAGAAGCTACCAAAGAGAGATTGCAGCTATCTAGCGCTCTAGACGAAGGAACCAAGAAATTACACACCGGCGGAGCATCAAACGCAAGAGGAGCAAAACTTGGCATCGTACTTAAGTCACCACAAGGAGACAAGATAGCCCAAGCCGTTCGTTGTGAATGGGAAGCCACGAATAACGAAGCAGAATAAAAGCACTCATTTTTGGACTCACATTATCACAAGATATGTTAAAACAAAACATCAAATTGATATGTGATTCACTCCTGATCGTTTATTTAGTACAAGGTCTATATGCAGCTAAAGAAGACATGATGGTGGCTTATTTACAAATCTTGAAAAATCTAGTTGCAAAATTCAAGAGCTTTAACATTAAGCATGCCCCACGCGACTCTAACGCCCAAGTAGACGCCCTAGCAAATTTGGGGTCGGCTATCAGTCCAAACGACTTCCCTACAATCCTACTAGCTCATTTCACGACCCCTACAGTCTCCAAACTTCAAAAACACCCTGCAAATGCCGACCCATCTACAAACATAAAAAATCTATCCTTGGAAGAGGTAGTGTCGGCAGAAGTAGGAAACAACACAGAGGAAGATATCATCTCAGACAAAGACGACTGGACACTCCCCTATATCATATGGCTCAAAGACTGTATTCTAACAAGAGATAAAAAAAAGTGACTTAAGGTACAATCCTTAACTTTTAACTTGATAGAAGGTGAACTGTTGAAAAAGTCTATCACATGCCTACTGCTACGATGCTTAGAAGAAAGCCAAGTACAATTCATCCTACAATCTCTACACGACGGCGAATGTGGCAACCACACAGGAGGACGTAGCTTGTCCGACAAAGCATTAACAACATGCTATTATTGAATCGCAGTGCAATACAGTACGTCAACAAATGCGTTGCATGCCAACAACATGCTCCAATTCCTCATCAACCATCAGAATTGCTGCACCCGACACTATCTCCTTGGCCATTTATGAGATGAGGTATGGACATCGTCAGAAAGCTGCCACCCGCATTGAGACAACGCTTGTTCTTCCTAGCCATGACAAATTAGTTTTCGAAATGGATCGAATTTGAAGCATATTGCAAGGTAAAACATAAACATGTCATATCTTTCATAAAGCGTAACTTGTTGTGCAGATTTGGCGTGCCTTCAGAAATCATATGCGATAATGGCTCCCAATTCATTAGCCATCAACAAGATCATTCTACAAACAATGGAATATCAACTTGGTCACGTCGACCCCACGTTACCCACAATCCAATGGACGGGCAGAGTCGAGCAACAAAATCATCATCAATAACCCTAAAAAATGACTCGTAGGAGCAAAAGGAAAGTGGGCCGACGAGCTACCTCTCATACTGTGGTCCGACAAGACCACACCCAAGATGGTCACAAGGCATTCCCTTTTCTCACAAGTGTATGGATCGGAATGCCGTTATTCCAACTGAAATCTTAATTCCGATGACCCGATATACAAACAGAATATCAAAACAAGATTGAGTTGTCACACAATCTCGACGAACTCCGGGAATAAGTAAGAATAAGAATGGTGAGATACCAACAACAAGTCGAAGGAGTTATAACAAAAATGCCAGGATCAAAGTGTTCAAAGTCGAAGATTGGGTACTAAGAAAGATGTTCGCTAATACCAAGGACCCAGTCGACGACAAACTGGCCCCGCAATGGGAAGGGCCCTATCTGATAAAAGAAGTAGTCGGACGAGGGGCATACCAATTAGAGACACGTGACGGATTACCAATCCCAAGAAGCTGGAACGCTACATTCCTAAAACTGCATCACTCTAAACCATTGTTTGTTATTAACACTTTACCATTTACGACTGTTTTATTTTTCACAATTGATTCATTCAAGAAAAAGTGTACTGACTTAAGCATCGGAGGGCCGTTGGGAAACCAATGACCAACTCGTCACCAATCCTTCTTTTTACTAAGTAAAGAGGTTGAAGAAGACAAAAAATGTTCGAGCAAAAAATCAATTATTAACCAAAAGCGCTACCATTACACGATCGATCGATACAAGAAGAGTTGAGACACAACCAATACATCATTACAAATGATCGGACCTTCAAGGTACCAATATACTACTTTTGCAAACAAAATCCTCCCCGAAACACATTACAAGTTGTACAACTGACAAGCACACAGATACACCTACAGGTCCAAGCAACCAAATGCCAAAAACTCGACACACAACACTACACATCAGCTAGGGGAACCTGCAATCAAAGACAAGAGAAGCAAGACAATGTATACAATCCCAACATATGTAATGTTTTGATGTTATTTTGATAAATTTGGTCGCCGTGTTGACGTTTTAAACATTTGTTTTTTGTACCTGTGAAATGGACAAGTTTAGATATTTGGTCGACCCGTCGTGATGACGGATGGATAATGTTTTGGTGACTGATTAAGTTCAATCCCTCTCTTCACTTTGGGGCAATTGTTGGACCTGGATTCGCCTAGGAAAAAGCCCACAAAGAATATCTCGGGCTGGTGTCCCAATTCACAAAAGAAAACCCAAATCAGCCATTAAAGACGATCCTAACTATCTGATCAAACGACACCAACAGACATGCGATCAAGTAATTTACTCCGATGAGAAGTCCTGTGAGATAGTGAGATCTAAGGAGGCGGTATTTAATAAGCAAAAATGATGGGATTACACGAAAGAGACCATTGAAGATTCTCTATAAGTATACCGATGGAAAATTTAACGCGATACATGAATTTTGGAAATCTAAAAACATAGGCGATTACTCGATACCAAATTTTCTAAAGCGATATTGACGTCTTGAGTTGTATGTGATCAGTATCTCTAAGCCCAGCGGCGGAGATAAGTTGCATTTCATTTCGATTACATAATCTAATTTCTGTTACTATTTTCTTGTCATCGATTATTTCATTTTGGATCCCCTTGCTTCGACTAGTTGTTCCTCAATTCAGCAAATTGAGAACAAGTGAACTTTTTTTCCCATAGCAATTTGGCGCTCACCGTGGGGCAACTAGCTTGTCAGTAAATCGATCATCCCCATCCTATTACGATGGCCGAAGCCACTAACCCCAATCCTATTGCTGAAACACAGACCGAAAACCAGATCCAGATCAATGTTGTGGATCAAGATATCAGCCAAAATCCTACCAATAACACCACAACATGCCAAACAACCAAGTCCAACAACTTATAAGCATGATGGAAACTCTTAGAAATGAACTCGACCAAAAACGTATCCGTACCGAAGCCCTTATCCTTTAAAGGACCCAATGCGATGCGAAGGTTTCACGACTAACCCGTCAAAATGAGATTTTGAAATCGCAGGTACAATCAATTGTGTATGTTCCAGGTAATACCAGATGCCCCCTGAACACCGAAGGTATTCAAGTGTGGCTCAACTTGGACAATGAGATGATGACCCACTAGTTCCGCCGATGCAAGGCAACAACATCACTACGAACGATGGTATAGTTCACACTCCGCAAGTCAATTCTTTTGTGACTAACACTGTCGTTCCGCGGTAGTTCAACGCCACCAATCCGATCTCGGCTCGAGTAGCAGCAATGCAGGTTGATCTGGCTAACACCACTCCTACAAGTACGGAAGCACTCATTGAACGAAAGATTCAAGAACAACTCACAACTTTAGACGACATGATCGCCAGAATCTCTGGTGTCCCATAATTAATTGAGAAGGAAGTCATTGATGGCTATGAGGATTCACCATCTGTGGATACGATTGTGAATCCAGATCCCTAAGAAGTTCTATGTTCCTAATATGCCCAATTATGATGAGACTGGGGACCTAGACGATCACATATCTATTTACAAACAAAAACTTATGACTAGTTCGATCCCGAGAGGGAATTGTGAGGTTGTCATGTGCAAAAGTTTTGGCACAACACTCACGGGACCTGCACTAACTTGGTTAATGCATTTGCCTCAAAGATCAATCGCCTCCTTCGCGGAATTGGTTAATTCCTTCAAAGTTCAATTCGCTAGCTTCAAGCGACTAGAAAAACAGTCCAAACCAATCATATAAATGGGTAACCTTGTAAATTTTTGAATATAAAGATCTGACAAATTAGTTAAAAGAAATGATAATATGTAGTCCTTTAATACAATTTAAATTAATTTTGAAATAATTTTGCTCCACAAACAATTATCATAGTATTAATTAAAGCAACTTTTAAATAAACAATAGTTAAAATATCTACTTAAAATTTTTGATATATATGAATACTATTAATTAAAGCAACACTTAAATTATCATAGTATAAATAATATATCATTTAAATGAGCTATTTATGATTAGATTGAATTTTAAATCTAGAAAATAAATCAAAAAAACAAAAAAAAAGAACTTTGATTTGGATATTGTGATGACAAATGAATATTAATTTTAAACAAATACATAAAATTTTGATATGGGTTTTGGTTTATTTGGGAAGTATACGATGTAAATATCATATTTCTTAATCTTTTATTTTATCATATATGTTTTTATTTATTCTCTATTTTTTTTACAAAAAAGTATTTATAACCAAATCTTTTGACATATCATATTGATTATGTAAATAAAATCAACCATATAGTGTTTTTGTGAAAAGATAATTACTTTTCAAATATTATTTTTCTTCTTCTTTAATTTAGACAATTTGTAATATGTTCTAATTGAGATAAATCAAAATAGTAATAAATCTAATTACTTAGTGAATGTCTTTACGATAAAAATGCTAGTGAAATTGATTAGTCAACCAATATATTCTCATGTACTATTTTTATTCTTTAATTTCGGTTATTTTCTAAAAGAAAAACAAGATTACGACAGTATACAATATGATTGTATGTACAAAATACAGGAATTCCAATTATCTAGGGGGAGCGAGTAAGATTTTCTTCCCCATATTTATCAGGATTTGAATTTTAACCAAACATGATTTTCCAATTCTTATGAAATATAAATTTCATGATATAATTTCACATGAAGTAATTTCCTAAGAATTACACTTTTTGTATTCAAACCAAACGAGCACTTTGCTTTTAGTTATTATTCGCTTTATTTTTAAAAGGTTTTTCTAACCATGCCCTAAAAACATAGGTTAAGACTTCTCGTATTAAAAATTGTTCCCTAAAGGGGAATGCTTAATCCTTTTAAAAAAAATAGTTAAATTCATAAAATAATATAATCTAACAAAATCTTTCCATAATGAGGTGTTTATCCTATGTCTTTAAGACATATGTTAGAAAAATCGATTTTTAAAATAAACTTTTTATCTAAGAAGTTATCCTTTGCCATGATAAATGTCCTAATGTCTTGTATTTAAGTGTCTTATTCAACCTAACTAAGTATTACAATTACACTTGTCAATCGGGTGAAACGGGTTGAGTTCGAGTTTAACCACATCGGCTTGGTCATTTACGGGACAAGTAATTTATGGGTTAAAATTTACGGATCGATTGCATGTCGCAAACAGTTCGAGCCGACCCATGGGGTCTAGAGCACCATGTCAAAGTTTTTTATATTAATTATTAAAATAATACTTTAATTAAATTAGAATGAAAAAATAAAAATATATTATATTTATATAATATTTTAAGCATTAATTACATTATAATATTCAATGTAGATGATATAGCATAAAAATAAAAAAAATTGCTCAATCCAACGGGTCGACCCGACCTGTGAATCTACGCATTTGATGGGTCAGGTTACTGTTGGGCCATGTTCTTAGTGGACCATCGGAAGAAGCGGCTCAGTAAGCGAAGACGTTTTTTTCTCCCTTTGAAGCGACCAACCAGGGAAGCGACCAGACGATAAAAGCCAGAGACATGACGACGACACGATCGGAGGCGTTACGAAAAATCCAGATCCCATACAACGGCTACAAGCCTGCGAGATCAAGACATAAATTCCATAAGATTATGGCAAATCCGGCAATTAAAGCTAACTGGCGAAGATCACGGACGAGGAAATGGCTAGATCTTTCTGAAGATTAAATGTATATAAAGGGTTTTGGAAATCATTGTAAGACACACGAATACTCTCAGACATAATACAAACAACGATTCTCCCATTTCTTTACTCATCTAAGCTCATCAGTTCGAAATCGGTGTTCTAGCATTTAAACGACCGGCGACCTTCTCCCTTGGTTCGACCGACCTCTTACTCAAAGGAGATAAGCCAATCTTCGCATTATTTTAAGCCTACTACATTCTTGTTTCTAGTTGATTTGGATTATCTAGATATTTTCAATCTAATTGTTGTCTAGTTGCCCTCCCTTAAGCGATTCAGGTCAGTTCGATCTTTTTTGCCCAAAATAATTTGGCGGCCACCGTGGGGCATGTAGCCAATCAACGATCCAATCATCAAAACCAAAGCTCATTCCATCATGACTGGCTCAGAGAACGCCGTGATCCCCATCGAAGATCCAACCCAGGGCAACGTTCAAATCGAGAATCAGGAAGAGAACGTCAGCGCCCAACCTGCTGCGGAATCGCAGTTACAAGAGCTTGCAAAATCCATGAACGTTCTTCAAGAAGAACCAGTCCAGCAACGGACCAGGACCGAAACGCTAAGTACTCAATCTGAATCAGAGATTGCTCGACTAACCCGTGAAAACGAATTTCTAAGATCGCAGGTACAATCGTCCTCATTGATTCCTATAGGATCGAGACGTCTAGTCAATACGGAAGGACTATCCACGCGACTCGATCTAGATGGAGCAGACGTAGCACCCGCAGTAGAGACCAATGCTTCCCAGCACACTGGTATGTTTCAGACCCCTCCGGTCACCCTTGTTATGACTAACGTGCCAAATTCTATAGCCGAGCCCCTCGGGACTCGAGCGGCCCATCCGTAGGTAACGGGACCAGTCGATCTCCAAGCCCTCATACAGCAAGCCGTCAACAAGCACATGAAGACTCTAGACGACCGTATCGCACGAATCCCATGAGTTCCCCAACCAATCGAGAGAGAGAGGCAATCGACGGATACGAAGACTCGCCTTTCACAGAGGCGATTGCACGCGTCGAGATTCCAAAAAAGTTCCACGTCCCCAACATGTCCAACTACAACGGGATCGGGGATCCAGACGATCATGTTTTAATTTACAAGCAAAAATTAATGACTATGTCGATCCCTAGAGGGAACCGCGAGGAAGTCATGTGCAAAGTTTTGGCACGACTCTCGCAGGACCCGCACTAACCTGGCTTATGCATTTATCACAGGGTTCCATCGCTTCCTTTGCCGACCTGGTCAATTCATTCAAAATTCAGTTCGCCAGTAGCCGGCGATTAGAAAAGCAGTCAAGCGACCTGTACAGGATCGTGCAGAGATGTAACGAACCTCTGAGGGACTATCTTAACAGGTACAACAAGGAGAAAGTCGCGATCCCACACTGCGACGTCCCAATGTTGATCGAAGCATTTCGCCGAGGGTTGGTCAGAGGCAACAAACTCTACCGCGAGCTGACCAAGTATCCATGCCGAAGTTTCGAAGACGTACAAGCTAAGACCATGGCACAAGTCAGAATCGAAGAAGACAAAGAACCCTCCAAGACAAAAAAGAGTCCCGATCGAACCGACCGAAAGGCATCCTCGGACAATCGGCGTGATCGGAGGTACCAACCATACCCAAAGGGACGAAACGACCACAGTCAGGTAAATAGCTTTTATGACAGGAACCAAGATTGGCGAAACAACCCCGCTCTCCCCCCAAATCTTCACTCTTACAACTTCAACATATCCGTATCGGAGCTCGTAAAAAGCTTCGACAAGTATGGAAAGGAAGTGAGATGGCCTCGGAAGAGCGACAAACCAGACACCAAGAAAGACATGAACCGGTGGTGCGAGTTCCACGAAGATCATTGACACTCGACGAACGAATGCATAGCCCTTTGCAAAGAAGTCGCGAGACTCCTAGTGCAAGGGCTACTATGCGACGTCATCTCGAATAGGGCCAAGGCGACCCTCGATCGAAGAGATCAGGTAACATCCGACAAACCGCCCTCTCCGGTTCCTACAAAAAATGTTAACACCATTTCAGGAGGGTCGAACGTATGTGGAAACACGTACTTAGCCTCCAAAAGACATGCTCGAGAAAGCAAAGGCAACAAACCAACTCAGACAGAGACAAGACAGTTGCAAATCTTCGATGCTCCAACCATCACCTTCGATGACTCGGAGGCTCGAGAGTTGGGCGATCATCATGACGGTTTGGTAATCTCACTTTCAATTAGCAACTGCCTTATCCATCGTGTTCTAATCGACACAAGCAGCTCCACCAACTTGTTGACACTGGATGCCCTAAAGGGTATGGGTTTAAGCGAGGGCGACTTAACCAGAAACTCCACCCCATTAGTCGGATTCAGTGGGGAAGTTAAGTATACCCAGGGCGAAATCATGTTAACAACGTACGTCGGTGGAGTCAACCAACAGGTAAAATTCTTAATACTCGACTGCCCATCCCCATACAATGCGATCCTTGGCAGACCCTGGATCCACGCCATGAAAGTTGTACCTTCCATTTACCACCAGACAGGAAATAAAAGGCGACCAGAGAGCCGCCAAGGAATGCTACGTCACTTCAATGAAAGGGGCAGTCGACAAATCGTTCGCATATCAATCATAGTATGGCGATGGGACCCCGTGATACGTCGAACCAGAAATGGAACAACTCGATGAGATCGCGCTGGATCCTTCAAAGCCAACACAAACAGTAAGGGTCGGATCGGATCTAAACGATTCGACTAGAGCAGGTTTAATTTCCTTTTTGCGATCCAACACTAACTGTTTTGCCTGGTCGCACGAGGAAATGGTGGGAATCTCCCCCGAAATTATTACTCACAAGTTAAATGTAGATCCTACGTATCCTCCAGTCAAGCAAAAAAGAAAAAAGTTCACGCCTGAGCGCAACAAGGTCGTGGACGATGAGGTGAAAAACCTACTTGAGACAAGTAAAATAAAGGGAAGTAAAGTACCCCGACTGGTTAGCAAATGTCGTCGTGGTTCAAAAGAAGAACGAGAAGTGGGAGTATGCATCGACTTCACAAATCTAAACAAGGCCTGTCCAAAGGACTCCTTCCCATTACCGCACATCGACGCGATGGTCGACGCAACTGTCGGGCACGAAATGCTGACATTCATGGACGCGTTCAGTGGATACAACCAAATCCTCATGGATCCCGACGACCAAGAGAAAACAACCTTCATAACAAGCCAAGGTAGGTATTGTTATAAAGTAATGCCCTTCGGACTAAAAAATGCAGGGGCCACATACCAAAGGTTGGTAAACCAGATGTTCAAAGACCAGATCGGAGACACCATGGAAGTCTACATCGACGACATGCTCGTCAAATCCAAAGCAACAGGGGACCATATCGAACATCTTAAGGAAGCCTTCGAGGTACTGAAAAGGTATAACCTGAAGTTAAATCCGACTAAATGTTCTTTCAGAGTGTCCTCAGGGAAATTCTTGGACTACATGGTCACCCAAAGAGGGATCGAAGCTAGTCCCGACCAGATCAAGGAAATCGTCAACCTCAGATCCCCCCGATGCGTTAAGGACGTCCAAAAGCTAACAGGACGTATAGCAGCATTGAATAGGTTCATATACAAATCATCGGATAAATGCAAGCTCTTCTACGAGGCCTTGAAAAAGAACAAATCATTCGACTGGACAGCTACACACGAGCAAGCATTCCAAAACCTAAAGGTATATTTGGCGAGTCCACTCCTACTAGCCAAGCCGAAAGACGACGAGCCATTACCGCTCTATCTGGCCGTATCAGAATCAGCGGTCAGCGCAGTACTAACAATGGAAGAAGATGGCAAGCAATCGCCGGTCTACTACGTAAGTCGCTCCTTACTCCCCGCCGAAACCAGGTACACACCACTTGAAAAGCTAGTCTTAGCATTAGTCATGGCCTCGAATAAGTTACGACCCTATTTCGAATCGCATGCTATTATTGTAAGAACTAACCATCCCATGAAGGCAGTCATGAGGAAACCAGAATTTACAGGACGAATTGCCAAATGGGCCATACATCTCAGCGGATTCGACATCGATTACGAGCCAAGGACCGCAATCAAATCTCAAGCTCTAGCCGACTTTGTAGCCGATTTCAGCCCAACACTGGAACAAGAAGCTGCGAAGGAAGTCGAACAACTAAAAGTCGAAGAAGATAGGGGCACGTGGCAACTCCATACAGACGGAGCATCAAATGTAAGACGAGTCGGTTTAGGTGTCGTGCTAAAATCGCCATAGGGGGATCATATAGCCCAAGCTGTGGGATATGAATGGGACGCGACCAACAACGAAGCAGAATATGAAGCTGTCGTGTTTGGATTAACACTCGCACACGACCTCACAATTCTGGACCTAGAGGTGACATGCGATTCTCTTTTAATCGTCAACCAAGTACAAGGTTCGTACGCCGCCAAAGACGACAAAATGATGGCATACCTTGATATCGTCAAAAAATTGGCAAGCAAATTCCAAAGATTCACCATACGACAAGTCCCACGCGACCTCAACACACAAGCCGACGCCCTAGCAAACCTTGGCTCCACCTTGCATCCTAACGACTTCCGCACCATTCCACTAACACATGTCACCACACCAGCTGTCCCCAAAACCTTCAAAATACCTGGTCCTGACGATGTCCAGACAACGGACGAGCTGCCCTTAGAAGAAGTCGTCTCAGCAGAGGTAGGCGACCATACAGAAGAAGACCTGGTAGGCAACCAAGACGATTGGACCACCCCCTACATCAACTGGCTCAGGGACGGAACTCTTCCAACAGATAAAGCGGAAGCTAAAAGACTCAAGGTACAAGCTACAACCTTTGATTTTAAAGATAACATATTGTTCAAATGATCCGTCACAGGCCTATACCTACGCTGCCTCGAAACATCCGAGGTACGCCGCGTCTTGCAATCTCTTCACGACGGAGAATGTGGGAACCACACCGGAGGACGAAGCCTATCCGGTAAAGCTCTCAGGACAGGTTATTACTGGCCTATAATGAACAAAGACGCGACAGAGTACGTCCGAAGATGCGACGCTTGCCAATGACACGCACCCATCATGCTTCAACCGTCAGAAATGCTTCATCCGACCCTAGCCCCATGGCCCTTCATGCCATGGGGGATGGACATCGTCGGGAAATTACCACCAGCGTCAGGACAACGCGTCTACTTCTTAGCCATGACTGACTATTTCTCTAAATGGATAGAGGCTGAAGCATATCGAGAGGTAAAAGAAAAACACGTCATCTCATTCATAAAACGTAATATCCTATGCAGATTTGGCGTCCCTTCAGAAATCGTATGCGACAATGGCTCCCAATTCATTGGTAGCCAAACTCGATCCTTCTATAAACAATGGAACATCACGTTAGTCACGTCCACGCCAAGATACCCACAATCCAATGGACAAGCAGAGTCCAGCAACAAGATCATTATCAATAATCTCAAAAGACGCCTCACAGGGGAAAAAGGCAAATGGGCCGACGAGCTCCCCTTAATACTATGGTCAGACAGGACAACACCTAAAAATGCAATGGGACAAAGCCCTTTTTTGCTAGTCTACGGAAGTGAAGCAATCATCCCCGCCGAGCTACTCGTCCCAACTGCCAGGTATGGACTCCAAATCCCAAAACAAAACGACGTCGAGTTGGCTCACAAACTCGACACCATCAATGAGACCATATAAAAAGCTAGGATCCGAATGGTCCAGTACCAATAACAAGTCGCCCGGAGTTACAACAAGAACATCCGAGTCAGAGTCTTCAAGCTAGGGTACTGGGTCCTAAGGAAAACATTCCAAAACACTAGAGACCCGACCGACGGAAAGCTAGCACCCCAATGGGAAGGACCTTACCTCATTAAAGAGATCGTCGGACAAGGAACATATCGATTGGAAAAAAAGGACGGACAACCAATCCCCAGAAGCTGGAATGCGATCCACTTAAAGTTGTATCATTTCTAAACTCGTCTCCCTTCCACACTTTTAAACATCTATTTCATTACATTCATTTGGATTCCGATCACTGACTTAAGCATCAGAGGGCCATTGGGTTACCCCCCAACGGTCACCCCTAGACTTTTCTTTTGTGTACTTTCCAAACGAAATCTGAACAGGAATGGGAGGCCTCCAAGACGAAACTTGACATTCAAAGGGATATCCATACCATACACAAAACATCGCTTACAAAACATACGAATCGATCGATACACAGGGAATAGAGGAACAAAACGAAACACTACATTATACAAAAGGCTTGTCCTATCCCAAGTACTCGACCTTTTTTACAATACAATCTACTCTTCCCTGGATAGACAAAAAACATGCTATACTAACACTTACAACTACAGGTCGCTACGACCACACACTACGGCCTAGGCGCGCAACGACAGAATCCACCTGCAAAACAGAACACGCAGAGACAAACGCAAAACGAACACAAGGTACATCACAAACAACTAAAGCGTTTACAAAACACGCGACCCGCGATGGCAGACGGGTCGCCAAAACATTGTCCAACCCATCTACACGATGGGGTACAACATACTACCTACAAACACTTAGATTGAAACATACACAAAACACTAAAAGGAAACAATGTCATTTGTCTAAAACAAAGATCAAGACTCGCCTGACCTTTCACAAACTTCTGTAGGAGCGACATTCTGGCCTCGGTCGCCTCAGGGAGCCCTTTCGATACGTCCCCAACAGCTTCCTCGACCGCCACGGGAACAACCTCCTCTCCCTGCTCGTCCTCACCAAGTCCCATCAACTTGAACAACTCGTTTCCAGGGTTGCCACCAGGGTACAAAAGGTCCATATTCGCCCTTGCGTCCTCGATGTTCCAAGACGAATGACCCCCCAAGGCATACTCCTCCATCATCTCAATACGGGACTTGAGGTAAAACTATGTCCCAATGTCAATAGCGACCTGAGCATCCTTCAAACGAGTATCATCAAAACTACGCTCCAGCTCCCCAAAACGGGCTTGCAACTCGACCAAATTCTTCTCGGTCTCCACCAGCTTCTTCTCGGCCGACGTCCGCTTGCTCTCGGCCGCCTTGACACGACCATTAGCCACCTCCAACCGGCTCTCAACCTCGGCTATCCGCTTCTCAGCACCATCGCTCAACTCTTGCACAGTAGAAAAGGCGACAAGCGAATACTGAAGAGCCTGTGAAAACAACAAAATGCATGAAAAATATTGAACACATATACATTATGAGAAACACTTCAAAATAAAATTCTTTCTTTTACTTACTCGCCAGGCGGCTGCCCCGGCCTCATCGATACAATCAACAGGATGCAAGTCGCCAATCTCCTTCATAGCCCTAGAATCCAGAGTATGAAGCAGATCTCCCAAATCTCTTTTCTTCACCATGCCTACTGAAAGCTCTGGAACGTCCGTCGCCTTCCTTTTCGCCCCTGAGGCTTTAGACGATGGTGAATCCAAAGCGATAATCTTAGCCGACGAAAGAGCCTTGGCATCCAACTTAGCCGACGAAGACGCTTTCATCGCCAACTTTTGATCCAAGAGACTTTTCCCAGACAAGCGAGCACTCGACCTCGCCCCCCGAGATACTGCCAGGCAAGTACAAACAAATAAGCATATGGTCGCTACAAAGACCATCCACATGCATACCTAAAGGAACGAACATGTGCCTTTGGAAACAGAAGTAGACGGAGTCGCCATATCCGGAGGAAGGGCTAAGTAGTTCACATTCTTGAACGATCGGTCGGCCTCAGAAAAAGCAAGCAAAGCTTCGGTGACGACGGCGAAATCAGAATCCGTCTTCTCCTTCGGACTTGGCACTGAAAAAGAAAACACGTAAGCGCCGGTTAACGAAGGCATCAAAACATACAAAAACAGAGACTAACACGATACCTGTCGTCCTCCAAACATCACGCAAGAAAGAGCAGTCGAATCCCCCCTCAAGCAATTTCCTTTCAACAAAAAAGAAACACGACCTCCATCCGCGATCATTGACATTAAGGTTTAAAGCAATCGGCTTCCTATCCGGTCTAAGACGTAGTTGAAAACGAGAAGAACCCCGACTACTCAAGTAGTACGAATACCAGAGAGCGTCAAAATCAATTTCAACACTAGACACCAAAAGATCGACTACCCTAAGAAGACGCCATGCATGCGGCATCACTTGACACGGAGCAAGGTTGAGAACGGACAGAAAATTTCTCACCAGGTTCGAGAACGGGAAAGAATGACCTATCCTGAAGCGGTATTTGAAGAAGCAAATCCACCCGTCGCGACACCAGTCGGCCCGCTACTGGGACAAAGGGAGATGAGCCACCGTTTCAGAGGGGAATTGACCCAGTTCTAAAATCGTATCCAACTCCGATTGGGTTAGGGTTCCAGCCAGAGAATCCTCTGAACTAAGAAGATTCAAGGGGGAGAATTCACTACCCTTCCCACCAACGCCAGAAGACAAAGCCCTAGACTTCTTTGATCTCGGAAACGACATAGTACGAGCACAAAGAAAGCAACAGAGAAAAAGATCTTTACCTTCGGATCAGAAAACCTTCCGAGAAGCCAAAGGAGATGATGATGAAAAGAAAGGGAAGTGATTGCCATTTATGGGAAAATGTTTAAAATTGCAGTCAAGTCTGGCAACCAATAAAGAAGCGACACGTCATCGATCCACTACAACAAATCTGCAAGGAAAAGATCACGTCCAGAAAGAGAAGAAATCCAACCGTCCCTCAACTTCCATCTCCGGCCCGACTCGATTCCTTGGGGCAATTGTTGGGCCATGTCCTTAGTGGACCTTCGGAAGAAGCGGCCTAGTAAGCGAAGCCGTTTTTTTTTTTTCCTTTGAAGCGACCAACCAGGGAAGCGACCAGACGATAAAAGCCAGGGACATGACGACGACACGATCGGAGGCATTACAAAAAATCCAGATCCCATACAACGGCTACAAGCCTGCGAGATCAAGACATAAATGCCATAAGATTATGGCAAATCTGACAATTAAAGCTAACTGGCGAAGATCACGGACGAGGAAATGGCTAGATCTTTATGAAGATTAAATGTATATAAAGGTTTTTGGAAATCATTGTAAGACACACGAATACTCTCGGACATAATACAAACAACGATTCTCCCATTTCTATACTCATCTAAGCTCATCAGTTCGAAATCGGTGTTCTAGCATTTAAACGACCGGCGACCTTCTCCCTTGGTTCGATTGACCTCTTACTCAAAGGAGATAAGCCAGTCTTCGCATTATTTTAAGCCTACTACGTTCTTGTTTCTAGTTGATTTGGATTATCTAGATATTTTCAATCTAATTGTTGTCTAGTGGCCCTCCCTTAAGCGATTCAGGTCGGTTTGATCTTTTTCGCACAAAACAATTACCTCATGTCTAATTAAAATATTTTTGGGTTCATAACCCACACAGGTCAAGTCTTTGAGTCGGGTAAAAAATTGATAGCTATTACCTATACAATTCTTCTATTTTTTGGGGGGTGCAATATAAAACGGCTAACTTACACGTGCTTTTATATTGGATATATGAATATCCAGTTCTAATAAAATTGAGAGAGGTAGGGGCACAGAACACGTGCCCGTGCCAAAATTTTTTCAATATTTTTTTTAGAGAGGCACGGGCCAAAATTTTTTCAATATTTTTTTTAGAGAGGCACGGGCTCAATAACCGTGCCCGTGCCAAATTTTTTATAAAAAATAACAGAGGAAAGGGCACGTGACACGTCCACGTGCTTGCAAAAAATGTTTAAAAAAATGGGGCATGGGCACGTACATAGTGCATGTGCCAAACGTCAAACTAAAAAAATAAAATAAAAACCGGGCGCGTATTTTTAACCCGTGCCAACTAGGTTAAATTTCACCCCCTCTTTCTCCTTCTTCCTCCCGCTGCCTCCCTTCAAAAAAAATTTCTTTCGTTTTGGTGCTCTTTACAGTCCTCCGCCGTCCACCTCCTTCTCCTTTCCCTTTATTCCTCATTCTCATCCCCCTCTCTTCCTCCTTCTCATCCCCATTTCTTCCTTCTCCTCCTGTTCCGCTTTTCTTCCTCAGCGTTTTTCTGTAGATATAGAAATGGCTACAAGAACAACAGCTTGGGCGACGCGACTAGCGGCGGCGCGGTGGGCACGTGCACAGCTGGCGTGGGCGGCACATGCGCGACAACATGGGTGGGCGCATGCGCGACATCGGTGGCATGCCGGACTGAAGCGGCTGAGGCGGGCTGGGCTGGGGTGGGTCGGGATGAGGAGGGCCAGACTGAGATGGGCCGGGCTGAGGCGGGACGGGCAGGATCCTTGGAGGCAGACATTTATGAGGCGAATCCGATTACGGGACGAAGGACCTGAAACGGACGAAGGGGAGGTTGATAGGACAAAAACCTACCTACAAGCGTATGGGGTTCAGTTGTAGCTTTTCAAGTATCGTTCCCACAAGGACTATGTAGTATCATTTGTATCTTAAGCTAGTAAGCTAAGCCAAAAGATTGGAATTTTTGTTGAAGTAATAACTAAAACTAAGAAACAAATGCAGGTGATGATTGTAATCAATGGGGGGGGGGGAAATATCCAAGGCAAGGGATCCCCACAACTATGCTTCAATAGACTTAACTAGATAAACGTCTGAATTTATTCTGTCTTTGTTGAAGGTAACTATCTTAGGTAATTACTAATTCCTCTCGAAAGATAGTAAATGTGCTTAGATTTAATTAACATCCACTCTTGCGACTTGCTAACCAAGATCTAGACCCTTTGGGCACTTAGAATCTAAGGTCAAACTGAATTAACATCCACTCTCGTGACTTGCTAAATCCAACCTAATCTTAGGGTTTCTATGATAGTTATTAAACCACATGAGAAATTATGATGCTCTCACAGTAATGAAATATCAGGTTCAATTCCTAGGGTTCCAATAGAAGTTATTACCTCTCGGTCTCAAACCCTATCTGACTACCTATTAACGTTTTTACCTCTCGGTTGCAAACCATAATAGGATCCAATTTGTATAAGCTAATATGGCCATAAAGCATCTAGGAATGAATCAACAAAGTTTTAGATTTCCATTCAGATAAATATCAAACAAGTCTACCTACGGATAGTTGGGATTACCCCAACCCTAGAAATATGGAAATTAACTAGACATAATTGCAAGATCAACCAAAGAATTTATATTAACGATGAAAACCATGAACAAGATTACAGAGAAAGAGAAACTTAGTCTTGAATCCAGTAGAACAATCTCCAAAGTTGAAATCTTCAATTCAAGCAAACAACTAGGTCTAGAGAGTAGAAAAGAGGCAAAAGGAGGCAGAAGAGAGAGTGCAAAAAAACCCTATTAAAAAGTATTTATACCGTCCTAAAATAAAAGGGGTCAAAAAAATAACAATTCGGGTTCGCGGGGGCATGGCACGGTTTGTGACAAAACCGCACGGTTTGTCACAAACCGTGCCACTTTACAGAGGCTGGTTTTTGTATGTTCTCTGCTCCACACGGTCTGCAACATGCTGGCACGGTTTGGGTTTGTGCCAAGCTTCAAAGTGGCATTCTTTGTCTTCGTTCACCTTCGAATTCGCCCATGCACACCTCCTATGATGTCCATGCCTTGTATTGTGCCCAGAAGTCCACCAATTTACCTGAAATCATGCAGAAACTCATGTAGACATCTAAACTAAAAAAAAAAATTCAACTAGCTAAAAATGCAAGATAATAAACGTGGAAATGCCTAAACTATAGCCTAAATGCATGTGCTAAATGTGTATAAAATGGATGTCATCAAATTCCCCCAAGCTTAACCCTTTCTTGTCCTCAAGCAAGTACACAGTCTATAAATCCACAAAATATGTCAAGGTTGTTTCTACCTAAGAGAAAAGTGAGCAATGAGCATGAAAGTCCAAACAATGAGACGAGTGCAATCATAGCATGCTTTGAAACCAATGATATCAATGTAGTTAGTTTCTCAACTCTAAACCTCACAAGGATAACGAAATGAAGTCACTCCACTCATATGTCTAGGGTCGTGTTTCGCTCAGTTCTCCACTTTCAATGCTAAACTACCATAGGCTTACAACAATGTCCTAAATCTCCACTACGGAAGACCATGTACATAACAAAAGTGAGCAATGAGCATGAAAGTCTAAACAATGAGACGAGTGCAATCATAGCATGCTTTGAAACCAATGATATCAATGTAGTTAGTTTCTCAACTCTAAACCTCACAAGGATAACGAAATGAAGTCACTCCACTCATATGTCTAGGGTCGTGTTTCGCTCAGTTCTCCACTTTCAATGCTAAACTACCATAGGCTTACAACAATGTCCTAAATCTCCACTACGGAAGACCATGTACATAACAAAAGTCATGAGGACTTTCCAGGGTTATAATGGGGCCAATGTATAGGGTAAGGAAAAATTTAGGCCATGTGGTGCTAAATCCGGGAAAGAGGATTACCAGGAGGACACCAAGCTTGAAACGATCCCACAAATCCAAATGTATTCTTCAAACCCATATAACAAAACCCTTTTGATGCTAAATTGTCTCCATCCTTTGCTTTGTTTGCTTATTCTTCCTTGCTTATTTTTCTTCTCTTTTTTTCAATTTTTTTACATGGAAGAAAAACCGAAAAAAGGAAAGGAGAACATTACAAGGCATAGTCATATCCAACCACTAACATACGCGACCTCCCCCAAGCTTGGCTCAAGTCCAAATTAAAGTATCCTAATCCCCTGATGGGTAGGAAGAATATATAGGCTCGGTATGCTTTTGTGGAGCTTCTAAAGAAAAGGCAATTAAGGCACAAAGGGGCTTCAAGCAGAGGAAAACATATATAGGGTGGCCAAGGATAAAATATTTAAATGAAACAATGCCTCAATCATGTTAATGTCATGTACATAAATCATAGAGGTAGCTTTGAAAAAGGTATTAATGCAAGTTCTAGAGTAGAAAAAGAGAGGACTTGCACAGAAATAGTCCTAAAAGACCAAAACCTCACCGGCATTTTGTCTAGAGTGTCGGTTCTAACACATCTCAATCAAGGGTCACATGCTCAAGCCAATTGTCTAAAGTGTAAACCCTCATAAGCATGCACAACATGCAATTGGAGTATCAACAACCAAAACGAATTGAGAGGATTCATAAACCATGCATTACAAGAAGAACAACCAAAGGAAATTAAGCAATAAGAGTCAAATAAAACATCCATAATTCAATGCATGAAACCAAGTTCATAAAAAAATGCAAAAAAAAAAATATGCAAAAATAAACCAAGCAAATGCAACTAAACCTAAGATGAATATGCAACTAAATGAACATGCAAGTCTACATGTGAATTACTCCCCCCCCCCATGCTAAACCCTACATTGTCCCAATGTAGAAAAGTAACAAAAGAGGAAGAAACTCACAGAGTCAGTCTATTGCGGTGGTGGATTATTGGGGTCGTAGTCATGCCCGGACATCTAGCGGTACATCTGGAAGAACATGGCGTGCTCCTGAGCCTGTTGTGTCGCTAATTCGTCAACTTGGCGATGTAAGGCCACAACATCATTATTTCTTATGGTGGAAGCAGCGACACCAGAAGACTCGCCATGCTCCCACTGGCTAGGGGGCTCATCAACATCATCATCGCAGATTCGCAGGGCATCGGCCCTTCCCAGTTGCAGACCCAGTTGTCCACATCATTAGTGGGGGTACGACGGGCATCATGCAAAGGAACAAGAGGGAAACCAGCCTTGAATTTGAAGTAGTTAACCTGGTTGTTCCGGGCGTGAGTGAGCATGTGGGCCCGATGTAAATATTGTATGTTGATCCGGAGGGTGTTGGGGGTCACTTCATGGCCGGCCACAAAAACATTGAAGTCACAGATCAATGGAGTGATCATACCACCAATACAGATACCACCACTGGACTTGGTGGTCATTTTGGCCAGCTACCGGGCAAGAAGGATTTCCAAATTCACCGCCACACCCTCTGTCATTCGCTTTAAGATCATCAGCTCGTTGCATCGTACGTTTCCCATGCTATCCTCATGGGAAAAGATGGTTCGCGCAAAGAATTTCTGCATCACCCTGAAGACAGGGTGCATTATGAGGGTGGCCTTGGAATGGTGGTTGAAAGGGCGCACGCCAGTGATTTGATACTAGAATTCCTGTTCCTCTTCACTATTCAGGTCAGATTTCCTCCCAGTAGTGGGAAACCTGTATATCTCGTTGAGCTCTTCAAAGTCTAATTCCCGCCATACATTTCCCAAACGGAATCTCAACTGCCACGGTCGAAGAACATGTCTTCGATAACTGTGAGAGAACTAATCAGCTCCAGGGTGAGGTTTTTGTAGGAAACCTCGTGCATGTCAACAAAGTGTCTGAGCCCCATGCGGTTAGCCAGACGACGTATCTCTCCAAGGAGGCCAAGTTCGTGTATTTCAGCGGTGTTGAGGCAATGAGTTGACTGCCAAGGCAGTCGTTGCAGGGTGTTGTAGTTCGTTCATTGCTCATCATACACCAAAGTAACTTGGCCGTCGATTGGTGGAACGGGTAGGGCGGCACGAGAAGTGCGGGAAGATCGGGCAGAACGGGGTAGCATGGTGGCAATCTGAGCGCTACAATAAAACCTGTGAGTGCAAGACAACAACACACAAAGCACAAAACAGTACAACTCACAAGGTAATATGTACCGTCAATGGCCTACACGTGAATCTCTATCCCGCCAAGGGCCTAATCAAAGCAGTAAATAGACATGTCAATCCCACCAAGGGCCTACGACAACTAACAAGTTAGGTAATAGATGACGTCAAGGATCCAGGAAAACAACAAAATAGTAAACAAGTAAAGTCCATCAATTTTCCTGCGCAAAATAAATTACCCAACATGCAAATAGATAAACCCCCGAGTCTAGCAAAATAGAGAACCCCAAAAATCAAGCAAAATAGATAAACTCCTAAATCACCTAAACTAGCAAACCATAAAATCAACAAACTATAAACACCTAAAATCAACTAAACTAAACTTACAAGCAAAGAAATAAAATAAACTAGAAGAAAGAAACAATAACAAGTGCAAGTACTCCTAGATCTAACAAGCAAAAACAAGGAAAAAGGGGAAGATTTTACCTTGAAACAAGGGGGAGGAGATGGGAAAAGAGGGGAGGTCCGGATCAGGGTCGGGTAGGCTCGGTGGTGGCTGGGTATGGGTCACCGGCTCGGTAGGTCGGAGGGTGGTCTTGCTGAACTAGGGCTCGTGGTGCGTGAATGTGATGAAGGAGAGGTGAAGTGATGTGAGAGAGGAGAGATCGTGAGGAGGGTGTGAAGGAGGCAGCTAGGGTAAGCTGGGAGAGGGAAAGAAGAAGAGAGAGGGAAAGAAAAGGAAATTTTTTTTAAAAAAATTTTGCTTTTTTTTTATCGATTCCCCCCCCCCTCGGAAAAGTTCTGCCTGCACGGTTTGTTGCACGGTTTGCCACAAACCGTGCAGGACTCCAGAGAGTGCCTTCGTTAGGGACACGGTCAGGCGCACTGTTTGTGACAAACCGTGCATCTTTCTAGTAAGTGCCTCCGCACAGAGGCACGGTTTCCCACACGGTTTGACAAACCGTGCGAGTCTCCATAGATGGAATTTTTTTATATATAGAAAGTAGAACAAAACTTACCTTGGGTTGCCTCCCAAGTAGCGCTTGCTTAAGGTAGTTAGCTTGACCTTCTATCAATATCACGTACTCAGATCAATAAGATCTATGAAAACGATCTCCTCAACCGAATTCCCAGCTATGTACTCCTTCAAGCGCTGACCATTCACCTTAAATTCCCCTTTTTCTTCATTCCAAACATCAACTGCTCCATGAGGATGAACCTTACGCACTTGGAAAGGTCCGCTCCACTTTGATCTCAATTTGCTTGGGAAGAGCTTGAGCCTAGAATTGAAAAGCAATATAAGATCACCTTCTTGAAAATCTTAAGGCACAATGTGTTTGTCATGCCATCTCTTGGTTCTCTAATTGTAAATCCTAGCATTCTCATAGGCATCTAATCTCAGCTCCTCCAACTCTTGCAATTGTAGTCTCCTCTTCTCACCTGCTTCTTTCATATCATAATTGAACAACTTAATTGCCCAATATGCCTTATGCTCCAATTCCATAGGGAGATGAGAGGACTTCCCATAGACGAACCTGTATGGTGTAGTGCCAATAGGAGTCTTAAAAGCGGTCATGTAAGCCTAAAGAGCATCATCAAGCTTCAAAGACCAATCCTTTCGGGATCAGGATACTGTCTTCTCCAAAATGCTCTTAATCTGCCTGTTGGAAACCTCCACTTGACCACTTGTTTAAGGGTGATATGGGGTGACAATTTCATGAGTTACTCCATACTTTTTCAGCAAAGCCTCAAACTTCTTCTCAATAAAATGTGATCCCCCATCACTAATCACAACTTTTGGTGTCCCAAATCTAGGAAAAATCACCTTGTTGAAGAACTTGGACACCACCCTAGAGTTATTAGTTGGAGAGGCAATGGCATCAACCCACTTGGACACATAATCTACCGCCATATTCACTTGTTGCTCCTGGGTGTTATTAAGAGGCATCTCATTCCTCTTGGAAAGATTTCATGTCCGCTGGCAAGCATCACAAGAGGCAATGAAATGGTGAACATCGTTGAACATAGAGGGCCAATAAAGAGCAGACTGGAAGATCTTGGAAGTGGTCTTGGAGGAACTAGCATGGCCTCCATAGGGTAAAGAATGACAATGAGTGATAACACTCTCTACCTCCTCTTCAGGGATGCATCGCCTGATAATCCCATTAGCACATCCCTTGAAAAGCAAGGGCTCATCCCATTAATAATTTCTAACATCAGACATGAACTTTTTCTTTTGCTGGTAGAATAGCCCAGGAGGTAACTCAAATAATTGACAAAATCAGCATAACAGGGCATCCTGGAATTTGCAAGAGTCAGGATCTGCTCAGTAATCCTGAAAAGATGGTCATCAGGAAAAGAATCATCAATAGGGGGCTCATCCTAAGTACACTCCAGTTGCTCTGGAGTCAACCTGGAAAGGTGGTCAGCAACCAAATTTTTTGTGTCCTTCTTGTCTCTAATCTCCAAATCAAACTCTTGAAGAAGAAGGATCCAACGAATCAGTCTGGGCTTGGCCTTATTCTTGCTCAAGAGATATCTGATAGCAGCGTGATCAGTGTAGACACTCACCTTGGCACCCACCAAATAGGACCTGAACTTCTCAAAAGCAAACACAACAGCTAGTAACTCTTTCTCAGTAGTAGCGTAATTCATTTGGGCCACATCAAGACTCCTGATAGCATAGTAAATGGCATGAAGCTTCTTGTCCTTCCTTTGCCCCAAAACAGCTCCAACAACATAGTCACTAGCATCACACATGATCTCAAAGGGGAGATCCCAATTAGGGGGCTGCATAATTGGAGCTGAAATCAATGTCTTCTTTAACCTATAAAAACAATCAAGACACTCCTTCTAAAAATCAAAGGAGACATCCTTCAAGAGCAGATTAGTAAGAGGCTTGGCAATTTTAGAGAAATCCTTAATGAACCTTCTATAAAAACCTGCACGACCAAGGAAAATCCTTATACCCTTAACCGAAGTAGGAGGTGGCATCTTCTCAATGATCTCAATCTTTGCCCTGTCAACCTCAATACCACGATTAGAAACCAAATGACCCAACACAATACCTTTCCTTACCATAAAATGGCATTTCTCCCAATTTATTACAAGGTTAACTTCTTCAAACTGCTGTAAAACTCATGATAAGTTAGACAAACAAGCATCGAAAGAAGCACCATATACAGAAAAGTCATCCATGAATACATCCATAATGTCCTCAATAAAGTCAACAAAAATAGCCATCATACATCTCTGAAAGGTAGCAGGAGCATTACACAAACCAAATGGCATCCTCGTATATGCAAATGTGCCATAAGGGCAAGTGAATATGGTCTTCTCCTGGTCATCAGGGTGAATAGGGATCTGGAAAAATCCACTATAACCATCTAAATAACAGAAGTGTGAATGCTTAGCTAGCCTCTCTAACATCTAGTCAATAAAAGGAAGTGGAAAATGGTCTTTCCGGGTTGCCTTGTTCAATCTCCTATAATCAATGCACATTCTCCAACCCATGACTGTCCGAGTAGGAATTAATTCATTTTTTCATTCTTCACAATAGTCATACCCCCTTTCTTAGGCACACCATGCACTGGACTAACCCATTCACTATCAGAAATAGGATAAATAATGTCTGTATCTAACAATTTCAACACTTCTTTTTTCACAACTTCTTTCATGTTTGGGTTTAGTCTTCTTTGATGCTCAATAGAGGGCTTATGATCATCTTCCAACAAAATCCTATGCATGCACATTGAGGGACTAATTCCTTTCAAGTCATCAATACAATATCCTAATGCTTTTCTATGCAATCTAAGGTCATGCAACAATTTCTCAACTTCATCATCATTTAGACTAGCATTGATAATCACAATATATGTAAAATTGGGTCCTAGGAATTCATACCTTAAAGTGGGTGGTAGTGGCTTTAACTCCACCTTAGGTGCATCTTTAGACTCTTGTGTAGAGTTTGGGTCATCTCTTTTCAGGACCTCAGCAACGGCACCAAGGAACTCTCCAGTGTACTCCAAATCAAGAACCACATCAGCAAGTAGCTCAAGATTATCAGCCTAGGTCACACTCTCAGTCAAGCAAAACTCCAAAGGATCCTTAGAAATAACAGACATCATAGATCCTTGGGCTTCCTGGTCAACTACATCTACCTTGCAACCATCATCCTCAAAAGTAGGTTGTTTAATAGCTTTGGAAAAATTAAATTAAATTTTCTCATCCCCAATAGTAAAGGAAAGAACACCTTGCTTAACATCAATAAGTGTACTTGCAGTAGCTAGAAAGGGTCTTCCCAATATAATAAGAACAGGAAAATCAGCCTCAATATCAAGGACAATAAAATCCACAGGAATGTATAACTTACCTATCTGGATGGGAATGTCCTCCAAAATACCTATTGGATGCGTAGTGGATCTATCTGCCATGAAAAGAGTCACCCTCACTAGTCTTGACTCTCCCAAATCCAGCATCTTGCATATGGACATCGGAATCAAGCTCACACTGGCTCCCAAATCACACAAAGTATTGTATGTGCTATTGCCAATCACCATAGGGACATTAAAGCTATCAGGGTCTTCAAGCTTATGAGGCAATTTATTCTGAATTAGAGCACTGCACTCCTGGCTCAGGGAGACAGATTGGTAGTCATCCAGCTTCCTCTTGTTGGACAAGATCTCTTTCAAGAACTTCACATAGGCTGGCATCTGCTTTAGAGCATCGGTGAAGGGAACGTTGATGTAGAGATTTTTCAACACCTCCACAAATTTACCATACGGTTGATCCAATTGAGCCTGAGCTCTCCTTTGTGGGAAAGGGAGAGGAGGCTTGTAAGCTGGTGGTGGCACATATCTAGGCTCTTTTTCTGGCTCCTTCTCTTGGATCACAAGTTCTTCAGGCTCCGCAACTACATTGTCTTTCTTCTTGGCATCTACAGCTTCAAGATCCTCAAGTTGTCTTCCATTCCTTAAGGACACAACATTGATTTGCCATTTTGGATTAGCTTCAGTCTGGCCTAGAAGTTGACCTTGCGGTCTAGGAGCATTCAAAGCGTATTGCGCATGCAAACTTTCATGATATTTCAGTGTCTTATTCACGTTCCGCAACTCTTTTAATATGAGGGCCATGTTGGGATCTTCAGCTGATTGAGTAGGATCCTAGTTCTGCGGTGGAAATGCTCTTTGTTGAAATCTAGGGGGTGGTCTCTGCACAGCCTGATTATTCCCATATGAGAAATTTGGATGATTCCTCCAACCAGGGTAGTAAGTGTTAGAATAAGGATCATTCCTAGGGCCCTTGTTGAAGTTCATGTAGTTCGCCTCTCCCTATGACTCACTCTAAGAAGCAAATAGGTGACAATATGATATAGTATGGTCACCCTATCCACAAAACTGATAGGCTACACCAGAAACATCCTGTGTGGATTGCCCTACCCCTTGCGCCTGAGACTTTTGCACTAACAGATTCAACCTCTTGATCTCTTGTGCCATAGCATCTATTTGAGCTTGTTGGTGTGTCTCAGAATTAACCTCATACATCCTTGTAGGTTTCTTGGAACTTGAAGTAGATCGGGGATCCCTATAATAATGAGAGTGTTGATCACTACTCTCAATCAAGTCCCAAGCATCATCAACTTCCATACACATGATTCTTCCACCCACTGAAGCATTAATGATTAGCCTAGTAGAACTGTCAACAACGTTGTAGAAGACATGCAGCAGTGTCCACTTTTGTTGCCCATGATGGGGGCATAACATCAGCAATTCCTTGAATCTTTCCCACCCCTCATAAAGAGACTCTTCATCCTTCATCTTGAATGCAAGAATCTGATTCCTCATCTCATCAGTCTTCTTTGGTGGATAGTATTTATTGAGGAATGCCTTTGTTAACTCATCCCAAGTTGTTATCGAGCCAAGAGGTAGGGCTCTGAACCAAGCCTTGGCCCTGTCTCGCAGAGAGAATGAAAAGGCTCATAGGAAAAATGCATCTTGGGATACTTCATGGATCGTCACAGTGTCCATTAGCTCAATAAAGGTAGCCAGATGTTGGTGTGGGTTCTCAAAAGGTAAACCTCCAAACTGATTATGTTGAACCATGTTGATCAGGGAAGGTTTCGGCTCGAAGTTACGAGGTTGTACAGGAGGTCGGACTACACCAGAAATAGGACAAGGTGATTTGGCATCACATAATCACCAAGGGTCATATGTGGCTCTTGAACTTCTAGAGGAGGATCGTTTCCCACTCTGTTATCACCCATTGCTTGTTCTCTGGCTTTGAGTTGTTGTCTTCTTCTAGCACGAAAAGTACACTCAGGTCCAGGATCGTAGTCGTTGAGATTACCAGCACTCAAGACTCTTCGCATCTGAAGAAAACAGGCCTGAAAACAAAGCAACAAAAAACAAGATAAAAAATAAAACAAAGACTTAGTCAAATTAGTTGTAGGAAAGCAACTGATAATAACAATAGTCCCTAGCAACGGCGCCAAAAACTTGATAGGACAAAAACCTACCCAAAAGCGAATGAGTTCAGTTGTAGCTTTTCAAGTATCGTTCCCACGAGGACTATGTAGTATCGTTTGTATCTTAAACCAGTAAGCTAAGCCAAAAGATTGGAAATTTTGTTGAAGCAATAAAAAAAACAAAGAAACAAATGCAGGTGATGATTGTAATCAATGGAGGGAAAATTTCCAAGGCAAGGGATCCCCGCAACTATGCTTCAGTAGACTTAACTAGATAAACGTCTGAATTTAGTTTGTCTTTGTTGAAGGTAACTATCTTAGGTAATTACTAATTCCTCTCGGATGATAGTAAATGTGCCTAGATTCCATTAACATCCATTCTCGCGACTTGCTAATCAAGATCTAGACCCTTTGGGCACATAGAATCTAAGGTCAAACTAAAATAACATCCACTCTCGTGACTTGCTAAATCAAACCTAATCTTAGGATTTCAATGATAGTTATTAATCCACAGGAGAAATTATGATGCTCTTGCAGTAATAAAATCTCAGGTTCAATTCCTAGGGTTCTAATAAAAGTTATTACCTCTCGGTCTCAAACCCTATCTGACTACCTATTAACGTTTTTACCTCTTGGTTGCAAACCCTAATAGGATCCAATTCACATAATCTAATATAAGCATAAAGCATCTAGGAATGAATCAACAAAGTTTTAGATTTCCATTCAGGCAAATATCAAACAAGTCTACCTATGCATAGTTGGGTTCACCGCAACCCTAGAATTATGGAAATTAGCTAGACATAATTGCAAGATCAACCAAAGAATTCATATTAACGATGAAAAGCATGAACACGATTAAGAGAAAGAGAAACTTAGTCTTGAATCCAGTAGAACAATCTCCAAAGTTGAAATCATCAGTTCAAGCAAACAACTAGGTCTAGAGAGTAGAAAGGAGGCAAAAGGAGGCAGAAAAGAGAGTGCCAAAAAACCCTAAAAAAAGTATTTATACCGTTCTAAAATAAAAGGGGTCGAAAAAATAACAATTCGGCTTTGCGAGGGCATGGCACGGCTAGTGACAAAACCGCACGGTTTGTCACAAACCGTGCAGAATTACAGCGTATACAGAGAAAGTCGGCAAGGTTTGTGGCACCGTGCCACTTTACAAAGGCTGGTTTCTGTATGTTCTCTGCTCTGCATGGTCTGCAAAATGCTGGCACGGTTGGTCACAAACCGTGCCAAGCTGCAGAGTGGCATTCCTTGTCTTCGTTCGCCTTTGAATTCGCTCATGCACACCTCCTATGATGTCCATGCCTCGTATTGCGCCCAGAAGTCCACCAATGTACCTAAAATCACGCAGAAACTCGTGTAGACATCTAAGCTACAGAAAATGATGCAACTAGCTAAAAATGCAAGATAATAAACGTGTAAATGCCTAAACTATATCCTAAATGCATGTCCTAAATGTGTATAAAATGGATGTCATAAGAGGTCTTGGTCCTTCTTTTCCACTTGGTGGACGTGACGGTCGAGGGCGAGGGTGCGGTGTTGATGTGCCGGATGATGGCCATGGCGGCTGAGGGCGTGGTCGTAGCTGTCGAGGAAGAGGTGGTAGTGTTGTTAGGCCGAATTGTGCTCCTGACACGACAGGACGAGGACGTGACGATCATGGTGGATCGTCACATGCTACTTTGTGGGGTGTTTCTGAGATACCTAAATTCAAATTAGATTTTACAATAATTCATTGAATTTATGAAATTGTATGGAATTCAAATTAAAATAGTGCGAGTGTAATTGAAATTGCATGATTGAAACTCCATGATTTAAATTAAGGTTAAAATTGCATTATTTAAATTAAAATTAGAATTGCATTATTTAATTTGAAATTAAAATTATATACTTGATATTTATTGATTGATATGAAATTGTATGGTTGAAATTGAAATAATTTAAATTGAAATTGCATAACACAAAATATTATAATATTCATTTCTATGAAAATGAAAAAATAATCAATTCATATTATGAACTAAAAAAATGAAAGTAGAACAATACGAGCAATATGAATTTAGGAATAAGATAGAAGGAAAAACGAAAAACGAAAAACGAAAAATATGAGAATAGGAAACATTAGAAGGAAATATAAATAGAAAAATACGAATTTACTAAATAATTTAGAAGGAAAAAGATATTTGGAAAATATGAATATAATAAATAATTTCCTTGGAAAAAGAAATTAGAATAATATGATTTTAGGAATATTTTCGAAGGGAAAAAGAAATTAGAAAAATATGAATTTAGATCTTATTTAGAAGAAAAAAAGACATATAAAAGTATGAATATAATAAATAATGTAGAAGAAAAAAAGAAATTAGAAAAATATGAATTTAGGAATAAACTAGAAGAAAAAAAAGTAGAAACATTAGAATATAATAAATAATTTAGAAGGAAATAATAAATAATTTAGGGATAATTTAGATGGTAAAACAATCTATAACATTATGAATTTAGGAATTATTCCCTTCGCTGCTAATATTCTATTGTCGAATAATATAATGTTAGACGCGAAATGTATCGGATGATGGCAGATGAGCGAGAGCGCACACAACGCTTACCTGAGAAGACAGCTGCATCTACGCGTCGACGGAGGGAGACCAATAGGTTGACACTGATGGATATGCTAGGTGAGGAAGCGTCGACTTTTGTTGTAGTGCCCGTCGCCGGTGATCTAGTGGTCACGGTGGAGGACGTATCGATGGGCGGCCAGTTACCGACACAGTCCTCCATCGTTCCATTGTGTTCTGAGTCACGCCCTAAGGCCGAGCTGGAGGCCCAAACAGAGGATCACGTAGATGCTCAGTCTTAGGGGCATGTGAAGCTAGATTTCTCGATCTACGAGCATGACGAGTACGACGAGGACATTACCGAGACAACATGGCAGTCACCCTCCCCCAACCGCTCCCCTGATCGCTCCACCGACACAGGCACGGACTCTCGCTGGTCGTAGAGGAGGATGACAGCCTAGACCCCGTCGAGGTTGACCAACGCATTCGGCACAGACCGACCCAGAGCCCCGGCCTGGTCTCGAAGGAGCAGCGCACCAGCATGGATGGCCTAGAGGTCCGATCGACAAGACTGTTCTGTCGGACTACCGTACCCATGTCGCACGTTACATTTGGAGTGGAGAGGACCCTTCGCTGGTACGTACGCACCATTATTTTACATACAAATTTTAGGAAATGTGGTTGATGTAATTATGATTACTTATTCATTTTATTCGACGTCACTGATGCAGACGTGGCTACGGGTCTACACTCGGGGATTCGATGAGTTGGTGCGTCTTCACAGGCACGCGATCGCCGGCCCTGGCACGTGGTGGGAAATTGCAAAGCATAACGGATTGACGCCACTACGGACCTTGCAGTACGATCAAATCGATGTCGTACTTATCACTGCTTTTGTTGGAGCGTTGGTATCCTGAGACCAAAAGCTTCCACTTCACATGGGCAGAGATCACCATCACCCTCCACGACGTGGAGAAGATTATGGGGCTCCCTATTAATGGGCTGGAGTTGGCCAAGCAGATAGAGGATGACTAGCTCAGAATTCGATTGTGCGACATGTTTGATATTTCGCTAGATGATGTGTGTTTTGGGGCGAAAAGATCGGATGACCTAAATCGCCTTAGACGGGGTAACGAGTCGATCGGGTAATAGAAATCAATCCAAACCAAACAGACAATCAACAAATAAAGAATAGATACGAAATAGCAAGGTAATTTTATTGATCTATTGATGATTGAATCAGATCGAAGTACAACTTATCCTTGGAGGACAAAAGATCGGATCCTGTTCGATCTGTGATTCTGTGACTCGATCGGTGGTCACTGAGCGATATTCCGAGGAGACTGATCCAGACTGGGTGCACTCTCAAGTTCTTTTTTTGGAGCAAGTTCTCGAATGCCAGATGTAGACGTGTGTGTCCATTACTTGCCTTATCGTGATCTATATATGGTAATTGTCATCTTGTGTCCATTACTTCATCGTTTGCAATATTTCTTATTAATTCTGGGTGAGATCTTCGGGATTTGCTCTTGATTGCCAACATTATCTCTGTGTTTAATGCCATAGCCGTTGCCATCGATTCGAGCATTCAATGTGTTGGGCGAGATCTTCGGAATTGGTGGGATCCTACGCGTCTGAGGAATGTTCGACGCCTCCTCCTGGTTTCTCTTGGCTTCCGACTCCGTTTGGATCTTGGCCCAACTTGCTCGTTTGATCCTCTTGGAGAATGATGGGCCCAACAATAGCCCCAAGTTGTTTTGGGCTCAAGGCTGCTATAGGGTGGAGTCCAAACGACTTCCCCTCACACGATCTCCACCTTCCGATTTTGGCGCGTCAGACGAGGGCTATGTGTCGGTGATCGTGCGACACGATGGGACATTTCTACAACCTGCCATCTCCCTCCATAAATTCGAATCAGCCTTATGACGATTTGACTTCATCTTCTTCCTTTGTTTCTTCATCTGGTAGGTCTCTTTAGGTTTTTCAAAAATTGCTCTTCGATTTCCTCCTCTCTCCGTTTTGGAAATGGTCTCTAGCGAGTCTTCTGAGTCGTCTACTACTCGCTCGAACTCGAGTAAGAATGAGGTTCCCCCCTTTTCATTTTGAAGGAGGCAGACGCTCTGACGGGGACTCTGTCGGAGGCGGAGTTGGAGCAGATCCTCCAAGTCGGAGGCTTTCCTCCTGAGACGGTCGCGAGGCTGCCGCATCTGGACGAGAGGGCCGACGCTCGCTAAGAGGGATGGGTTTGTTTTTACGCTTACCCGTTTAGGGTTGGCCATAAGTTTCCTTTCTCCCCCCTTGTTAGGGACTTCTTAGCGACTCTGGCGCTTGCGCCGTGTCAAATCATGCCACAAGCGTGGCGAATTCTTAGGGTTATGGACTTGTTGAATGTTCAGTCTGGGGCCGATTTTAACTTCGACGCCCTGTGGTACAACTACTCGCTGGGGTCGAAGAGTTCTTCTCGCGTCCAGTTGCGTATTCGCCCGGGTCGGAAGCCTCTGGTGCTCAATTTGGACATAAACGACCGCGGTTGGGGGTCGGTGTTTTTTCTTTGTCGAGCGTTCGTCTCTGGAGAAGGGGGGTGACTGTTCGTTCTTGTTGTCGGAGTGGCGAGTCGAGAGTATGTGTTCGACCTCTCTCTGCCTGCTTTACGTGTTTTAACCCCTTCTTTACTTTTCTTTTTTGTAGTTCCTGAGGCTGAAGAATTGGAGGTGAATAATCAGTCAGAAGGCCTGACGAAGATCATCCTTAGCATCCCTGCGTCGGAGCAGAAATTTGTAAATGTCAACTTGTTGTCGACTTCTCCCACTACTCAGGACATCATGTCGACTGTTTCATCTTCTCGAGTTAAGTGTGAGTTTTGATTGTGACGCTTGTATATCTTTTTTATTTTATCGTCTGCTTGTGATTCATGTATTGTTTCTCATGTCAGCGTCCCCGGCTGGTCGGTCGAGTGCCCGTTTGAAGGGAGTGTCTCGAAATGGCCTGATTGAGCAAAGGATGGCGGCGGCCAGGGCCTCGTCGAGTAAATCTATGCCGGCGGGGTCGTCGCTCCCGGCCAAAGTCGACTCGAAAAGAAAGGCAGGCGCTTCTTCTGGCGACGTGAAGGCGGTGGAGACTCCAATGAAGAAGGGGATAGCTGCTCGCGGAGTCGAGATGATCGATGCGGTCGGTCGATCGATTGCCGACCTTTTCCATGCCCAGGACTCGACTTTGAAGTCTGAAGTCGATGATGTCTCTCCCTTGGACTGTATTGGTGAAGCGGGATGTTCTGCGTGGAGGGTAAGTCGTCTTGACGTGTCTTTTTTGTTTTTCTTTCTCGCAGCGGAATGAAACTTTGACTGGCTTTTTTTCTTCTAGACTTTTCAGTACCTCTTGGGGGCGTATTCTGGTGTCAAAGTAATGGTCGCTAAGGCCGAGGATAGGGCTGTTAGGTCAGAGTCCGACCTTGCATCTTTGAAGACCAAGTTGGAAGGAGTTGAGAGCCGTTGTAGGGAGGTTGAGCGCCGCTTTGTCAGGGAGTTGAAGAATTGCCAAGATGACTTGGACGCGTGTCGAAGAGAGCTTAGCGAGAGCCAATCGGGTGTCGAAGATAAGGTGAAGCAAGCTCGGATCGAGGCTGGTCGGATCGCAGGCGACGTAGGCGCTTTTTACGCGTTGAAGTCGCATGTCGAAATGATGGAGGAGTTTGAAGAAGGCAAGAAGGGGACTTGGGACTTGAAGGCGGAGAAGGAGACTATGGAGACCCCGTTTCCGAAGGGGAATCCGGGCTCGGAGCTCTTCCACTTGGCCGGTGTTGGAGAGGAATCTTTGGATGAAAGTTCCGGCGAGGACGAGGCCCACTCTGGCGACACCGAACCGATTGAGCCCCAGCCTTCTCCTGACTTGGTCCCTGCTAAAGGTAACGCCGCAGACCTCGATCCCTGATTGTTTTTTTTTTGTAATCTGACTTGTGATCCCACTTGTGTGTGGGTAGGATATTGTTTGTTTTGGCGATCCGTCCACCATCGCGGGTCGCATATTTGTAAAAAATGCTTAGACTTTTATTTGATGCAATCTGTTTTTTACAAAGGATCGTACATTTGTGTGTCCGTACGTTTCGTCAGACTTTTCTAGAGAAGTTTGTTGATGACGCCTTTGTTTTGTATGTCGGGTTTGCCCGTGTGCTCCGTCGAGTAGGGATTGCCGTATGTATGTGAAAAAGGAGGCCTGCAAATGTATGTGTTTATGTTGAGTCATGACTTTAAGCCGAGGAGGAAAAAGCAATATGTTTCTATTGCGTAAATGTAATAAGGTGTCCTAACCTTATGTATTGTGTAAGGCAGACGGTGTGCCGACGTGCCTGTTTGTTCATCTCCCCGTGTTCCGATCGATCGTGTAAATGTAGTGTAAGCGCTTTTGTTTGTGACTGGATCCAGTGTGTATGTTGATGTCGTCCTATACTTAGGTTTGCAAGGAAAATGTCCTTACTTGATGTAAATGCTCAGTTTCAAGAAATAGAGTCATGCTTGCGGCAACAGGTAATGTACAATAGGTGAAAGGACGTTAGTGTTTTACCTTACTAGTTTAGAAGTGGTATAACTTTAGGTGTGTCGCGTTCCAACTTCTCGGGATTGGTCGTTCGTCTTTGTCTTCTAATTGGTACGCTCCTTGTCCGACTACTTCTTTGACTAAGTAGGGTCCTTCCCTCTAGGGTGCGAGCTTTCCGTTGGTTGGATTCTTGGTGTTCTGGAATGTTTTTCTGAGGACCCAATCTCCAACTTTGAAGATTTTGGCTCGGACGTTCTTGTTGTAACTTCTTGCGACCTGTTGTTGGAACCCGACCATTCTAATCCTGGCTTTTTCTCTAGTCTCATCTGTTGTGTCCAAGTTGTGTGCTAGTTCGACGTCGTTCTGTTCGTTCGTCTGAAGGCTGTAACGAGCAGTTAGAACCAATAGCTCAGAGGGGATGACCGCTTCTTTTCCGTAGACGAGTGAAAACGGCGACTGTCCGGTCGCGTTCTTTGGAGTGGTCCTGTCGGACTAGAGAATGAATGGGAGTTCGTCTGCCCATTTGCCTTTAGCCCTTGTGAGGCATTTCTTGAGGTTGTTGATGATGATTTTGTTGCTGGACTCGGCTTGTCTGTTGGATTGTGGATACCGAGGGGTGGAGTTGACCAATTTGATGTTCCATTGGTCGCAAAAGGCTCGAGTCTTATTACTGATGAACTGGGAGCCATTGCCGCATATGATTTCTGATGGGACGCCAAATCTTCAGCCTTTTTGCTTATGTTTTGTCGTTGGGTAGGATGCCGTCTCTTAGCCATTTGATGTAAGGTAGTGTCCAGTCGTCATGAGCGCTGACGATGTCTTCCTCTGGTCGGTCGCCTATCTCCATCGTGACAAGTTCCTCTAATGGTGTGATCGACTCCTTGGGTGTTTCCGGGACAGCTGGTGTCATGACGTGTGCCAATGGGATGTTCGGAAATTCCTTTGGATCCAGGACGGACCCCAAATTGGCTAGTGCGTCAGCTTGAGAGTTAAGATCTCTGGGTACCTGTCTGATGTCGAACGTTTGGAATTGGTCGATCAACTTCTTGGCCACTCCCAGGTAAGCTATCATCCTGACGTCCTTTGCATTGTACGACCCTTGTATTTGGTTTACGACTAAGAGGGAGTCGCAAATGACTTCAATTTCCTGGACTACTAGGTCACGGGCCAGGATGAGCCCAAATATAAGTGCTTCGTATTCAGCTTCGTTGTTGGCCGCGTCCCATTCGCATCTCACGGCCTGGGCTATCTTGTCCCCTTGTGGCGATTTCAGCACGACCCCTAGCCCCGATCCTCTAGCGTTCGACGTACCATCTGTGAGGAGCTCCCATTTACTTGTTTCCCCCGTCGCGAGTAACCGTGTTGCTTCCTTGGTGGCTTCTTGCTCTAGGGTCGGGCTGAAGTCTGCCACAAAGTCAGCCAGGGCTTGCGACTTGATCGATGTTCTGGGCTCGTACTCGATGTCATAGCCGCTGAGGTGTATGGCCCACTTGGTCATTCGTCCTGTGAACTCAGGTTTCCTCATGATTGCTCTCATAGTGATGGAAATCAAGGATCGAGAATGACGCGGTGCAAGGAAAGGCTCGAAAGATCTTCAAGCAATCGTCAACCCAAAGCCCAGAAAACAGGCCTGACTTAAACTGGTTCGTTCTCGCTCGTCTGAGATCGGAATGGAGTGATTCCAAATCCCGGAGTTAGATCTTGAAGTCTAGATGATATCCTCCAAATGTGAGCGTGAACTCATCTAGGAATCGGAAGATATGGCGAATCTACTGAGGGGTCACAGAGGGTTCCGCATCAGAGATCAACGAGAGAGTTGTTACAGTTGAAGGACGTGAAAGGGAGATGGATGATGGATAATGAATTGGTGGAAGGTGTTGGATAGGCATACTTCTACTCGAGGATATGACTCACCTCTTGAAGAAGAAAGAGTTGATCTCTCAGAAAGGGATACGACTCACCCTAGGTTAAAGATCAAAGGTTTAATCGATATTACTCACGATCAAGGATAGATTGTTCGATATGACTCACGAACAAGAAGAATTTCTGAGTAAACGAAACTCCATATCTGGTTTTTGATTCAAGATAGACGTGTCTACAATATGCCTTGGAGGCCTGCTTAAATAGGCTACAAAAACAACCTTTCAACTAGCCTAGATAAGACAACTCCAACTCATGAACTTCTGAGCTTAATAACATTAATTGTAGACATCCAAATGAGCTCATATTCTGGAATACATAAAATAAAGTAGCTATGAGGGTCTCCACCAAATTTGGGCCAGTTTTCACGAATGGATCAAAATTGGGCCCATGGACAAAGCAAGACTATCATCGTTGTGCGGTGTCGTTTAGATCTTCGATTTAGTGAAGTAGAACCACCAAGCCCATGTCATAATTGTCTGCCACTCCTTGGGTTATACGAACTCTTAAGGTATTCATGATTGACCCTAGGCAGGGTCACATCACATGAGATGATTAGTGCGGACAATTATAGTATGGGATTCGAAATATGGTTTGAGTTTATTCGATGCCATTACCAGTGATAGTACAAGTTTTTCTAGAGACAAGTACCTTGTTTCTGCTGGCAGTAACGTTCGACTGACATAGTATATCGGCGATTGCTTGCCATCCTCTTCTCTGACCAGTACTGCGCTCACAGTGGACTCCGATACTGCTAGATATAGCAATAATGGCTCAACGTCCTTGGGTTTGGTTAGCAACATGGGACTGGCAAGGTATTTCTTTAGGTATTGAAATGCACCTTCGTGCTCTTCCGTCCACTGAAAGGATTTGTTCTTCTTGAGAGCGTCGTGAAAGGGTTTGCACTTGTCGGATGACTTCGAGATGAATCTGTTCAGAGCTGCTATCCGACCTGTCAATTTTTACACGTCCTTGACGCATCGGGGGGATTGGAGGTTGATGAGGGCCTTGACATGTTCTGGGCTGGCTTCTATTCCTCTTTGCGTCACCATGTACCCCAAGAACTTTCCCGACGACACCCCGAAAGAGCATTTCATAGGATTTAATTTCATGTTATATCTTTTTAGTACCTCGAAGCTGTCGCGAAGGTGGTCGATATGATCTTCCTTCTTTTTTGATTTGACCAACATGTCGTCTATGTAGACTTCCATCGTGTCCCCGATCTGGTCTTTAAACATCTTGTTGACCAATCATTGATAAGTAGCCCCTGCATTTTTTAGTCCGAAGGGTATTACTTTGTAACAATAGATACCTTGGCTTGTGATGAATGCTATTTTCTCTTGGTCCTCGGGTTCCATGAGGATTTGATTGTAGCCGCTGAACGCGTCCATGAAGGTTAACATTTCGTGTCTTGCCGTCGCGTCAACCATGGCGTCGATGTGAGGAAGTGGGAATGAGTCTTTAGGGCAGGCTTTGTTGAGGTCGGTGAAGTCGATGCAGACTCTCCATTTTCCATTCTTCTTTTGGACTACGACCACGTTGGCCAGCCACTCGGGGTAGTTGACTTCCCTTACTTTTCCTGTTTCCAACAAGCTCTTGACTTCGTCGTCGACGATCTTGTTTCGTTCAGGGGCAAATTTTGTAATATCCCACAATTTATAAGAATATTTTGGAACTTTTCTAACTCCCGAATTACTAGACGGATTAATTTATGAAGAGTTTTGGACTTTCTGTAGGAGGTTTGAACTCTGTAAATTTTTCCGAGTATTATAAAACACAGTTGAAGAGTATTTGGGCTTAATTTGACGTTAATGTATGAATATATTTAACCCGGAGTTAAGAAAATTAAACGAAATCGAATTCGGACAAGAGTTAACGGATTTGGCCTTCGCCGCACCCGCGGCAAGGAGCTAGCGCACCCGCGGCAAGAGCCAAATCCCTGAGCAGTGTCGTCTTCCTCAAGGGCGGTTACTGTAGCTCTGTTTTTCCTCTGTTTTGGGCAGTCAAGTGGCTCGTTCCAGCTGGCGTTGGCTTGTCCCCTTGTCTCCAGCGTGTTTCCCCTGAGGAGGCCCAGATTCGAGCTATAAAAGGGGGGTCGAACCGATTGGAAAAGCCTTTGTCTTCTTCCCCTGAGCTCTCTCTTTTTCCTCTGTTTTTGCCCACTGAAATCGCCATTTTCGTGGCTGTTCGAGCTTGATTCGAGTGATCTCGCGAGTTGGAGAAGGTTGCCCAGGTGTTAGGTGAAGCTTAGAAGTGTTTTGTGATCGATTCGAATGCAAAACAAAGCCTTCATGCATTGGGTATAATTTATGTCCGCCATGGCTGTTCTTGAAGCTTGCTCTGCTATGTCCATCGCACCCAGCGGCACGGTCTTACCGCACCCGCGGCAGGCCTTGTTCGTGAGGTTGTGTTTGGATTTTGGCTTTGAGCAAGGCTTCAATCCTTTGATTTCTTTTCATATTCTTTTAGATTCATATGTAAGTGTATGGAATCTAACTTAGGGTCTCGTTTTGGATCGTTCCAAAGGGATTTTATCCAGGTTTCGTTCCAGGTTCAGGATTCAGGACTCGTTCTTGAGAAGTTGTCTTAGTAATCGTCTATTCTAAGGCAAGTGGCGGTTCGCTCTTGCTCATCATTCCATACTTTCATTAATTATCAATTGTTTGTTGTTAATTAATTTGGGATGATTCATCTGCTTAAGTTGGGAACAGTTTTGATAAATTATTTGATAAAAGAAGTGCTGTTATAATAGGTTGTATATTGCTAGATACAACACTATTATGTTCATAATGGTTTTGTTGTGGATTTTAAAGGTAAACTTCATATAAAAAGATTATAATAGGTTGCATATACCGTTAGTAGCAACGCTATTTTGATATATATATATATATTGTTAGATCTATGATGTTGGCCATGTTGGCTTTTATGTAGATTATTATTGTGCTGAACTGTTAGTTAGCACGAGTATTCGTAGGAACGCTTGGACTCTGCGAGGTCCATTCGTTTCTTTATAACTGGAAAATAACAGGGCATTCAAGACCCTATGCCAAACTTCTGGTCATGACCAACCGTGTTGTGGATTGAGGTTTGGACCCTACGAGGTCCATTCCTTCGATGTATGTCCCTTATGACGAAACATATATCTAAAAGCTTATAATGTGATGTGTGTTTTGGAATTAAATAAGATAAGTGCCGTTGTCGCACATAATTAATATACCTTGGGCGAGTAGTGCAGCTAGGTGCTAGTGCAGCTAGGAAAACTCGTCTTAACTTTTAGTCGCTCGAATGCGATACTGTGATTCTGTGATTGCGTGTAATTATTTAATGTTCCCCAACATTTGTCATGTTTCCTATAAGGCTCATTTCATTTTAGAGTCTTCTTTTTGGGATTGATTGCTGTGAGCTTCGGTCTCCAGAATCTTCTCTTGTGCATACCTCTTGTTATTCCAGTAGGAGTATGATGGTTGACTATCGTCATCGGTTATTATTCGAGAAGCGATGAGTCTAACCTAATACGACTGCTTCGAACCACTCTGCTTTATTCCCTTGCTAGTCTATTCATTTAGACTAACCAACCGTTATATTCCTTGCATGGTTGGCTGGTGTCATCCGTTCGATTCGGCACATCAGATAAATTAAGGATTCGAGAAGGCTTGAAGCGACTAGATGAATGAACGATGTTTTGATAAACTATTTTGTTTAAGGCTTCCGTTGTAAACTTTGTTATATTGTATTTTGTTGTATTTGGGAATGGTTGTATTCCCTATATGTTGACTTTGTTAAAGTTGTAATGTATGGCGTTATAGCCGTGATTTGATTTTATATCAATTGTAAAAGCCTGGGGTGACTTCGTGATGTGAAATCCGAGGTCATCGGCGGTAATACTTTCAAGTAATATTTGGGGGTGTTACAGATTTGGTATCAGAGCCAAAAAAAAATTCTTTTTAAACGGGTTGGGTTTGAAATGTTTTTCGATCACTCGTTTGAAATTTTTTTTTTGGGCTCTGAATTTCCTTGAAAATTTTAACCGTTCATAGTCGTACCTTTTCTAGAAGTCTCATATGGAATTTGCTTCTGTGTCTAGAAAGACTAATTCTTTTCTTGTTGTCCCGTAGGATGGGAGCTTGTTTGTCTTTGATTAGAAAGTTGGACGAGGCCGAGATGGCTTTGCCGTCTCCTGAGAGGCCGAGTTTTTCGACTCCCCCGAGGTGTTTTGAGGTTGGAGAGTCCAGTAGTCCACCCGAGGAGGTGAAGTATGTGTTGCCTGAGACAGTGGTGCTGAGAACCCATGCTGAGGTAGCACCAGCTGTAGCGCCAGTAGAGCCGTCAAGGTACGAGCTAGGCCACTACGACAACGACTATTCGATAGGAGTAATCCCTGAGGAGGGGGAAGGTGATGATGAGGAGGACCCAGAAGAGGATCCCGAGGAGGACCCAGAAGAAGATCCTGTAGAGGTTGAGGTACAGGTACAGGAACCTGACAGGTTGAGGCATTTATTGGTGGAGAGTGACGACTCGGGGATACAGTTTATCTACCTGCGTTCGCCACCGAGACCTACAGGCCCATCGATGACAGACGCTGAGTGGGAAGCAATCTTTGTTGAATTTCGTAGCAGAGAGAGAGGCGACCCTCAGTCGGATATTGTCCAGGCTAGGAGGAGGTCAAGCCAAGAGGTATCCGAGATCTTTCGTCAGGACCGAGAAGTCTCTTTTGAAGAGCACCGGCTAATGAACGAGATAGATCAGGTTCGGAACAGGGCAAGGCCGAGCACTCCTAAGCTAAGGGACGAGCCGTGCATTCCAGGACCGAGTAGGGTTAGGAGTCCGTCTCCGGATTCCGACGACAAACCCCGCTCGAAGAGACAGTGTTTAGGAAGTTTGCCCTACAGAAAGCGTTTTCAAGACGCCAAGTAGAGGGCCGACGTTGACAATAGTAGTTTCTTTCTTTTGTGTATGTTTTGTTATATATACGGCACAATGCAGAAATCTTCGGGCAATTTTGTTAGGAAGCTCGGGAGATCTTTCTTGTATAATATGTAGTTCTGTTAGAAGTCACCTTATATATAAATTACCCAGTTGATCTATTCCAAGTGACTTTATCATATTAAGTATTTTTAAGATATATTAATGAATAAATACTTGGGATTTGATCGGTAAACAGATGGTGAATACAAGAAATACTATTCGCGCTGGGGCTGGGCCGAGCAATGCTCCGAGGCCAATCATAAGGGACGACCTGGACCGTGTGGAAGAACACGAGTCTATGTCACAGAACAACCCTAGGGGCAATGACCACGCTGAGGTCCAAGCTCCAGTAGTTTTCGATGCTGCGGCTGTTGCTGCTATTCGGGGAATCTTCATGCAAGCGTTTGCTGATGTGATGCGACCTGTCGCACCGCAAGCACCTGAAGTACTAGATCTGCCAGTTGCACAGAGGGTTGAAGAACCTAACGTTCATGTACACCGTGATGAACCGGTCAGGAATAGGGATAATTATGGTCGAGCTTTGAAGACCATTAACTCCATGAGGCCGGATAGTTATGACGGTAAAGGAGAGCCGGTCAGGGTAGCTCATTGGTTTTCCCATACGGAACGACTGTTCCGTAACATCGAGTGCACTGAGGCAGAGAAGGTGCACATAGCGTCTCTACAACTGAAAGGAGATGCTAGTGAATGGTGGGAGAACACGGGGCTAGCTGATAGGGCTGATCTAACTTGGGGGATGTTTAAGACGAAGATGAATGATCGTTTCTTTTCCCAAGCCATGAGGGATGAGAAGCTTAAAGAATTTCTATACCCCAAGAATGACGGATTGAAGGTGACTGAGCTGGCCGCTAAGTTCAATCATTTACTACAGTACGCTGGGTCTATAGTGTCCGGTGAAGATCAGAAGATTTGGCACTTCGACGAGTGGATGAGCCCGGACATCAAACCGATGATGTTGCGTCACGGATGCTCTACTTTGGAGCAATACGTTGATGTAGCATACAAATTAGAGGTGACTTTGGAAGAGTCGACCAAGCGACGGAATCGCCAGAGATCGATGCAGGGTCAATCTCAGGCCAGTGGTTTTAAGCGTCTTGCGCCGCCATCCAACTTTGATAAGTCTGGTAAAGCGAGGACATAAATGACTCAAAGTGGGTCAACACAACAGTCGGGTCAGGGCAAAGGCCGGATCCAATGTTTCAACTGTGGTGCCTATGGGCACAAGAACACTGAGTGTATGAGGGAAAATAAGCTATGCTATAGCTGTGGAAGAGGAGGGCATGTGCAGAAGTTCTGTCATCTGGGAAAGCAGACAGGGACAGAGTCGCAACAGGGGTCAGTTAATCAGAATACTCGACCTAGGTTCAAACCGACAGAGACTCCCAGTCCTTCAATGCAGACTACCGCGCAGAACAAGGGCAAAGCCCCAGCAGCTTCAGGAGGTCAAGGTCAACGCTTATACGAGATGCGTGAGGCTGATGGACCTAACGCTCCAGTTGCTCAAGGTACTCTATACATCTATTCTACTTCAGTGTGTATTCTATTTGATTCGGGTGCTACCCATTCATTTATTTTGGAGAATTGCGTTAGTAAGTTAGGATTAGTGTGCAACGAGGTTTGTGAACCCTTCGTTGTTAATCTTCCTAATGGTGACCGTTTAGTGGGCACCAAGAGTTTGTCAGAGTTTCCAGTTACCATTCAGGGTAAGGAGTTTGAAGCAGATTTGATCTGTATTGCTATGGCTCCATACGATATTATTCTCGGTATAGATTGGTTGACACGTCATGGGGCTGTGATTGATTTTAGCTCGAGGACAGTAACGGTGTCATCTGGGGGCCAGTTTGTGTGCAAGTTCAAGGGTCGAAATGACGCTGATAACGGTAAGCTTATCAATGCGATGGCTACGTTTAAGCTGCTTCGGCAAGGTTGTGTCGGGTACCTTTGCTACCTGGATTCGCCCGAGAAAGATGGACCTACAGTTCTTGAGATTCCTGTGGTCAGGGAGTTTTCTGATGTTTTTCCAGAAGAAATTCTTGGTTTACCCCCGAAGCGTGATGTGGAATTTTCTATTGATCTCGAGCCTGGTACTGCGCCGATTTCAAAAGCTCCGTATCGGATGGCTCCTGCTGAGATGCAAGAATTGAAGAATCAACTTGAAGATCTTCTTGACAAGGGATACATAAGGCCGAGTGCATCGCCTTGGGGTGCTCCGGTATTGTTCGTCAAAAAGAAAGACGGGTCGTTTCGACTTTGTATCGACTACCGCGAGTTGAATAGAGTTATGATCAAAAACAAATACCCTTTGCCAAGGATAGATGATTTGTTGGAACAGCTGCAAGGAGCAAAAGTCTTTTCCAAAATTGATCTGAGATCTGGCTATCATCAGCTCAGGATTCGTGAGGAGGATATTCCGAGGACTGCATTCCGGACGAGATATGGTCACTATGAGTTCGTAGTCATGCCATTTGGACTTACGAATGCTCCAGCTGTTTTCATGGACCTGATGAACCGATGTTTTCACCAGTACTTGGACAAGTTCGTGGTGGTCTTCATCGACGACATTTTGATTTACTCTCCGAGCACGGAAGCTCATGAGGCTCACTTGCAGATCATTTTGTCAGTCCTTAGACAGAATCAACTTTACGCCAAGTTGTCTAAGTGTGACTTTTGGATCAAGGAAGTGGCTTTCTTAGGCCACATAATCAATGAGAATGGGTTGATGGTTGATCCCTAGAAGATTGAAGCTGTAGCTAAATGGAAACAGCCTCAGAATGTGAAAGAGGTGCGTAGTTTCCTAGGACTTACGGGATACTACAGACGGTTTGTGGAAGGATTTTCGAAGATCGCTCTACCGATGACCGATTTGCTCCGTAAGGTTCACAAGAAGTTTATCTGGAGTGACAAGTGCGAGGCCAGTTTTCAGAAGCTGAAGCAATGTCTGACCTCAGCACCAGTTTTGACGATGCCAGAAGGAAATGAAGATTATGCGGTTTATAGTGATGCTTCAAAAAATGGGTTAGGATGTGTGTTGATGCAAAGAGGCAAGGTGATTGCCTATGCATCGAGACAGCTAAAGACCTATGAAGAAAATTATCCGACGCATGATCTGGAATTAGCAGCAGTGGTGTTCGCGTTGAAGATTTGGAGGCACTATCTTTATGGTGTGAGATGTCAAGTCTTCACGGATCACAAGAGTCTCAAGTACATATTTACTCAGAAGGAGCTGAATATGAGACAACGTCGTTGGTTAGAGCTACTCAAAGACTACGATATCAAGTTGCTGTATCATCCAGGCAAGGCTAATGTAGTAGCAGATGCATTGAGCTAGAAGACGCCGCACGAGACCGTAGTAGCTTTGCTTGTTGCTCAGACCAAGCTGAACCAAGAATTTTGCGAGACTGAAGTTTTGTACGATCAACGTCATAGATGCATGAGTATGCTTGAGATACAAGCTACGCTTCTTGATCAGATTAGGGAGAAGCAGGTCGATGATGTGATCTTGGTAAAGCTATGCAGCGAAGTGATGAACGGGAAAGCTCCCGGCTTCGTAATTCAAGATGATGGATCGCTTTGTTTTCGAGACCGGATTTGTGTGCCTGACGTAGATGGTCTTCGCCAGTTGGTGAAGAGAGAGGCCCATTCGTCAATCTATTCTGTACATCCAGGCTCTAGCAAGATGTACAAGGACCTCATAATGAAATTCTGGTGGCCCAATATGAAGTGGGATATGGCAGAGTTCATGGCCAGATGCTTGACTTGTCAGAAGGTCAAGATAGAACACTGAAGACCCGGTGGAGAATTGTTACCTCTTACAATTCTTGAGTGGAAGTGGGATGACATTGCAATGGATTTCGTCACAGGGCTACCCAAGATGCGAAGTCAGAAAGATGCTATATGGATTATCATTGATAGACTCACAAAGAGTGCTCATTTCATGGCTATCAAGATAACATGGGGAATCCAGAAGCTATCGGAAGTGTTTTTACACGAGATTATCCGTTTGCATGGTACTCCAAAAACCATTGTGTCAGATCGCGATGGCAGATTTATGTCCAGATTCTGGAAGGAGTTGGATAAGGCAATGGGGACCGAGCTAAGGTTCAGTACTGCGTTTCATCCTCAAACTGATGGACAGTCTGAAAGGACCATCCAGACCCTAGAGGATATGCTGAGAGCATGTGTGCTTGATCGTCCGACTAGCTGGGAAGACAGCTTGAGTCTGATTGAGTTCACTTACAACAATAGCTGGCATGCTACTATCAAGATGGCTCCATTCGAGGCTTTATATGGTAGCAAGTGCAGATCTCCGATTTGTTGGGATGAGAATACCGACAAGATTCTGATCGGACCAGAGCTAGTCGAGAGGACTGCCTCAGATATTGCGCTGATCAGACAAAGAATGTTGACAGCTCAGAGTCGACAAAAGTCTTACGCTGATCCGAAGCGTAGGAATGTGGAGTTTGGGGTTGGCGACAAAGTGTTTGTCAAAGTATCGCCGACCAAGGGCGTGTTCAGATTTGGTAAGCGTGGGAAGCTTAACCCTCGCTACGTGGGACCTTTCGAGATCTTGGATAGAGTGGGATCTCTAGCGTACCGTTTGGCATTACCGCCATCGGCACATCCAGTGCATAACGTGTTCCACGTATCTTTGTTAAGAAAGTATGTGCCAGACGAATCTCATGTGCTGAGTTATGAAGACATTGAGATCCAGGCGAATGGTACTTACGAGGAGATACCTGTGCGTATTCTTGAGCGCCGAGAGAAGCAGTTGCGCAACAAGGTTGTACCTTTGGTACGGATTTTGTGGTCCAAGTCAGGCGTCGGAGAGGTTACCTGAGAGACTAAAGAGGATATGCGTAGACGCTTTCCCGATTTGTTTTCGGCCTAGAATAGTCAAGTTTCGGGGTCGAAACTTATTTTAAGGGGGAGGTAATGTAATATCCCACAATTTATAAGAATATTTTGGAATTTTTCTAACTCCCGAATTACTAGACGAATTAATTTCTGAAGAGTTTTGGACTTTCTGTAGGAGGTTTGAACTCTGTAAATTTTTCCGAGTATTATAAAACACAGTTGAAGAGTATTTGGGGTTAATTTGACGTTAATGTACGAATATATTTAACTCGGAGTTAAGAAAATTAAACGAAATCGAATTCGGACAAGAGTTAACGGATTTGGCCTTCGCCGCACCCGCGGCAAGGAGCTAGCGCACCCGCGGCAAGAGCCAAATCCCTGAGCAGTGTCGTCTTCCTCAAGGGCGGTTACTGTAGCTCTGTTTTTCCTCTGTTTTGGGCAGTCAAGTGGCTCGTTCCAGCTGGCGTTGGCTTGTCCCCTTGTCTCCAGCGTGTTTCCCCTGAGGAGGCCCAGATTCGAGCTATAAATGGGGGGTCGAACTGATTGGAAAAGCCTTCGTCTTCTTCCCCTGAGCTCTCTCTTTTTCCTCTGTTTTTGCCCACTGAAATCGCCATTTTCGTGGCTGTTCGAGCTTGATTCGAGTGATCTCGCGAGTTGGAGAAGGTTGCCCAGGTGTTAGGTGAAGCTTAGAAGTGTTTTGTGATCGATTCGAATGCAAAACAAAGCCTTCACGCATTGGGTATAATTTATGTCCGCCATGGCTGTTCTTGAAGCTTGCTCTGTAACAACCAGCACAAGAATAGGTCATCCGATAGAATAGGTCAAATTAGTGAGTTAATTAATTTCCTGATTTTATGTGTAACGTTGTAACCTCTTCCTCCACTTCTGATATATCTCCTTGTTTATAGGATAGGATTAGTTTCTTCATTAGCTTTCTGTATTATAAATTGGTTGTAATTGTTTGCTGTGAATATCAATCAGAAAAGGGAATTCCCCAATCTTGTGTGCATTAACATGGTATCGGAGCTTTAAGCCTTTTTTTTTCCCGCCTCTCTGTCAAACACACAAACCTACCTGCCTTCCCTTCAATGGCAAACACTACCCAGCATTTGCTTGCAGCCGCCGGCGACATGGCCACACCAAACCTTCACTTCCAGATCCCATCTATCAGCATTAAGCTCGATAGAGAGAACTACCCTCTATGGCGCACTACCATCATCTCTGCCCTAGAGACGTTTGAACTTGAAAGTTTCGTTTTGTCTCCCACACCACCTTCGGAGACCATCCCCGCCCCAGATCCGGCTGCTGCACCCATTCCCAATCCAGCCTATGTAGCCTGGAAAAAGCGTGACAGATTTGTTCTTCTTTGGATCAAATCAACGCTGTCAGAAAGGGCCCTAGCCCTAGTTGCTCGCTCTTCATCGTCATCCATGGCGTGGACGGCCATTGAGTCCAATTACCAGGCTCAAACAACGGCCCATCGTCTCACCATGAAGCACCACCTTCAATCCATTGTCAAAGGCTCTTCAAAAATGGTGGATTATATTCAGCGCAAGAGGTCAATTGCTGATTCCTTGGAGGAGAACCTCCAACCAGTGTCCGACGAAGATCTAATCGGGCACATCCTCAATGGCCTTGATGCGTCGTACAACCCGTTCATTACCTCCTTCATGATGCACGCCGATAGCATGACTGTAGATCGGCTTATTGGACTGCTTTTCCAGGAAGAGGACCGGATTGAGCGTGACCTCGCTCGCCAGTCTGTTGCGCAGCCACCAGCGCCGCTCTCCCTTGATCCACCACCGACTGCTGCACCCTCTGCCAACACCATGTCCCGCTCTGGAGGAAGGTATAATTCTCGCTCTCAACAGGACTCTCATGGCTCTTCTTCTGGAAATCGTCAACAGGAAACTCGTCCCCAAGATTCCCGATGCCGCCGCTCTCATTGCCAACTTTGCAACAAGCCAGGACACGAGGCCGTTGACTGCTGGCAAAGGACCAATCTGACCGACTATCCTGCACGACGTCCCAACCCGAGGGATTCCCAGAAGCAAGCCCATATGTCGGAGTTCAACAGCCCCTCCTCGATTGACCCGTCTTGGTACTTCGACACCGGAGCAACGGATCATGTCTCCCCCGACCTCCGAAAGTTAGCTATATCCGATGAGTACACGGGCACCGACAAGCTACAAGTCGGGAACGGTAACCAATTATTAATTTCGCACATCGGATCATGCTCTTTAAGTAATCTAAAGTTGCCAAACATTCTTATTGTTTCCCGATTAACCAAACATCTCATTAGCGTTTTTAAACTTTGTAGAGACAATAATGTGATGATGGAATTTTGGCCTCATTTGTGTTGTATTAAGACTTTTCAGGGCAAAACAATCCTCCAAGGGGACGTCAGTAATGGTCTCTATAGGCTGCCCACAACCGAACCCTCCACCACATCAACCATTGCTCTCACAACCGTCCGTACCTCGCTTCATCGGTGGCATTGTCGGCTAGGGCACCCTCACGAGTCTATTCTCCGGCGTTTGGTCTCAAGCTTCAATCTTCCAATTACTACAAATAAATTTCCTAATGTTTGTGATTCTTGCCAATTAGGCAAAAGTCATAGATTTAATCTTCCCGCTTTGCATGTTGCTTCTAAAAGACCTTTTGATCTTGTTTATTCCGACGTTTGGGGCCCCTCCCCCATGTTTTCTATGAATGGCAACCGCTACTTTATTTTGTTCATTGATGATTGCACTAAATTCGTTTGGATTTATTTTTTGTCACAAAAATCCCAAGTTCTTCCCACATTCATCCAATTCCGTACTATGATCAAAACACAATTCGATTGTGACATAAAAAGCCTCCAAACCGACGGGGGGGGGGGGGGGGGTGAATTTCGCACCGTCTCAACCCTCCTCACATCCTATGGCATCAAACATCGAATATCTTGCCCCTATACTCAAGAACAAAACGGTGCGGTTGAACGTCGCAACAGAATAATCGTTGAAAAAGGTCTAACTCTTTTAGCTCAATCCTCCCTTCCGAAGGAGTTTTGGGAACATGCTTTCAAAACCGCAACTTATCTCCACAACCGAACTATCACCCCAACTCTCAATTTCATCTCTCCCTACCAAAAACTCTACAATAAAACTCCAGATTTTGGGTTCTTAAAAACTTTCGGGTGCTTGTGTTTTCCATTCCTACGCCCATACAATAACAACAAGATGGATTTTCGTTCACTTCCTTGTGTTTTTATTGGGTATAGTTCCACACACAAAGGCTACCTTTGCTTTCACAAACCCACTTCTCGGATATACATCTCCCGACATGTAGTATTTAACGAAGACTTGTTTCCATTCGCCTCTGCACAGACCGAACGAGAGTGCTCCTCGCCGCTGCCGACGCCCCAGCCCACCTCCTCGGCTCTGCTTGACCTCGCATCAGCCCCTGCTGAACCTGTATCGCCCCCTAACCCTCCGTCAACAGACCCACCTTCCCCTTCCCCACCCTGCTACCAACAACCCACCATTAGTTCCCGAGCCAAAACCCCTAATCCTCCCACCGTCCCTAGCTATTTTCGCCCAGCTGCAAACAACCAACACTCCATGTCAACTAGGGCTAGTACAAATTCCCTAAAACCAAGAGTTCTAACCGTATCGACCCCATCTACAACTGAGCCGAAAACTGTCTCCCAGGCCCTTAAACATGAGTGTTGGCGACTTGCGATGAAACAAGAATATGATGCTTTGATTCGAAATAATACTTGGTCTATTGTTCCCCGTCCTAGCCACACTAATCTTGTAGGGTGTAAGTGGATTTTCAAGATAAAGCGACATTCGGATGGCTCGGTGGAAAGGTACAAAGCTCGGTTGGTTGCCAAAGGGTTCAGTCAAGAGGAGGGAATAGACTTCTTCGACACATTCAGTCCCGTCATCAAAGCTACCACAATCCGACTTGTGTTGTCCGTAGCTCTTTCTAAGGGATGGTCCATTAAGCAACTTGACATAAACAACGCTTTTCTCAATGGTGACTTAACGGAGGAAGTGTACATGGAACAACCAAAGGGGTTCGAAGATGCATCTCGCCCATCACATGTGTGTCGGTTACACAAAGCCCTGTATGGCCTCAAGCAAGCTCCACGGGCTTGGTTCAATAAGCTCAAGTCCTATCTAGTCACTCATGGTTTTCGAGCTTGTCAATCCGACACATCACTCTTTGTGCACTCCTCTAAATCAGCCACTATTTATCTTCTTGTTTATGTTGATGATCTTATCATTACAGGTGACAATCCGATGGCCATCCAGCGTTTCATATCCGCCCTAAACACAACCTTTGCTCTCAAAGACCTTGGAGACCTCCATTACTTCCTTGGCCTTCAAATTACCCGATCCCCAACCACTATCCTTCTCTCCCAAAGTCGGTACATTGAAGAGATCCTAACTAGGAGCAACATGACAGATTCAAAACCCATTCCCACCCCTGCAGACCCATCAACCAAACTGTCCAAAATCGGCGAAACCTTCCCCGACCCAACCCTCTATAGACGTATTGTAGGCTCCCTCCAATACGCCACCATAACTCGCCCCGACATCTCTTTCACCGTTAATAGGGTCTGTCAGTATATGCATAAGCCAACCCTTCAACATTGGCAAGCTGTCAAACGCATCCTTCGGTATCTCAATGGCACTTTGTCTCACTGCCTTAGTTTTCGCCAAACCGACTCACCCTTTCTCCTAGCCTATTCCGACGCTGGTTGGATCTCAGACATCGAAGATTGTCGCTCACAATATGGCTTTGCCATTTTCCATGGTCCCAATCTGATTAGCTGGACTTCTCGCAAGCAAAAAGTGGTTGCAAGATCGAGTACAGAAGCGGAATATAGAGCCCTCGCCTACACCGCTGCTGAATTATTGTGGATCAAGCAACTGCTGCGCGATCTTGGTGCTCCTCTGCAGCAACCTCCTAAGCTACTGTGCGACAACATCGGCGCTAATTTCATGTGCAAAAACCCGGTTATAAGTGCCCGCTCCAAGCATATTCAGTTGGATTTTCACTTCGTTCGTGAACAAGTTGAATCAGGGACTCTCAAAGTTCATCATGTCTCCTCCAACGATCAACTTGCAGATATATTCACCAAGCCTCTTTCCAAGGACCGGGTTGCCTTTCTTCGTTCCAAGCTCCAAGTCCGTCCCGGTCTTGGTCTTGCCGGGGGGTAACAACCAGCACAAGAATAGGTCATCCGATAGAATAGGTCAAATTAGTGAGTTAATTAATTTCCTGATTTTATGTGTAACGTTGTAACCTCTTCCTCCACTTCTGATATATCTCCTTGTTTATAGGATAGGATTAGTTTCTTCATTAGCTTTCTGTATTATAAATTGGTTGTAATTGTTTGCTGTGAATATCAATCAGAAAAGGGAATTCCCCAATCTTGTGTGCATTAACACTCTGCTATGTCCACCGCACCCAGCGGCACGGCACCCACGGTAGGCCTTGTTCGTGAGGTTGTGTTTGGATTTTGGCTTTGAGCAAGGCTTCAATCCTTTGATTTCTTTTCATATTCTTTTAGATTCATATGTAAGTGTATGGAATCTAACTTAGGGTCTCGTTTTGGATCGTTCCAAATGGATTTTATCCAGGTTTCGTTCCAGGTTCAGGATTCAGGACTCGTTCTTGAGAAGTTGTCTTAGTAATCGTCTATTCTAAGGCAAGTGGCGGTTCGCTCTTGCTCATCATTCCATACTTTCATTAGTTATCAATTGTTTGTTGTTAATTAATTTGGGATGATTCATCTGCTTAAGTTGGGAACAGTTTTGATAAATTATTTGATAAAAGAAGTGTTGTTATAATAGGTTGTAGCGAGGGTTAATTATCAATTGTTTGTTCCTACGAATATTGTTAGATCTATGATGTTGGCCATGTTGGCTTTGATGTGGATTATTATTGTGCTGAACTGTTAGTTAGCATGAGTATTCGTAGGAACGCTTGGACTCTGCGAGATCCATTCGTTTCTTTATAACTGGCAAATAACAGGGCATTCAAGACCATATGCCAAACTTCTGGTCATGACCAACCGTGTTGTGGATTGAGGTTTGGACCCTGCGAGGTCCATTCCTTCGATGTATGTCCCTCATGACGAAACATATATCTAAAAGCTTATAACGTGATGTGTGTTTTAGAATTAAATAAGATAAGTGCCGTTATCGCACATAATTAATATACCTTGGGCGAGTAGTGCAGCTAGGCGCCAGTGCAGCTAGGAAAACTCGTCTTAACTTTTAGTCGCTCGAATGCGATACTGTGATTCTGTGATTGCGTGTAATTATTTAATATTCCCCAACATTTGTCATGTTTCCTATAAGGCTCATTTCATTTTAGAGTCTTCTTTTTGGGATTGATTGCTGTGAGCTTCGGTCTCCAGAATCTTCTCTTGTGCATACCTCTTGTTATTCCAGTAGGAGTATGATGGTTGACTATCGTCATCGGTTATTATTCGAGAAGCGATGAGTCTAACCTAATACGACTGCTTCGAACCACTCTGCTTTATTCCCTTGCTAGTCTATTCATTTAGACTAACCAACCGTTATATTCCTTGCATGGTTGGCTGGTGTCATCCGTTCGATTCGGCACATCAGGTAAATTAAGGATTCGAGAAGGCTTGAAGCGACTAGATGAATGAACGATGTTTTGATAAACTGTTTTGTTTAAGGCTTCCGTTGTAAACTTTGTTATATTGTATTTTGTTGTATTTGGGAATGGTTGTATTCCCTATACGTTGACTTTGTTAAAGTTATAATGTATGGCGTTATAGCCGTGATTTGATTTTATATCAATTGTAAAAGCCTGGGGTGACTTCGTGATGTGAAATCCGAGGTCATCGGCGGTAATACTTTCAAGTAATATTTGGGGGTATTACAGATTTCCTGCGCTTTTGCTTTACAGGGGGGTGAGATGGATCTACGTTCAACTTATGAGTAATAATGTTTGGAGATATACCGACCATGTCTTCATGTGACCACGCAAAACAATCAGTATTGGATCTGAGAAAATCAAGAATTTGTTGTCTGGTCGAGTCTTCTAGGTCCGACCCGACCCTTACCGTTTGGTTTGGCTTTGAAGGATCTAGTACGATCTCGTCGAGTTTTTCCATTTCTGGTTCGACGTATCGATTAGGTCCTTCGCCGCTCTGTGATTGCTATTCGACCCTATCCTCGACGATGCTTTTCATGGAGGCGACGTAGCATTCCTTGGCCGCCCTCTGGTCTCCCTTGATTTCTTGGACTCCCCACTTGGTAGGGAACTTGATGATTTGGTGGTACGTCGAAGGTACCGCCTTCATAGCGTGTATCCATGGCCTGCCAAGAATGCAATTATAGGGAGATGGGCAATCTAGGACTAGAAATTTCACCTGTTGGTTGACTCCTCTGGCGTACGTTGTGAGAACGATTTCGCTGATAGTGTGTTTAACTTCGCCACTGAATACGACTAGTGGAGTCAATTTCTTGATCAGGTCATCCTCACCCAGACCCATCCCTTTGAGGGCGTCGAAGGTCAAGAGATTGGTCGAACTTCCTGTATCGATTAGTACTCTACGTATCAAATAGTTTCTGATAGATAAAGAGATTACCAAACCATCGTGATGGCTTTCCGATCCGTCGGCATCGGATTCGTCGAACGTGACCATCGGGAGATCGGAGACCTTGTTTGGTCTGAACTCCGGCATTTCGGGCTTACTGCCTTTGCTTTCCTTTGCATGGCGTTTGGCCGCGGAGTACGTGTTTCCACATACGTCCGAACCACCTGAAATAGTATTGACAATTTTTGTGTGGACAAGAGACGGAGGTTTGTCTTGTTTTACCTGATCTCGTCGCTCCATAGTGGCTTTGGCTCATTCCGAGATTACGTCACGCAGGAGCCCCTGTGCGAGCAACCTAGCGACCTCTTTACGCAAGGCGATGCACTCATCCGTCGAGTGACCGTGGTCACCATGGAATTCGCACCATCGGCTCATGTCCTTTTTGACGTCTGGTTGGTCGCTCTTTCGGGGCCATCTTGCCTCTTTTCCATATTTGTCGAAACTCTTGACGAGCTCCGACACGGAAACATTGAAGTTGTAAGATTGAACCCTGGGAGGCAACGTCGGACCATCTCTCCAGTCTTGAGACCTGTCTTGGAAAGAGTTTACCTGATTTTGCTTGTTTCGATTACGAGGATAGGGGTGATGGCGTCTGTCACGACGGTTGTCGGAGGACGATTTGCGATCGAATTGGTCAGGTCCATGGGAGGCTTTTCGTGACTCACGATCTTCTTCCAAACGTACCTCGGCCATGGTTTTGGCCTGGCCATCTTCGAAGCTTCTGCACGGGTACTTGGTGATCTCGTTGTAGAGGTTGCTCTCTTTGATCAAACCTTGGCGGAAGGCTTCGATGGAGGTGGTTACATCGCAATGGGGGATCGTGAATTTTTCCTTATTGTACCTGTTAAGATAGCTTCGGAGAGGTTCATTATACCTTTGGGTGATTCAATAGAGGTCACTCGATTGTCTTTCGAGCTTCCGACTGCTAGCGAATTGGATCTTGAAGGAATTGACCAAGTCTGCGAACGATGCGATCACTCCCTGAGGCAAACGCATAAACCAGGTTAGTGCGAGACCTGCGAGAGTCGTGCCAAAGCTTTTGCACATGACAGCCTCGCGGCTCTCCTTTGGAACGGACGCAGTCATTAATTTTTGTTTATAGAGAGAAATGTGATCATCTGGGTCGTTGGTGCCGTCGAACGTCGCCATGGTGGGGAGATGGAATTTCTTTGGGATCTCTACCCTAGCGATCTCCTCGACGAACGGAGATTCTTCGAATCCGCCTGATGCCTCATTCTCGATCGGCTGCGGAACTCCGAGAATTCTAGCGATGCGATCGTCAAGCGTCTTCATATATTGATTGAGCGTCTGCTGGACGAGAGCTAGGATGTCGGGAGGATTAGTACCCTGTGGTTCATCAATTCAGGTCCCTACTGACCCGATCGGTGTGGAGAAAGTAACATTGTTAGTCGAAAATGGATTAACCAAAGGAGTTCGAGATGTACCCTCAGTATATCCCGGACGCCGTACGCTCGGAGGGGTCAGTTCGACGCCATGCATGTTAAGGCGTGTCTCGACGCTGCTATGGACGGGCATCCGCTTGGATCCAGAAGCCATTGATTGTACATGCGACTTAAGAGACTCATTTTCACGGGTTAGTTGTGCAATTTTGGCCTCAGATTGGGTGGATAAGGTAGCCAAGGCTTCGGTCTTTTGGTGTTGCTGGGCAAGTTCCTCTTGTAGGGCAGTCATTTTTTGGGCAAGCTCTTGGAATTGGGTTGGGGTAGGATTTTCGGTCGTGTTTCCTTGAGCATGGGTGTCGTCTTCGAGGCGTGGCTCCTCGGTACCGGTAGGTGGGTTGATAGTCATGGTTGGAAGGTTTTGAGATGGTGATCGACAAGTTGCCCCACGGTGGGTGCCAAATTGTTTTGGGGCAAAAAGATCGAACGACCTAAATCGCCTTAGACGGGGTAATGAGTCGATCGGGTAATATAAATCAATCCAAACCAAACAGACAATCAACAAATAAAGAATAGATAAGAAATAGCAAGGTAATTTTATTGATCCATTGATAATGAGTCGATCGGGTAATAGAAATCAATCCAAACCAAACAGGTAATTTTATTGATCCTGTTCGATATGTGATTCTGTGACTCGACCGGTGGTGACTGAGCGATATTCCGAGGAGACTGAGCCAGACTGGGTGCACTCTCAAGTTCTTTTTTGGAGCAAGTTCTCGAATGCCAGATGTAGACGTGTGTGTCCATTACTTGCCTTATCGTGATCTATATATGGTAATTGTCATCTTGTGTCCGTTACTTCATCGTTTGCAATATTTCTTATTAATTCTGGGCGAGATCTTCGGGATTTGCTCTTGATTGCCAACATTATCTCTGTGTTTAATGCCATAGCCGTTGCCATCGATTAGAGCATTTAATGTGTTGGGCGAGATCTTCGGAATTGGTCGGATCCTACGCGTTTGAGGAATGTTCGACGCCTCCTCCTGGTTTCTCTTGGCTTCCGACTCCGTTTGGATCTTGGCCCAACTTGCTCGTTTGATCCTCTTGGAGAATGATGGGCCCAACAATGTGTATGCATTTACCAAGGGCATTGGCTTACATATTTCCCAGCTATATGAGTGGTAAAAGGCTATGATGAGGAGGGGACATTCCCAAGGGGATATAGCGTACACATATTTGTTGATGTTGCTGGGGTGTACCATATTTTGTGACAGGTGTAATCTCGTATAGCCCAATAATTATAGGCAAAGTATTAGGTACAAAGTCTAACCACTTTTTTTAACGACGGGTTGACAAACCGGGTCAAGCAGCATTACGTGCAGTTGCTGCTTGAGCACGACCGAGTCAGTAAATTTGCTTGGGCTTCTGGGGTACTAGCTATTGTAACACCCCCGACTTATGTCGGTAGTGCCACACGCCAGTGACCTCAGACGTTAATGTCCAAAGTCACCCTAGGCTTTAATCGGAACAATTAAGCTTAAATAAATACATAAATATTAAATAACGAAAGAATAATCAGTGGAAGACATTTTAGATGAATAAAACTCAACCTTTTATTAAGATTCCTCTCATAAAATGAGAAGGCTGGTTTTACAACAAAGTATAGTGACAGCGGAAGACTTTTAAATTAAAGTGGAAGACTCTTGTAAAGTAGTCCTAATTACATGACTATGTATTACATTTATTTCAAATTAAACATACATGCCTTGGAAATATTACTTCTTAAAACGCAAACTTCAACTGCAAGCCTTCTCTTCGATTGGTTACTTCAAACATCGGGGACCAACCTCTGATGTGCCGTATAGGACGGATGACACCAGCCAACCATGCAAGGAATAAAACCCGGTTGGTTAGTCTAATGAAAGACTATGCAAAGGTGAAAACATAATGGTTCTAGTGATCGTAACTGTTTACTATCATTGTCCCTCGAATAATAACCGAAGGAACGATACATAACCCGAAACTTTCACGGAATGATAGAAGAATATATGCAATGAAAAGAAGACTCCAACGGAATTGAGCCTTTATAGGAAACGTATGTAATTGTTTGGGAACGTTATGTTTTCACACTAAAACGACCTTGATTATTTGGGTCCATGACCAACCTCACCGCGTACTGCGAATCCAGATTGGAAATAGGACTTACTCTAACAAGAGTCCGAGCGGGTTCCACGTTGTACTTCTTGCCCGAGGGTATATTAATTATGTGCATAAAAGCACTTATCTTATTTACTTTCAAAAACGTACATTTACGTTAAGACTTTTAATCCACACCAATCTCACAATGAGATATAGAACGTGGGACGAATCCCGAATTTTGGCACTAGCTAAGTGCACCACCACTTATATGAAATAAGGGTAGGTCATGACCAGGAGTACTAGGGCAAAACCTCCTAATACTTGTTATAAAGAAACGACTAGACCTCGCAAGGTACATAGCGTTCCTACGAATACTCGTGCTAACTAATCATGTAAGTCCACATATAAATCCACACCAAAATCCATTTATCACTTTATGGTAATATCATATAGAATTATATATAATAGTGTTGTTTCTAGCAATATATACAACCTATTGTAAATTCATAACACAACATTTTATCGTTTAAGTTCCCAAACACAATTCAACAACTTTATTCCAATTTAATTAAACAATTAAGTAATTGATAATCAAGAACAATATGGAATAAACCAACAAGAGCGAACCGCCACTTGCCTTAGTCCAGACAAACGAAGAGTTGGGTCTGAAATCCGGAAACTTGAACTTGTGCACGACTGCCTACTAAAATTCCCATTGGAATTTATCACCATCCAGTAGGGTCGGATCCCAATCCGTACAATTAGCCATGGAGACGAGCACAATCCAACATCGACGAAACAAAACCCTACTTAGTTACGGGTACGAAGGAACGAAAAGGCAAAGAAAAGGCAGTGCCGCGATCGCGGTTTGCATAGCCGCGATCGCGGCTTTGCTGGGCAAAACCGTGCTCACGGCAGATGGGCCGCGATCACGGTTCTATGCCTAGCCGAGATCGCGGGCCTCTGCCCAGCCGCGATCGCGGTATTTATGTCGCGGTCGCGGAATCTGATAGGTGTAATTTCATGCACCTTAACTAGCAATTATTAGCATTATTTAGAGGAGCTTATGACTAGATTTAGGGTTAAGTCTGTAATCTAGAAGATGTGGAGAGAATTGAAGATATCCAGGGATTTACAGCTTATTTGGAAAAGATAAGGATCTGCTGGAAATTAATTAGAGAAGACTACCAACACTTGGTAGTAATGAAGAGCAGAAGAGAAAGGAGTGGGTGAATTTATACCGCCCCGTGCCAGAGCCACCGCGACCCGGCGGTGGGTCTCAGAGAAGGATACCGCCCCGCGGTGGAAATCACCGCCCCGCGGTGAGAGCTGGCGCCCCGCGACCATCACATGAGGCGAAGCAGCGAAAATTAAAAGAGGCCACGTGATGCTGGAATTTGGGGAAGAAAGGCCCGTGAAGGAAAGTCCCAAATTGCAGCTTGGCCCACGTGAAGAGCCCACGTGGAGAAGCTAGAAAGAGAGATTGAGTTAATGATGTCATGCTGACGCGCTGCTGGAGTTGGGCCAATATGAGGGCTGCCGAGAAGTTGATTTGCTGGAGTTGGGCCGAGTTGGCTGATGCCTTGGAGATGGGCCGTGCGAAGCAGCTGCTGAACGAGAGAAGATGGACCGAGAATACGGGATTAATTTATCCCCGATTTTCATAGTTTATTTTTGGTTATTATTTTATTATTATTTCCTTTTATTATTTTTATCAGTTTTAGAATTAGGTTAAAAACCCTTTAGTTAACCTAGTTGCCACAATCTAGAATCTACAATTTTAGTTTTACAAGTTCGTTCTTCATTCTACCGCTAGGGTTTTCAACCCATGGAGAGCTAAACACCTTTATTTCACTAGACGATTGAAGCATTGCAATGGATTGGTTGTGAGATTTCTATTCCTTGTTCTATATCTTATAAAGTTGGTTTAATTCTCTTGAGCATATTGTCTATTGGTTTATGTTGATTCTTCTAGCGTAGCTAACTAGGTTTATCGATATCTATCAATTGCTAGGATTTGCATATAGGGGTTCCGAGTGCATATCTAGTAGCATACACGATTGTTGCGTATAGGGGTTCTGAGCGCGCAATCGTGAGTGAGAATTATTTGCATGCTAAGTAGTAAGGTGTCCTTCTATTTGCATGTATCCTATATCCTTGTGTGAATTGCTATTGCTGTGTTAGTGGTAAAGTATGCCGACAACTGTGAGAATCGGTGGTACTTTACCAGTGACATAGTAATAAGTCTATCGACAACTGTGAGAATCGATAGTACTTAAGATCAGGGTGGGAACAACTATAGGATTGTGAAAAGAACTTGGAAAAATAGTTATCAGTGATCAACCTGTTTCCTTTACAGTGTGGATATTTGTCTAGTGGAATATTTCCACCCATCGTATTTATTTTCCTTCTAAAGCTTGCATCTTTGTTACTCTGTGTTTGATAACCAAAAACCTCCTTGTTACTTTGCATGCTTAGAAACACTTAGTAAGATCACTTCCTCCCTGTGGATTCGACCCTTACTTGCCCAGACTACTTGTTTAGGTTTGTTAGGATTATTTTGTTTAGGTGTCACGACAACGCCTATCAGAATCCAATGTTGAACGACAAACTTAAACGAACACAACGGAGCCATACCGAGGGAAACGAGGCTCGGATCTTGCTTCTTTGGACAAGCGCGCATCACCACCACTCCTGGCTTCGCTTTGATGGAACTCCAGCTCCGACAACGAACGACGACGACACAATTTCGATGACAAGACCAAACACCGAGAGGAAGAGATGAAAGATGAGAAGAACCCTCGGATCCACCACTATTTATAGGGTAAGGGTGGAGCTCATCCACTTAATGAGAGGGTCACCCAACCGCTTGACCTCCCTACATCGGTCGCTCAGAGAAGACACGTCGGAACACTGATCGTCGGCGTCTTAGAGAAGACGAAGCACTGGTGCCGCGATCGCGGTTTTCCCAAAGGCCAAACCGCGCCCACGGTTTCAAAACCGCGGTCGTGGGCAGTGCTGCGTCCGCGGCTGCATAGCCGCGATCGCGGGCAATGCCGCCACGCCCGGGGCTCTCGGGCCTTGATCGCGGGTCTTGCTTAATTCCAATTTTAGCAGGAATAAGGCCTTGGACGTGGGCTAGTGTGGAAGATGGTGGGTGGTGATGTGTTTAGACGTGGGGATGGAGGCTAAGGTGGGTGATTTTGGGTTTAACCGTAAGCTAGCTGCCCTTTCCTTAGCCATGGTTTGGCTCCTCCTCTCCTTGACTGGCCCTTACTCCCTTGGGTCTCCTCATGATTAGAGAATCCACACAAGTAAGCTTCCGAGGCCGAGACGATGTGGCTGCGGCGATGGCGGCGAACCAAGCATCTCCTCGGTGCCAACTCGGCTTCTTTGACGAGCAACGAGCAGCCCTTTCGCCTTGAATGGCTCTGATACCAGATAATGTGCGTAAGCACATGCCAAGATCCGTACTGTACAAGACGAAGGGCACCAAGACATTGATTTGGCAACTTTTTGGCGAAACTCTTAAAATATGACATTTGTTGTGTTTCATTGTGACTCTTAACAAGAACTTGATGGAGATTTGACTCAAAAAAGAAATGGATATAACTCTCATGAACGAGGTTCATGAAGAGTTTGGGATATGTATCTCACGACCCTCGGATGCAACTCACCAAGAACCATGAGACGAGGTTGAACACTCATGGATACGACACACCAAGAATACCCAACCGCCTTCGGATATGACACACCAAAGGGGTTTTGGATACGACACACCGAAACAAGACTAAGACACTCAAGGATATCACACACCTTGAAGCCATCGTCCAATGAAGCTCAAATGAACAAAACACTCACGTTTTTTTTTTAATCTCCAATTCAAGCTTCAAAATTACAATGCATGGCCACCATTATATAGGTGCCAAAAAACAAAATAAGAAAATATTTAATTAATTAAAACTAACTACCACTAAGCCTAGCACTAACGTAGCTAACTACCCACTAAGCCTAGCACTAACATAGAGCACTAACTAGCTAAACTAACTAATTAATTAATTAACGAAAATTAGAAATAACAAAAACAATAAAACACAAATCAAACATCTTCCGCGGAGACAGTTTCTGGCCTAACTTCGGAAGGTTCGTTCTCTCTCGTCCGTGATCGGAATGGGGTGATTCCAACGCCCAGAGATAGATCGTGAAGTCTAGTTTCACGCCTCAAAATTTGAGAGTGATCGGAGTTGGGAATCAGAAGATACGGCACTTTTACTGAGATGACCCATGGTCACATCCATGCAGCTCGGTTGCTTCTTCCTCTTCATTGAACCGATCTTGATATGTCTTTGAGATGACCCATGGTCACATCATTGACCCTCTGCGGTCCTTCCTTCCTCATCAAAACCTTGATCATCTCCTTCATTTCGCTCATGTCTTTCACCATAGATGGGGGAGCATGATCACTTGTAGTGGCTTTCACTGCCTGGGCACTCACCCTCTTACTGAATTGCCTTGAGCCTTCCGACAACTCGCTGAATATCTCAAATGCTCCGGCAGGTGTCTTGTTCAGTATGTTGCCTCCACATGCCGCATTCACCATTCGTCGCTCTTCATCCAGTAATCCCCCATATAGGTATAAGACCAAATCTTGGTCTGAATACCCGTGTAAGGACAGCTGGAGCACAACCTCTTGAAACACTCATAGTACTCGTAGAGCGTCTCTGTCCCATGCTGCTCTATGTTACTCAGGTTGCGCTTGAGACTGTTCAGCTTTGTTGCTGGAAAGTACTTCTCCAGAAATGACTTCTTCATCTTTCCCCAGGTATTGATGCTACCTGGGGTGAGGTAGTAAAACCATTCGTTGGCTGAATCCTTAAGCGAGAAAGGAAAAGCCCTCAACTTGATTTGTTCCTCCGTTACGTTGCGTGGCTTCATGGAGGTACACACGGCGTGAAACTCCGAGAGATGCTTGTTTGGGTCCTCTCCACTTAAACCATGGAACTGGGGCAAAAGCTGGATAAGCCCAGACTTGAGCTCAAAGTTCATTCCCGCTGGGAGCCCAGGGAACTCTACGGCGAGTGTGATGTGACTATGGGAACCACCATTTTTGAAGAAGATCAAACACTTATCCAAAAGAAATGGTTCGAAACTTGGAAGGAGTCAAAACCGAAGAAGCTGTCTCGTCGACACCTTCTTAGTATTCTGGCCATATCCGGAGCTACGAAAGCCCAATGGAGGCCCATGAGTAGTCATTGGAAAGCTAAGGAAATTATCTACAATTTTTATGTGCAGGTCTCCCTCAAGTTCGGGCCAGAAAAACAGATAAATCGTAATCTCTACGACAGTTCAGCAGAAATCCCGAAAGAGTTGCAAATCCAGTTGGAGCAAGGCCTCGTCACTTGTGGGCTTAATTCCAACTTCAAGGCCGGCCCATACACACTCTTGGAATACAAGGAAGAAGTATTCAAGGTCGACCACTCAATGCTTTGACCAAAGCTAGCACCAAGGAATCCTAGGCGCCTTAATACTATGTTTCTATATTTGTTGTTTTTCCATATATGGCTGAGTTAAAGTCTAGCTTTAAACTCCTTTAATTTGCACCATTTTGTAGCTTCAATAGGAGGCCTTTATTTGCTTAAATGTTAGGTGTTTTCTAGCCTTAATAGGAGGCTTGAAGGCTGCCTTGGAAGGCAAGGAAGGCCGACTCACACTAGCCTACTTATAGCCTTCCCTTTGCATTGTTTTAAGAAGAGCTTTGAATTTGATTAAGAAAAAACTCTCTCTTTTCTCTAAGTGTTCTTGCGTCAAATTCCTTTGTTGTCAAGTGAGTTCATCTTGCCAACTCTGCTTCTATCTCAACCAAGTCTACGTCGAGTCTTCCCTCTCCTTGAAGAACTATCCAAGTCCGGATTCAAGAGTTTCCTTTGTTGGTGCGTTATATCCAACTTAGGGAGTTCATATCTTCACCAACTTCCACAACCACTCGACTCCACTTTGCACTGTCCTTCACTGATCCCTAAGCCACCAATTCACACCAAAAACGCCGAGCCAATCACTGTCTTCCGCCAGATCCATCGTTCCAAAGACAACCTTAACACAACCCCGTAAGCTCCCTGCTACCCCTCAGGAAAATCATAATTTCTTCCTGATCCCTTGTCCAATCGTGCTCAAATTTGGAGGGACTCAAGAAGACTTCAAGATTAAACTCTGGGATTTTGAATCACTCAATTCCGATCTCAGACGAGAGAGAACGGTCTATTTCAAGTCAGGTCACATTTATGGGCTTTGCTTGACGATTCCTTGAACATCTTCGAAGCCATTCCTTGCACCGTGTCATTCTTGATCCTTGATTTCATCACAGTGGCTGCTGCTCCAAGTTAGGAGCAGTTAGCTACCTCAACGTGGGTGGATTGTCAGCCATCACTTCTTCTTTGTCGATCTCTTCCTGCAGTATCGCTCTAGGTGGATCGGCCAAAATCGTTGCTGCCCTCCGATTCTCCCTCAATGTCCGCTCAATCTCTGAATCAATAGCTAAAGGTGGAGAGTCAGCAGTACGGGTGTGGACCATAAGATAGGTCCACACACACAAGCAAACACACAAAAATCACACAAAATTTTCGAAACACACACAAAAACACCAAAAGCTCAAAACTTGCCTTCCCCGGCAACGGCGGCAAATTTTGACGTGCTGTCGTTCGTAGCTGTCAAATATAAAACCTCACAAATAAACTAGTATAGTCAATAAGTAAGGGTCGATCCCACAGGGAAGGAGCGAAACTAATGGTGGTTGCATGCAAGTCACAAAAAGGGGGGTTTTGTAAGTTGGTTGGTCACAATCAAATCAAACACAGCAAAGTAGATGAATGAAATATCAAAGAGAGAAAACACTTAGCCAAGTAATGTCCACATAAGTCATCCAACGGTTGTTCCTTTATTATGTCCTATCTTCCTATTCGGTTATTCCTGTCCTGATCTTGGGTAGATTCAAAGATCAACTAAACCTAAGAATCCTTACCAATGAATAACCCTAGCACCACTAGTGATTCAATCCAAAGGCAGCAATGCATATAAGAATTAACCAGGATACACATAACACCTCAACCAGAAGCATTCAACGTGTAATCAATTCTCTACATAGATAAATTCCACAGTGGCAGATATAATCTATGCTCGTTACTCGAACTAGAGCGTTAGCCCAACAGTTCCCTAGTATTAGCAATATGAATGAAAGCAATAAACCTAGGTGATCAATCTAGATAAATCAACAAACATCCAAATAAGAATTTGTGCAAGAGAAAAGATATAACTCAATAGGATAAGATAGATAGGAACAAAACCTCACAACCAGATGAATAAACTTATGCTTCCATCACCGGACTAAGCAAAAGAGGCTTAGCTCCTCATAAACATGATGAACTTCAAAAGTATGAAAAGTGACAACGATGAAATGAAACTCTAGAATGGCGAACTCTCAAACCTAATGCTAAAGAGAGTATATATAGGGCTTCTAACAAATGACCTAGCCCAATAAGAAAAGAAACGGAATAAAATGAGAAAATAAGAAAAGAAAACAGAAAAGATAGATTCGGGAAAAGTCCGAACTTCCCGCGTTGATGACCCGCGATCGCGGCCCATGGACCGCGATCGCGGCCCCTTGTGGCTCCGCGCTCTTCACACTTCTTCGCGCCTGCAGATAATTCTCGACTTGCCCCGAGGAACCGCGATCGTGGCACCCTTGCCCGCGGTCGCGGTTAATGCTCGGACTTTACTCCTTGGCTTCGCCTCCTAACCTCTCCTCTTCACTTGCTTGGTGGCTTCCTTCCTCAGTGTCTCCTATGATATCCAAGATAGCTCAAACACTTCCAAAAACACCAAACTTCGCCCCCAAATGCCATACACATGAATGTGTCTAAATCTACCCGAATGGCACCAATAAAACCCTCTAATAACTCTTAGTTAAGCCCTACAAAGTAGTGCTTATCACCCAGACATTGTTTTTGTTATTGGCTTATGTGCTAGGTTCCAATCTTGTCCAAGAGAAACCCACTTGGCTGCTGTAAAAAGGATACTCCGATATCTCAAGGGAACTGATTCACTTTGCATTTGGTACCCCAAAGAATGTCCCTTTGAGCTGATGGGTTTCACTGATGCGGATTATGCTGGATACTTGGTGGATAGGAAGAGCACATCTGGAATGGCACAATTCCTAGGCCCTTGCCTCATGTCATGGGGCTCAAAGAAACAAGTCTCAGTCTCTCTCTCCACCACAGAATCCGAGTACATCGCTGCTGCCTCCTGTTGTTCTCAACTCCTCTGGCTAAAGCAACAACTCACGGATTTCGGTATGTCTTATGGTCCTCTCACTATTCTTTGTGATAACACCAGTGCTATAAACATTTCTAAGAATCATGTGCATCATACTAGGACCAAGCATATAGACATAAGACATCATTTTCTTAGAGATCATGTTGAAAAAGGGAACATCATTATGAAATTTTGTAGAACTGAAGATCAGGTTACAGACATATTCACTAAAGCTTTGAATAGAGTTCCCTTTGAGAACCTTAGATTAGAACTGAGAATGATTCCTATAACCTAGCAGTGACCTTAGCTTAAAGGCTCTTCTCTAGTTCCCTTGATTAACTAGTATAAGATCCTTTACTTGTTAAGTCTTGGTATCTCTGTGTTATATCTTTTGCTATAAACCCTCTTTTCCATAATGGTTTCTTAAAAAGGCTTTGATAAAATTTTCTTAGTTCGTGTCCTTTGGTCCTCATTATTCTTTCAACTCTTTCATTGTTCAAGTTTCTTTGTTGGCCCAAAAGTCACAATCTGATCATATTCTAACCCAACAATACAAGCCAAAATGATGATTCTGTACTATGACCCTCCTTGCCTCATTGCTCAATTTAATTCCCTAGGATCCATCTCTTAACCCTCTCTGGGAATTATTGTGCAATGCGATAAATGGCCTTCTTGATTCCTTGTATGGGAACGTACTTTTTGGTTCCATGTTTTTAAACCCACATCAAAGTTCCCATATATCCCTCTAGCACACTGAATATATCGCCAGAAAGGAACCATGATGAAATTGTCTCCAAACGGCTAGTTAGACACTTGATCCTCCCAAGACGACATTTATGGCAAATTTGCAGAACTCAGACACGTCTCGTCAGTGGCAGTGCTTCCCTCTCTGAATGAGTAACTTTTGAATTTCTTTTGACCGTTCGGAAAAGCTGTAAGCCTCTTCAATGCTCCAGATCTTCCATGATCTCCTCAACGGCCAGATCTTTCCCAACGGTCCCTTCAGCTCTCAACCAGTTTTAAAAGGAGTCTTGTTGATCCGAGCAATCCCCACTCTTGCCTTCTCCATCTCTACTAATTCCCTATCTCTCTCTACCTCAAACACACAAAACCTAGCTCCTCAAAAATGGTTGACAAGAACCCTAACCCTAACTTGATCCAAGACGAAGAAGAAGCTGCCCTTCTCAAGGCCTTCAGAGAAAAGAAGGTTGCCTCGTCTACCCAGCCCATTATTGCCACCACCTCCCAAAACCCACAAACTGAGGAGAAAACTGAGGAGAAAGCCGAGGCAAAAGCTGAGGAGAAAGTGAAGGAAATCACTCCTGCATCGGCATCGGCTACAAAATCTGTCTCGAAAGGAGGATCCCACAACTCCTCCCCAGACAAGATCCTCAGCCCAGAGCCCTCGCCTGCCAGCCTCAAATCCAAACCCATCTCCAAACCTGGTCCATCTGTTGCCACAAAGCTCCAACAACGGAAACGCAGTTCCCAAGCTTTGGTTCCCTATAACACTCCCTCACTCCCTCCAAAGAGCCCAAATCCTCCAAAAAGGCTAAATCCTCCACCCTTTCTTCCTCCTCTCTGGGTCAAGTGTCCTCCCTCTTCTCTAAGAGGAAGATACTCAAGCCGCTCATTATTGGCACCGAATTTTGGACCCAAACCCTCGAAGAAGAAGATGAGGAACTGTTCGGTGAAGCCCTGAGTGAGTTTCACTCTCTGCTACAGTATCAAGGATGGGATGATCTTTTGGTGGAACCTTTCTCCGCCTCTGATGAAGTAGTCCGCCTGTTCTATCAGTCTCTAACCTTTATGCCAGCCAAGGATAACTCTCCCTACAACGACGCCATATTCCAGTGGAAGGGAACCATGTATCCCCTGTCCCCCAACATCATCGCGTCTGCTCTCGGGATCGAGTCCAGATCCGGCTTCGACATTCTTCATCAGAAATAGACTTGGCCCAAAGGAAAGGGCTACAAGACCAAGACTGACGTGGTGAAGAAACTCTACGACGGCGACTACCCATCAAGCCTGCAGACCAAGGATCTCTCCATCGCCAACAAGCTTCTACATTTCTGGATCATCCGAAACGTAGTTCCCAGGCAAGAGCACCGGGCCACAGTTCTCATCACGGATGCTATCCTCATGGATAAGGTGTTGTCTGGTGCACAAATTGATCTCCCCAGAATAGTGTTGGCTTACATGCAGTTCTGTAAATCCCATGAATCCCATGCCCTGCCCTTCCCTCATCTCATCAAGAATCTTCTCTCCCTGCTTCACCAGTACCCCGATGATCTCCCGGAAACTGTCTACAGCAAGTCCCTCACCATGGCTACCCTCTGAAAACTCAAGACAAAGGATCACCAGGCCACTCCCTCTGAAGTTCAAGCTGATCCGCCTAAGGAAAAGGCTAGTTCCCAGGCCCCTTTAAGTTCCCTACCACCGCTCAAAGACTCATCTGCGATCCTCTCTTCTCTGGGTCGTATTGAAAAAGCCGTCACGGAAGGCTCGACTGTTATCACGGTCGCTCTCCGTGATCAAGTAAATGAGCTGGGGAAAATGAGCACTGATGTCTCAAGTTTGGTGGAAGTACTTCAGAAGACACGGGAGGATGCAACCGGCGCAAATCAGGCCACATGCCAAAATGAAGGAACTGCCGACAACAAGGCTGATGAAGAGGAGGCCACTGACTTGCCATAGGAACGCTTCTCTTGGTTCCCAGTGCTATAACATCACAGTGTGCTAGTAGTTCCCCTAGGATCCTACTCCCTCTTCTACCCTTCCTGTCGTTTTCCTTAAAGGTTGCTTATGTTGTTGTCTTTGTGGTTGTTTTGTGATGTTTTGTGGTTTGTCTTACCCTGCTCCTGAACAATGTTAAGGTTTTATTAAGTTTAATGACTACTTTTGGCTACGTTTCTATGAATGATTTGTCTTTGCCTCAAGTTTCTATTATGGTTTCTGTTATGGGTTTGACGCAATTGTTTATTTCCTTGGATATCCTGTTCTTAACATGTTAACTGATCTTTTCGATGATGTCAAAAGGGGGAAGAAGGATAGGAACCTTGAACTTTGAAAACTACTGGCCTAATAGGAACTCTGATCTCGTTCTATTCTAAGGGGGAATTTGAATAACTTCGTTCATCTGCTTAGGGGGAATTTGCAATCATTAAATGTTCTCTCATTATTTTATAACGTTTTAAATTCCTTAAAATCAACTGGTCTCATGAAATTCATGTCCTATTATGTTATCAGGTTCCTTGTATTTGTCATCATCAAAAATGGGGAAATTGTTAGGAAATGGAACTCTGGAACCTTAGTTCCCCTGAGAGTTCCTTTCCTCAGTTTCTCTACTTTTGAAGATGACAAATATTTTGATACTAATGTCTTATCTCAAAGATGTGTGTTAAGGAACCACAGGACAATTACCGAAAGCATGAAAGCCAAACAGGACAAGAGAACCAAGCAGCAAGTCAAAGGAAGGAACCCATGTGTGCCCAGAAATGCAACATGTGATGTTGCGCTTCCCGAGAAATCTGGGAACACCAACCTCGGACAAGAGAAAGGTGAAAGCAACTTGTGCGAAGCTTCCAAAGGCTGTCACCGTTCAGAGCAAAACAAAAAGATGCCTATAACACATAACCTCGGACAGAGAAAGGTGACAGCGACATGTCATGGAACATGTCGCTATCCAGAAGACAGTTCCAAAGTACCCAGGTTGCTGGAGAACAACTTGGCTGAAGTAGTTGACCAACAAAGAAGGATTCTGAGCTACCTAGGTTGTTGGTACATGTCAAAGACAGCGTGGATCACGGATCACCACACATCCTAGGGCAAGCTTGATCTGTGAGAACCAAGAGAATATCAAACCGCAAAGAATCCACTATATAAGGAAGACTAACTCAGAGGTTATCTTCAAGCACAAAAACACGAATCACACTCAATAGCAAACATCAAAGTGTGAACCTTCAAACAAGATCATCAAAGCAAACCGAGATCAAGAGGAACCAGTCAAGGAATCGAAGAGCTGAGTGCTAAGTTCTTGTGACTGTAAGTGAGATAGTTCCTAGGTGCTAAGGTCTGTTTCTTGGATTGATTATTGATTGTGTTAAGTTATCTAGGATTGCCTAACTGTGTATAAGGTAAAGAAACTGTGTGTTTGTTCCTAGGATAAGCTGTAACCAAAAGAGATAAGAAATCAAGAAGTAGACCTTGAAATCCTTTCAAAAGAAAGGTAGTGGTTTTTATCATGGATTGCTAGTTGGCAATCAAAGGTTTCCACTATAAGGAACTTGTTCATTTGTGCTTGATTGTTTAAATTTCGCTGCGAAGGGAACTGAGAATTGCTATTCTTAGTTCCTTAGTTATTTGTCTAACAATCTCGATCCTACAGAATTCTTGATATACTAACCATCATAGGTTAATACATTGAGAGATTTTAGGGATATGATAGTTGTTGATAAACATCATTATTTTTCAGTGTATATTTATATGTAAGAAAAATTATTGTAGAAACAAAGAATATCATATTTTAATTAATATAATTACTATTTTTACTAAAATTCACTTCTAAATTGAGTTTCAATCCGATTAGGGTGTTCTCACTAGTGAAGTGTCAATTTTCCCTTTTAACATAATCCATTTCGTCGAAAGATTGATGTTTCATCCTTACGAACAAATATACAAATTTTTACCCGTTTCACTATCATATAGCTCATTCCAACAAGAAGTGTACTTGTAGATTTTTTTGGTCCAAAACAACACTAATATTTACTTTGAACCTTTAGACGTTTGTTTAATAACTGTTTCAATATCATAAATCCGAATCATTATTCCTTTTAGTAAATTAGGGTTTCTCATCACTAACTACTAGCTATATATACATGCTCTTTTAGTAAAGCGTATATAAGTTTTTTGCACCACTATGTTTAATAGTGTTTAATAGTGTGCTAAATAATATTTTCGCACACCGATATTATAAAATTTGTATTCAAGCTTGATGCCCGCGGAATACAATATTCAGAATCGTATTGACGATGAATAATATCGACAACAATGAGCCCGTTGTCAAAAATATGCAATAAAAAGAAGCAATTGAATATACGAGTGTTGGGGACGCCCATACTTGCCATGTTTGTGTCATGTGAAGGCCTTTTCTAGCCACATCAGAAGGTCTCAAGCCCTAGAAAATATTGGCGGTTGAGTTTCGCATTGCCAAAAGTTTTGCCCCGTACTGCGTTATGAGCTATTTTATGCGCCAACACTTAGGACATAACACTTTTTAACCCGGACTCTTAAGAGTCCGGGTTAAAAAGTGTTGGTTAAAACGTCTTCTCCTACGTGCGAATAATTAGCGCATAAAAAGCGGTGCAAACCATTTTTCCCTCTCTTCCTTCTATCATTCTATATTTTTGTTTCTGTTAGAACTTTGACGTTCCCTCTGGTTTTGATAATGATAAACACCATTAGGTCTTACGTTTTCTTGTTGTTCCTATGAGTTTCGGGTTTTATGAAAGGATAAAGGAACAATGAAGAAGAGAAAGCAAAGGAGCACAATGGAACGTTGTGGAAACAAGGAACAGTTCCTATACAAGCAAATTGGAAAACAGTGAAGACGCGGTATCTATACAAGGAAAGTTCTATTTATGGAAACACCGTGTCTGAGGAACAACGTGAGAACGCAAAGATGCCAACTGTTCCCAGACGGACTCAATTATACAAGGAAATGAGATTTCGTGTCTTACTTGGAGAAGAAGGAGAAGATATTGAGTCTTAGGAAAGTTTATACAAGGAAACTATGTGTTTACTAGCTTTAGTGTTTATTTGGAAACGAAGTTTGTCATAGTTACCATATAGGTTTATTGTTAGATATTTGGAAAGGATCTTTGTTAGACCCTATATATAGATGAGAACTATCTTGGGGAAAGACATCTCAGCTAATTGTCATCAAGCATTCGAAGGAGCTCTTGTGAACTGAGATCAGAAATCTAAGGCAAGGTACGGGTAGTTCTTGCTTTGGGTTTTGTTTTGTTCTTGTGTTGTTTAGAGGTGATTGCACTCAAAGTCTTTAGCCTAGGGTATAGGTGGAGAAAAGACTTGTGAGATTGTACAACTCTAATAATACAAGTACCACTACAAGAAAAACCATTTTTTGCAACAACATTTTACAACGACAAAGTCTGTCGTTGCAAAAAAGTTATTTTTTGCAACGACACCATAATAGACATTACTAATACTGTAGCGATAAATAAAATTTTCATTTCCCTCCGAAAGAAATAAAAATAGCGCGGGCACTTTAATTGACTTTTAGTTTTTGCAACGACAGTGTCGTTACGAAAAATAATTTAAAGGAATAGCAACGATAGCTTTTGTTGTAAATACTTTCTTATTATATTTGCAAGGACATGTCGTTGCTAAATATCGAGAGAAAAATAGAAAAAAGACAAGACTTGCCTTAACCCAAAAATTTCATTCATCCAAATCAGAAAAAAAACCCTAGAAACAATCAGATAGCTTCGATGCTTCTTCTCTCTCCACCATCTGCTCCGGCGACCTAGGCTCTCTCCACCATCTGCTTCGAACGACGACGACAACGAGGACAACTTCTTCAACCTACTCTCAGTCTCTCACCTCCTCCGGCACCTGCGCTCCTCAGACACCGCTCCCACTCCCTCGCCGCGCTCGAATAAGGTTGTCGTGCACCCAGCCCCCAGTGACGGATCCAGTCGGCAACCGCTACTAGCCATCCTTCCGCCAATCGAGCCAATTCGCACTTCGCAGTAGGTAATCTATTCAATCTTTCTTTCTCTTTACTAGGTTTCTAATTAGGTTTAGATGAATGCTTTGTTTAGGTATTAAGTGTAATTTGTGGAACTTCTATTCCCTTGTTAAATCAGAGCTATATATAAATTCGCACTTCGCAATTTAGGTATTAAGTGTAGTTTGTGGAAGCGAAAGCACGAGAAAAGAAATTAACCGGGTTTACGTCTTCAAGCAACTCGAATCTCGATCGAGCTCTCAGTCCCTAGGAGTTTAAAAGGTTCTTTCTCATAAGAGTTGAAATTCTCCTCTTTTTGTGGTTGCCGATCTTTTTTCATCTGTCGTTTAAGTCTTACGCTGGCCTCTCTTCCAGTTCCAGCCTCTTGTTCGGTTCTGTTCCTGTGAGTCTCCTCTCTCTCAATTGCTTCGTTTGCCTAAATTGAATGATCGTTTCGTAATGAATTATAGTGTTCAATTTCTTTTTTTTATGGAACAATTCTTTGTACGTTTGTCCAGTTGAAAATGAAAATTTAGCTGATCAATAGACTCCTATTTCAGTGTCTTTTTTGTTGCATTAGGTGATCATAAAGTTTGTGTTTATTGTGGAATTTCATTTGAGGCTTTGAGTTCTAAAATTTTGGATACTATAGGATTCAAGAATTGTAAAATTTGACTCTAGTGTCCCCGCAAATGGCTTGTGCCAGTGGCATGGTACTACTATTTTGATACAGTGCTTTATCAATTTCTCAAATGGGCAAAGAATGGTAGTCAAATTTGTGTGACAACTTCTGCAATGTTCTTTGTTATTATGTAGGGTAATGCCAACATAGAAGGAAATTTTTCTAGTTGTTCAGAGAATAGCGAGATTATAACATGAAGCTACTTTGATTTTTTGTGCTTCTTTTGGCAAGTTCAATTGCATGTGGTGTTTGTGCCTTGGTTTATTGCTCCCATGTGCAGATAACTACTGCTAAGTCATAATTAGCATGTTTGGTCTTGATATGTTTTTAGATAATTAACATTCATCTAAACCTATTTTCTGCAGATTATTTTCTGCCTATTACACTTTATATTGTTCAGAGAATATGGTTTATTTCTAATTTGGATTATATTGTTCAGAGAATGCTACTGCTAAGCCTATTTTCTGGTTTATTTCTAATTAGCATGTAGTTTGTGGTTTATTTCTAATTTGGAAGAGTTAATCTAATCCTATCAGTAGGTAATCTGCACTTATCTAAAAACGCTGCAGAAAATGCTTTGTTTAGAGAATATGGTTTGTTTCTAATTTGGTTTGTTTTTGGTTATTTTCTGCCTATTTTCTGCAGTGTTCTTTGTTTTTGGACACTTAGTGAGGAAAATTATCAAAACTCTGGATTCAGCTTAGATATTTTTATGGACTGCTCTTGATTGTTGTAGTGTATAGGTTCTTTAATCGTATTTCACAGTGAAATGTTGTAGTAAAAGATGTAATGTTGTCTGAATTTTATTATTTATAAACACTTTTTAGCTAAAAAAGTTTATTTCCTAGTTCTTACATTTTGCTTCTGACAATCTCTTCTTCCTAGTGACTATTGTAATTACTTTAGACTTTAGAGTGGAAATTAGTTACTGATAGGATTAGATTAACTCCAGGACATTAGTTATTGATAGTATTAGGCTTTAGAGTTCAAGTCCTTTGTGTTTCCTGGGGTGTTTGCTGATAGTAATAGCTTAACTCTAAGACATAAGTTATTGTTAACCTATTAGAAACATCTTCTGTTGGTGCTAATAGTAGTCTTGCTTTGTACTTGTTTATACTTTATAATTTTCTGGCTCTCCTGACTGAAGCTGTATATTGTGGGATTCTGAACCCTAGCTATTGAACGTGAGTTGGAAATTGCAATTTATAAAGCCGGTGGAATAGCAACTATGGTGATCTGCACAAGATCGGTTGGGCTAGAAGTAGCAGAACTGATAAAGGAGTAGGTGGTATGTCATCTTGCTTGCTGTTAATACACTATTTGCTTTAGAAAGCTGATAAATGGTTGGTCATGAACTGTAGCTAAAATGGTGCCATTTGTCTCCTTTGGTCAAGTTTAGGTACACTCATTGGCGACCACTGTATCATTAAAGATGGAAATTCCTGAATTTGCATGGATGAATGATCCTAGTGGCATTCTTCTTGCAAATTATATCAACTTGAATCTTCCTGAGGATATCAGAGTTTTCAGCATCTTACCTTCAAAAAGGTACAAGATTCAACTGCTACTTATCACTCACCCAAGTGTCCACCTCCCAAAGAAAGGATAAAATTGAGGATTTACTTGCCAAGAAGACAATCTCTTAATCTGTAATTACTTTGTCAACTATGAATCACATTTCCACTTTTTGAACTGGTATCATTGTGGCATTAGCTGACTTTACCTGCCCCATGTCTCCCTAGTATCTTCCGATACTCGAGAAGCTAATAGATAATGTGCCAGGAATTCGCAGTTAGTTTGAGACTTTGCTAATGTAATAAATTGTGGCTTCTTTTCCAATTGTGGGAGTGGGGAACCTACATTGGAATTTTTCTGTCAATAATCTGATACATATTGTAATGCAGACAATCTGCAGCAACTGGAAAGGATAGCTAATAGGACACATTGTATTATATATGTTCCTTGTCATGTTTTATAACATAAGATTATTCTGTTATCTTTTTTCCACGACCTTTGATCCTCGCAGAGAATGCACTGTTAGGAATTACTCTTACCTTCTTCCAACTGAAGTTATTGGGATAACAGAAAATTGCTCCACATCTGAAATTGATTATCAAGTATAAGATTTTAATGACATTTTAAATGTTTTTGAGGTATACTTCCTTCGCAACTATCATATGTAGTTCTGAAGTTGTCATCAGCATTGATCTAGGAATCTCTGCATGTAATCACGCGCTGTTAATTGGTCAAGGGGTAGTTAGGGAATAGCCACCTTTGCAACATGACTGCACATCTTGTTGTCTTAATTTGTCTCATGCATTGTTTGTAGTTGCATGACTATTCAGATGGTCTGCTTGTTTCTTTTTTGTTGTGTATTTGCTGCCTTGAAGAATTATAGGTTGAAAAGGCTTGTCAGGCCACATATATTTCATTTTTCCCATGGTTCTTGTTGGCTTATTTTTATTCGAATGCATTTTAGGGAGAACATCCATTTCATAACTACACAACACGAGCAAAGTATCGAAGAAACTTACCGTCTGGTAAACATTCTAGCCAACGCAATAAGAATAACCGATTGAGATATGAAGCATCAGCTTCTCCAGAAGAGGAAAAGGGCGTTGAAGATTTCATGGACCCCTAGGCAATCGATGTATTATCTGATGAAAGGATGCCTGATTCTTCAGAGTCCAGTGATGATGACACAATTGTTGGTTCTCAAGATGACAAGACGAACAACTTTAGAGATCCAAGTTCTAGTGAACTTATCCGTGCAAAATGGCTTCACGAAACTGATGAGGCTGATAAACTAAGTGTTGCGCATTGGCGAAGAATATATTGTCCCTCTTGTGGGAAGCTAGATATGTCACTTGGGCTGGGTTTTGTTGAGATTTCTATATTTGGCGAGTCCTTCATGCTGCACCAAGTAAGTTACCATTATTTATGTTCAGCAAGTGTTCAATTTATCTTTTTCCATATCTAGCATATAATTTATGACCTTTTAATGGGTCATCAGTCATCACCCATCAGAGTGGGATATACTATCTCATTCCATTTCAGAACTATCTAATATTGGGTTATTAACAAAATTACTTGATCATTACTCTTGAACAGATCCGCAAGATGGTCGGTACAGCTGTGGCGGTGAATCGTAACCTGCTCCCTAGAGATATACTCGAGCTGTCGCTTAATAAGTTTTCTCGTATCGTGCTACATCTTGCGCCATCAGAAGTTTTGTTACTGAGAGGAAATGACTTCTCATTGAGGAAGTTACCGGGCAAAAAGAGGCCAGAAATGCAGACATTAGTAGAATGCTTTGTTCCAATCGAGCCAATTCGCACTTCGCAGTAGGTAATCTATTCAATCTTTCTTTCTCTTTACTAGGTTTCTAATTAGGTTTAGATGAATGCTTTGTTTAGGTATTAAGTGTAGTTTGTGAAACTTCCATTCCCTTGTTAAATCAGAGCTATATATAACTTCAAAGGTTCAAAGTTAAATCATGACTGGATATGTTTGTGCCAAGCGCGAGAATTTTTCACCCATACCAAAGCTTCAACAATAAATTTGTTAAGCACCAAATAAATCCACAATCAAGTGTACTTTTTCTTTCGATGAATCCTTTGTCTTGTAATAAATTGACTTATATATACAACACAACCCACAAGGGACATTTGATGAATTAGTTGTTTAATATGCCTTCATGTTTTTGGACACTTAGTGAGGAAAATTATCAAAACTCTGGATTCAGCTTATATATTTTTATGGAATGCTCTTGATTGTTGTAGTGTATAGGTTCTTTAATCGTATTTCACAGTGAAATGTTGTAGTAAAAGATGTAATGTTGTCTGAATTTTATTATTTATAAACACTTTTTAGCTAAAAAAGTTTATTTCCTAGTTCTTACATTTTGCTTCTGACAATCTCTTCTTCCTAGTGACTATTGTAATTACTTTAGACTTTAGAGTGGACATTAGTTACTGATAGGATTAGATTAACTCCAGGACATTAGTTATTGATAGTATTAGGCTTTAGAGTTCAAGTCCTTTGTGTTTCCTGGGGTGTTTGCTGATAGTAATAGCTTAACTCCAGGACATAAGTTATTGTTAACCTATTAGAAATATCTTCCGTTGGTGCTAATAGTAGTCTTGCTTTGTAATTGTTTATACTTTATAATGTTTTGGGTCCTCATCGATCAGCTGAATACTTTATACTTGTTTATTCTTTATAATGTTCTGGGTCCTCATCGATCAGCTGGTGATTCAATGACACAAGAGGAAATATTGACACAAGTTCTGGAGCCAAGGTCTGGGTATGTTCATGGAAAAGGGACTGCTTTACGCGGTTATACCAAAGGAAAGCACCAGATGGAACAACAAAGGCTTTTGGATGTCGAAGCTTTGAAGGTTGACCTTTTTTGGATATTGTCGAAGGGATTATTATGAAATGATTTTGGATACTTGTCGTATGATATTTGATGCAGGTTGGGAGATGATAATTTGGATGTTAGACATCTTTTTGATAATTATGGATATATTTTGTATTTTGAACAAATTTCTAAAGGTTATATAGTCGAAGTTATTATTGTTATGATCTTGGATACAGGTTGTATGAACTGAAATGAGTCATAAGAATTGTTATAACAGTTCATCGGAAAATAACTGTTTGGTACAGCACCCATAAGTCGTTGCAAAACAAAAAATGTATTACCAGTTTAAGTTTATGTATTGCAACGACATAGTTTGTTGCAAAAAACAAACTATGCTACCAATTAATAACTTTTTTTTGCAACGGAAAATGTTGTTGCAAAATATTGTCAATGTATTGCAACGACATAAGTTGTTGTAAATGTTACCTTTTTTTGCAACGGAAAAGGTTGTTGCAAAATATTGTCAATGTATTGCAATGACATAAGTTGTTGTAAATGTTACCAACGTATGCTATCATTTGATATTTTTTTTGCAACGACATATATTTTGCAACAAACCATGTCGTTGTGAAAAGGCTATTTTTTGCAACAAAAAATGTCGTTGCAAAAGCCTTTCACTACGGGGTTACGGGCAACGACCTTGCAACGACAAATGTTGTTGCAAAAAATATTATTCGCAACGACTTGCTATATATTGCAACGACTTTAGTCATTACAAAAAATGGGTTTTCTTGTAGTGTACACGTTTGGGAACTTTGTTGTTACTTTGAATCTTTGCTTATTTCCGCTACCCAGGGAACAGTCACACCGTTCCCTGTTTAACACACTAACGATTCAACAATTGGTATCAGAACATGTTAGCTCTAGATTGTGTGTTCTTTCTAGATTCACAGGTAATAATGGCTTCCACTCATAAAGTTGGACTTGGGAACAACAAACCTTCGTTCTTGCCTATTGGTGGAAAGTTCCAACATTGGAAGGACCTCTTCACAGACTGGTTGAAGAGTAATGACTATCAATGCTGGAGAGTCATTGAGGTTGGTGAAGAAAAGGTTGCTGAAGATGTAATCAAAGGGATAAAACGTTGGAGCCCAAAAGATTTCAAAATCATGGAGAAAAACTCTAAGGCTCGTATGTTTATCAACAACGCTATCAACATTGAAGATGCTTCCAAGTTACACTCTTGTGCAACTGCAAAGGATATGTGGGCAGCTCTGGAACAGATGTACATGGGAAGTTCCGATCTTAGAGAGCTTGATCGTTTCCAAGCAAAGAAAGACTTCTACAACTTTTCCATGATCGATGGTGAGACTGTTTCCTCGTATCAATCCAGATTTGAGGAAACCACCACTAGACTTGCTGCTCATGATGTTCATGAAAAAGAAATACTCCCCAAGGAGAAAATTTTCATCATTATCGATGGACTTCCTCCAAGTCATAAGATGACTAAAGCAATCCTTAAGGAGAATCCTAACACTCTCAAACTCACACTTCATGAAGTATTTGGGAAGATTAAAAAGTATGATGAAGAAGACAAACATGTTAAACCTAAAGGCATTGCCCTGATGGTTGAAAAGGCTTTCGAGATGATATAGAACAACAAAGATGACAACTTGGATGGTGTAGATCCAGAAACTGCTCTTCTCACCAAAGCCATGCGAACTCTCTATCGCAAAGGTCGATCATTCAAGAATGATGGGAACAATGGTGAGGAACGAGACATCAAGGATGTTACTTGCTTTAACTGCAAGGAAAATGGTCACTATGCCAATAAGTGCCCTAAAAGGAACAACTCAGACAACAATGGTGAAAATTCTGGAAACGACAAAAATAAGGATTTCGTCGCTGTCTGGGGAGATGATTGTGCCAACTCTGACGATGACGAGCCAGAGTCATGGGGGAACAACAGAATGTGTGCAATGACTCTGAAGTCACCAAGTCAAGAACAAGAGGTAGATCTTGAAACCTTCTTTGAATCTCTTGTCAACTTTGATAAAAAGTCCTTGATTTCTCTTATCAAAAGCATGTATAATGAGAATCTTAAAACCCAAAACGACCTAAGTAATTGATGTGACTATGGGAACCATCATTTTTGAAGAAGGTCAAAAACTTGTCCCGAAAAATTGGTTCGAAACTTGGAAGGTGTCAAAACCGAAGAATCTGTCTCGTCGACACCTACTCATTATTCTGGCCATATCCGGAGCTACGAAAGTCCAATGGAGGCCCACGAATAGTCATTGGAAAGCTAAGGAAAATATATACAACTATCATGTCAAGGTCTTCCTCAAATTCCCGGCAAAGAAACCCAGAAATCATTGGCTTTACGACAGTTCAGCAGAAGAGCCCAAGAGTTCACATTCAATGCAAGGGAGGCCAAGGGGCGCAAGGAGCTGATTTGCTGCATTGAAGACCTTGATTTTCTGCCTTGAAGACCATTAATTGGCAGCCATTAATTGCTAAAAATGTTACAAACAATTGTCTTAATTTTCTTCTTAAATTGGCGGTTTATTTGACTAGAATAATGGCTTGCAATTTATTGCATTGTGGCCGTTGGTTTTGTTGGCTATTTAGTTCGTTTTTACTTCATTTGTAAGGGATGCTTGAATTGAATCAAAAAGTCTATCAAACTCTCTCTTCCCTTGCTCTAACATTCTTGCGTCAAATTCCCTTGTTGCCGAGTGTGTATATCTCTCCAACAACTTCTTTCTCAACCAAGTCTGCGTCGAGTCTTCCGTCCCCTTGAAGAACTATTCGTGAGCCAACATCCCACACCAAGAACGCCTACCAAAGGTGCCTCCATCATCCATCTCATCCATCCTCAAATCCATCACCATTACGAGCCATCCAAACTCCACTCGCACCATCGCAGATTTCCTTCCCGGAATTTTCTACAGCCTCTCAGTAGAACCGGCGTATCGTTTTATTCCCTACCCAGAAAATTCTACAATTTTGAGGGAATAAACTAGACTTCAAGATCTAACTCTGGGATTTGGAATCACTTCATTCCGATCTCAGACTAGAGAGAACGAGCCAGTTAAAGTCAGACCTGTTTTTCTGGGCTTTGGGTTGACGATTGCTTGAAGATCTTTCGGGCCTTCCCTTGCACCGCATCATTCCCGATCCTTGATTCACATCATTTGGTATTAGAGCCACGCAAGGAGGTTTCGAAAGGAGTCATGTATTACCCCGACCCTTGGACGAACGTTGAGGAGATGATCTGCCAATATATTTCACAACAGAAAATACAATTTAAAGGAGATGAACCGCCTAAGGAAGAAGTGTGTGAATCTTCCATTGGCTTTGTTGTTGAAAAGCAAGTGCTTGATGATAAGCCAACCCCGAGAGTTGTGGAGGAGAAGCCAGAACCAATGGGAGAGGAGGTGCCACAACCGAAAGAAGAGGAGGTCGAGTCCACTATCCCAGAATTACTTGTCAAGACTACCCATGCCATGGAGGAAAGGGAAGATATGTCATCTCTCGTACCAATTAATAAGAAAATTTTTCTTTATCATTTGGATTCGAGGACGAAGCCTCTTAAAAGAGGAGAGGCTGATGTGACTATGGGAATCATCATTTTTGAAGAAGGTCAAAAACTTGTCCCGAAGAAATGGTTCAAACTTGGAAGGTGTCAAAACCGAAGAATCTGTCTCGTCGACACCTACTCATTATTCTGGTCATATCCGGAGCTACGAAAGTCCAATGGAGGCCCACGAATAGTCATTGGAAAGCTAAGGAAAATATCTACAACTATCATGTCAAGATCTTCCTCAAATTCCCGGCAAAGAAACCCATAAATCATTGGCTTTACGACAGTTCAGCAGAAGAGCCCAAGAGTTCACATTCAATGCAAGGGAGGCCAAGGGGCGCAAGGAGCTGATTTGCTGCATTGAAGACCTTGATTTTCTGCCTTAAAGACCATTAATTGGCAGCCCTTAATTGCTAAAAATGTTACAAACAATTGTCTTAATTTTTTTCTTAAATTGGCGGTTTATTTGACTAGAATAATGGCTTGCAATTTATTGCATTGTGGCCGTTGGTTTTGTTGACTATTTAGTTGGTTTTTACTTCATTTGTAAGGCACGCTTGAATTGAATAAAAAAGTCTATCAAACTCTCTCTTCCCTTGCTCTAACATTCTTGCGTCAAATTCCCTTGTTACCGAGTGTGTATATCTCTCCAACAACTTCTTTCTCAACCAAGTCTGCGTCGAGTCTTCCCTCCCCTTGAAGAACTATTCGTGAGCCAACATCCCACACCAAGAACGCCTACCAAAGGTGCCTCCATCATCCATCTCATCCATCCTCAAATCCATCACCATTACGAGCCATCCCAAACTCCACTCGCACCATCGCAGATTTCCTTCCTGGAATTTTCTACAGCGTCTCAGTAGAACCGGCGTATCGTTTTATTCCCTACCCAGCAAATTCTACAATTTTGAGGGAATAAACTAGACTTCAAGATCTAACTCTGGGATTTAGAATCACTTCATTACGATCACATACGAGAGATAACGAGCCAGTTGAAGTCAGACCTGTTTTTCTGGGCTTTGGGTTGACGATTGCTTGAAGATCTTTCGGGCCTTCCCTTGCACCGCATCATTCCCGATCCTTGATTCACATCATTTGGTATCAGAGCCACGCAAGGAGGTTTCGAAAGGAGTCATGTATCACCCCGACCCTTGGACGAACGTTGAGGAGATGATCCGCCAATATATTTCACAACAGAAAAGACAACTCAAAGGAGATGAACCGCCTAAGGAAGAAGTGTGTGAATCTTCCATTGGCTTTGTTGTTGAAAAGCAAGTGCTTGATGATGAGCCAACCCCGAGAGTTGTGGAGGAGAAGCCAGAACCAATGGGAGAGGAGGTGCCACAACCGAAAGAAGAGGAGGTCGAGTCCACTATCCCAGAATCACTTGTCAAGACTACCCATGCCATGGAGGAAAGGGAAGATATGTCATCTCTCGTACCAATTAATAAGAATTTTTTTCTTTATCATTTGGATTCGAGGACGAATCCTCTTAAAAGAGGAGAGGATGATGTGACTATGGGAATCATCATTTTTGAAGAAGGTCAAAAACTTGTCCCAAAGAAATGGTTCGAAACTTGGAAGGTGTCAAAACCGAAGAATCTGTCTCGTCGACACCTACTCATTATTCTGGCCATATCCGGAGCTAAGAAAGTCCAATGGAGGCCCACGAATAGTCATTGGAAAGCTAAGGAAAATATCTACAACTATAATGTCAAGATCTTCCTCAAATGTCCGGCAAAGAAACCCAGAAATCATTGGCTTTACGACAGTTCAGCAGAAGAGCCCAAGAGTTCACATTCAATGCAAGGGAGGCCAAGGGGCGCAAGGAGCTGATTTGCTGCATTGAAGACCTTGATTTGCTGCCTTGAAGACCATTAATTGGCAGCCCTTAATTGCTAAAAATGTTACAAACAATTGTCTTAATTTTCTTCTTAAATTGGCGGTTTATTTGACTAGAATAATGGCTTGCAATTTATTGCATTGTGGCCGTTGGTTTTGTTGACTATTTAGTTGGTTTTTACTTCATTTGTAAGGCACGCTTGAATTGAATAAAAAAGTCTATCAAACTCCCTCTTCCCTTGCTCTAACATTCTTGCGTCAAATTCCCTTGTTGCCGAGTGTGTATATCTCTCCAACAACTTCTTTCTCAACCAAGTCTGCGTCGAGTCTTCCCTCCCCTTGAAGAACTATTCGTGAGCCAACATCCCGCACCAAGAACGCCTACCAAAGGTGCCTTCATCATCCATCTCATCCATCCTCAAATCCATCACCATTACGAGCCATCCCAAACTCCACTCGCACCATCGCAGATTTCCTTCCCGGAATTTTCTACAGCCTCTCAGTAGAACCGGCGTATCGTTTTATTCCCTACCCAGAAAATTCTACAATTTTGAGGGAATAAACTAGACTTCAAGATCTAACTCTGGGATTTGGAATCACTTCATTCCGATCTCAGAAGAGAGAGAACGAGCCAGTTGAATTCGGACCTGTTTTTCTGGGCTTTGGGTTGACGATTGCTTGAAGATCTTTCGAGCCTTCCCTTGCACCGCATCATTCCCGATCCTTGATTCACATCAGTAATGCTGAGGATAAATGCATTGAATTGAATGAATCTTTATCTAAAATTGCTAGCTCCTCTGCTGTTCCTTGTGTTAGAAGTAATGCTACTTACAGTGATCCTAGTTCCTTTAGCACTGTTAGGGACCTGTCTCAGATAAAAGCTCAGATCGATAAAATCCACTCTATTCTTGTTGAGCAAAAGCTTAGGGAAGAAAAAATTACCTTTGTTGAGCCCAAGTATGGTCTGTGGTACAAAGGGAAGAAACAAGAGAGTGAGGAACATGAGTTAACCATACCTGAGATTAGAGAGCTAAAGGATAGGGAACTTCAAAGTACTAAGGAGAGGAACTCTTACCTAGAAGAGCGTGTGAAGACCTTGGAGAGTGGGTTAAGTGAAGATCAATCATGGTACCAAGATCAACCTGCCCATAAGATGTATCTTATCCAATCCCAGGAAAACTTGCCTAGTACACCTGACCCAGTTAGAGCCAAGCAACGTAGGATGCCTGTCCCAAACCGCAAGTATACCTTGGGAGACTATTACAAGATTTGCTGGCATTGTGGGAACAACGGCCATGTTGTGAAAAACTGTGCTAAGAAACAAAAGTTCACTGAAGAGCACACTCAGCGAAGGAACAATAGAAGTAACAATGTTGATTTAAATGATTATGATATATCTCCTGACCTATGCGATGCTAAGCCTAGAGAATATTATTTTGTTTCTAAACGACCAAGTAAAGCCAAGCTTGCCTGGTCGCTAAACACTAACTCTCTTAATGCAGGATGAAGTGAGGGGGAACAACAGGTGGTTCATTGATAGCACATGCTCATGCCATATGACAGGAAATAAAGATCACCTTACTTCACTTCAACAACACTCTAAGGGAACAGTTTCTCTTGGAGATAAACGCTGTAAAGAGATAGTGGGAACATGAGAAGCCACCTTGAACTCAAGCATCAAAATAAAAGAGGTTAGTCTAGTTCATCAACTTGGTTTTAATTTGTTAAGTGTGGCTCAACTTTGTGATCAAGGAGACAACGAGACTGTATTCATAACCAAATATTGCTACGTAAGGAATAGCAAAACCAAGGAGATCGTATTGAAAGGTGTCAGGTTCAACGATGTGTACATTGTCGACACCACATTCAAGCCTTCAAGGGAACTGTGCTTTGCGTCTGTAGCTGAAGAGACGGAACTGTGGCACAGAAGGCTTGGACATGCAAATTTACAACTTATTCACAAATTCCACAAGAAGGAACTGGTTAAAGGGCTTCCAAATGTCAAGCCTGAGATCCATGGAGTCTGTGAATCCTGTGTAAGAGGGATGCAAACACGTTCCTCTTTCAAAAGCAAACCGGATGTTACTACTTCTCGTCCTCTAGAACTGATCCATATGGATCTCTGTGGTCCCATGAGGATAAGAAGTCATGCAGGGAACAAGTATGTGTTTGTTATTGTTGATGATTACTCTAGATTTACATGGAAAATCTTTCTCTCTTCTAAGGAACAGGTGTTCGAGACATTTGAATCTTTCATCAAAGGTGTGGAAACCAATCTGGGTCACAAGCTAAGCTCCATTCGATCCGACCACGGAACGGAGTTTGAGAATTCCAGGTTCCTTGATTACTGCAGGGAACATGGGGTCTCTCACAACTTTTCGGCTCCTAGGACACCACAACAAAATGGAGTGGTCGAGAGGAAGAACATAACATTGGAGGACATGGCTAGAACAATGCTCATAGCAAGCAACCTTCCTCGAATTTTCTGGGCTGAGGCTATCAACACTTCATGCTATATCCTTAATCGTGCTATGCTCAGACCATTGTTAAATAAAACTGCCTATGAACTAATCAGGGAACGTAAGCCAAATGTTTCCCACTTGCGTGCCTTTGGATGCAGGTGATTCATTCATAACAATGGAAAAGACAACTTGGGAAAATTTGATCCAAGAAGTGATGAAGGAATATTTCTGGGATACGCTAATTCAAGCAAAGCTTATAGAGTTTATAACAAGAGAACCCGGAAGATTGAAGAGAGTATTCATGTGGTCTTTGATGAACACTCAAAAGCTGCAAGTGTTGATTCAAACACACAGTTCCCTGATGATCACTTTCCACGCATGTAACGTGAAGATTCAGATGATGAAGATGATGGGAATCACCAGGGTAATCCACGTACAGGGAACAGTGCCCCCAATGCTGGTGGGAGCACTACCTGTTCTCTTGGAGCTACCACAACTAGTGACAATGACACACCTCCTACACCAGCACCTGATGTTCCCACAACAATAACTCCAATCGGCAATGCTGATGTCACCACTGTTCCAAATGGAACTTCTAGTGATGATACTTCGGATGCACAACTCGTGCAAGATGGCCAAGTGAGTGGTGATGTGGTAACAATTATTGAGGAAGAACCCATGGATGATGTTGAAGGAACTGTCTCTGTAGCAGCCACCCCAATTGCTGCTGACGTTCCTCCATCAACCTCAACAACGAATGTTACTCTTCCTTCTATTCCTCCACCACCTGAATCCAAGAATGTCTAGACCAAGAAGAATCATCCAGTTGATGCTTTTCTCACACCATACGAACAAAGAGGTTCACGCTCTCAACTATATGACTTTTGTGCTTTCTATGCTTTTATCTCATTTGTAGAACCAAAGAACATCAAAGAAGCATTGAAAGAGCCAGATTGGATAGTTGCTATGCAAGAAGAGCTACATCAATTTGAAAGGAACAAAGTTTGGAGACTTGTTCCCCTTCCAAAGCACAAGCATGCTATTGGCACTCGATGGGTTTTCAGAAACAAGCTCGATGATTCTGGAACTGTGACAAGGAACATGGCTAGACTGGTTGCTCAAGGCTACAACCAACAAGAAGGGATCGACTATGATGAGATGTATGCTCCTGTAGCCCGCATCGAAGCCATTCGACTTCTCATCGCATATGCTGCTTTCAAAGGTTTCACATTATATCAAATGGATGTCAAAATAACATTTCTCAATGGCTATCTTCAAGAGAAAGTTTATGTGAAACAACCCCCAGGTTTTGAAGACATAGAACATCCTGACTATATGTATGCACTGGACAAGGCACTGTATGGGCTCAAACAAGCTCCCAGAGCTTGGTATAATCGGCTGGCACAGTTCCTTCTCTCAAATGGATACAGACGCGGTGTGATTGACAAGACATTGTTCCTCTTGGAACACAAAGGTGAGATTCTCGTAGTTCAAGTCTATGTTGACGATATTATTTTTGGTTCCACTAACCCTGCCCTTGAAGAGAAGTTCAAAGATCTCATTAGCAGTGAATTTGAGATGAGTATGATTGGGGAACTTTCTTTCTTCCTCAGATTACAAGTCTCTCAATCATCTGAGGGAACAAGAATACATCAACAAAAATACATCAAGGAACTGTTAAAGAAGTATGGTATGGATAAAGCTAAACCTATTGATACACCTATTTCTCCTAACACTCGTCTTGATGCAGACTTGAATGGACAAGATGTAGATGCTATAATGTATAGAGGCATAATTGGCTCCTTACTTTATCTAACGGCAAGTAGGCCAGATATTATGTTTAGTGTGTGCATTTGTGCTAGGTTTCAAGAAAATCCTAAGGAGTCACATCTAACTGAGGTCAAGAGGATCCTGCGATACTTGAAAGGGAATGACAACCTATGTCTCTGGTATCCAAGGAACAGTGGGTTTGAACTTGTGGGTTTCACTGATGCTGACTTTGTTGGTCACCTCGTGGATCGCAAAAGCACATGAGGGACGGCATAGGTCCTTGGCCCATGCGTTGTCTCTTGGACATCAAAGAAACAAAATTTTGTTGCCCTTTCAACTGCTGAAGCTGAGTACGTTGCTGTTGCCGCTTGTTGTGCCCATGTATTATGGCTCAAACAACAATTGGAGGATTTTGGTATGTCTCTTGGCATTGTTCCCATTATGTGTGATAATACTAGTGCTATCAACATCTCCAAAAATCTTGTTCATCATTCACGTACTAAGCATATTGATATTCGTCATCATTTTCTCCGTGACAATGTTGCGAAAAATTGTATTAGAATGAATCATTGCAGGACAGCGGAACAAGTTGCAGATATCTTCACCAAAGCACTAGATAGAAAACCCTTTGAGTATTTGAAAATGCTACTTGGGATGATCTCTCTAAATTGAGGAACTCCACCTCCACTATTCCCTCAACGATTGGCTAGATCGATCCATTATAAACTAGGGAACAACTTCTATGTGGCATGTTACTTGCAAATGATTTGTTTATTAATCTTGCTATGTGCTTTGTGTTACATTATATCAAAAACTTCTTGCAACTTCCATTCTTGATCATATGTGCTGCACTCTTTACTTGATAACATCTTCTTTCAATCCCAACGCAACCGATTTGATTATCTGAACCCTCATTACAAGCCAAAATGATAATTGGTTGCACTGTCGTCCCTAGCTTGGATCCAGGTAAACGTTCCCTATGAACTTCTCTTTATTTACCTTATTTTACTGGGAATCATTATCTGGATCGTCATTGTTCCCTACCTATAATTTTTGTTTGGATATATCTTTGATATTTTGTGTGAACCCCATGAAATATCCAAACCGGGCTTTCCATCCACTCAAGTATCTTGGAATCTTCTAGATGGGACTTGGCCTGAGGGGGAACAGTGATCAGGAACGTCAGTGCTGGGAACGTTAAGAGGAACGTTGAGAATTGCAAAAGAACGTTGCTTCGCTGAGAAGGAGAAATTAATTTTTGATCTGATGGAACTATAGAGAGGAACTTCTACTTTGCTGCAAAAAGAGTTAAAGAAAAGAAGAGGAATATAAGAAAGAAAGAAAGAAAGAAAGAAAGAAAGAAAGAAAGAAAGAAAGAAAGAAAGAAAAGAAAAGAAAAGAAAAGAAAAAGAAGGTCTACAAAGAAGAAGACAAGGTTCCCATGGTCACTGAGCTCGACATGGTGAGCATCAGCAAAATGAAGTATCAAGGGGATGATAAGGGAACGTTGCCCCCTTCCAAAGCACTGAAATGCGAGCCTGGTGAAGAAACTTCAAGGAACAGCTCTGTGCAAGGCCAAATGCTTGCTGAGCTGCGCGAAATTAAGAATATTATGTCGCAGCTTCTTGAACACTTCCTCAGCAAGGACAAGGAACAGAAGGAAGACTCAGAGTCTTGAGTGGACACCTTTTCTTATCCAGCCCGTCTGACCCTCTTCTCTTGATTTTTTCTATGTTCTCTTGTTTAAATGTTTGCATTGTGATCATTTTGTGATTATTTGCCTGACTGTCTTTTGGTTCTTGTAATCAATTCCCTGCAATTTGAATGAACTTTTCTCTGCTGGTAACTGTTGCTTAGCTATGTTTTTCCACTGTTTCTCTTTGATCTTTTGATGATGCCAAAAGGGGGAAGTGTAGAAATTGTTTGTGATAACTCAGTTAAGAGAGGTAACAGTTAATTGTTCCTAATTCTTTGAGAATTTATGGACAATGCCAGTGCTGAGGGGGAACGATTATGCAACTTCTAGGTATGAATTGCAATTATTCATTTGACATAAATTTTTTGCTTATACATTTAAACTGAGATACATGTTGATAAATATTACTTTGATTATTACTCTGTTTTGATCGAACAATTTTTGAATGGGTTTGTCATCACCAAAAAGGGGGAAATTGTTGGAACCTTGACGTTCCCTCTGGTTTTGATGATGATAAACACCATTAGGTTTTACGTTTTCTTGTTGTTCCTATGAGTTTCAGGTTTCATGAAAGGATAAAGGAACAATGGAAAACAATGAAGAAGAGAAATCAGAGGAGCACAATGGAACGATGTGGAAACAAGGAACAATTCCTATACAAGCAAATTGGAAAACAGTGAACACGCGGTATCTATACAAGGAAAGTTCTATTTATGGAAACATCGTGTCTGAGGAACAACGTGAGAACGCAGAGATGCCAGCTGTTCCCAGACTGACTCAATTATACAAGGAAACAAGATTTCGTGTCTTACTTGGAGAAGAAGGAGAAGATATTGAGTCTTAGGAAAGTTTATACAAGGAAACTATGTATTTACTAGCTTTAGTGTTTTTTTTGAAACGAAGTTTGTCATAGTTACCATATAGGTTTATTGTTAGATATTTGGAAATAGGATCTTTGTTAGACCCTATATATAGATGAGAACTGTCTTGGGGAAAGACATCTCAGCTAATTGTCATCAAGCATTCGAATGAGCTCTTGTGAACTGAGATCAGAAATCTAAGGCAAGGTACGGGTAGTTCTTGCTTTGGGTTTTGTTTTGTTCTTGTGTTGTTTAGAGGTGATTGCACTTAAAGTCTTTAGCCTAGGGTATAGGTGGAGAGAAGACTTGTGAGATTGTACAACTCTAATAATACAAGTACACGTTTGGAAACTTTGTTGTTACTTTGAATCTTTGCTTATTTCCACTGCCCAGAGAACAGTCACACCGTTCCCTGTTTAACACACTAACGATTCAACAGTTTCATTGTTTTGTTTTTAAAAATAAGGTTTTTATTTTAAAACTAGTTTTAGTTAATGTAAGACACTTAAATAAAAATAGAAGATAAATATTTTTAATTATCAGATCAAAATATTGGAGATTATCATAATATTTAAATGTATTACAAAATAGTTTAAAATTTTATTAACTTATTATATATTTATTTATAATATAATTAATTAGTAAACTAAAATGAAAATAGTAACCCTAATAAACCATAAATATAAATTAGTAGTATAATTACTATTTTCTAATAAGCAAGTGTCATCTATTAAAATACATGTTCACGTTCATGGATAGGTGTCAATTTCATAAATCAGTAAAACATCTATATTATTAGGAGTTAATATATTTTTATGTCAAATGCAAAAGGCCTCCAATAAATTATTGACATGTCATGTTTATTTTTATAAAGTGTCCCAGGGTTTTATCTCGTCAACCCATTCGATAAAGTGGCTAGTTAGGCGGACCCAACCCATTTGTTGAGCCACTGATGACTCCACACTTTTGCTGCTAGTCCCTCCAAACAAACTACGAAGCCCTTTCCAAAATTTATTAAATGCTTTCGCCCCCTCTTTCAAAAAATCATGGGTCCGTCACTAGAGGAAGGTATAGATTGAGAGATGAAAAGCTGGAGGAGCAGGAGGATATGGCTTTTCTTCTTCTTTTTGTTGCTTTAGCTTCAAAAGTGGGATAAGGGAAATTGTCATGTTCATTAGCTACCCATAAAAATTACATCAATCACAAACACAAATTGTAAATTGCCATGTTCATGGCAATCTTATCGACACAATTCTTCAAAAGTTCCAAAGTAGTCGATAAAAGAAGCTTCCGTGTAGAGAGTGAAAATGAGATGGGCAAAGCAAGTGACCAATTAGGTTAGTCACGAATGTAAATCGCCAACAGAGACATAAATCATTTATAAAATGATCTAATGACAAATAAATCGAAAAGTTAAAAATAATTTAAATTTTAGAATATTTTGAAATTTAGTTAATACAATTTTGTCATAATTTAATTTTTAAGATTTTATTTGCTAATGTAAAGTTAATTCATTTACTATAAGTTCTAAAAATATTAGAATTTATGAATAATAACATACAAATATAAACATAATAAATAAGGAATTTTAACCTATAATAAGGTGTTATCATTTTCTAATTTCATTGTATATATACATAAACCTTATTTTTACATGTCAAATATCATAATATGCACATATCTGTTATTTTGTGACAATATCTCAAAGAATGTAAAAAACTCTTTCATAATCAACAATTTGACAAACTTTCAAAAACAATTCACAAAATTTTGAATGTATATTGCATACAAGTGAATTAAGAATATTAAAATACTCCTAAAAATATAATAAATATATATATATATTGATTCTAAAAAACAACACTTATTAAATACTTGAAATTAAACAAAATGTAGAAATTTATACTAACTTATAAATAGAACGTAATTTAATATGAGATGAAATATACAATTTTTGTGATGTGATGATATATTGAGTATACATAGTTTTATAAAGTTACACTAATATATCAAAAAGATCAACCAATTTAATCATGAACAAAAATAAAAAATAAAAATTTGAATAAAACATCTCAAAAGAATGGTAAAAGTATGTCATTTCTTTAAAGAAAAACAACTCTTTAAATAGCACTTAAAATAACACCTAAATAGTGAATGTTTAAGCTAATTCTGTATATAATAATTTGATATGAGATACAATTATACAACTGGTGTTTTAATGTTGACAAAGTGACTTCGTTTTATTTTATTTTATATTAATAAGATCATAGCTAGTAATGTAAAATGGAATAACTCATATATATTGTTTCGTTATTTAAAAACATATCGTAAATGTGGATAGATTTGCTTGTACAAATATTATAAAGTACACTAATATATTATAGTATTAACTAATCTAATTATAAATAATAATAAAAAATATATTGAACTAATCATATTACAGACCCGTGTGTAGCATGGGCGTACATATAACTAGTTGGCATACAAGAGGAGGATGGGGGTGGTTGAAGTTTTTGGTTTGGGCATAAGGACGGATTTATGTGAAGTCTAGTGGCTACACATTGGAATTTAAAAAAAAAATTTAATTTTTTTAAACATTTTTCTTTAAAAAAATCTCACACAAATTTTTGTATTTTAAAAATTATTTTTATATAGAATTTATTATAAATAATCCTCAAAAATACAAAAAATAAACACAGCTTACCCAAATTTGTGCATAAATCTTTCAATAAAAAATGCAATATTTTTTCAGATTTTGTGTTAAAATTTTCAAATGTTAAGGATTATGAATTTGCAAATTGTAAAATAATTTTTTAATTCAATTTTTTTGAAATTACACACTGACATTATTATGTAATAATTGAATTTGTTTAAATTGGGGTTCGATTATTGGGTTTGTTGTTTGAAATCGGGTTTGTCTGTGTAAGGTGGACGATATACTTAAATATATAGTAGACTTTGAAATTTGGATTTTGTGTAAATTAGACGTTAAACTTTTACTTGTCCGGAATTTAGCCTCCACTAAATTAAAATCATGCGTTCGTCCCTAGCTGTGCAAGTTTGATTATATTAAGCTAAAAAAGGAGGCAGTAAGAAGAGAGTGACCAAAAAGAAATTAATAGTGTGTCAATTTGTAACCAAATCCCAGAAAGCTAGATGCATGATTTCATACTCATTTTCTTCTTCTTCGAAGCAAATCAATTCAACCATCTCTTGTGCTGTTGTGCATATGTAAACTCGTCCAAAAGCCCGTAGCAAGAAATCTCATTGGTGTTGAATGCTACACTCAAACTCGATCACGGTAAGTGTTAAGTGTATACGTTTCTTTGAATTTTCTTAATTATTATATAAAAATCAAGGCTATATTTTTCTTATGAAATTACATGCCTCGAATTGAGAATTTTTATCTATATATCTATATACTATAACTAAAGTCATAATTCTCTTTCATACGTGTCAACCTTATAGATATGTCATATCATCAAATTAAATTATACATTTACCTAATTATCCTTCTAAATTCTTACATAAATTATGACTTAAGCTATATATAGTCTTAGGCTATATAATGATGATATCCATAAATGAATTTTAATCCAAATAATATATTTTATTATATATAGCAAATCACCTCTCCTTGTCTTTATTACCAATTATATACCCTTTGCAAATTATATTGCATTGAGAGTATATTACTTTGTGATATATTATCAAATTTTATTGCCACCAATGTATTATAATTACCAAGTATGTTTTCCTTTCAAATTATATAGATATATTATGCTCCAAGGATCCTAACTAATCAAAGAATTTGTTTAATAAAATTCATTTATGAATAAACTTGAAGATTTGTTGTTCTTTAATGTTTGGTAAATGTATTTTTTTATATATCTAGATTAACTATTTAACTGATAATTTTAAGTTTGTTAAAAATTACATTTAAGACTTTCATCCGATTTTTTAGGTGTAATTGGTTGAGTAATAATTTTAGTATATAGTTTATATATTTTTCACCCAACTGAAAATTATTAAGAATAATATTCTTATGAAACTAATTACTAAATTAAAAAATAGTTTTGTAATCTAAACCACTCCGAATATTTTAATTTTATTTGCATCATCATCTAACATCTATCTAGCTACGTATATATAGAAAACAAAACAAAATAAACTTCGTTTATAATTGTTTGTAAATGAACATACATAAAAGTATATTAGTAGCATAAAATAGAAAAAAATACTTATACAAACAAAAATTAAAATAAAACATAATTCCAAAAGGATTAATCTATATATATATAAAATGAAATATAAAACAAAAATAAGTAACTAAAAAGACACAAAAAAATATGACGATGTATTCTGTAATACCATATGCTTACTATATCTTAAAATTAAAAAATTAAATAAGTGAAGAATGAATAAATGAATGCCTAAAAAATTATTATACTTATTGTGCGACACATATTCATGTTGAATAAGAAAAAACCACTCAAGTAATATTAAAAGAAAGAATTGAATTGACCCAATATTACCAATATATAGGAGGAATATGAAAATTAAAATAATATAAGAGGAAGGGTTCATAAATCAGATTTTATGTATTAATCTATATACAATTATTAAGACATTATTATCTCTTCTTTTTGTCAATTATTGAGGGATGTCAAGACATTAGTTTAATTTGCTCATTTACCTATTGGACCTTTTATTTTTGTACAAATTAAAACCCATTATCAACCTTGCAAAATATTTCTTACCATATTAATGTGTAGTTGTCTATATGATATATCTATGTGATATTATGGTAGATGAATAAGGAAATCAATATTATATCTATATATTTTACACATGTGATTTACCTCTTTACATCCATATACTATTACGTAATACCTCAATCTTTATATCTATTTTCCACCATTATATAATAAGCTTTTTTGTATATTTACTGTGATTGTGTTAATGATAGGTTGTAGATTAAAAAATACAATATGTCCATTATATGAGTGAATGTTTTTTTTTACTATTAATGTTTTTTTTTAAATAATTAAATAATATATATATTGATGTTTAGTTGTGTTCATGAAAATTGCGTATCATGGTTTGAATTTAAATTAGAACCAATATGTATTTTCACACTACTACATGTGCGTATCATGGTTTGCCCGTTTTTTAATGTGCTTATATTGAATGTGTTAAAAAAAATTATTGATTGAAGCCTAACATTTTCGTTCATAATTTTTCTTCATGTTATTGTATATATTTTTATAGGAACGACGTGATAAGTTTTACTATGTGGGACCGATAGACTGGTCAATTTGCCTCTCATGTCAAATCTATCATAGAAGACTCGATTATTAAATTATCATAATTCAATTTGTAAAGATAAGAATCTTTCAAAGTATAAGCATGTAATATCCCTCATTTTGTAAGGAAAATTTTGAATCTTCTTATGCCCATATTACAAGTCAGATTAAATTCAGAGAAGTACGGACATTCTATGAGATGTTTGATCTCTGTAATATTTTTTTGAGTAATATAAAATACAGTTAATGTATTTTTGGGTAAAAAGGGTCGTTCGTGTACGAATATATTTAACCCGGAGTTAAGAATATTTTTACCCCTTGGTAAAAACGACAAAGGGGGCAAAATTGGCCTTGACCGCACCCTGGCCGCACCCTGCCGCACCCGCGGCGAAGGCCAATGCCAGTGGCAGTCACGAGTCGGCCACCGCACCCCCACCGCACCCTGGCCGCACCCCGCGGCCATCGTAAGCTCCGACGTCATCGCGATAAGTCGCAGGCCGTAGCTCGCCTTAGTTGGCCTCCTAGCTGACTATCTGGTCGGGCCACCTCCTCCTTGACATCATTGGTTGGTAAGCTCCATGCTTGGGGTATAAAAGAAGGAGGAGAAGCCATGGACGAGCTCCATCTTCTTCCTCTGAAAAATTCTCTAAAATCTTCATTGTTGTCAAGCTTGTGAGCTTCGTTTGAGAAGACATCGAACGCCTTTGAGTGTTTACAAAGGTGATCTTAAGTGGTGTTCAAAGGCCTAAGAAGGTTGGGGATTGAACCACAAACGAATCGAAGGCGAACGAATCAAATTGGGTGAGTTTGCCATCGAAGCTGTCAAAAGCTCGCCACTGGCGCCTGACCGCACCCGCGGCAAGGGCTCCACTGCACCCGAGGTGAGCCTTGTCCGGGGTGTGTGTTCTTGGGTGTTTGGCTTTGGGCGAGGCTTGACCCCTTTGATTCCTTCCTTATTCTTTTAGATTCATATATGTAGATATTGAATCTAACTTAGAGTCTCGTTATGGGTCGTTCCAGAGGGATTTAATATCCAGGATTTGTCCCAGTTTCAGACTTAGGAACCGTTATCTCTAAGCTTGTTAAAGCTTTCGTCTGATCTAAGGAAAGTGGCGGTTCGCTCTTGCTCATCATTCCATATTTCCATTAATTATCAATAGTTTGATTGTTAATTAATTTGGGATGATTTACTGTTCTGTTAGGAATAGTTTGATAAATGATGTGAAAAGAATATGATATTATAATAGGTTGTATATCTGCTAGAACAACGCTATTATAGATATATATTTATGATATTAGCCTGGAGGGCTTTGATATGATTATTACTGTGTTGAACTGTTTAGTTAACACGAGTATTCGTAGGAGCGATGGACTATTCGAGGTCTAGTCGTTTCTTAATAATGATTAATGGTACAAAGGGTGATAAACCCAAAAACCATTTGGTGGGTCATGACCGATCTCTATACTCGGGTATAGAGATGGTGGCACTTAACTGATGCTACAAATCTTGGGATTCGTCCCATTCAGGAGTATGTCCCTCATGGCGAAACATATATCCTATATGTCCCTCATGATGAAACATATACTCAATATATGCCCGTCATGGCGAAACATATATTTAAAAGTCTATAACGTGATGCGCGTTTGGGAATTTAAATAAGATAAGTGCCGTCGTAGCACATGATTACTATACTTCAGACGAGTAGTGCAACTAGGGAATAGTGCAGCTAGGAAAGCTCGTCTTGACTTTGATCAGAGTATCGTTCTCTTTCCAATCTGGATTCGCATTAAGCGGTGAGGTTGGTCGTGAACCGAGACATCAAGTCGTTTTTGAACGCTTGTATGATTAATTAATGTTCCCCAACATTTGTCATATTTCCGATAAGACTCAATTCGTTGGAGTCTTCTTTGGGATTGATTTCTGTGAGACTTGGTCTTTCAGAATCTTCTCTTGATCATGCCTTTTCATATGTTTCAGTAGAGTATGGTGGTTGACTATCGTTATCTGTTTTGATTCGAGGAGCGATGAGTCTAACCTAATATGACTACTTCGTACCACTCTACTTTGTACCCTTGCATAGTCTTTCATTAGACTAACCAACCGCAATTGTTATATGCATGGTTGGCTGGTGTCATCCGTTTGATTCGGCACATCAGATAAACATCCGAGAAATGAGGGCTAGAACGACTATAAAGGCAAACGGTGTTTTAATGAATTTATCAAGTTGCGATCCTTGGCGGGTGATCATTACGATCAAGACCCTTGTATTTATACCTTGCAAAGACTTCCGCTGATTACTCTGTTTTGTCCTATGGGGATTGAGATGTAATCCCCAGACATATGTTTTAACCAAAGATTTTGGTGTTTACATCATGATTGTTGTTTATGATTTGTATTTAAACCGATAAAGCCTGGGGTGACTTCAGTGTGGAAACCGAGGTCACTGGCGGTAATACCCTTTCCAAATGGGTTACGATTTGGGGGTGTTACAGATCTGGTATCAGAGCCAAAGGTTTTAAAACGGGTTTGGGAATTCATGAACCATTTACTCGTTTTAAATTGAAAATGTTTTCAAGGGCTCTGAGTTTTCAAAATGAAAAGAATTTGAAATATTACCGTTTATAGTTGTGCCTTCTCTTTAGTCTGATATGGAAACGAACTTCCATATTTAGAAAGACTAATTCTTTGTTCATCACTCGTAGATTCTGAGTGCTTTCGTTTCTCTTCAGAAGGACTCGGAAGAACCGAGGTGGTTTCGCCATCTCCAGTAAGGCTTGAATTCCCAGTTCCCTCGTTATGATTTGAGGTTGTAGAACCTAGTAACTCGGTTTGAAGTTCATCTAATGAAGTTTACCTAGTTTGATCCTTTCCGAGTTGATTGTTACATTAAGTATACTGTAAGGTATTAATGTATAAAATCCTTGGAAATTGATCGGTAAACAGATGATGAACACAAGGAACAATGCTCGTTCTGGTGCTGGGCCGAGTAACAATCCCGGACATAACGAGAGAAATGTTGGAAATCCTGAGAATGTACGTGAGTCTAGTTCCCAATATAATCCCGGAGGCAATGACCCAGCTCAGGGCAATGCTCCAAGGATATTTGATGAAGCGGCCGTTGCAGAAATTCGAGGAATTTTCATGCAAGCAATGAGCGATGTCCTACACCCGAATATGCCTTAGGCGCAAGATGTGTCGGCATCCTCAGCGGCCCCGGGAGTTGGAGAACAGGAAACTCATGTACCTTTGCATCAGGAGAATGTGGTCAGGAGCAGGAATGATTATGGCCGAGCGCTGAAAGCCATAAATTCTATGAGACCTGACAGCTTCAATGGGAAGGGTGAACCAGTTGAAGTGACGCATTGGTTTTCCCACATGGAGCGGTTGTTCCGCAATGTGGAGTGCACTGAGGCTGAGAAGGTGCACATAGCTTCTCTTCAACTGAAAGGAGATGCTAGTGAGTGGTGGGAAAACATTGGTCTTGCTGATAGCCCTGATTTGAGTTGGGCAAAGTTCAAGACCAAGATGACTGACCGATTCTTCTCTCGGGCAATGAGGGAGGAAAAGCGCAAGGAATTTCTTTACCCTAAGACTGAAGGGTTAAAGGTGAATGAGCTGGCAACCAAGTTCAATCACTTGTTGCGGTACGCTGGATCGGAAGTATCCAGTGAAGAACATAAAATCTGGCATTTCCACGAGTGGATGAGCCCAAAGATTAAGCCAATGATGTTGAGCCACAATTGCTCTACCTTGGAGCTATATGTGGATGCGGCTTACAAGTTGGAGGTGACTCTGGATGAGTCGACCAAGAGAAAGAATCGCCAGAGGTCGACGCAAAATCAACCTCAGGCGAGTGGATTCAAATGTCCTACGCCACCGTCTAACTTTGCTAAATCCAGCAAGGCGAAAACGGGTGGGGCTCAAGGAGAGTCGACACAGCAATCGGGTCAGGGCAAGAGTCCGATCCTATGTTATAATTGTGGTGCTGCTGGGCACAAGAGTACTGCGTGTCCTAAGGAAAGAAAGACATGCTTTGGTTGTGGGAATAAAGGGCATTTACAGAAGTTCTGTTGGCAGGGAAAGCAGAAAGGAGCGGAGTCACAACAGGGGTCTATTAATCAGACTAACTGACCCAGGTTTAAACTAGCAGAGACTCCTAGTCCTTCGATGCAGACAGCTGCACAGAACAAGGGGAAAATCCCAGTGGCTTCTGGGAGTCAAGGTCAACACCTTTACGAGATGCGTGAGGCGGATGGACCCGATGCTCCATATGCTTAAAGTGCTTATTACCTTCTGTTGGTATGTTGTCGATTTGGGTGTTACCCAGTCTTTCGTTTTGGATAGTTGTGTAGTAAGTTAAGTTGTGTGTGCAACGAGGTTGTGAACCTTTTGTTGTAACTCTTCTTAGATATGAACCTTTGGTTTATACCAAGTTAGTGTTTCGTTGCTTGGTATGGGGTGATGTCTCGTGTTCGAGACTCGCCAACAACCTCCTAGGAGATGGTTGCCTATTAATTAGGTGGAGCTACCAAGGATGGGTTGAGATGTATGGACAGCGGCTCATGGCAACAGTGGACGCTGGTAATGGCTGGGCCTGGCCTCGGAGCCACTAGTGGGCCGTCTGTGAACCATGTAATGGGCTGGTCCAAAATGGTGACCATTTAGTTGGAACCAAGCGTCTTTTGGAAATTCTGATTACCATTTAGGGTAAGAAGTGCGAAGCGGATTTGATCCGAATAGCCATGGCTCCATACGAAATTATTCTCGATATGGATTGGCTGACACGTCATGGGGCGGTAATCGACTTCAGTGCAAGAACTGTGACGGTGTCATCTGGGGGCCAGAGTGTGTGAAAATTTAAGGGTCAGAATGACGCTGATAACGGCAGGCTTATCAATGCGATGGCTGCGTTTAAACTACTTCGACAGGGTTGTGTCGGGTACCTTTTCTATCTGGATGCGCCCATGAAAGATGAACCATCAGTTCTTGATATTCCTGTGATTCATGAATTTCCTGATCTTTTTCCGGAAGAGATTCCTGGATTACCCCCGCATCGTGTCGTGGAATTTTCTATTGATCTTGAACCGGGTACTGCGCCGATCTCGAAGGCACCGTACCGGATGGCTCCTGCTGAGATGCAATAGTTGAAGAAGCAACTAGAGGATCTTCTCGACAAAGGTTATATAAGACCGAGTGCATCGCCTTGGGGTGCTCCGGTCTTGTTTGTCAAGAAGAAGGATGGATCGTTTCGACTTTGTATCGACTATCGTGAGTTGAATAAAGTAAGAATCAAGAACAAATATCCTTTGCCAAGGATTGATGATCTGTTGGATCAGTTACAGGGAGCTAAAGTCGTTTCCAAGATCGATCTGAGATCTGGTTATCATCAGCTCAGAATTCATGAGAAAGATATTCCGAGGACTGCATTCTGGACGAGGTATGGTCACTACGAGTTCGTAGTCATGCCATTCGGACTTACCAACGCTCCAGTGGTCTTTATGGACTTAATGAATCGATGTTTTCACCAGTACTTGGATAAGTTCATGGTGGTTTTCATCGATGACATTTTGATTTATTCTCCGAATGAGGAAGTTCACAAGGAACACCTTCGGATTGTGTTGTCAATCCTTAGACAAAATGAGTTGTATGCTAAATTGTCTATAGTGATGCTTCGAAGAGTAGTTTAGGATGCGTGTTGATGCAAAGAAGCAAGGTTATTGCTTACGCATCAAGGCAGCTGAAAACCTATGAAGAAAACTATCTGACGCATGATCTGGAGTTAGCGGCGATAGTGTTTGCCCTGAAGATTTGGAGACATTATCTCTATGGCGTGAAATGCCAAGTCTTCACCGACCACAAGAGTCTCAAGTATGTATTCACTCAGAAAGAGTTGAACATGAGACAACGTCGTTGGTTAGAACTACTCAAGGACTATGATCTCGAATTACTATATCATCCGGGCAAGGCTAATATAGTAGCCGATGCATTGAGCCGGAAGACGTCCCATGAGACCGTAGTGGCTTTACTCGTTGCTCAAACCAAGCTGAACCAAGAGTCATGCGAGATTGAAATCTTGTACGATCAAAGTCGAGGATACCTGAATATGCTTGAAATCCAAGCTATACTTCTTGATCAGTCCAGGGAAAAACAGGTTGATGATGTGATCTTGGTGAAGTTGTGTGATGAAGTGATGAACGGGAAGGCTCTCGGTTTTGTGATCCAAGAGGATGGATCACTTTGGTTTCAAAACTGAATTTGTGTACCTAACGTTGATGGTCTTCGCCCATTGGTAATGAGACAAGCCCATTCGTCAGCCTACTCTGTACATCCAGGCTCTAGCAAAATGTACAAGGACCTCCGGAAGAATTTCTGGTGGCCCAACATGAAATGAGATGTAGCAGAATTTGTGGCGAAATACTTGACTTGTCAGAAAGTCAAGATAGAGCACCGCAGACCAGGTGGTGAATTGCTACCTCTTCCAGTTCCAGAATGGAAATGGGAAGATATCGCAATGGATTTCGTCACAGGATTACCCAAGACTAAGAGTCAGAAACATGCTATTTGGGTTATCATTGACAGGCTCACGAAGAGTACTCACTTCGTGGCTATCAAGTCAACGTGGGGAACCCAGAGATTAGCAGAAGTGTTTTTACACGAGGTTATCCGTTTGCATGGTACTCCAAAGACCATTGTATCGGATCGTGATGGCCGATTCATGTCAAGGTTCTGGAAGGAACTCCACAAGGCCATGGGAACTGAATTGAGATTTAGCACTGCATTTCATCCTCAAACAGATGGACGGTCTGAGAGGACTATCCAGACTCTGGAGGATATGTTGAGAGCATGTGTACTCGACCGTCCGACTAGCTGGGAGGACAGCCTGAGACTAATCGAGTTCACATATAACAATAGATGGCATGCTACTATCAAGATGGCTCCATTCGAAGCTTTGTATGGTCGCAGATGCAGATCTCCGATTTGTTGGGATGAGAACGCCGACAAGATTCTTCTCGGACCAGAATTGGTCGAGCGAACTGCTTCGGATATTGCCTTAATAAGACAAAGGATGTTGACAGCTTAAAGTCGACAAAAATCTTACGCTGATCCGAAGCGTAGAAATGTTGAATTTGAGGTTGGTGACAAGGTCTTTGTCAAAGTCTCGCCGCGTGTTCAGATTTGGTAAGCGTGGGAAGCTCAACCCTCGCTACGTGGGACCATTTGAAATTCTTGACAGAGTGGGATCTCTAGCGTACCGTTTGGCATTGCCGCCATCGGCACATCCAGTGCATAATGTGTTCCACGTATCCTTGCTGAGGAAATACGTGCCTGATGAGTCTCATGTGCTGAGCTATACAGACATTGAGATTCAAGCAAATGGTACTTATAAAGGGATACCTGTGCGTATTCTCGAGCGCCGTGGGAAGCACTTGCGCAACAAGGTGGTACCGTTGGTACGGATTCTGTGGTCCAAGTCAGGAACCGAAGAAGTTACCTGGGAGACTGAGGAGGATATGCTTAGACGCTTTCCCGAGTTGTTTTCGGCCTAAGTTTCGGGGTCGAAACTTCTTTTAAGGGGGAGGTAATGTAATATCCCTCATTTTGTAAGGAAAATTTTGAATCTTCTTATGCCCATATTACAAGTCAGATTAAATTCAGAGAAGTACGGACATTCTATGAGATGTTTGATCTCTGTAATATTTTCCTGAGTAATATAAAATACAGTTAATGTATTTTTGGGTAAAAAGGGTCGTTCGTGTACGAATATATTTAACCCGGAGTTAAGAATATTTTTACCCCTTGGTAAAAACGACAAAACGGGTCAAAGGGGACAAAATTGGCCTTGACCGCACCCTGGCCGCACCCTGCCGCACCCGCGGCGAAGGAAAATGCCAGTGGCGGTCATGAGTCGGCCACCGCACCCCCATCGCACCCTGGCCGCACCCCGCGGCCATCGTAAGCTCTGACGTCATCGTGATAAGTCGCAGGCCGTAGCTTGCCTTAGTTGGCCTCCTAGCTGACTATCTGGTCGGGCCACCTCCTCCTTGACATCATTGGTTGGTAAGCTCCATGCTTGGGGTATAAAAGAAGGAGGAGAAGCCATGGACGAGCTCCATCTTCTTCCTCTGAAAAATTCTCTGAAATCTCCATTGTTGTCAAGCTTGTGAGCTTCGTTTGAGAAGAGATCGAACCCCTTTGAGTGTTTACAAAGGTGATCTTAAGTGGTGTTCAAAGGCCTAAGAAGGTTGGGGATCGAACCATAAACGAATCGAAGGCGAACGAATCAAATTGGGTGAGTTCGCCATCGAAGCTGTCAAAAGCTCGCCACTGGCGCCTGACCGCACCCGCGACAAGGGCTCCACCGCACCCGCGGTGAGCCTTGTCCGGGGTGTGTGTTCTTGGGTGTTTGGCTTTGGGCGAGGCTTGACCCCTTTGATTCCTTCCTTATTCTTTTAAATTCATATATGTAGATATTGAATCTAACTTAGGGTCTCGTTATGGGTCGTTCCAAAGGGATTTAATATCCAGGATTTGTCCCAGTTTCAGACTCAGGAACAGTTATCTCTAAGCTTGTTAAAGCTTTCGTCTGATCTAAGGCAAGTGGCGGTTCGCTCTTGCTCATCATTCCATATTTCCATTAATTATCAATAGTTTGATTGTTAATTAATTTGGGATGATTTACTGTTCTGTTGGGATTAGTTTGATAAATGATGTGAAAAGAATATGATATTATAATAGGTTGTATATCTGCTAGAACAACGCTATTATAGATATATATTTATGATATTAGCCTGGAGGGCTTTGATATGATTATTACTGTGTTGAACTGTTTAGTTAGCACGAGTATTCGTAGGAGCGATGGACTATTCGAGGTCCAGTCGTTTCTTAATAATGATTAATGGTGCAAAGGGTGATAAACCCAAAAACCATTTGATGGGTCATGACCAATCTCAATACTCGGGTATAGAGATGGTGACACTTAACTGATGCTACAAATCTTGGGATTCGTCCCATTCAGGAGTATGTCCCTCATGGCGAAACATATATCCTATATGTCCCTCATGATGAAACATATACTCAATATATGTCCCTCATGGCGAAACATATATTTAAAAGTCTATAACGTGATGCGCATTTGGGAATTTAAATAAGATAAGTGCCGTCATAGCACATGATTAATATACTTCAGACGAGTAATGCAACTAGAGAATAGTACAGCTAGGAAAGCTCATCTTGACTTTGATCAGAGTACCGTTCTCTTTCCAATATGGATTCGCATTAAGCGGTGAGGTTGGTCGTGAACCGAGACATCAAGTCGTTTTTGAACGCTTGTATGATTAATTAATGTTTCCCAACATTTGTCATATTTCCGATAAGACTCAATTCGTTGGAGTTTTCTTTGGGATTGATTTCTGTGAGACTTGGTCTTTCAGAATCTTCTCTTGATCATGCCTTTTCATATGTTTCAGTAGAGTATGGTGGTTGACTATCGTTATCGGTTTTGATTCGAGGAGCGATGAGTCTAACCTAATACGACTACTTCGAACCACTCGACTTTGTACCCTTGCATAGTCTTTCATTAGACTAACCAACCGCAATTGTTCTCTGCATGGTTGGCTGGTGTCATCCGTTTGATTCGGCACATCAGATAAACATTCGAGAAATGAGGGCTAGAACGACTATAAAGGCAAACGGTGTTTTAATGAATTTATCAAGTTGCGATCCTTGGCGGGTGATCATTATGATCAAGACCCTTGTATTTATACCTTGCAAAGACTTTCGCTGATTACTCTGTTTTGTCCTATGGGGATTGGGATATAATCCCCAGACATATGTTTTAACCAAAGGTTTTGGTGTTTACATCATGATTGTTGTTTATGATTTGTATTTAAACCGATATAGCCTAGGGTGGCTTCGGTGTGGAAACCGAGGTCACTGGCGGTAATACCCTTTCCAAATGGGTTACGATTTGGGGGTGTTACAAAGCACACATTTTTCAATTTGTTCATTATATTTTTTATTATTATTAATTCTTTATATTAACTTAATTAGTGCTATATCTATTTCTTCATATTAATACAAGTTTGTCAATTCATTCGGTGGTGGAACTCATATCATTGTTAATGATCCATTAATTCCAGATTTTATTGATTTTAAGGAGAGGTAAGTATTATGTTTATTTTAGATAAGATTATTTATTTTAGAAATATGTTTATATTATTAATTTTTTTATAATTATTTCTAAAGTCTTCACAGCTTCGTTGTTCATGTTGGTACGAACAAAATTACTTCAATTCAAAGTGAACCTTCATATTCTTTATTGGATCAATTCTTACACATCGCATTTTTAAATCCGATTGATAAAATTCTAGATATTATCAAGGAAATTTTGTAATTTTATTATAATTTAATATTAGTAGTTAAAATATTTAATGTTATAATTTGATTGTTTTCGCCCACCAAATGTTATCTTATTTTGCAGCAACGTCAATGCATCACTATTTCTGCACTATCAATCGTGCAAACACATTTGACAACACATTTGGATGACACTATCATTCGTACAAACAATGCAAAACGAAGGTTCATCCTAAAGGGGATCAACTCCATTTGTGGCAAATGTGAAAACATTATCAAATTCGTCATTCATAGGTATTTAATGTAAAATTAAAAGAATATATACATGTTCAAGGTTACATTAACAATGAAACATGATTCTGGCATGACATCTTTTGTTATATTTGATTGAGATGTCAAAAATTTGTCATATACTTACCTTATTGGTTCGATTCCAACAAAAGTATTTTGTTATGTACATGAAATGGATAATAGCAATACACCTAAGGAACTTAAAGTGTTCATTGGATCTACTTTTTTATTTAGGATTGATCTTGATGAGTTAAAGTGTTCAAGTATTTACATAGTCGTGGATTAAAACTTAAAGTGCTCAAGTTGTAAGAACATAGTCGTGGATTCAATGTTTCTAATATGACTGACGATCCAACTTTGATTGTTGAACTCAAAAGGTTGATTTCAAAAACTAAGTATTTACTATTTTGTTCATATATAACACATATAACACAACAATATATATCACACAACTAATTACTTATATACTTATACTGAATATTTCAGAACAATGTTGAATCACTATTATGTGAGCTCGTACACTCCAATATGTCATGCAATCAAATGCTTACTCCTTCCAAGTGCTCCAATGACAGCCTATTGATTGAAGATGACAATGAAAAAGATGGTATACAAGATCAACTTTTTACTTCACATACCAAGAAATTGTTGAAGAAAGAGAAGAATGACTAAGTGAGTTGCACATGACATACAAGTTATTAGTTATTAAATAAGACCTATTCTATTATTTATATTTTATCAACATTATTATCAAACGCTTTTCCTCATTTTTGGAGATTTATTTAAAATTTTATCATGCATTATTATTTATTGGTGTTAGATTTTATTGGTTTTATTTTATAATAACTAATTATTATTATTTATTTAATATTATTACATATATTTTTTATAAGAACCCGTGCAAGGCACGGACAATCTACTAGTTTTAAACTATATATCTCAAAATTGCCTTATAAATAAAAAACTATACGATTTATAAACAAACTACATATTTATCATGTCCAGACTATATGTCTTTCATTCCGAGACTATACATTTCTTATACCGAAAATAGTTAAATCTATCAATAAAATTAACCTCCTTTTAATATCGGGTCAAAATTTTATGTATCGATCAATAATTCAATATACATAAAATTTGGTTAAAACTCCGTTTGCACCGTTCTTTAAAATTTGGTCCAAAGTAAACCCGAATGAAGAAGCTAAATAGAATTCAAATACTTGAGTTCGACTAAAACATCACAGATCCTTGGATGAAAAAAAATCCATAATCTCTTTTAATTCTTAATTATCAAGAGGCAGGATGTCAATTCGAATGATTTCTAGTAAATATTATATTAGTTTAGTCAATTGTCACTAATTATAGAATGATATCGAGCTATATACTAAAAAAGACTCATCTAAATAGTTCTTCTCCTACCATGCTGTAGAGAAAAAAAAACTAATGTCTAAAATATGAAAATAAGGATACAAAACAAGTGTAAAAACTAAAAACTAATGTTTATATCTAAGAACAGAACAAAACCCCCGCAACTATACTTAACGAAATAAGAGATAAATTAACTCCAGAGGAAATACAAACTCTAGCTTTCAGTTGGTGGAACATTTGATACCAATGAAATATTAAAATATTTTAGGATCCAAATAACGATACTATCCCTGATCTTGGAACCTTCATTATTAGACAAAAAAAACTATGGAAGATTGCAAAAATAGAAAATGAAAGTGATAGAACTAAGACTAACGGACCTAAAACTAGAAGAAAAAGGGGAAATATTAGATGGACCCGACCATTTAAACTCAATAGCGATGCATCTAAAGCTAACAATGGAAACACATCCTTCGGCTATATAATACGAAATCATAACGGACAACTAACCTCCATGGCCAATGGAGATTTGGGGAATGTCACCCCACTGACAACGAAGGCCGTCTCGATACAAATGGCATCAGAAAGGCCATCCAACTCAGAATCTCGACCATCGAGATTGAAGGCGACAATATTTCCCTTATTAATGCCATCAATGGCAAATGGGACTGTCCATGAGAAATTTAAATCATCATTGCCGATATCCTTCTTGACTTACGACACAACTCTTTATGTTGTATTTCCCATATTTTTAGGGAGATTAATATTGTGGCTGACCTCATTGCAAAACTGCACCACATGTATTAATACCCCGACCCCGCAGTTGTTACTGATCTCTATGATCTCATCTGACGGGATGCTCTATGACGGCCAACCTCTCTTTAGAGGAGCCCCCCTAATCTCTTTTCTTCTAAAAAAATTAATACTAAGAGGTTCAAACTTAAATGGTTTACTCTGATTGGTGATAATAAATACATATGGGGTTTTCTCCACCAAAAGTCATTTCATTCTTCAAATAAGAAAAAAACATATATATAAGAGCAACTTTGGATGTTAATATCATGAAACCTATTTAAGTAGATGCGTTGAGATATAAACCATATTACCAAATGTATTAGTATTAATTATTCTTTTAACATTAATTGGTCCAAGAGGGTGGCCTGAAATTGAATAGTCGGAGTGGAGTAGGCGAAGCCACTATCGGTTTTGTCAGAGTCATGCAGAGCTAATCTCGGTTTTATCAGAGCTGATGTTGGTTTTGTTGGAATCGGGCAGAGCCGATTTCGGTTTTTTTGGGTCAGGCAGAGCCGATCTCAGATTTTGACGGAATGGAGCGGATTTCACTGAAGTTGATTTGGAATTGTCTAGAGTGGAGGATTTTTGTCATTGTAAATCTAGAGTGATTCGAAGTTGACTTGTTTCATCCGGAGTGGCCTTGTTTCGTCTAGAGGGGATCCAAAATCACCCAGAGTATACTTGGAATCTGTTTGAGGTCGGGCGAATCCGATGTTTGGCTAGCTGTTGCCATGATTTTGTTCGCCAAAGCCAGATTTTGGCTATTCATGATTTTGTTGGCCGAAGCCGAAAAACATGTCACGATCGACATGCTTTAATACCATCATGTAAGTAAATGGAAGTCAGATTACTGAACTTGTGATTTCATTATTGAATATAGGCCTTAATATGCCCCCAAAAGCTAGTGGACCGTAGGAATTGTCTAAGTTTGGTGTAGATTTCGTGAAGTCGAAACCCATTTCGATCCGGGCAAATCTGATCTCGGTTTTGTTGGTAGATGTCATACAATCATCCGAAGTGGTGGTTGTTTTGTATGGAGTCGTCAAGAGTAGATCTGGATAAGTCTGGAGTGTACTGGGTTTCGTCGGATTAGACTAGACTCACCTAAAGTTGATTGATTTTCGTCTGATGGGATATTTGATCACATGGAGTCGGCCAAAGTTTGCTTGGAGTCGGTCAGAATATAGCTTTTGTTGGTCATATCCATGGTTTTCTTGGCTGAAGCCATATTTTGTGCAGGCTGAAACCTAGTCTGTGTTGGCCGAAGCCGAGAAATGGGTTGCTTTCGACCTTATCGTGACCATATAGAGATATTGAATGGAATGAGTATTTTTTATTAATGAAGAGTACAATTCTTATACAAGCTAGAAAGATAAGATAACAACTAAAGATATCAAATCAACAAATAATATCAAATATGATCTCCTAACAATCCTAAAGAGATAATTATGGAAATATAATAAAATCTATATTCCTATAATATCTTAATATCCTATCATGCCCCATCAATCTTGTTGCCTTTCGTGAAAGGCGAAGTTGAAAAAGTTGGTTGAAGCCGATCTTGATTTTGTTGGAGTCGGGTGGAGCCGATCTCGGTTTTTTTGGAGTTCGGGAAAATCGTTCTAGGTTTATTGTAGTCGGGCATAGCCCATTTAGTTTTTATTGGGGTTGGGCAGAGCCGATCTTGGTTTTGTTGGAGTCGGGTAGAACCAATCTAGGTTTTATTGGAGTCGGGCACAACTAATCTCAGTTTTATTGGAGTCGGTTATAACCGATCTAGGTTTTGTTGGAATCGGGCAGAGCTCTAATACCATAACAAGGTTGTAAATTTGTGGGAGAAACCACACATTTATCATTATTATTATCAAGTATTTTTATATTGGTACAAAATACGATATTAGGAGGTTACGAAAGTCAGAGGAGGTTATTAGAATCATATGAAATCTTCTAATATATCCTAATATCTAATTAATAATAAAAATAATTACTTCCTAATATTTAAATTAGTTTCACACTTGAAAATAAATTAACTTTTGACCATTATGTGTTGATTTTCTATTTTTGTGAAATCAAACTCCTCTTTCATTAGCCATTGATCATTGTATTACTTGTTAACTTTGGTGCTTTGATTACCATTGTTAATTGCTTGTTCGTATTATCCCACTTGTGTTAGTTTCAAGTAGGGTGGATTCTTGCTTGCATTTATGCTTCTCGGGAGTTGATTTTGAGTTATTTAAGCACCATCTTGTTTAGATAGTTTTTTCATTGTCGTTTTTTACGTATCTTATCTTATGTCTTGCTCTTTGGTTACATTTTATACACGTTGTTACCTCGGTCTACAACCCTTACATAATCTCATAAGGTTCTCTTAGTTATTGTAATTTCACTTGATAGCATGTTTACAAAGTTGCCTATGCACTACGAATTCGATAAATACTTGTTTGTTTCATGATTCTTATCGATTTTTTTTTCTTTTGAGGGCCCTCTATGTTAGAGAGTGATTAGGAATGTCAATACGGCAGGTTCGGGGTGGGGACTACCATCCTCGTCCCAATCCTCATTTAAGTTTTTGCCCCCGTCCTTGTCCCTATGAACAAGGAATGAAAATCACCATCATCTCCATCCCCGAAAAGTCCCCATCTCCATTGGGGAATCCCCATCCCCATCTTAGTTTCCTAATTTACCTTACCCACATATTTTTCCGTTGGATTCCCCATTTAAATTCCTGATTAATTTTTTGTTTAACAATAATTTGTCATAAAATTATGTCAATTGTTAAAATTACAATCATATTCAACATTATATGTTATAGATGATTCAACATATTGAAGTTTAATATAGTAAAATTACATAAAGTTTCATAAAGTTTAATCATAATATTTTACGATACATTATAAATATTCCCTATAAAAGTCCCCATCAGGCATCCCCATGAGAATCTTCGCTGGGTAGCGGGGTGGGAAGGGGAATGGGTTGGTGACCAATGTCCCCACTGTAACACCCTGACCAGAGGTATCACAGTGTCGTAGGCCCGAAGGTCTATAAGGCGTTTTTAGAAACGAGAAACCCAAAACATTTCAAATATATAAAAGTTATCAACATATAAATACCTACTTCAAGTTTGAAACAACATGTAGCTAATATAACATTTTCAAATCCGATTCAAAAACTAAGTCTTTACTGTAAAGACGAAACTGTGATCAAGAACCCCCTTGCTGCTGCTGAACCTGCGAAGACAAGTTGATTGGTGGACCCGATTCACCAGCCAACCGCGGAAACATAAACTGAGGTTGGGTTAGTCTAATGAAAGACTATCAAGAATCATCAAGCAAAAATAATAGAACATAGGAAAGGTTCATTATACCGTCCACCTAACAACAAATAATAACACGTCAATATATATACCATTATCATCACATAACCTTTACTTAACCATCCTTATCCAACTCTTCAATGTGCTAAATACATTCAATCCAATCTTAGCCACACAACGAGTATAAACGGGTGAGACTATCATCACCCCAGATAATCACACTACCCATGGATAGGTTTAAAATAGGACACTAACCATCCAATTGTGGCCTTGAACCAACGCAAGGTCACCCTGTACGTGGTCGGGTGAGGCTATCATCACCCCGGCCCAACTATAAGGAGTCATGCCCTCCTTAAAACCGAAACAAACAATCAACCAACAACAACTAACAACCAACAACAACCAACAAAAACCAACAACCATAACGATCCAACATTAATCATCACACAAGGCAACAACCAACCAACACACATTCCACCATTTCATTCTACGACTACTAACCTAGATCAATATAACAGATAAGTATAAAAATTAATTACTAAACATTAATATGCGAAAATAATTATACTCAAAGATATATGTAATAAGTATGATCAAGAATCATCTTGCCTTAAACTTAACGGCAACGACCCTAGAAATTCACCAACTTCGCAAATTAATCCCGAACGAACCTGCGACGACAAATCGAACAATTTCTTGTGTTAATTGAACACATACCATGCCATTACTTGCAACCCCCAATTCAGCCCTTGAATTAGTCCAAAAATAGTCCATCTCAGTCCATAAACTTTCAAAATTGAAATCGAACACCCAACATTTACGTACCAACCCTTAGCTGAACAAATTTCTGGCTGACCAATTCCCTGCAAATTTCCAACCGAACCACCCAAAATCCAATTCTGTCCAAACATCCAATTTTGTCAACAATCTAAATCTGCCCAAAATCCCAATATGCCAACAACAGAAATTCAATAGAAATTTTTATCTGGCATCCAAAAATCAGATTGAAGCAACCCCACAATACCTTGTCGTACACCTTGCTCTCGCCGCCGGAACTGGCTCCTCGTTGCCGGAAAGTGCAGCAACAACAGCAGCGGCAGGGCAGAAAGTCACAATAACTCACGGTCTCGCACAGCAGCTCGCGGTCTTGCTCCAGCAGCTGGTCGCGGTCTCACACATCAATGGTTCGCGTCTCTCCTCATGGAAAGGAAGTGGTGGCAGGCAGCAGCCGGGTCGAGCTCACCGGCGGGAAATTGAGCAGCTGAAGAGGACAATCGGAAGGCAGAAGAGAGGTGAGCTCTACGGTGGGGTTCTCATACGAAGGAGACAAGGGTTTCTGACCCACTTTTCTGCCTTTGCTGAATTTATAATATTATGACTATTATAACTATATTAACATAAAATGGGGTATTTCATTTTCCCCTTCTTATAGGAGTTTCATCCTCGAAACTAAGATCAGAATAAGTTCGGGTATCGATCTCTCATGACCGACTCCAGTTCCCATGTCTCTTCTGCCGTACCGTGCTTAGACCATAAAACTTTCACCAAGGAAATGACCTAATTCCTTAACTTCTTGTGTTCAACAGCAATAACTTTTACGGGTGATTCTTCAAATGTGCCATCAGGTTGAAATTCTATCTCCTCAAATCTCAGAACATGGGTCAGATGATACACATATTTCCTCAATTCTGACACATGAAACACATCATGCATTCCACTCAATTTCAGCGGTAACGCTAATCTGTAAGCTACAACACCAAATCTCTTTAGAACTTCGAAGGGACTAACATAACGAGGACTCAACTTCCCTCGTTTCCCAAATCTGAACACTCCCTTAGTCGGTGAGACTTTAACAAACACGTGGTCCCCAACATTAAATTCTAAGGGTCGTCTACAAATATTTTCATACGACTTCTGTCGACTCTGAGCTGCCAACAATCTCTAACGAATCGTCCCAATGCCGTCCTTAGTCTTCTGCAAAAGCTCGGGGGCAACTAGAACGACATCGGTCATATCGTCCCAACACAGTGGCGATCTACACCGACGACCATACAGAGCCTCATAAGGTGCCATCTGAATCGACGCATGCCAACTATTGTTGTATGTAAACTCCACCAGATGCATATTGTCTTCCCAATTTCACGGCCACTCCAAAGCGCAAGCTCGAAGCATATCCTCCAAAGTTTGGATTGTTCTTTCAGACTGACCATCAGTTTGAGGATGAAAGGATGTGCTGAATCTCAGTTGCATCCCCATTGCTGCGTGTAAGGACTTCCAAAATCGAGACACAAATCGTCCATCTCTGTCAGACATAATAGTCTTGGGAACGCCATGCAATCTAACTATCTCTCTTAAGAATAATTCAGCTAACCTCTCTGGTGATAACTCCATGACCACCTTAATGACGGCTAAGGATGAAGAGGAAGCAATGAAGGTGCGCTTGAATGGCCCGATAACAAGAGCTCGCACAAGGGCAATGGAGCGAGCAACTCAATCATTAGTCTCGCGGGCGTACGCAAGTGACTCGGGTTCATCTAGTCCTCAATAGGTCCTTCTCTTGACCTATGAAGGGTTGGGTGAGGTCCCGTCTTAGTCGCCCCCACCAAGGAGAGCCAGACGCAGAACATCAACGTGTCCGCGACCGCGGAAACCATTGCCGCGACCGCAGAATGTCCATTGGCGAATGGCTCTACAGGAAATTTTCTGCGACCGCGGAAGATGTAGCCGCGACCACGGAATTATGACTGATTTACGAGACTTCTACAAAAAGTTTTCCGCGACCGCAGAAGTATTTCCGCGACCACGGGAACGGGCCCGAGCGTTAGCTGTTTCGGTATTTTATTTGGAAACTTATTATTAGTTTATTATTATTTTTAGTAGTTATTTAAACCAGCAAACCATAGTTTGTATTGTTATGCAGATTTTGAGAATTAAGTTGAGTTTATCTCCTTTCCAAAATCCCTTGCATCCTCTCTACGATCCCATAGATCAAACTATCCCGTAGCTCATCGCTTCGAGCAATCAAACTCCATTTATTCGGTATTCCGTGATCATCACGTTGATCCCTATGTTCATCTCTTTGGACGAGTTTGGCTATCTCTTTAGCCCTAGGAAAGCCATCACTTTGGCTACGTATGAGAAGGATTCGACTACAAGCTTGAGGAAACGAAGATCCTGTGATTGTAAACGACACTTCAAGGGTTGTTCGTATCAACTGGTATCAGAGCGAGGATACAAGCACTTCAAGTTCTTGTAATATCATCAACGAAAAGGTGATCAAGCACTTCAAGTTCGACACAACTCTACACCCACAACCCTATAGTCTACAATGGATCTCCGAGGGTGATGATTCCAATGTTGTGAAGCGACAATGCACTATCAATTTCAACATTGGCCATTATAAGGATTCGGTGCTTTGTGACGTAGTACCCATGGATGCAACTCATCTTCTCTTAGGGCGACCTTGGAAATTTGACAACAGAGCTCTTCATGATGGATTTCTCAACAACTACGTCTTCATGCACAATGGAAGAAAGGTGACATTGCTTCCTATGAGCCCTCAGGAGATTATGCAAGATCATGTTGAAAGGAACCGAGTCAAGGCACTTGAACAAGCCAAGGGACATCCACTGCCCCCAATTGGCCGTGAGATGCCACAAAAATCAGCCCTAAAACAGCCCCCTAAGCCGGCCCCAAATGGCATTCAAGGATCTTGTGAAAACCGGCTTCTCTTGGCTAGGTCTCGGGATGTCTCCCCAATTATTCAGGGACGTCTTCCTTGCTTTTTACTTGTTCCTTTCGCATGTCTTTTAAATGTTAAAGATCTTGTTGATTTACCCCCTGTAGTGACTTCTCTTTTGCAGGAATTTGAGGATGTGATGCCCGAAGAGCTACCAGAAGGATTGCCACCTATACGTGGAATTGAGCATCAAATCGACTTTGTGCCCGACGCCTCTCTACCTAACCGAGCTGCATACCGCGTGAGCCCGGAAGAGACCAAGGAATTGCAGCGTCAAGTGCAAGAGTTGATGGATAAGGGCCACGTCCGAGAGAGCTTAAGCCCTTGCGCAGTACCGGTCATTCTAGTGCCTAAGAAGGACGGTAGTTGGCGCATGTGTGTTGATTGTCGGGCAATCAACCAAATAACAGTGAAGTATCAACACCCTATTCCTAGACTTGATGATATGCTTGATGAATTGCATGGTGCTACTTTATTTTCTAAAATTTACCTTAAGAGTGGTTATCATCAAATTAGGATGCCTGAGGGTGATGAGTGGAAAACTGTCTTTAAGACTAAGTATGGCCTTTATGAGTGGTTGGTTATGCCCTTTGGTTTGACCAATATTTCTAGCACTTTTATGAGATTTATGAATTATGTTTTAAGGGCTTACTTAGGCAAATTTGTAGTTGTCTACTTCGATGATATCCTTGTTTACAGCAGGTCATTAGATGAGCATGTTGAGCACCTTATGAAGGTCCTAGAGTGTCTTAGGAATGAGAAACTCTATGCTAACCTTGGTAAATGTTCTTTTTGCTCAGATTCTACTATTTTTCTTGGTTTTGTTGTAAGCAAGGATGGGCTAAAATTCGACCAAGAGAAGGTCCGCGCCATAGAAGATTGGCCACGTCCCACAACTCCAACAATGGTTCGGTCATTCCTTGGCTTGGTTGGCTTCTACCGCAGGTTTGTGTGTGATTTCTCCACCATTGCATCCCCGTTACATGAGCTTACAAAGAAGGCCGCGTCAATTGAGTGGACAACCGCACACGAGACTGCATTCACCACCTTGAAGGACCGATTGTGCAACGCTCCTTTGCTGAAATTACCGGATTTCTCTAAGACTTTTGAGGTAGAGTGTGACGCCTCTCATCATGAAATTGGAGGGGTCTTGCTGCAGGATAGGCGTCCGATCGCTTACTTTAGCGAGAAACTCACAAGCACCCAACTCAACTACCCAACTTATGACAAGGAGCTCTATGCTCTTATTCGGGTGTTGAAGACTTGGCAGCACTATCTATGGCCTAAGGAGTTTGTCATTCATTCGGACCATGAGGCGTTGAAGTACTTGAAGAGCCAGTACAACCTCAGCCGACGCCATGCACGATGGGTGGAGTTCATGAAGAGCTTCCCCTATGTGGTCAAATACAAGAAAGGTAAAGAGAATGTGGTTGCTGATGCCCTTTATCGCAGGTATGTGTTACTCACTCATCTTGATGCTTCTATCTTAGGTTTCTCCTTGATTAAGGATGTGTATATGCATGATGATGACTTTGCTGGAAATTTTCAAACATGCATGGAAAAAGGAGAGTCTAATGGATTCTATGTTGATAATAGCTACCTATTTAAGGCCGGGAAACTATGTATCCCTAAAACGTCTATACGTAGGTTGCTAATTCAAGAAGCTCGTGAAGGTAGAGGACATTTTGGTATTCCTAAGACTTTGGCTGCATTAAAGGAACATTTCTTTTGGCCTAAAATGTTGCATCATGTTACACGTTTTTGCAAGGCTTGTGTTACTTGTGTGCATGCTAAGTCTAGGTCGAGTCCCCAAGGATTGTATACCCCTTTGCCTATCCCGAACGTTCCATGGGAAGATATTAGTATGGATTTTATCACTGGTTTGTTCATGTCTAAGAAGGGGAGGGACTCGTTATTTGTGGTAGTTGATAGGTTTTCTAAGATGGCTCACTTCATTGCATGCAAGACTACTAATAATGCTTCTGAGATTGTTTCCTTATTTTTTGAGCATGTTGTTAGATTGCATGGTATTCCTAGGAGTATAGTGTCGGATCGTGATGCTAAATTTATGAGTTATTTTTGGAAATCTTTGTGGTCCAAGCTGAGGACTAAGCTGTTGTTTTCTACTAGCTATCACCCCCAGACGGATGGCCAGACGGAGGTTACTAATAGGACTTTGGGTGCTTTATTGCATACTATGTTAAAGTCTAACCTCCGCAAGTGGGAAGAGTGCTTGCCTTTTGTTGAATTTGCTTATAATAGGTCCGTGCACTCGGCTACATAGAAGACTCCCTTCCAGGTGGTCTACGACCTCAATCCGCTCACCCCCTTGGATCTCGTACCTCGGCCAATAAAGGAAAAGGAAAGCATCAAGGGAGTAGAGCGTGCGGACCAGGTCAAGGCCCTCCATGAGAGGACGAGGCAGCAGCTGGAGCGGAGGTCCGAGCAGATTGCCGCACAATGCAACAAAAACCGATGTCCGGTTGCCTATGAGCCAGGTGACTTGGTGTGGTTGCACTTGCATAAGGAACGCTTTCCATTGAAGCGACGCCACAAGTTGGATGCATGATGTGTTCTTGCCTCCGATGACAAGCCAATTGTCAAAAGGTGGCGCCTTGGGATCTAGTCTTGGGTGAGAAGTCACGTTGAACGTCACAACAGTGAAGAAGATGGCGAACGCGTTGATGAACGCGATGATGAACGTGGTGGTGAACACCGTGGTAGTGCGGTGGTGAACGCGGTGGAAGCGATTGTTGGGGCGAAAGGATAGTGTTGGCGGAAGCGATTTGATGAGGGATAGATGACTTGAAGAGACAAGTCGTTGGTGTCATAGAGTCGACTGCGGGTGTCATAGCGTTGAAGGGATATGCGAAGGAAGACTGGCTTGAAGGTTCAAGTGGTTGCCGTAGCGTCGGCGGCGGAGTGAAGGGGATGCGAAGATAGAGGGTTTTGACGTCCGATCAAGGGAAGAAGGATAAACACTCGACTTGAAACCTTGAATTAAATTGAACGTAAGGAAATAACAATAACAAAGTTGGGTATAAATACTAGAGGCGAGACGTCGGATGGGCCGAGTCGAGCCTCGTGGGCTAGCCCATGCAAGCATGCAAGGGCACAAACCCTAAAAGATAGAAAGACTATAAAAGGAAACTATCTAAAACACGCAGGAAATACTAAATATAGAAAGTGTATCAAAAGAACGCGTTAAATTCCTAACACGGTGAAGGCATGCAGTCAAACATTGCGATAGATGATGACAAAGGGTCGATCGACTCGCGGGTGTATGCACGCGATGCTGACTGAGAAGAACGCATTGTTTCGATGCCGATGGTTGCGAGGACGACGAGTCTTGGGTTGGCGTCTGGGCTTCCTTGGCCAGCGACGACGCATGCGACAAGTGACTCGACGGCGGAAGCGATGGCTTTGGACCTAGACCTTATTACCGGGCCCTCTGAGCGATGGCTCATGGCTTCTTCATCGTCTTGGGCCGTCATGGGAGGCAGGGTCACATCACCCTCCCCCACTTGGCTGTGAAGCATCCCCGCTTCACCATCATCAAACTCAGGCTCAACATATGGTGTCAAGTCTGTGACGTTGAAGGACGTGTGGACTCCAAAATATGGTGGGAGCTCGAGTTGATAGGCATTTTCCCCTAAGGCCTTGATCACGCGGAAGGGTCCATCTCCACGTGGTGCCAATTTGTGCTTGCGCCGCGAGAGGAACCTTTCTTTTCGCATATGCACCCAGACAAGGTCTCCTGGTGCGAAGATGACGCGGCGGCGGCCAAAATTCTTTTGCGAGGCATACTGCGCGGCATACTGCGCGGCCCTCCTCTCCAGTTGCTCCCTGGTGCGTCGATGAAGCTCCTGCACTTGCTCGGCGCGATTGGCGGTGGAGACATGCACTGGGTCTCGCAGTGGTCGCGGCGACAGATCATGTGGTGTCAAGGGGTTCATGCCATACACCACTTCGAATGGTGTCAACTTGGTCGTCGTGTGCCTGCATCTATTGTAACAAAACTCGACAAGTGATAGTAAGTCCTCCCAACGCCTAGGGTTGGATTTAAGCATCGCGCGAAGGAGGGCTCCTAGGGTTCTATTCGTGACCTCCATTTGGCCATCGGTCTGGGGATGGTAGCTAGTAGAGAATAAGAGTTTGGTGCCTAGCTTACCCCAAAGAGTTCTCCAAAAATGACCAACGAACTTAGAATACCTATCACTCACTATAGTACGCGGGACTCCATAAAGACGCACTACATGCTCAAAGAATAGATCGGCAATCTCACTAGCACTATGGGTTGTCTTGCAAGCAATAAAAATGTGCCATCTTAGAAAACCTATCTACGACCACAAAAATAGAGTCGTTACCTCGTCTAGAGAGGGGCAAACCCGTGATGAAATCCATAGCCAAATCTTCCCAGGGGGCACTAGGAATGGGCAATGGGGTGTAGAGGCCGTGTGGGCTTGACCTAGCATTGGCTCTTTGGCATGTCACACAACTTCTACAAAACATAGTCACTTGGTGGGTCATCTTAGGCCAAAAGAAATGTTCTCTTAACACGGCCAATGTCTTACTAATCCCAAAGTGTCCACGACTTTCGTGTGCTTCCTAAATCAAAAGGAGCCGAATGGAAGACCTAGGGATGTAAAGACGACTAGCCTTGTATAAATAACCGTCAGAAAGGAAATAGGACACAAACTCTCGCGATCTCAGGCAATGCTCAAAGATAGGGGCAAAGAAAGGATCACTAGCATACAATTCTTTAATCAAAGCAAAACCCAAAACTTTAGTTTTCACATGAGTCAAGAGAACGTACCTGCGAGATAACGCATCAGCGACAATGTTCTCCTTTCCTTTCTTGTGGACCACGACATAAGGAAATGTCTCAAGAAATTCCACCCAACGCACATGGCGGCGATTGAGGTGGGCTTGGCTCTTCAAATAGCTCAAGGCTGCGTGGTCGTTGTGGATGACAAATTCACGCGGCCAAAGGTAATGTTGTCATGTCTTCAGCACGCGTATGAGGGCATACAACTCTTTGTCGTAGGTGGGGTAATTTAGTGTGGCCCCTGTGAGCTTCTCACTGAAATATGCAATGGGCCTCTTCTCTTGGTGTAGCACACCACCAGTGCCTATGTCCGAGGCATCACACTCCACCTCGAAGTGTTTGGCGAAGTCGGGAAGCTGGAGCAATGGTGCCTGGCATAAGGCCCTCTTCAAAGCCGAGAAGGCTTTTTCGTGGGACTCAAGCCACAAGACAGTGCTTCCCTTCTTTTTCAATTCATGCAATGGCGCGGCAATGGAGGAGAAGTCTCGAACAAAGTGCCTATAAATTCCTGTGAGGCCTAGAAAGCTTCGCACCTGTGTCGGCGTTGTCGGAGTTGGCCACTCTTTGATGGCCGTGATCTTTGCCTCGTCGACGCGTAGACCATCACAACTCATGACGTAGCCCAAAAAATTTGTGGACACGGAGCAAAAACTGCACTTGGCCAGATTGGCAAACAGGCTCTCGCGTCGAAGGCATTCGAGCACAAGTCGAAGGTGATCGACATGATCTTCCAGACTCCGCGAATACACAAGGATGTCATCGAAATAAATGACGACAAACTTGCCAAGGAATGTTCTCAAGACGTGGTTCATCACGCGCATGAAGGTGCTGGGCGCGTTCATGAGCCCAAATGGCATGATAAGCCACTCGTAGAGCCCGTACTTTGTCTTGAATGCGGTCTTCCAATCATGACCTTCCTTCATCCGGATCTGGTGATAACCACTCTTCAAATCTATCTTGGAGAAAAGTGTGGCGCCATGAAGTTCATCAAGCATATCGTCAAAGCGTGGAATAGGATGTCGATACTTGACGGTGATCTGGTTTATCGCGCGACAGTCAACACACATTCTCCATGTGCCATCTTTCTTGGGCACAAGGATCACATGCACAACGCAAGGGGAGAAAGATTCCCTGACATAGCCGCGATCCAACAACTCTTGCACTTGGCGCTGTAGCTATTTGGTCTCTTTTGGGCCAGCTCTATACGTAGAGCGATTGGTCAAGAAAGCACCTGGCACAAGGTCAATATGGTGCTCAATGCCTCTCAGTGGAGGTAAACCTTGTGGCAACTCATCAGGAAATACATCGTCGAACACGGCGAGCAAGGTCGCAATGACTGGTGGCACGGATGCGGTGTTCGATGACATAGGGATGCATGGAGTGGGCACAAGCAGAAAACATGGAGCTTTTCCAGTCAAACACTTAGTGAGGTCACTGGGCCTGGCTAAAAGCACGCGTTGCTCACACTTTCCTTGCAAATGAGTCATCTTCGGCAACGGCACGACAAACTTTGGCGATGGCGAGGCGCTTCACGAATTCTTTAGGGCACTTGGTGTCCCAACTGTGGCATTGTGCATCTTCTTGCCAGTTCCTGGAGGAGACGAAGTGTTGCCAGATTTGGAGAAGTTTTGCCTCTGGAGTGCCTCTGGGCACTCTTTTGACCTAGTACACGCGACCTCTATGGCTTTCTGGCAATCGCGTTCAACCCGGTCCTGCAAGATCTCATAGGGAGACATTGGATGCAAAGTGATGCGCTTCCCGTGGTAATTGAACCCATAAGTGTTCAAATAGCCATCATGGAGCACGCGCCTGTCGAATTGCCATAGGCGCCCAAGCAAAGTATGGGTGTCGTCCATTGCAATGACATCACAAAGTATAGAATCACAGTATTGCCCTATGAAAAAAGAAATTAAACATTGGCGAGATAATGTGTTACCTGGACTTGAAGAAATCCATTGGAGGGCATAAGGTTGGGGATGAGGCTTCATAGGCAACTTGAAGTGTGTGACGACCTTCTCATTCACAATGTTAGCACATGATCCTCCATCAACAATAACACTCAAGGAAGCTGTCTAGATGAGAGCTCTTGTGTGGAACAAGTTCTCGCGTTGATCGCGTAAGCTTGCTTACTTGACTGTCAGGAGACGACGCGTCACCAAGCTCAATGGTGTGCCCGCGTGTAGAGAAGCGGGTTCGCAATCATAAGCATCTTCGTCCTCTTCTGCGTTGCCTTCATCGATCGCATCAAGTGTGGCTTCCTCGTCATCACAGGACTCATAGCCGGCGGCGGCGGCGGAGAACAACACCTTGCGAGCATTGGGGCAATCTTTCTTGTAGTGGCCTCGTCCACTACACTTGTAGCATTCGAGGTCGCGCGTGCGATCTATGCCCACTGGGGGTTGTCTGGGTGCGGTCTGGCACGGCGCGGTGCTCGGCGTCGTTGGCTTCGCCTTGGTTGCTTGGCTAGACGCGGCTGTGGGAGAGGCACTAGGGCGAGGGTTAGTAGAAGATAAACCACTAGGGTTAGAAGCATAATACCTGGTTTGGCCACTTTGCCAAGTGTAGGACTTTCGGCGAGTGAGTTGTGCATGAATTTGCATCGCCGTGTGAGTGAGGGTGTTCAAGTCTTTGATTGGCAAAATCTCGAGTTGATCACGGATGTTGGTGTTCAAGCCACTCAAGAATTTTGTCCTCAAAGTCGATGGTGCAACGGAGATGTTGGCTTTGTAATACATGTCTTCAAGCTTGGAAAAGAACTCGAGTGGAGACATCGACCCTTGGCGAGCCATGGCTATCTCCATTCGCATTTGATTCCTATAGTCTGGAGGCACATATTTCTTGGTCATCACGTACACCAATTGATGCCACTCGGTGACCCTTGTCCTATGGCGTCAGACGCAGTCATCCTTGAAGCGATGCCACCACACTCGCGCGGCTCCTCAGAAATTAAGTGTCGCGGCGTCGACATGCTCCTCAAGGGGCACTCGAAAATATCAAAGTGTGTACTCCGTAGACTGCACCCATTCAAGAAAAAACAGAGGGGTTGTATTCACCATAAAAATTCTAGATTTTTACCTTGACTTGGTGTCGTTGGAATCGAGTCTGGGCAGGTGCTTGGTTGAACGCGTTGTTTGGTGCAGCGTCGTAGAGAGGGTTCTCAAAGGCACGCACTTCATGTGGTCTATTGCGTCCAACCTGGCATCTATCACGGTCATGGCGATCTTCGCGGACGTACTCATCCCTTAGCGCGTAGGCGTCATCGCGTTGACGTCTTCACGGCTGGGCATCGTAGTTGTCGCATCTAATGTCTCTAGGCATAACATCACGGTGCTCGCCACCAATGTCACGAACGCGTTCTCCTTGTGGTTGGAGAATGCGTTCTCCTCGATCTCCTCGTCGTCATACTCGTCGAAGTCGTCGTGGACATTGGGTGTGATCGACGCGTAGCCATCAGATTCGTAACGCGGCATTCGAACACTCTGGTGTCGAAGGTGATCGCGTACATCATGGCTCCGTGGCTGGGTAGTTGGTGTCCTCAAGTTGGTCTCATCACGTCGCATATGTCCATTTGGTCGGCGACTGGGTCTCCTTGGCATCGCGTCGGCTTGCTCGGCTCGGTGAGGGCGGCCTTCGCGTGGTGTTGAGCCCGGTATGCGTCTCTAGGTTCTCCTAGAGGCATAGCAATCATCAAAGTTGTATGGTTCCGAAGACTCACCTTGAGTGTCCTCGGCGTCGCGGTCGTAGTCGGAGCCGTTGTCGAAGCCAGCGGTTGTGGCTCTGGGCACGTAGCGGTCCGCGTGGGAAATGAAGCCTTGGCGACTCTCGATGACACTCTGCATACGATTGAGTTATGGTTGATGATGACATGTCAAAGGCATGATTCCTTTGCCTTTGTCGACTCGTGTCTTTGATGGACCGGCGTCGGTGGCTCGTGGTTGAGCCGGCGCGTCCATTGTACTCAGGGGAATTGGGTTGGGCACGAGTTGTGCATCGCGTTGTTGGGCTCTCAAAGCTGCGTTCTCTTGTCTAAGGGCTTGGATCTCCCTTTGCTCCTCGGACAACGCGATGAGAGGGTCCTATTGTGGGGGGTCAACCAGTGGTTGGTCTTGGGGTAGATCCAACGGTGGTTGAGGTGGGTTGTTGTTGTCGACTCCAGGTTGGTTTTCACCGTGTTCAATCGTCATGGTACCTATAACAATATGGCCAGACATGGGAGTAAAAACGAACCAAAAGACAACGAAGAACAACAACAAAGCAAATCACTAGTCAAGTCACAAAGTTCACGTAGGTAGGGCTAGTTTGGGCTTGCCGTGAGGGCGGCTTGGCTTGACAAGAGATGGTGTATCAAGCAAGTTGAAATCAAACAAACAAGAATAAATTGAAACCCTAAAACAAACGTAAACAAAGCAACCGAATAAGCAAGAAAGTACCTTCTAGAAAGCTTGACCTAGACGGTGGAGAGGTTGAGAAGATGAGCTTAGACCGAGAGTGGGTTAGGGTTGCCTTATTTTGGCTTTCCCTAACTTTGGATTTTTTTTTTTTTTAATATCTTTTCAATTTTTTTTTTTTTAATATCCGAGATCTTATCTTGTGATCTTTCGGATTTTGCAAAAGGAAACAAAAAAAAACCGGTCTAAGTAACAAGAATATCACAAGCGTGATCTTAGAGATAGGAGAGAGAAGATAAGATTTGATATGATATCTTATAAGGAAATTCGGTTAACTTAACTAAAAAGCAAAATCTAGCAAACAAGGAAACTCTATCCACACGTGAAATAAGGAAACAAAATATTCTAGCATGCAAGATAACAAATTACCTAACACACCAAAACTTAGGGAACAAGAAAAAAAAATTCGGCCAAGATAGGATCTTGTAGAAACCGAAGGTGTTGCAAAGATGGAAACTTTTGTTTTTTCTCTTATTTTCTCTTCTCTTTTCTCGCGAGATGTTACGAAAGCAGACGATGGGGGAAGAAAAAAAAATTGTGAACAAGATGCAAACTTGAGTTCGTGACTTACAAGACTGCTGGGCTTTGATGCCAGTTGATGTGTTCTAGCCTCCAATGACAAGCCAATTGTCAAAAGGTGGCGCCTTGGGTTCTAGTCTTGGGTGAGAAGTCACGTTGAATGTCATAGCAGTGAAGAAGATGGCGAACGTGTTGATGAACGCGATGATGAACGTGGTGGTGAACACGGTGGTGGTGCAGTGGTGAACGCGGTAGAAGAGATTATTGGGGCAAAAGGATAGTGTTGGCGGAAGCGATTTGATGAGGGATAGATGACTTGAAGAGACAAGTGGTTGGTGTCATAGCATCGACTGCGGGTGTCGTAGCGTCGACTGCGGTTGAAGGGAGATGCGAAGGAATACTGGCTTGAAGGTTCAAGCGGTTGCCGTAGCGTCGGCGGCGAAGTGAAGGGGATGCAAAGATAGAGGGTTTTGACGTCCGATCAAGGGAAGGAGGATAAACACGCGACTTAAAACCTTGAATTAAATTGAACGTAAGGAAATAACAAAAACAAAGTTGGGTATAAATACTAGAGGCGAGACGTCGGATGGGCCGAGTCGAGCCTCGTGGGCTAGCCCATGCAAGCATGCAAGGGCATAAACCCTAAAAGATAGAAAGACTTTAAAAGGAAACTATCTAAAACACGCAGGAAATACTAAATATAGAAAGTGTATCAAAAGAACGCGTTAAATTCCTAAAGCGGTGAAGGCATGCAGTCAAACATCGTGATAGATGACGACGAAGGGTCAATCGACTCACGGGTGTGTGCACGCGATGCTGACTGAGAAGAACGCGTTGTTTTGATGCCGATGGTTGCGAGGACGATGAGTCTGGGGTTGGCGTCTGGGCTTCCTTGGCGAGTGACGACACGTGCGACAGTTGACGCAACGGCGGAAGCGATGGCTTTGGACCTAGATCTTGTTACTGGGCCCTCTGAGCGATGGCTCATGGCTTCTTCCTCGTCTTGGGCCGTCATGGGAGGTAGGGTCACATCAATGAAAGAGGTGATGGTCCTTTCCAGGTGCTATAACGCCTTGGGGCCAACACCTACCATTTGGATTTACCCGATGACTACGGTGTGCATCCTACTTTCAACGTCGCTGATCTTTCTCCTTATACGCCTCCTGTTTTTGACGACGAGGACGAAGCGGGGATGCTTCGCAGCCAAGAAGGGGAGATTGATAGCTCCATGACCCCCTCGATGACGGCGAAGGACGAAGAGGAAGCAATGAAGGTGCGCTCGAATGGCCCGATAACAAGAGCTCGCGCAAGGGCAATGGAGCGAGCAACTCAATCATTAGTCTCGTGGGCGTATGCAAGTGACTCGGGTTCATCTAGTCCTAAATGGGTCCTTCTCTTGACCTATGAAAGGTTGGGTGAGGTCCCTTCTTAGTCACCCCCGCCAAGGAGAGCCAGACGCAGAACATCAATGTGTCCGCGACCGCGGAAACCATTGCCGCGACCGTGGAATGTCCACTAGCGAATGGCTCTACAGGAAGTTTTCCGCGACCGCGGAAGATGTAGCCGCGACCGCGGAATTGTGACTGATTTACGAGACTTCTACAGAAAGTTTTCCGCGACCGCGGAAGTATTGCCGCAACAGCAGAATTGAGACGGACGTTCGAGTCTTTACAGAAAGTTTTCCGCGACCGCGGGAACGGGCCCGAGCGTTAGCTGTTTCGGCGTTTTATTTGGAAACTTATTATTAGTTTATTATTATTTTTTAGTAGTTATTTAAACCAGCAAACCCTAGTTTGTATTGTTATGTAGATTTTGAGAATTAAGTTGAGTTTATCTCCTTTCCAAAATCCCTTGCATCCTCTTTACGATCCCACGGGTCAAACTATCCCGTAGCTCGTCGCTTCGAGCAATCAAATTCCGTTTCTTCGGTATTCTGCGATCATCACATTGATCCCTATGTTCATCTCTTTGGACGAGTTTGCCTATCTCTTTAGCCCTAGGAAAGCCATCACTTTGGCTACGCATGAGAAGGATTCGACTACAAGCTTGAGGAAACGAAGATCTTGCGATTGCAAACGACACTTCAGGGGTTGTTCGCATCATCTGGGTCCCAAGTAATATTGATGGGTAAAAAATGCGAAGACTTTGGTAACCAATCCACAATAACCCATATTGCATCGTTTCCTTTTCGTGATCTAGGAAGACCAACAACAAAGTCCATTGCAATGTCTTCCCACTTCCATTCAGGGATAGGAAGCGGTTGTAGTTCTCCAGCTGGTCTCTGGTGCTAGAGTCTCTAGGATCATGACCCTCGAACACATGCACTAAACCCTCATCTATTGTTACAGTAGCTATCTTCTTCCTGAAATCAAGAACGACACCATGGTGAGAGAGCCAATCCATACCTAGAATGACATCGTAGTGCAACATTTGATAGCTATAAGGTCGGCCATCCATTCCGGACCACCTATGATAATCAGAAAGTTTCTAAGTCCCCTAGTCCCTACTAATTTATCACCATCAGGCAATCCGACAACAAAAGGTTCACACTCCAAATTGCATACTAATCCAAGTCTATCAACGCAATTCTCAGCAATAAATGAATATGTAGCACCTGAATCAAACAATAAACGGATCGGCTCAGACCGAATAAAAATCGTACATGTAGTCACAGGCGCATTCTGCTCCTCAACCCTCCTCATCTCATAGACTCGCAATGTCGGGGTCCCACCCATTGGTGCCTTTCCCTTGTCTTCTTCCTGAAATCTAGAACGGCACCATGGCGAGAGAGCCAATCCATACCTAGAATGACATCGTAGTGCAACATTTTGATAGCTATAAGCTCGGCCATCCATTCCTAACCACCTATGACAATCGGAAAGTTTCTAAGTCCCCTGTGCCTGTGCCAGACGGTTCTGATTCGGAGTTGGACGATAAGCTAGAGAAGATGCTTGAGATTGAGCTGAAATTACTCCCTGTCTGCAGAAAGCTTTAATGTGCCCAACTCCCCCACTTTTGTAACAAGTCTGGGGTGCCTTAGTACAGTCTACCTTCTTATGATTAGGATCTCCACAATTGAAGCAACGTGGCACATCCCTAGCCATCCCTTGTTGGCCCCTTGACTGGTGATAACTTACTGACATCTGTGAACCACTGCTCTGAGCCGTCTTGGCCGGCCCATTGTTAAGGGTACTCCTAGGAGTAGAGAAAGGTTTCCTGAAACTACTGAAGTTGTTGTTGTGAGATCTAGCTCCTCCTGGCGTAAACTGAGTCTTTTGCTTTTTCCCAGCTCGAGCATCAATAATCTGGTTGGAATCATCAATAGCAGCCTCCACAGTCAAGCATTCATCAATAAACTGCTCAAGTGTAGTACAACTGTGTCTCGTCATCAGAGGTTTTATCTCTGGATACAACCATCTATGAAAGTTCTTGATCTTATCCTTTTCATCATTCACGATTGAGGTTGCATACTTTAGCAGCTTATTAAACTTCACAGCCAGTTGATGCACTTTTAGTCCTTCATTCTCTGGATACTAAAACTCATACAATTTGGCATCCCTTAATGCCTCTGGAAAGAATCTGTCTTCTAACTTAGCTCGGAACTCTCCCTATGAAGCCTCATGGTCAGTTGGTTGAGTAGTGTCCCACCAGTCGCTAGCATCATCAACAAGATAGTAAGCAGCAATCGTTACCTTCTCATTCTCTGGACATCGAACACCCTTCAATAACTTATCAAATCTATTCAACCAGAATGTCACAGCAGCAGGTTCGCCAGAACCATCAAAAGTAGGAGGCTTCAGTCTAGCTACAACTTCCATGTATCTGCTAAACCCTTCTTGCAATACTTGGGGTTCATTCCGTTGTTGCCCAACACGACCTGGATGAGCAACCTGAGTTGGCTACTGTTGTGGCGGTACTTGTGCCATAGCTGCCTGTATAGCTTGAGTCACCATCTGTTGCAGCGCAACCAAAGTCCCTGGGTCAATGCCCGCATGAGTGCCCCCTAGTGGAATTTCCGCTGGATTCGGCTGACTTCCTACAGAACCATCAACGACTTCACTACCCACATCTACCCCTTGAGGATAAGCCCGAGGGCCTCGTCCTCTACCACGCCCACGCCCTCGACCTCTAACACGTCCCACTTTCGAAGGCATACTGAATGTAATTAATCGTTAGTACTAAACATCACAGACAAAACTTATAAAGTACAAAACTTACTTATGAGTAACAACAAGGGTCCCCGATCACACGGTTGTTTCACAATGTTAGAGAATAGTCTTTTCCACGTCAAACCTTTGGAAAACATTTTCGAATGTAATTGCTCTGATACCAGTATCTGTAACACCCCGACCAGAGGTATCATAGTGTCGTAGGCCCGAAGGTCTATAAGGCGTTTTTAGAAAGGAGAAACCCAAAACATTTCAAATATACAAAAGTTATCAACATAGAAATCCCTACTTCAAGTTTGAAACAACATGTAGCTAATATAACATTTTCAAATCCGATTCAAAAACTAAGTATTTACTGTAAAGACGAAACTGTGATCAAGAACCCCCTTGTTGCTGCTGAACCTGTGAAGACAAGTTGACTAGTGGACCCGATTCACCAGCCAACCACGAAAACATAAACTGAGGTTGGGTTAGTCTAATGAAAGACCAGGAAGAATCATCAAGAAAAAAAAATAGAACATAGAAAAGGTTCATTATACCGTCCACCTAACAACAAATAATAACACGTCAATATATATACCATTATCATCACATAACCTTTACTTAACCATCCTTATCCAACTCTTCAATGTGCTAAATACATTCAATACAATCTCAGCCACACAGCGAGTATAAATGGGTCAGACTATCATCACCCCAGATAATCACACTACCCATGGATAGGTTTAAGATGGGACACTCACCATCCAATTATGGCCTTGAACCAACACAAGGTCACTCTCTACATGGTCGGGTGAGGCTATGATCACCCTGGCCTAGGTATAAGGAGTCATGCCCTCCTTATAACCGAAACAAACAATCAACCAACAACCATAACGATCCAACATTAATCATCACACAAGGCAAAAACCAACCAACACACATTCCAGCATTTAATTCTATGACTACTAACCTAGATCAATATAACAGATAAGTATAAAAATCAATTACTGAACATTAATATGCGAAAATAATTATACTCAAAGATATATGTAATAAGTATGAGCAAGAATCATCTTGCCTTAAACTTAACGGCAACGATGATGTGACCCTGCCTCCCATGACGGCCCAAGACGAGGAAGAAGCCATGAGCCTACGCTCAGAGGGCCCAGTGACAAGGTCTAGGTCCAAGGCCATCGCCGCCGCCGTCGAGTCACTTATCGCACGCGCCGTCGCCAGCCAAGGAAGCCCAGACGACAATCCAAGACTCGTCGTCCTCGCCACCATCGGAAGTTAAACAACGCGTTCTTTTGAAGACTTTGACACTTCGTCGTCTCTCACGATGATTTCTTCAAAGCCTTCAACGCGTTAGAAGCTTCACGCGTTCTTTTACAGACACTATCTATATTTGGTATTTCCAGCGTATTTTGGATAGTTTCCTTATTTATAGCATTTTAGATAGTTCTCTTTCAGTCATTATATCTTTTAGGGTTTGTGCCTTTTCCATGCTTGCATGGGCTAGCCCACGAGGTTCGACTCGGCCCATCCGATGTCTCACCTCGCCTATTTAAACACAACTTTGTTATTGTTTTTATTTACGTTCAAGTTAAAGTTGAAGGTTTCAAGTCGAGTGTTAATTCCTCCTTCCCTTGATCGGACTTCACCCATATCCCTCTCATCCCCATTCCCTCTGCCGCCGATGCTACGGCAATCGCTTGATCTTCTCAAGCAAATCTATCTTCGCATCTCCTTCATCCGCAGTCGACGCTACGACACCCCAAAGACTTGTCCCTTCAAGTCTTATATCCTTCACCAAATCGCTTCCGCCACCGATATCCACCTTCCCATCAACTCGCTTCCATCTCCACCATCATCGCGATCTTCCGTTCGCGATCATCACCATCACCGCGTTCCACAGTAGAATCACATCACCGAGTAACTTCCCAACCAAGACTAGATCCAAAGGCGTCACCTTTGACAATTCGGCTTGTCATCGGAGGCAAGGACACATCAACTGGTATCAGAGCCCAACAGTCTTGTAAGTCACGAACTCAAGTTTCACTCTTGTTCATGAAATTTTTTCTTGCCCCCATCTTTTGCTTCGTATAAACTCGCGTGAAAAGACAGAGAAAAACCATAAAAATCAATTATTTGCTCACCTTCGGTTTCTACAAGGTAATACCTTGGCCGAAAACTTTTCTTGTTCCCCAAGTTTTGGTGTGTTAGGTAATTTTGTTCTCTTGCATGCTAGAATATTTTGTTTCCTTATTTCATGCGTGGATAGAATTTCCTTGTTTGCTAGATATTACTTTTTAGGTTGTTAACCAATTTCCTAATAAGATATCATCAAATCTTATCTTCTCTCTCCTATCTCTAACATCACACTTGTGATATTCTTGTTACTTAGACCTTTTTATTTTGTTTCCTTTTGCAAGTCCGAAAAGATCAAAATATAAGATCTCGGATATTAAAAAAAAAAGATATCGAAAAGATATTCAAAAAAAAAAGTTTCCAAAGTTAGGGAAAGCCAAAATAAGGCAACCCTAACCCACATCGGTCTAAGCTCATCTTCTATATCTCTCCACCGTCTAGGTCAAGCTTCCTAGAAGGTACTTTCTTGCTAATTCGGTTACTTTGTTTACGTTTGTTTTAGGGTTTCAATTTGTTCTTGTTTGTCTAATTGCAACTTGCTTGATACACCATATCTTGTTCAAGCCAAGCCGCCCTCACGGCAAGCCAAACAAGCCCTACCTACGTGACCTTTGTGACTTGACTAGTGATTTGCTTGGTTGTTGTTCTTTGTTGTCTTTTGGTTCGTTTTTACTCCCATGTCTAGTCGTCTTGTTATAGGCACCATGCAGATTGGACACAGTGGAGACGACCGCGAAGATAACACCGCCAACCCACAACCTCCACAGTTGGGTTTCCCTCAAGACCAACCACCACAACTCAACAGAATGCAGAGTGTCATTGAGAGCCGCCAAGGCTTCGTTCCCAGGACGGATCGCTACGTGCCCAGAGCCACCCCCGGTGGCCACGACACCGGCTCCGACCGCGACGCCGACGACTCTCGAGGTGAGTACTCTGAACCTTACAACTTAGATGATAGGTATGCCTCTCGGAGAACCCAGCGCCGTGTGCCAGAGTCCACACCACGCGATGGCCGACGTCCTCAAGCCGCCCAAGCCGACGCGACGCCAAGAAGACCAAGCCGCCGAGACACTGGGCATACGCGACGTGATGATCAATTGAGGAAACCCCCTACCCAACAACGTAGCCATGATGTACGCGATCATCTTCGACACCAGAGTGTTCGAACACCGCGTTACGGATCTGATGGCTACCCGTCGATCACACCACATGTCCAAGACGACTTCGACGAGTATGATGACGAAGAGACCGAGGACTCACGTATGGTCAACCCAAATTTTTTTCACCCCCCTCTTGGAGATCCACTTGAATTGCAAGATCACCCATCAGATTGGATCCCTTCACCGCATCTCCGACCCCAAGGAGAACACGTTCGAAACATTGGCACCGAGCGCCACGATGTTTTGCAGAGAGACCATCGACATGACAACTACGATGCCTAGCCGCGAGGACGTCAGCGCGATGACGCCTACGCGCCCAGGGATGAGTTTGTCCGTGAAGATCACGAACAACGCGATAGACACCAGGTTGGACGCGATAGACCACATGGATTGCACGCCTTTGAGAACCCTCTCTACGACGCCGCACCAAACAACGCATTCAACCAAGCAACTGACCAGCCTCGATACCCGCGACATCAAGTCAAGGTAAAAATCGAGCATTTTCATGGTGAATACAACCCCTCTGTTTTTCTTGAATGGGTGGAGGCTATGGAGTACACCCTTCGCTATAATCGAGCGCCACCTGAGGATCATGTCGATGCCATGACTCTTAACTTCCAAGGAGCTGCCCGAGTGTGGTGGCATCGATTTGAAGATGACTGCGTTCGTCGCCACAGGACACGAGTCACAGAATGGCATCAACTCGTCTATGTGATGACCAAGAAATACGTGCCTCCAGACTACAAGAATCAAATGAGATTGGAGATTGCCATGGCTCGCCAAGGGTCGATGACTCCACTCGAGTTCTTTTCCAAGCTTGAGGACATGTATTACAAGGCCAACATCTCTGTTGCACCATCAACTTTGAGGACAAAATTCTTGAGTGGCTTGAACACCAACATACGTGATCAACTAGAGATCTTGCCAATCAAGGATTTGAACACACTCACCCACACGGCGATGCAAATTCATGCCCAATTATCTCGCCGAAAGTCTTACACATATTCCACTTGCCAACAAAGGTATTCTTCTAACCCTAGTGAATTACCTTATACTAATGTTCGCCCTAGTGCCTCTACCACAGCCGCATCGAGCCAAGCTCCAGAAGCACAACCGTCGATGCCAAACACCGCACTGCGCCAGACCGCGCTCCGACATCCCCCAGTGGGCACAGATCACGCGCGTGACCTGGAGTGTTACAAATGTGGTGGGCGAGGCCACTACAAGAAAGATTGCCCCAATGCACGCAAGGTGTTGTTCTCCGCCGCCGCCGCCGGCTACGAGTCTTGTGACGACGAGGAGGCCAGCCTTAACGCGATTGCTGAAGGCACCGACGAGGAGAATGACGCCTATGACTGCGTCCCAGCTGCTCTGAACGCGGGCACACCATTAAGCTTGGTGACTAGGCGTCTACTCACGGTCAAGGAAGCGGCCCTACATGATCAACGCGAGAACTTGTTCCACACAAGAGCTCTCGTCCAAACAGCTTCCTTGAGTGTCATTGTTGATGGAGGATCATGTGCTAACATTGTCAATGAGAAGGTCGTGTCAAACTTCAAGTTACCCACGATGCCTCATCCCCAGCCTTATTCCCCCCAATGGATTTCTTCACGTCCAGGTAACACCGTATCTCGCCAATGCTTAATTTCTTTTTCCATAGGGCAATACTGTGATTCTATACTTTGTGATGTCATTGCAATGGACGCCACCCATATTTTTCTTGGGCGCCCATGGCAATTCGACAGGCGCGTGCTTCATGATGGCTATTTGAACACTTATGTGTTCAATTACCACGGGAAGCGCGTCACCTTGCATCCAATGTCTCCCTATGAGATCTTGCAGGACCAGGTTGAGCGTGATCGCCAGAAAGCTCCTACAACCGCGTCAACACCAAAGCCACCCGCCTCAGATCACGGAGATTCTTCATTGAGGCCACCACTCGTCTCAAAGCACGACGCGCCCCAGGATACCACGCGTTGCCGAGACAGGGGGTACGCGCCTCCGAACACTGCGTTGCAAGACCGTTGTGCTCCCCGGGTGCTTCTCGCCAGACCTAGGGCCTTCATCGCCCGTTTGCACAGTAAGGTGCCACCTATGGGCCTGCACAACTACCTCCTCGCCACGCATTTGCCCTAACCTGTCGCCTCGTTTCTAGCAGAGTTCACGTCGGATTTGCCTGCAAAACCACCACACACGCCACCCCCTTTGTGTCGCCTTCAACACATACTCCGTTGGGTGTTTGGTGCCTATCCGCCACGAGACGGCACAAGATTCATGTTCTACACCGACATCCTCGCGTGGGAGCACTTGCAAAGGAATGGCGAGCACAAGTTCAACGGTGGTGAAGCGGGGACGCTTCACAGCCAAGTGGGGGAGGGTGATGTGACCCTGCCTCCCATGACGGCCCAAGACGAGGAAGAAGCCATGAGCCTACACTCAGAGGGCCCAGTGACAAGGTCTAGGTCCAAGGCCATCGCCGCCGCCGTCGCGTCACTTATCGCACATGTCGTCACCAGCCAAGCAAGCCCAGACGACAATCCAAGACTCGTCGTCCTCGCCACCATCAGAAGTGAAACAACGCGTTCTTTTGAAGACTTTGACACTTCGTCGTCTCTCGCGATGATTTCTTCAAAGCCTTCACTGCGTTAGAAGCTTCACGCGTTCTTTTACAGACACTATCTATATTTGGTATTTCCAGCGTATTTTGGATAGTTTCCTTATTTATAGCATTTTAGATAGTTTCCTTTCAGTCATTATATCTTTTAGGGTTTGTGCCTTTTGCATGCTTGCATGGGCTAGCCCACGAGGTTCGACTCGGCCCATCCGATGTCTCACCTCACCTATTTAAACACAACTTTTTTATTGTTTTTATTTACGTTCAAGTTAAAGTTCAAGGTTTCAAGGCGAGTGTTAATTCCTCCTTCCCTTGATCGGACGTCACCCATATCCCTCTCATCCCCATTCCCTCCGCCGTCGATGCTACGGCAATCGCTTGATCTTCTCAAGCAAATCTATCTTCGCATCTCCTTCATTCGTAGTCGACGCTACGACACCCCAAAGACTTGTCCCTTCAAGTCTTATATCCTTCACCAAATCGCTTCCGCCACTTCTATCCACCTTCCCATCAACTCGCTTCCATCTCCACCATCATCGCGATCTTCCATTCGCGATTATCACCATCACCGCGTTCCACAGCAGAATCACATCACCGAGTGACTTCCTAACCAAGACTAGATCCAAAGGCGTCACCTTTGACAATTCGGCTTGTCGTCGAAGGCAAGGACACATCAAACGACCCTAGAAATTCACCAACTTCTCAAATTAATCCTGAACGAACTTGCGACGACAAATCGAACAATTTCTTGGGTTAATTTAACACATACCATGCCATTACTTGCAACCCCCAATTCATCCCTTGAATTAGTCCAAAAACAGTCCATCTCAGTCCATAAACTTTCAAAATTGAAATCGAACACCTAACATTTACGTCCAACCCTTAGCTGAACAAATTTCTAGCTGACCAATTCCCTGCAAATTTCCAACCGAACCGCCCAGAATCCAATTCTGTCCAAACATCCAATTTTGTCAACAATCTAAATCTGCCCAAAATCCCAATCTACCAACAACAGAAATTCAATAGAAATTTTTATCTGGCATCCAAAAATCAGATTGAAGCAACCCCACAATACCTTGTCGTCCACCTTGCTCTCGCTGCCGGAATTGGCTCCTCGTTGCCGGAAAGTGCAGCAGCAGCGGCAGGGCATAAAGTCACAGTAGTTCGCGGTCTCGCACAGCAACTCGCGGGCTTGCTCCAGCAACTGGTCGCGGTCTCGCACAGCAGTGGTTCGCGTCTCGCCTCAAGGAAAGGAAGTGGTGGCAGGCAGCAGCCGGGTCGAGCTCACCGGCGGGAAATTGAGCAGCTGAAGAGGACACTCGGAAGGCAGGAGGGAGGTGAGATCTACGGTGGGGTTCTCATACGAAGGAGACAAGGGTTTCTGACCCACTTTTTTGCCTTTGCTGAATTTATAATATTATGACTATTATAACTATATTAACATAAAATGGGGATTTCACCCGTTCCATCCCCATACCCATTTATTATCTCGGTCGCCACCCTCTTGATGGGGATTCCCCACGGATTTCGGAGAATCCCCTCCCCATTTACATCCCTAAGAGCGACAATGATAAAGGCAAAGAGAGTATATTATTTTCTCAATGCAATGAAGAGAACCTAGCAGTGAGAGATAAGCTAGACATTCACCTCTTACAACACGATATGACAACTCTGCACGTAGCATACCTACACATCACCAATGATCAAATTCCACTCCTAAGTTATAATCCACAATCAAGGAAATCAGGAGTAGAGACCGCAGACCTTGGATAAAAATCCGACAAGTTGAATGAAGTTTAAGGAGCCACACGGTTTTGAGATGAATCATCACATTGGTCCTTTACGTATCAATGACCACATCATTTCTAGAGTTGAGCTTCTTAGGATACAATCACGACAACTACCTAGATATGATCTGAAGAAATTGTGTCCTTTAATCAAAGGTGCAATTACTGATTATGAAGTGGGACCGTTTATGGAGATATTTAATCCGGTGATTTTAGGTAGTCATAGTGTTTTGCTAGAAGCCAACTATGATTTATAGACTATATGTTATAAAGTATGTCATAAAGTCTATTGCTATTATTACCGGGTTCTACGAGGTCACACCCTAAGAGTTTGGACTAGATCAGTTAAATGGGAGACATATTATATAAGGTATATGATATAAAGTTATATATGATATAACTTGGGAGATAAGATTTATTAATAAAAAAGTGTTATTGTTAATAATAAAAGATATACTTATTTAGAAAATAAGATATCTACACATGATAATATAAAAGGAGGGCTTTTAGGAAAAGCCCACAACCCTAATTTGACTAAGAGAAACACGGTTGCCTCCTTCTCCTTGGAGCTCTCCTCGTTCGCCTTCGTTTCTCCCTCTAGCAACCGAGTCCTAGGCAATCCAGAACCAAGCTCGGGTGGACCAAATAGAGGAGTCACACGTGAGGCTCTATTCTCTCCATTCCAGGAGATTGAAACACGCATCAAGAGGTATTTGATTCTTACTATCTATGATCTATTTGGTTTATGCATGAGATCCTTGGTTAGATGTTAGGAAAACGTTTCCTGAAATTCCGCTTTACGCATCTAAAATTCCAACAGTGGTATCATATGCCTCTTTCATAAATTGATTAGATCAAAGTTTGAGTTTTAATTTTGATGCATGTCTTGATTCAAATTAAATGGAAACATGATATGTAGGTTAATTTGCATGATTAAAATTTTGTTTTTAATTGATTGGATTAGTAAGGTTGAAGAACTTTATGAACATGTATGCATGTAAAATTGATCTACCCATACTTGATTCATGTGATTTAATTATGCAAGAGATATGCTTTTTTGGCATGTTTAAATCATTAGATGAAGATTTTGATTTTCATAAGATGGATCAATTACCCAAAAGTGTGTTTTTGTTAATTCTGAATTTTCTAAAATTTATGGAATTGTTCCATAAAAAAAAAAAAACCGGCTAGGATCCGGTTCAAGCGACTGCATCCCGGCTCACACGGTGTAGGATTGGATTGGACCCGATCCTGCGCAACTGTGGTCGGGCCTGCAGAACCATAGTTGGTTCACGCAGAGGTCGCGTGCAGGCCTGCGCCCAGTCCACGAGCCGAACTTTCCATGATTGGTTAATCTCTATTAAGAACAGGTTCTTATATATGTTGTCGATCATGGAATTCTATTCATGGACCACGTCTTGGTTTGAAATTCTTGAATATTGCAAGGAAGGAGAAAGTTGCGCATGAGTGCGTGACTATTATACCACGTCTTAGTTCGTCCGACTCATGGGCCGCGCCATACCGCGAAACGGTTCGCGCCGCTGGGCAGCTCGGGCGCGTCTTGATGGGCACACAGGTGATTGGTTCGGGCTGGACCCGGGTCGGTCCACAGAGGGTGCGTGGTATGGTGGGCATGGGTCGGTCCGGGTTTGACTCGGGCGCGACTCAGTCCGATTGGGTAGATTTGGCGTTTTAGGATAATTTCCTAAACTATAAGATACGATCTTATTTACCTAATTGGATAATATTTGATATTATCTAAATTATATAATTTCCTAAAAGTTATTAGGATAGATTCCCACTAGATTAAGATAAGGATATTTGATATCTTATCTTGTTTATGCTTATCTTATCCAATAATGCATTTTAATGATTAATTCTATATATATTATTTTTAATTTGAATTATGAATTTGATATTAAATTATTTATGTCATGATATGATTTGTTTGATTTGATATGATTTTGTTTAAATTAGTTAAATCAGTTATTGTTATTAATTAGATTAATACTATTGATAATATTTGATATTATTATTGCATGTATATTTTATGATATTATGATATTATTGCTTGCATGAGGTGACTAGTATGGCCCACATTAGGATAGATAATTACGATCTGCGTATCGTTATGTTTTTCTTGTAGACGATCTGTGTATCGTTATGTATTTTTGTAATTTAAATTTCTGCAAGAGAGTTTATTCCAATTATATATAAGACAAGAAGAAGAAGATCCTAAGAATACCAAAGGATGGAGATCCATGAAGGGTACTAAGGATGAGATCCAGAAGTAACAAGAGTACAAGACCCATGAAGATTAGATCTTTAATTTTGGTTTTTAGGGGCCATACTAGGATCACATTTAATTATTGCATTACTTGAATGCTTTACTATTTCCACTTTGCTTGCTTGCTTGTTTGTTTATGCTATTTTGTTCACTAGTAAATAAACAACCATTGCATTATTAAGTCCCTTAACAGAATATTGAGATAATGCATTTCCATATCATAACCATGAGGCCATTGGAATTCGTTGGATAGTTTTCGCCCTAGCGAGGTGTCCTTCCTTGACCTTAGGATAGTGCGGGTATGTCTAATAGGGGCATGCTGCCTTGGTATGGTTACACTCAACAAGAGACCAAAAGGCTCAGTTTTGGATCTTGAGGCATAAGGATGAGTCTTACATAAGATGTGGCCATCAACCAAGAATTATAAGGTGTTATAATTAGTAACGGGTTTACTTACCTTGATTACATGAGACTTGGGGAAGTGCCTTAGTACGCTCGAGTTTCATCTAAGATAGGATCTTGGAATTATTTTACTCACAAGGGACAATTTAATTGAGTAGAATGTGCAATAACTTACTGTTTATAGCTTGTCTAAATTTTAAGTTCTTGCATGTCAAACATAATTTATCTGCATGTTTTATTCTGTTTTTGTAGTTACTATATCTTCTAAACACCTCAAATTCACTCTCCGCTCAATTGTTGAGAAAAACAAGTTGAACGACACAAATTTCCTTGATTGGGAAAGACATATGAGAACTAGTCTCAGGTCTGAGGGACAAGAGAATGTCCTTGAAACCCCCATCCCAGAGTTGACTGTCACCTCATATGATGAGGATAAGGCAAGTCACAAATACTTGGAAGAAAAGAAGAGGGGAATAGTCCCCACTTCAGGCATTTACGTTACTGAAATCTTATCAACCAAGTCTCATTCTTGGGTATTAGATACCGAATGTGGTTCTCACATTATTTTGAATGTGCATAGACCAACAAATAGGAGACGGTTGCAGAAGGATGAGATAGATCTACGCGTTGGAAATGGAGCAATGGTTGCTGCACTTGCCATTGAATATTATAGTCTACCTCTACCTTCTGGCTTAGTTTTAGAACTTTATAATTGTTATTTTGTTCCTTCTATTACTAAGTATTTGATTTCAATTTCAGTTTTGAACCTTGAGGTTTATGATTTTGTCATTAAGAATTGTTTTTTCATTTATAAGAATGACATTTTCTATGCTCAAGCCTATGTGAGTAGTAGTGGACTATACATACTGGATCTCAAATCTGAAATTTATAACGTTGATACAAAGAAGCAAAAGTCGAATGACATAAGTAAAGTCAAACTATGACACTAGTGGAAAAAATCCTTATAGAGGCGGGCCTTCGGACACTTATTGAGACGAACACCGTTCGCTTCAACTAAGGGGGCTGCAACAAGTAGGTACACTTTTTGAGGTGGGCATTTTACGCCTCTAAAAGGACATTATTGAGGCGGGCCTCATAAGCCCGCCTCAACAAGTCCCTCACTTTGGCGCCAAAATGAGGGACTTGTTGAGGCGGGCTTAGGAGGCCCGCCTCAATAAGTAAACACTTGTTGAGGCGGGCCTCTATAGGCCCGCCTCAACAAGTCGCGCGTATATACTTATAGAGGCAGGCGTATACAAGCCCGCCTCAACAAGTAGATGTTGACTCGGCCCAGAACTCGCCCGAGTTCTCGGCCGAGTCAGTCAGGTTCCTGATTTTATTCACAGCATAATATACAACAAACAACAGATTTCATTTGACCAAAAAAACAACAACAGATTTCATCAGAGTATAGTCAGGTTCTCAACAACAGTTTACATGACAAGTAAAAACAAGTTCAATCCGATAATAAATACTTCGATGTAAAATACTGTGCCCATTGCTCACGAACAACATCCATTTCTTTATAAGTATACGATGTCTTCCTCTTAGGATATAGCTGCATAAAAAACACAGAAATTATTGACAAAAAACACAAATACTATCAATATATAGTTAGTTAAGTTACATACATTATCTAGTCGGTCATGAAACTGATATCTAGTCGGTCATGAAACACAAATACTTCCCACCTTGATACTTGTACACTTGAAATGCCCTAGAAAATCAACATAATACACTCATGAAACTGATATTGTTAATATTCCAAAAAAAAACTAATTCGTAAGCAAAATAACTTACCTCATCTTATTCATTTATGATTTGTAACCCATATTCCTTTCCTATGATCTGTACGGATATGATTAGTATTATTTGTATCTTCCTCCTCCGGTAATGGTTGAACAACAGTTGATAACAAGGGTGTGTCATCATACTCGTCATACTCATCTTCATCCACAACATCATCAATACCCAGAATATGTCTTTTGCCTTGGGCAACTGCACGCCATCTAGGATCAACATTGTCTACCACATAAAAAATCTGCTTAGCTTGTGATGCTAGGATGAATGGCTCGTCACTATCACTTAATCGGTCAAAGTTTACCAATGTCAAACCCGGATAAATTTCATCTTGCTTTACCCCGTTAGGGTTGTTGACCCACTTGCACCGGAAAACAGGGATTGTAAAATTGTTATAATCAAGCTCCCATATTTCTTCGATAACACCATAATACGATTGTGTCGCATCAACCGGTCTTTTTTCCTTAGCGCTCGCATAGACCCTAGATGATACAACTACCTTCACTCCACTATTCTGCACCACACTCTTTTCATCTTGTCTTCTAGTGTAGAATGTGAACCCATTGATATCATACCCTTCGTAAGACCGAACACATAGTCGAGGACCTCGAGATAACCACTTGACCGTATCAGAAACGTCATGTTCTTTCCTTAGTTCCTCAGCTACTTCCTTCTTAAACCAATCAACAAATGTGCGATTATGTTCCCGCATCAAAGCTCTTTCATTCAATTTAGCATTATTGTGTTGCAATTCAAGGAAATGTTTTTCTATGTAAGGATTGACCTCTGTAAGATGCTGCAACACACAAAGATGTGCCTTAATCTTCCTTTCAGATGGAGGAGATATCACATTTTTACCAATTACTCCCTCTCCTTCAAGCCTCCCTACATGACGAGATTTTGGAAGACCTATTGGATGAAGCCTTGACAAAAACTCAGCTGCGTATTGAGATATCTCTTCATGAAGGACTCCACGAATGATACTACCCTCTGGATTCGCCCGATTCTTTGCTTTGTCCTTTAAACTGCCAAAAAATCTCTCAAAAGGATACATCCATCTTAAGAACACCGGACCACATAACTTGATTTCTTGAACCAAATGAACAATTAAGTGCACCATTATGTCAAAGAAAGACGGCGGAAAGTACATTTCAAATCGACACAAAGTTTCAACAATATCATATTGGAGAGCATCCAATATTTCCGGATCAATAACCTTAGCACATATGGAACTGAACAACACGCAAAGTTTTGTTATAACATGTCTCACGTGTTTCGGTAATATCCCACGAAGTGCGATCGGCAAGAAAACATTAATCAATACATGACAATCATGAGACTTCATACCAATCAATCGAAGGTCCGAAAGAGAAACTAGACGTTTTACATTTGACGAATATCCCGATGGAACCTTAATGCCATGTAAGCACTCGCAAAACACATTTTTCTCCTTTCTTGACATTGTGTAACACGCCGGAGGCAGAAAAGTCTTTTTACCATCCGGTTTTACCACGGGCCACAAATCTGGTCGAATATTCCTCTCTTTCATATCAAAATGAACTTTTTGATTGTCTTTCGTCTTTCCGGGTATATTTAGCAAAGTCCCAATTATAGCATCACAAACATTTTTTTCAATGTGCATCACATCGAGACAATGCCTAACCGACAAATCTTTCCAATCAGGAAGATCCCATAGTATAGACACTTTCTTCCATAAAACACCCTTTTTAGAGACGGACTTGAAGCCCTTGCCGTATTTGGTGTCAACATTTTTAATCCGTTCATAAACCTGTGATCCTGTCAAAGGTGTACGAGCTACTCCTTCATTGGTGTACCCATTGAACTCCTTCTTCTTTTTACGGTAAGGGTGATATCGACTAAGGAACTTCCGGTACCCTAGATACACATTTTTCCTGTAATTTTTCAAGTAGGCAGGTTTCATGTCTTCTTCACATATAGGGCATGCTTGTTCTCCTTTGGTTTTGTACCCAGACAAGTTTCCATATGCCGGGAAATCATTTATGGTACAAAAAACCATAGCTCGCAAGGTAAAGTTTGAGTTGGTGTATGCATCGAACATTGGAACACCTTTATTCCACAGTAATTTCAAATCATCAACAAGTGGAGCCAGATACACATCTATGTCATTCCCAGGTTGCTTAGGCCCGGAGATGAGGAGTGATAACATGATATACTTGCGCTTCATACACAACCATGGAGGAAGATTATAAATCGCTAGAAGAACCGGCCATGTGTTATGTTGATTGCTTAGAGTGCCATACGGATTCACACCATCTGTACATAAAACAAGTCTCAGATTCCTAACCTCCTCACCAAATTCAGAATATTTCTTATCAATATTTCTCCATTGAGGAGAATCAGCAAGATGTCTAAGGAGTCCATCTTTCTTCCTCCCTTCCGCATGCCACCTCATACTTTTTCTTCCTTCTTTATCGAAAACAAACGCTGAAACCTAGGTATTATCGGAAGATACCACATAACCTTAGCTGATGGGCCCCTCTTAGCCGAATTTACCCCTTTACGCTTGTAACGAGATGCACCGCACTTTGGACACTCATCCAAATTTTCATGTTCGTTTTTGTAAAGCATACAATCATTTGGGCAAGCATCTATCTTGATAGCCTCTAAGCCTAAGGGACACATCAATTTCCTGGCATAATAAGTAGAGATAGGCACCTCATTGCCTTCTGGTAAAAATTCACCTAACCATTCCAATAAGGTGTTGAAACTTCCATCAGTCCAACCAGAAGCACATTTCAAGTTGTAAAGTATTGACACACCCTCTAACTTGCTAAATTTTGTACACCCGGGATACAAGGGAGTCTCTGCAGCCTTTGATACCTGTTCGAACATCTGAGGTCGTTCGTTCAAGTGATCTCTCAACCCATCCATCATCCCATTCATTTCATCATCTTCTTGGTCATCATCATCATCCATCTCATTATTCTCAGCAATATCATCATCACTATCATCAGTGTCTACCCGAACATCAAACTCATTGACACTAGAACTTGGACTATCAGGTATTTTCTCACCATGCCAAAACCAAACATGGTAATCTTCTTTGAAACCACGATGAAATAAATGATCTTCAATCTCATCAATATCAGCAAACCGCCTTATATTCTTACAATCACGGCATGAACAATAGATTTTTTTGGCTTTCGTACTCCGTTGGTGTTCTAAAGCATATCTAATGAACTCCTCAACCCCACTCAAGTATTGTGTCGTAGTATGGTCACCGTACATCCAAGGATGACTCATTTCTAGTAATAAATGCAAAATAACATGCAAGGAATTAAGATTAAATACTCATTTCTAGTAACTATCTCGCCAAGGGCCTAAATAGATAATAATACGCAACCAAGCAAGAAAAATACAAACTCAACTATCCCGCCAAGGGCCTAAATTATGAATTCTATCCCGCCAAGGGCCTAAGGAATTAGGGTAGAAGTATTACCTTGACCCAATATCGATCCTTCAAGGCAATGCCCTTATCAGCCTGCAGAATGTCATTTCACCAATTAAATAAAGAATGTGATTCTTTTCACTTTTGCTTTATTTATATAGCTTTTCTAAGACTAGTAAGAAGCTTCACTCATCAAAACTGCTATGTATTTGTTGGAGCTAAAAATTATTAATCCATGTCACCCAAACTGGATATTATTGTAGCCTTATTCATTTACTTTTATTGCCTACCCGACTATCATAAATATCCAAAACCACAAGAGCATGTCCAAATACAATCAGTCTTCCCAAAACTCTACCATCATTGAAACTACTTCACATGCAAAATTAGCAAGATCGCCAGAACAGTCATACTCGTTTGCATCAGTTCAAAGCAAAAGAAGCATGCATCCATCATTTCAAATACTGAAGTAAGAACCTAAAACTGAAAAACTAAAGCATTGAGAAGCGAACGGACAAGGAAAGGGGATGTGAACGTCGAGGGCGCAAAGGATGTTGATACCTGACTTGGCTTCGAGTGCGTTGAAGTATTAGAGGGAGCTCGGCGAAGGGAGGGAGCTCGGCGAAGGGAGATGAAGTCGGAGCTCGGGAAGACGGAGCACGGCGAAGATGGAGGAGATCGATGAAGTCGGGAAGACGGAGGAGATCGATGAAGTAGGGAAGACGGAGGAGATCGATGAAGTCGGACATCGTCGTCGGAGCTCGGGATGAGAAGAGGAGGATACGAAGAGGAAAATGAAGGAAAGCAACAACTGTTTTTTTTTTAATTAGGGTTGAGCTTATAGAGGCGGGCCTAACATGCCCGCCTCTATAAGTATTATGACTAATGGTCTAATAGAGGCGGGCCTTACATGCCCACCTCTACTGGACATACTTGTTGAGGCGGGCTTTAAGAGGCCCGCCTCAACAAGCTCTAATTGAGGTGGGCTACTTGGCCCGCCTCAATTAGTTAGAATTAGAGGCGGGCCTTACCCTGGCCCGTCTCTAATACTTTAGCAAGAAATATTTTTTTGGATACTTGTTGAGGCGTATATTAATTTGCCCACCTCAAAAAATGTTTTTGAGGCGTATAAATTAATTATCCGCCTCAAAAACCAAAAAAAGTGATTGCCTAAGTCGTTATTGAGGCATTTTCTACTATATACGCCTCTAAAAGGGAGCCTCAAAAAGTGTTCTTTCCACTAGTGTGACATTGTCGCTTGGGTCACATTAACATCAAATGCATGAAGGAACTCCAAACAGTTGGTAGCCTAAAGTCAATTTGATTTAGAATCATTTGAAACATGTGAGAAGATAAAGGCACTCCGATCAGATCGATGGGGCAAATACATGAGCCAAGAATTCAACCATCACTTGAGAAGTTTTGGCATTATTAGACATGGTCCGCTCAATGATGAGTTTTGCTGATCTTCCTACATCCTTTTAGGGATATGCCTTCACCACTGCTGCGTTCACACCAAACAGGACTCCGTCATGATCAGTTGACAAGACACCACATGAGATATGGTATGGAAAAGCTCATAGCTTGTCATATCTGAAGGTCTGGGGATGTGAGGCTTATGTAAAGTGTTTACTATCTGATAAGCTAGTATCCAAATCAGACAAATGCTTCTTTATAGGTTATCCCAAGGAAACAAGGGGATATTATTTCTAGAATCCCGTTGAGAACAAAGTGTTTGTTGTTCGGGATAGTGTCTTTTTGGAAAAGGATTTCTTTTCCAAGAAGCCAAGTGGGAGAAATGTTCAGCTTGATGAGATTCAAGCTGAGCAACAAACCCAACAAAGTGAGGACATAGACGATGTCACTGAGGAACTTGACTTTGGGGGCGTACCTTCTCAAAGGAAAACCGCCCAGATCCAAGATGCAATTCCTCAAGTTGATGAAGCACCTGAGGTCCCGCATATAGATGTGGTCAACCTAGCAGCTGAAGTCTCTCCTATTGTTGGACCACATTGGAGATCAGACATGCTAAGGTAGCAGCCTAGGCGTTATGAGGATTACGTCTTGACTGCTTGCATTGACGTTCTACTTTTAGAGAACGGTGAGCCTGCGACCTACAAGCAAGCAATGGCGGACCCCGGCTCTGAGAAATGGCTGGAAGCCATGAAATCCGAAATGGACTACATGTCTGAGAATCAAGTCTGGGACTTGATAGATTTGCCTGATGGGGTAAAACCTATTGGATGCAAATGGGTCTTTGAGATCAAGACAGACAAGGATGGAAACGTTTCTGTCTATAAGGCAAGACTAGTTGCCAAAGGATTTAGACAGGTTCATGGTACTGACTATGATGAAACGTTTGCATCAGTCGTTATGATCAGGTCCATTAGGATACTCCTAGCGATTGCCGCTTATTATGATTATGAGATTTGGCAAATCCTAGGAGAATATGCAAGCTTAAGAAGTCCATCTATGGACTTAAGCAAGCATCCAGGAGTTGGAATCTTCGTTTGATGAAGTGGTTAAAAAGTTTGATTTCGTCAGATGCGAAGAAGAACCCTGTGTCTACAAGAAGTTTAGTGGGAGCAAAGTGGCCTTCCTAGTTCTATATGTGGATGACATATTACTCATTGGGAATGACATTCCTATTCTAGAGACAGTTAAGGAGTGGCTTAAGAAGTATTTCTCAATGAAGGACTTGGGAGAGGCTGGGTACATACTAGGCATTAAGATCTATAGAGATAGATTTAAGAGACATTGGTCTAAGTCAGAGAACTTATGTAGATAAGGTCCTTGATAGATTCAATATGATGAACTCTAAGAAAGGGTTCCTGCCTATGCAACATAGCTTATATTTCAGCAAGAACCAGTGTTCTAAGACACCTGGTGAGACTGAAAGGATGAGCAGAATTCCCTATTCCTCAGCCATAGGATCCATCATGTATGCAATGACTTGTACTCGCACAGATGTTACATTGATGTGTAGCCAAGAATACCCTGAAGTACTTACGAAGGACTAAGGATGATCTCTTGATATTTGGAGGTGATGACGAGTTGGTCGTCAAGGGCTATACTGATGCAAGTTTTCATACATACAGAGATGATTTTGAATCTCAATCTGGATATGTCTTCATTCTGAATGGAGGAGCCGTCAGTTGGAAGAGTTCCAAATCTAGACATGTTCTACGGAAGTACCACATGATCAGACACTATGTTGATAGTGGAGATGTGAGGATGTGCAAGGTGCACAGAGACGACAACACTGCAGATCCTTTGACCAAGACCATGTCTAGGCCCAAGTATGACAGTCACACTAGGGCCAAGGGACTCATACACATTAGAGAGTTCTTTTGAGACATTGTTTGTTTTATGATAAACCTTGTTTATTGTTATTACAGATATTTATTCTTGACTTATATATATGAATTTAATATTATTATTTAATCATTGCTTGGGATTAGATAAAGTATCCAAACAATTTAATAGTTATCAAATGGGCTCATCAAAACTGTTTTGGTGAATGAAACCCCATTAAGTGAACTGAAATTATAAAATTATTAGAAGTCCATGGTCTAAGTTGTTAACTTGGATACAAATGACTTAATCAAAAGACCATATGTGAGATTGATTGATAACACCGGTTTTCATGTGTTATAGGGATATGGAGATGTCTAATCGATTACATAGATGTGTATACCGATACGCATCGGACATACCGATCTTAGGATTCCTTGGAACTTTACTGCGGAGTTCTAGGATTATTCATGATTAGTGAGTTCCTTAGACATGAGTATGATATAGTTATCATTTGACTGCTGGTATGTCTTTGACACTATCAAACGCTGACCATAACAGGCAGTTATAAAGGCAGTGATTGAGATTGCCAAAAGTTAAGTGGGAGTTGTAGTCTTACAAGATTGAATATGTCCTCCTATTCCATGTATATCACGATACATTTGGAAATGATTGGTGTCTCGGCCACTTGAAGAGAGAGAACTGTGAAAACACATGGCCATGCTCGGATGGATTATTAGTAATCATCCGTACTAACAACTTGATCTCAATAGTTCAAGAAACGTATTTGGCGGTAAAGATGAGTTTCATCATATAGTCAGATAAGACACTTAGTGACAAATGAATTTTAACATTGCACACTTGTTTTAAGGACAAGTGGGAGATTGAAAGAATTGTGTCCTTTAATCAAAGGTGCAATTACTGATTATGAAGTGAGACCGTTTATGGAGATATTTAATTCGGTGATTTTAGGTAGTCATAGTGTTTTGCTAGAAGCCAACTATGATTTATAGACTATATGCTATAAAGTATGTCATAAAGTCTATTGCTATTATTACCGGGTCCTACGAGGTCACACCCTGAGAGTTTGGACCTGATCAGTTAAATGGGAGACATATTATATAAGGTATATGATATAAAGTTATATATGATATAACTTGGGAGATAAGATTTATTAATAATAAAGTGTTATTGTTAATAATAAAAGATATACTTATTTAGAAAATAAGATATCTATACATGGCAATATAAAAGGAGGGCTTTTAGGAAAAGCCCATAACCCTAATTTGAGTAAGAGAAACACGGCTGCCTCCTTCTCCCTGGAGCTCTCCTCGTTCGCCTTCGTTCCTCCCTCTAGCAACCGAGTCCTAGGCGATCCAGAACCAAGCTCGGGTGGACCAAATAGAGGAGTCACACGTGAGGCTCTATTCTCTCTATTCCAGCAGATTGAAACACGCATCAAGAGGTATTTGATTCTTACTATCTATGATCTATTTGGTTTATGCATGAGATCCTTGGTTAGATGTTAGGAAAACATTTCCTGAAATTCTGCTTTACGCATCTAAAATTCCAACATGATCATCAGGTTGAGCACATCGTATACCAGCCACGAAGCCCGTTAGAGAGAACCAACACATTGATCCTTGAGGAGGGCGCCCCCATTCAAGGATAGACGATCATGACTTTGATAAACCTCCTAGGTACGATGATGATGATTGGTAGCCAATAAAGTTTGATCTCTACTACAATATCTCGCCCCTAAAGAATGATTGTTTTCATGCTGTATGACATGCCAACTAACGCCTCCATCCAATATCCTATGACCAAGGTAATCATCTTAGCTGAGCTAACCAAACTGTTAAAAGTAAGATTGAATCCATTCAAGAATACCCCCAACACTTATGTCGATTAGAAGAAAGCCTGAAGTATGTTTTAAACCATTCCACTACCCCAAAGAGGAGAGAGTGGGGGTTTCTACCATCTATTTCTCTTTATTTGTTAATCTATGAGTTTGATAATGTGCAGACAATGGTGCACAAGTGTTGACATGCATCCTACCATGACAATGAAGGATGTCAAAGAGATGATTCAAGTTCCAACTCAAGGCCTATCACAAGTTTCCGAGCCAAAAGGATCAAGAATGCCACAAATGTTCTACTTCGAAGGTTGTTCGATGATAGACGAGTCATCCTGATATCCAATGATGATAATGATGCTTTGACACAAAGACACAAAATAAAAGACTCGACCAACGCACGACCCCAACCTTGGTTGTGTGCCTCAAACTACACGCCCGTACTAGAGCTCTCAATATGGCCCTTTGGTGTATGCCCCGATGCACAACAATGCTTCTTGCCTCATTAAATTCCTTCATTCATGCGCCCATCGTGTCATCATGGAGGAGGAAGACAACTCCAATCTATTGCTAGAAACAACGCTATTATATCTGTTATTGGCCTCGATGGCTTTGATGTGAATAAAAGGAGGAGGCTTGGAGGAGTAAGACAGCTCCAATCTCTCTCTCTCCAATCTCTCTCTCTCCTTCCATTGTCGCCGGAGTTGCAAGCTTTCGCCGGAGTTCTTCAAGGTCGTCGTCGGAGCTACCAAAGGAGGAGGAGGTGCTCTCAAGGTGGTGCTTGGGTGGTCCAGGGAATCCAGAAGTCGGAGCCACCATGAGTCGAGCCCCCATCGTCTTCCCCGGTGAGTTGTCATCATCATCGTCTCGCCTCTGTAGCTTTGCCGCACCCGCGGTCAAGCCACCGCACCCGCGATGGGCCTGGGCATGTGTGGTTGTGGCTTGGGCTTTGTGATCTCGTTTGGGACTTTCGTTCCTTCGATTTCGTTCATTTTTCTTTAGATTCGTAATATTTATTGTCGAATCTAACTTAGGGTTTCGTTATGGGTCGTTCCGTAGGAAATCATAATTTGAGTTCTTCCTCGTTTCGGACCCGAAAACCTGTCGTTTCCAGCTTCGTTGAGCTTCGTCTAAATCTAAGGCAAGTGGCGGTTCGCTCTTGCTTATCATTCCATATTTATATTGATTATCAATTGTGTAATTGTTAATTAATTTGGGATGAATATTGTCTTCGTCTGGGAACAGTTTTGATAACTGTATGTGATTTAAAAAGAGATATTATAATAGGTTGTATATATTTCTAGAAACAACGCTATTATATATATATGATTGAAATACATATATTATAATAGGTTGTATATATTGCTAGAAACAACGCTATTATATCTGTTATTGGCCTCGATGGCTTTGATGTGAATTATTGCTCTTATGTTTTAACTGTTTAGTTAGAACGAGTATTCGTAGGAACACTATGTACCTTGCGAGGTTTAGTGGTTTCTTGATAATGGTGTTAGGAGGATTTTCCCTAGTATCTTCGGTCATGACCTTACCCTTACTCAGGGTATGTGCACACAGCTGGTGCCGCCATTTAGGATGTATTCCCTTTGATATCTCTTGTGAGGAGATACGATATCTCTTGTGAAGAGATCTTAAAAGATTATAACGTAAAATGTACGTTTTGGAATTAAATAAGATAAGTGCTTTAGTGCACATAATTAATGAACCTTGGGCGAGAAGTACAACGTGGAAACTCGTCTGGGCTTCGATTAGAGTAAGTCCACCTTCCGAATCTGAATTCGCATTATGCGGTGAGGTTGGTCATGGACCCAAATAGTCAAGTCACTTTTAAACGTTTGCGTGAAACTTTAATGTTCCCAAACATTGTCATACTTTCCGATAAGACTCAATTCGTTGGATTCTTCTCTTCATATGTTTCCTTAAGACTCAATCTTTCAGAGTCTTCTCTTGATCTTACCTTTTCGTATATTTCAGTAGGAGTATGTTGGTTGACTATCGTAATCGACTTTTATTCGAGAAGCGATGAGTCTAACCTAATACGACTACTTAGAACCTTTCTGTTTTACCCTTGCATAGTCTTTCATTAGACTAACCAACCGGTTATATTCCCTTGCATGGTTGGCTGGTGTCATCCATCTCATACGGCACATCAGATAAACTGCAATTCCGATGAAGGCTAGAAACGACGATGATGGCAGTTGGAATTTTGAAGAGTTTTACCAGGTTGAGATTCCTTGGCGGGTGATCGTTTAGATCAAGACCCGTGTGTCCTTTATGTATTAAGACTTCCGCTGTAATATATTTGATTATGTATTTTGAATCATAGATGTAATTCCGAAACATTTGCTTTAATCAAAAGTTATGATATTTTGTATTATAACTGTTGTTTTATGATTTATATAAATGAGTTAAGCCTGGGGTGGCTTCGGATGTGAAATCCGAGGTCACTGACGGTAATACCTTTCAAGGATATATATTTGGCGGTGTTACACTCTTTGTCTATATATATAATCTCTTTGCTTCATTGAACAAAAAATCAGATTTGAAGACATAAACACTTGGTTGTGTGAGTATGTGTTTCTCACCGAAAAAAATACTTGTGTTCGTGAGTGTTCCTGCTCCCTAATTCCAACCATGAGTTTTGCGTGTTTGCTGTTATTTGTGTTCTTTATTTTTCTTTGAGGAGGAGGCGAGTTCAGTTATGGAAATCTTAGTTGATTTCGTTTCAAGTGCGAGAGAGATTGTCAGAGAAGAGAAAAGTAAAGGAAAAGAGACCTTGTGGAATTGAATCAATTAAGCTCTAGTTCTCCTTGTTTGGTCTAATAAGAAGAAAACCCGAGATATTTTTTAACGAGTTCTTTGTTCGTAACAAATCAAAGAAAAGCTACAATCTTGATGTGAAAGACGAGACCTAAACATAAAAAGGCAAAAGAGTTTGTCACATTCAACAAGACACAAGTAATCTATGAGGAACTCTAGTGTAAGAAGAAACATTTTTGTTCTCCTTCTCTTCGTCGTTCCACTAATGTGCCAATGCAACTAGGATGGAAGAATAAGCATCAACTGGACATGTGACCAATCCCAAGGCTCGCAGGATACCACCCCAAGCTTCCCACCATGGTGAAGAATATATAGGACAAACAACATGACAAATTTTTTGGAGAAAAACCGCGCACTCTACATTTTTTTACCGTGCACTCCAAATTGTGCTCCACTTGGTGCCGCCGAAAAAAATCGGGTTTTTTGTACTGCACCACGTGCAACACAAGCCCGTTTCAATTTTTTTTTTAAAAATTAAGATTAAAAAAAAAACGGTTCACTGAACTGGTATTTTGGGCGGCACGTAGTGCAGTCCAAAAAAACCGGTTCACTTGTGCCTAGAAAAAAAAAAAAACCACCCACTCTTGTTTTCAAATAAAAAATTATTTTAAAAAAAAAATTTACTACATACTCATCGCATTTTATGTATCCTGCTATTTTATATGATTTGGAAATTCAAATACCTAGTATAATCATTAGATTTAACCAAATTGGATATAACTATAATCATAGTATATAACTATAGGATATAACGATATGATATAACCAATTGGATATAACTATAAGATATAATCATAGTATAAAGCTATATGATATAACCATAGTATATAACTATAGAATATAATATAGGAGTATATAACTATATAATATAACCATAAGATATAACCAAATTGGATATAACGATATGATATAACCATTTTGGATATAACTATAAGATATATTCATAGTATATAGGTATATGATATAACCATAGTATATAACTATAGAATATAATATATGATATAACCATATAATATAACTATATAATATAACCATAAGATATAACCAAATTGGATATACTATAGGATATAACGATATGATATAACCAAATTGGATATAACAAAAAGATATAATCATAGTATATAGCTATATGATATAACCATAGTATATAACTATAGAATATAATATAGGATATAACCATAGTATATAACTATATAATATAACCATAAGATATAACCAAATTGGATATAACTATAGGATATTACGATATGATATAACCAAATTGGATATAACTATAAGATATAATCATAGTATATAGTTATATGATATAACCATAGTATATAACTATAGAATATAATATAGGATAAAACCATAGTATATAACTATATAATATAACCATAAGATATAACCAAATTGGATATAACTATAAGATATAACCAAATTGGATATAACTATAAGATATAATCATAGTATATAACTATATGATGTAACCATAGTATATAACTATAGAATATAATATATGATATAACCATAGTATATAACTATACAATATAACCATAAGATATAACCAAATTGGATATAACTACAGGATATAACGTAATGATATAACCAAATTGAATATAACTATAAGATATAATCATAGTATATAACTATATGATATAACCATAATATATAACTATAGAATATAAATATAATATATAACCAAATTAGATATAACTATAGGATATAACGATATGATATAACCAAATTGGATATAACTATAAGATATAATCATAGTATATAGCTTAATGATATAACCATAGTATATAACTATAGAATATAATATATGATATAACCATAGTATATAACTATAGAATATAAATATAATATATAATCAAATTGGATATAACTATAGGATATAACAATATGATATAACCAAATTGGATATAACTATAAGATATAATCATAGTATATAGCTATATGATATAACCATAGTATATAACTATATAATATAACCATAAGATATAACCAAATTGGATATAACTATAGGATATAACGATATGATATAACCAAATTGGATATAACTAAAAGATATAATCATAGTATATAGCTATATGATATAACCATAGTATATAACTGTAGAATATAATAAAGGCAATAACCATAGTATATAACTATAGAATATAACCATAAGATATAACCAAATTGGATATAACTATAGGATATAACGATATGATATAACCAAATTGAATATAACTATAAGATATAATCACAGTATATAACTATATGATATAACCATATTATATAAGTATAGAATATAAATATAATATATAACCAAATTTGATATAACTATAGGATATAACGATATGATATAACCAATCTGGATATAACTATAAGATATAATCATAGTATATGGCTATATGATATAGCCATAGTATATAACTATAGAATATAATATAGGATATAACCATAGTATATAACTATAAAATATAAATATAATATATCACCAAATTGGATATAACTATAGGATATAACGATATGATATAACCAAATTGGATATAATGATAAGATATAATCATAGTATATATATATATGATATAACCATAGTATAATTATAGAATATAATATAGGATATAACCATAGTATATAACTATATAATATAACCATAAGATATAACCAAATTGGATATAACTATAAGATATAACCATAGGATATAACCAAATTACATATAACTATAAGATATAATCATAGTATATAACTATATGATATAACCATAGTATATAACTATAGAATATAATATAGGATATAACCATAGTATATAACTATAGATTATAACCATAAGATATAACCAAATTGGATATAATTATAGGATATAACGATATGATATAACCAAATTGGATATAATTATAAGATATAATCATAGTATATAACTATATGATATAACCATAGTATATAACTATATAGTAAATCGTAAATAAAATTTTCAAGACTTTATAAAGTCAGAAAGGGGTAAAATTAAGGGAGCAAAACCCTTGTCTTCATCTTCTGTGAGGAGCGAGCTGAGCATCTCGTGCTCCCTCCAACTTCCTTCTGTGCTCAGCCAATCATCCGCCGGTGAGCTCGACCCGGCCACCGCCGCTCGCCACCTCTTCCTTCCCTGTACGAGCCGCGTCCAGTTGTAGAGAGAAACTGTTGCTGCTGTGCGAGTCGCTACTGCTGCGTTCTATTGTTGCCGCTGCTGTGTTCTGCTGGGGTTGCTGCTGCAATTTCCGGCAACGAGGAGACAGTCCCGGCGACTACAGCTTGGTTGTCAACGAGGTAAGTATGGGGGTTCTTCGATCTGAATTTTTTTAGGGCTCTGAATTGCTGCTGATTTCTGGCTGACAAATTTGATGAATTCAGGGGTTGTAGACAGCAATATGTAGTTGTTGACTGATTTTGTTGGAATTGTGCAGCCATATAATCCGTTTGGTTCATTGTGTTGTTTTGTGCAGTCCATCGAGCAGTTGGAGCAATTGGGTTGATTTGTGGGGCTTTGCTGAAGTTGGTAAATTGGAGGTATGATTTTAGGGGCTGAATTGGGGGTTGTTAGTAGTGGCTTGATATGGGTTAATTAATGCCAGGAATTGTTCGGATTGTTGTCGCAGGTTCGTTCGAGATTAGTTGGCGAAATTCTAAGGTCGTTGTTGTTAAGTTTAAGGCAAGATGATTCTTGCTCCTTCTTTTTACCTATCTCCTAAAATAATTAATTTCATATATCATTATTTTCAGTAATGATTTATGCACTTGTCCGTTAATTTGATATAAAATTGTAGGCGTAGAATTAAATGGTTGAATGTGTGGATATTGATTGTTTGTTGGTTATTGTTTTTGTTGTCAGATATTGACTGTTGCTTGGTTATTGTTTTTGTTGTCGAATATTGATTGTTGCTTGGTTATTGTTTTTATTGTCGGATATTGACTGTTGCTTGGTTATTGGTTTTGTTGTCGGATATTGGTTGTTTGTTGGTTATTGGTTTTGTTGTTGGATATTGGTTGATTGTGGGCTACTGGTTTTGTTGTTAGATATTAGTTGTTGTTGGATATTGGTTTGTTGTTGATTTATGTTGGACCATTATGTGGTGGTTGGTTGCCATTAGTTGTGGTTGTTGGTTGCCGATTGGTTATAGTTGTTGGTTGTAGCTAGTTTTGGATTGTTGGTTATTATTGGTTGATTATTGTTTCATTTATAAGGAGGGCATGACTCCTTAGAGCAGGGCCAGGGTGATGATTGCCTCACCCGACCACGTGAGGGTGTGACCTTATGTTGGTTTAAGGCCAGGTCTAGGGTGATGATCGCCTCATCCGACCACGTGAGGGTGTGACCTCCGTTGGTTCAAGGCCACAACTAGATGGTGATCGTCCCATCTTAAACCTTGATTGTTTGTTTCAGTTATGTAGGAGGGCATTACTGCTTATAGTTGGGTCGGGGTGATGATCGCCTCACCCGACCACGTGAGGGTGTGACCTCCGTTGGTTCAAGGCCACAACCGAATGGTGATTGTCCCATCTTTAGTCTATCTATGGATAGTAGATTGCTTAGGGTGATGATCGTCTCACCCGCTTATGTTTTCGTTGAGGTGAAAATTGGTTTGGATGTGTAGTACTGTAGTGAGTTGATATAATTGATTAACACTGGTTACGTGTTAGTAGTAGTATATGTATATGTTTCGTAGTGTTATTAATTGACGTGTTAGTAGTAGAAAAGAAAGTTAGATTGGATCGTCTCATCCGATATTCTCGTGGTGTGGTTGAGATTGGATTGAATGTGGCTAGCATATTGAAGAGTTGGATAGGAATGGTTAAGTAATGGTTATATGATAGTAATAGTATATATTTTGATGTGTTGTTGTTTGGCGTTGGTTGGATGGTATGATAATTCTTTCATGTGTTCTACTGTTTTTGCTTGATGATTCTTGCTAGTCTTTCATTAGACTAACCAACCTCGATTTATGTTTCCGTGGTTGGCTGGTGTATCGGGTCCACCAGTCAACTAGTCTTTGCAGGTTCGGCAGCAGCAAGGGGGTTCTTGATCACAGATTCGTCTTCACAGTTACAGATTTAACTTTGCATCGGATTTGAAAATGTTGTATTAACTACTTGTTGTTTTGGATATAAATTGATACACTGAACTTGATACAAGGTTTACATGTTGTTTCAAACTTGAACAGAGATTTTTTTTATGCTGATAACTTTTGTATATTTGGAAGCATTTTGGGTTTCTCCTTCTTAAAATCGCCTTGTAGACCTTCGGGCCTACGACACTGTGACACCTCTGGTTTGGGGTGTTACAATATAACTATATGATATAACCATAGTATATAACTATAGAATATAAATATAATATATAACCATATTTGATATAACTATAGGATATAACGATATGATATAACCAAATTGAATAAAACTATAAGATATAATCATAGTATATAGCTATATGATATAACCATAGTATATAACTATATAATATAATATAGGATATAACCATAGTATATAACTATAGAATAGAAATATAATATATCACCAAGTTGGATATTGTAACACCCCCAAATCTTAACCCATTTGGAAAGGTATTACCGCCAGTGACCTCAGTGTTCCTTACCGAGATCACCCAGGGCTTTACCGTTTGAATACAAATCATGAAATACAATGATACAAAATGATAACTTTATTCATATAAAACATGAGTCCCGGGATTACATCCCAATCCCGAATAGGACAAATACAGAGTTTAAACAAAGTACATCGGAAGTCTTTTTAAATATATAACAGAGTAAATAAGTTACAGTGGAAGTCTTTCTTGAAATATTACAAAAAGGGTTGTGATCGTAATGATCACCTGCCCAAGGATCTCAACCTGATTAAAAGATAATTATTAAAACATCCAAAAACAACCGTCGTCTTCATAGTCAATCTAGTCTCCTCATATCTTCGCTCTATCTGATGTGCCGAATCGAACGGATGACACCAGCCAACCATGCAGAGAACAATTGCGGTTGGTTAGTCTACTGAATAGACTATGCAAGGGTACAAAGCAGAAGGTTCGAAGTAGTTGTATTAGGTTAGACTCATCGTTTCTCGAATAATAACCGATAACGATAATCAACCTTCATACTTCTACCGAATAACAACAAGAGGTATGCACAAGAGAAGATTCTGGAAGACTGAATCTTCACAGAAATCGACCCGAAAGAAGACTCCAACGGAAGTGAGTCTTAAGGAAATATGACAAATCTGGAACGTTTAAAGAATCAGACATCAGTGATTTAAAAGCTGACTTAGATGTTTAGGTTCACGACCAACCACACCGCTTACAGCGAATCCAGATTGGAAAGAGAACGTACTCTGATCAAAAGTCGAGACGAGCTTTCCTAGTTGCACTATTTACTTAGCTGCACTACTCGCCAAAGGTATATTAATTATGTGCACTCGGGCACTTTATCTTATTAAATTCCAAAACGAGCATTACGTTATAAGCTTTTAAATCTCCACCCGAGAGATATCGGATCTCCCCGCAAGAGATATCAGACCTCCCCATAAGAGATATAGAAGGGATGAACCTTAGAAGATTTGGCACTAGCGAAGTGTGCCAACCCCGAGTAAGGGTATAGTCATGACCAAAGAGAAGGTACTGGGGAAAAATCCACCAAGTACCAGTTATAAAGAAACAGCTAAACCCCCACAAGGTACATAGCATTCCTAACCACTAGTGCTAACTAAACAGTTCTAGCACAACAATAGTTCGGGATAAATCCACATAAATGCTCTCAAGGCGAACATAAATAATAGCGTTGTTCTAACAGATATACAACCTATTATAATATCATTTTTTAGTTTTCCAAAATAGTTTACAAAACCATTTCCAGACAAATATAATAATCATTCCAAATTAATTACTCAGATAAACTACTGATAATTAATGTAAATATGGAACGATGAGCAAGATCGAACTGCCACTTGCCTTAATCCGCAGAGTTTGAACGAAGCCTAACGACGAGTTTCCGGTGTTTGTGGAAACTTTTCCGAGAACAGAATCTTACCAACATGGAACGATGAGCAACACCGGCGACCTCCGCAAGGCCTGAAGGGCGGCGGTCGCCGCCTGCCTTACGGCGGGCGTCGCCAGCCTCACGGAGGTCGCCGGTGTTCGTGGCGGCGGGCGCCGCTACGAACATCGGGAAATTTTCCGAGAACAGAATCTTACCAACGTCGATCGATTTGGTTCGCCTTTGCCTTGCTTTGGATTCTAAGATTCTAAGGGCCTCCAAATCTTCTCCTTTGCAACTGGAACGACACCAAAACGAGCTCCGACGATCGGCTTCAAACTTTCCGAAGAGAGCTCAGAATTCCGGCGAGACAAGAGTGAGAGATTTGAGCTTCGATTGTGCTCAATTCTGATCCCAAATCACTCCTTAAATAGCCCCAACATCAAAGGGGATAAGATTGGCCAGCAAAACCACATGGAGGGCCAAGATCGGAGCGACGCTTCGATCGCCGGCAGCTGGCGAGGCTACGCCTGCACAGGTGCGGCGGTCGCCGCCTAGTCGCCACCTTGGTCGCCGCGGTTGGATTGCTAAAGCGGCGGTCGCCGCTTTTGGGCAGCGGTCGCCGTTTTCCTAGGCCACCTGGCGAGGAGGAAGGCGAGACGAAGGTGCCGATGAGTTGACTTGCGGCGGTCGCCGCCACGGGGCAGCGGTCGCCGCCAAGTCAACTCTTATCCGTTTGGGCTTTGGATAAGCTTGGCTTAGCCCGAGATAAAAATAATCGTACACGAACGAGTATTAAGTCCCAAAATACGTCGACTGTATATTATTTCACTGAGAAAAATATTACAGAGATTGAGAACATTACAAAATGTCTTTCTGTCTCCGAAATTAATCCGACGTACAAAACGGGCGTTCGGGAAAAATCCCAAAATTCCCAAAATATCCTTACAGAAATACGGGGTATCACAGATATAACGATATGATATAACCAATTTGGATATAACTATAAGATATAATCATAGTATATAACTATGTGATATAACCATAGTATATAACTATAGAATATAAATATAATATATAACCAAAATGGATATAACTATAAGATATAACCAAATTGGATATAACCATAGGATATAACGATATGATATAACCAAATTGGATATAACTATAAGATATAATCATAGTATATAACTATATGATATAACCATAGTATATTACTATAGAATATAATATAGGATATAACTATAAAATATAACCATAAGATATAACCAAATTGGATATAACTTTATGATATAACGATATGATATAACCAAATTGGATATAACTATAAGATACAATCATAGTATATAACTATATGATATAACCATAGTATATAACTATAGAATATAAATATAATATATAACCAAATTGGATATAACTATAAGATATAACCAAATTGGATATAACGATATGATATAACCAAATTGGATATAACTATAAGATATCATCATAGTATATAACTATATGATATAACCATAGTATATAACTATAGAATATAATATAGGATATAACCATAGTATATAACTATAGAATATAACCATAAGATATAACCAAATTGGATATAACTATAGGATATGACGATATGATATAACCATATTGGATATAACCATAAGATATAATCATAGTATATAACTATATGATATAATCATAGTATATAACTTTAGAATATAAATATAATATATAACCAAATTGGATATAACTATACGATATAACCAAATTGAATATAACCATAGGATATAACGATATGATATAACCAAATTGGATATAACTATAAGATATAACCATAGTATATAACTATAGGATATAACCATAGTATATAACTATAGGATATAATAATAATATATTCAATTATTTGGAGTAACACGGACTGAAAAATAGAATTATTTTATGGATTAAACTCTATTTTATCGCGGTTTTCTTCCTAATCTCAAATCAAGTAATCAATGTTAAACTTTGTATTCGAATGGAGTCTAAACTCCCACCCTCTATCGGAACTCTCCCAAACCCTAGACCATAAAACCTAATCATAAACCCTAAAATAACACTAGAAACCCCTTGGGCGCAACCTATAAGATATAACCATAGGACATAACGATATGATATAACCAAATTGGATATAACTATAAGATATAATCATAGTATATAACTATATGATATAACCATAGTATATAACTATAGAATATAATATAGGATATAACCATATTATATAACTATAGAATATAACCATAAGATATAACCAAATTGGATGTAACTATAGAATATAACGATATGATATAACCAAATTGGATATAACTATAAGATATAATCATAGTATATAACTATAGGATATAACCATAGTATATAACTATTGAATATAATCATAAGATATAACCAAATTGGATATAACTATAAGATATAACCATAGTATATAACTATAGTATATAATATAGGATATAACCATAGTATATAACTATATGATATAACCATAATATATAACTATAGAATATAATATAGGATATAACCAAAGTATATAACTATAGTATATAATATAGGATATAATCATAGTATATAACTATAGAATATAATATACGATATAATCGTAGTATATAACTATAGAATATAACCATATGATATAACCAAATTGGATATAACTATAAGATATAATCATAGTATATAACTATAGGATATAACCATAGTATATAACTATAGAATATAAATATAGTATATAACCAAATTGGATATAACTATAAGATATAACCAAATTGGATATAACCATAGTTATATGTGATTTTCGAGAATAATAATAACAAACAGTTAATATCAAACGAATTGGTGGAGAAACGCATATGAATTTTAGATGAATAAAAGTATATTGAAATCTCATGATGCAAACGGATTTATAGCCATGTAACCCTGATTACTTGAAAACATCTATTACTATAGTCAAATGCACATAAGTATACAAATCTACTAGGTATTTGAATTTTCAAATCATATAGAATAGCAGGATATATATAATGCGTTGAGTATGTAGTAAATTTATTTCAAAAATAAATTTTAAAATAAATTTGTTGATTTAAATACAAAAGTGGGAGTAGGCCATACTATGTAGTGCCCAAGTTTGTTTTTTTTTTTTAAAAATCTGCTGTGCTGCACTAGGTGCCGTCCAGAATGTAAACCGGGTTCAAAAAAATAAATTTTAATATAACTTGTTATTTTATTTTAGTAAACCGGATTCGCCAAAAAATTAAAAAATCAGACTGTTTGTGCGGCATTACGTGCAACACAAGACGTGAATCGGGTTTTTGGCAAATTTTAATATAACTTGTCTTTTCTGTGCTGCATGACGTGCCGTCCACGCCTTGAACCGGGTTTTTGGCAAATTTTTTGTGCTGCACCAGGTGCCGCTCAAATGAGAGTGCACGGTTAAAAAAAATGGAGTGTGCGGTTTTTCGCCGAATTTTTTAAAGGATTCGAGAAATGTATATCATTGTGTAAATTATGAATTATATATCAAATTTATTATCAGAACGAAATATCTCAAATTGTGTGTTACAAAGATAAGATTGTCAAAAATTCATGATACTTAAGGACATGGATATTCGTGATTCAATTCAAACCCAAATTCTAGGCTTACCGTACGGAATGACCCAACGTATTCTGTTTGGCCTTCAGTTCACAATTTTCTGTTTTATTTTGGGTTGGTTTCGGGTCAATTCGGCTTAACTTGAACTCAAAACAATAACCATAAGCAAATAAATGTGTAATCCCTATATAACCATAAAAAAAAGTCCATATAGTTCTAGTATATCTTTTTTTTTTAATTTGGTTAACCTCAGTTCGCAATTCATCAAAAAATTAGATTGTCTGTTCAAAACGTAACTGACAAAATGAATATAGTTCTTTGGCTAGCACATATATATATATACTAGTGAGAGGGATAATTTATTCTCATAAGATAAATTAATCTCAAATCTTTATTAGGTATATTAAATATCCTAGAAATAAAAGAAGCAGCTTATCTTTTCATAAAAAAAAAGATAAAATGGATTAATGACTGGATTCTAGCAGGTTTTTCTCTCTTCCTATTGAATTTATCATACGCTCTTTTTCTTTTTGGCTGCCTCTATAGAATTTAGAGAGCTTTTTGCCTGACTTGAGCGTCGGAGGTAAATCAGGGGATTCCACCCCCCACCCCTTCGCTTTATTTGTGATTTCAGATCTTAGATTCGAGAGATTCAAGTCAAATTGGTGTTCCTGGCGGTTTGAGAGCATTGGTTCGTCGTTTCTCCTTCCAATTTCTAGTTGATACAAAATCCTGCTTCCACATTTGGCGCCGTCTGTGGGAAGGATACGATGCCACCTCGAAGAGCTGCCAGTAATACAGAGAACGTGCGTCAGGAAGACGTAGCCACCGCCTTGGACGCCGAGCAAAGGCAGAGGGAATTCGAAGCCTCTGCGGCCGCTGAAGCGAATCGCAGAAGAGAGCTCGAGTCAGTTGTGGCTGAAACAGAGCGTCGCAACGCTGATCTGACTTCTACTGTTGTCGACAAAAATGCTGAATTGGAGAGGCTGCGTCGAGAGCTTGATGCAGCGAAGAGAGCAATTGACCGTTCCCAGGGAAAACGCTCCATTGCGGGTGAGGGATCATCAATGGACCATGACCGCTCAAGGAGGGTCGCGAGTGTCATCGTCTGGGCAGAGCGACACAATCAAAGGAGAGATCTTCCTCCTCGAGATCGCACCCTGGCTGCGAGAGAGGCACTAGACAAGGCAGGAGTTTCCCGTCGAAACTACTCAGATCATCACCGATCTAGGCTGAATCGTCCAAGGGATGCGAGGTCGTCTTCCTCGGCTTCCAGATCACACCGACAACGATCCAGAGAGCGCAGCCGCTCACCTCATCGATCCGCTACTAGAGACGAAAGGCATCACCTTTCGAACCGCTCCCGGTCTCATGAGAGGCACAGGCGGGAACTGTCAGTGAGCGCGGATTCAGACCATATCCGAGAGCGTCGGGCTGATCGGATCACTGGGGCAGAACGACGTCTTCTTCGCCTACTTGACAATCAGGGAGAGTCGCTGATTAATGCCCAAGAGTAGGCAGAGCTGAAGCTTGCACGCATGACATCCACTCCCTTCGCACGAGTGATTCGTGAACATCCCCCGCCAGCTAAGTTTTCCACTCCATCTTTTGATTTATATGACGGGAAATCTGATCCGATTGTTCATGTTGCTGCATACACCCATAAGATGGCTTTGTGGGATTTGGATGATTCTTTGATGTGTAGAATGTTTCCTGCTAGTCTTGGCAAGATTGTTGCCAAATGGTTTCATGCTTTAGAGTCTGATTCAATATACCATGGAGTCAATTAGCCAAGAAATTTGTTTTGCATTTCATTGCCAATACTAGAGAGCCTGCTTCTGTGGATGCCTTATTTGATATGAAAATGCGCAGGGGAGAAACTTTGAGTCAATTTGCTCCCCAGTTCATGGAATGCTATACTGATATGGATGGTTGTGAAGAAAAGGTCACAGTTGTTGCCTTTAGATTGGCACTCCCCAAGGAGAGTGAGTTAAGGAAGAGTCTTACATTGAGGGCTCCTACAGGGATCCCTGAACTTCAAGAACGGGTCAGACAATATATGAAACTAGAAGACGACATGAAGCCTTTGAGAGACAAGAGGTCACAATCTCCTCCTAATCATCAGGGGGAGATGACAAGAGGAGGTCAAGGGGCAACAAGGAAAGGGGTCTGGCACCTGTAACCTCTATGCATGCCGTTCAGACCGTCTTTAAAGAGCCAATCTAACGTATTTTGCCTAAGATCAAGGAAAATCACTTTTTTGTATGGCCTCCAAAGATGAAGGCTGATTCTGGAGACATAGACATGAGCAAGTACTGTGCCTTTCATAAAGACAAGGGGCACAGGACGGATGAGTGCAAGTCCTTCAAGCATCAATTGGAGAAGTGGGTGTCCCAAGGGTATCTTCAAGACTTTGTTGACTCAGGTTCTGGGTCAGGGGGCGATCATGCAAATGAAAAGGCACAGAACTAGCTTACCAAGGGGGCTAGAGACAATCAGAGGCATGTGATACATGTGATTGGGGTTACAGGAAGGCAAAGTGATAGTAGCAGACACCACCACCAGACTCGCTGTCACGAGCTAGAGGTTTTGAAGGTCATTGAGAGCGCAAACAAGCGCCCTCGGGTTGAACAAGATCCGACATTGATTTTCTTAGACGCTGATTTGAAGGGTTTGCAGTTGTCGCATAATGATCCGCTAGTTTTGACTGTTGGAGTGGGGTCATTCGATGTGTGTAGAGTCTTGATGGATTCGGGTAGCTCGGTTGATCTCATGTTCTATGAGCTATTCAAGAAGCTTGGAAAGTCTCAGGAGGATCTAATTCCGATCTCAACTCAGCTCATCGGGTTGTGGCAGTTTCCTGTTTGGCCTCTCAGGATGTTCAAGACGAGCGTAGAGACTCGGGGCAAGTCGGTCACTGCAGAATTTCTGGTGGTTAACGCGCCATCAAGCTACAACGCTATCCTGGGAAGACCTTGGCTGCATTCTATGGGGGCCATGCATTCGACGCTCCATCAATTGATCGTTTTCCCTCACCTCGGGGCCACGGTTCGGGTCAAAGAGGATCAGTAGGCTGCGAGACAATTCCTCAGGATTGAAGGCGATCGAAAGGCGGTGCACTTGGCACAACCAGCACCGCAAATGCCAAATGTGGTCAGCGAATCACCTTCTGACAGCCCGGATAACGAACACAATGAAATTTCTCGAAAATTACCGATCGTACGGCCGTGCGGTGCTCTCGACATTTCGTTCGAGAAAAAAATTACCGACCGCACGACAATGCGATGCTCTCGGCACTTCGTTCGAGAAAAAAATTGCCGACCGCACGGCCGTGCGTTTTACCGCACGGGCCGTGCGGTTCTCTCGACATTTCACCCCGAAAAAAAACAACGTACGGCCGTGCAATGCCCTCGGCTTTCGGTAGAAAAATACAACTCGCCCGCATGGCCGTGCGTTTTTCCGCACGGGCCGTGCGCCGCTCTCGACTTTTCAGTTAAAAATGAAATAATTTGCACGTCGAGTTTTGCAGCGTTCCAGATTTCGACGAGAATCACACCCGGAAACTTTCGCTTTTTATCAGGTATGTTCGATCCAATCTTCGGCTCATCGGACTTGAGAAAGTTCCGAGGACCCGAGGGGTAAAATGAGAGGGATAATTTATTCCCATAAGATAAATCAATCCCAAATCTTTATTAGGGATATTAAATATCCTAGAAATAAAGAAAGCAGCTTATATTTTCATAAAAGAAAAAGGAAAAATGGATTAATGACTGAACCCTAGCAGGTTCTTCTCTATCCCTATTGAATTTCTCATACGCTCTTTTTCTCTTTGGCTGCCTCCATAGAATTTAGAGAGCTTTTTGCTTGACTTGAGCGTCGGAGGTGAATCAGGGGATTCCACCCCCCACCCCTCGCTTTATTTGTGATTTCATATCTTAGATTCGAGAGATTCAAGTCAAATTGGTGTTCCTGGCGGTTTGAGATCATTGGTTCGTCGTTTCTCCTTTCAATTTTCAGTTGATACAAAATCCTGCTTCCACAACTAGAATATTATATATCGCACCCCAGATCTAGTGGTAGTGAAACTCAAATACCATGCATGTCAAAGCCTAGGTAGCTAGTCAACTACTATTTTGTCGTCTATATGTAAACGCCGGCGTGCAAGGTGTCGTTTGAGGATGCAATTTACATTTTGATCGGATTGTATGAGGTTAATTCTTCGTTACTTATTTATCCATACGCTGATACGTGCATCTATTTATGTAACATGAGGGTATAGGTCAGTATATGGGATATATAAGCTTTGCTGAGAATTAGGCACTATCTATGTCCAATATCAATCCATTCCCCTTTCTTTTCGTCTGATATATCAAGACTTTTCTTTTAACGATCAATTGTGTCAATGAAAAGTACTTGGCGCCAGAAAATAATAATAACGATATACTTAGCAATTAGAGGGAATATTTTAACCAAATTGGTGTAGAATTCGTATTCCCTCCATCAAACCAAACACAGCATGCACAACTACTTCAAAAACTCGAAATTTTGAATTCCCAAATACAAACTAACTAAATTTTAACATTGTCGAAAATATTAATCAGTTGCATAATCAATTTGAGTTAACAACTAAATTACGAATCTAGTATTTTCGAATTACCAAAAACCCTAATCCTAAAAATTCAATATTCAATACTCAAGTCTAATGAAATAATACAATCACAAAGTATCATACACATAAGGGAGATCAGCACAAGCAAGAATTAGCGACCCACCTACGAGAGCGCACCAACTCCGACGGCACACCACCTCCGACGGTGCACGACCTTCGACCGGGTAGAGATAATGGTGACTGAAGAGTGGAGATGATAGGAGAACTATCTGCGAAATTCAGTTGAAAGAAAAACAGAGAGTTATGAGGAGAAGCCATCTATACCGGAGAGGAGGAACTGAGGTTGGTGTGGAAGGCAAATATGGCAGGAGGTATAGACGGCACTGTACACAAATCGGGATGCAGAGGGGAAGGGGATGAAGTGGGGGATGCAGACACTAGTATAGAATTTAGCTTAGATAACATTAAAGTTAAGGCGCTATAAAAAAGCGCAATAAGAAACAAAAACACTTAGCGGTTTTTTGACAAAAACGCTAAGACGTTTTAATCCTTTTTCTTTAATTAAGAGATATCAATTTCTTAGCTCTTTTTTACTAAAAAGCGCTAAGAGTTCTGAAACACTCTTAGCGCTTTTTTAGTAAAAAGCGCTATAAAAAATGTATGAATTTTATTTTAAAATGCTAAGCATTTTCTTAGCATTGTTTTACTAAAAAGCGCTAAGAGTTCTGAAACACTCTTAGCTCTTTTTTAGTAAAAAGCGCTATAACAAATGTATGAATTTTATTTTAAAATGCTAAGCACTTTTTTAGCGCTTTTTAGTAAAAAAACGCTAAGAGTTCTGAAACACTCTTAGCGCTTTTTTAGTAAAAAGCGCTATAAAAAATGTATGAATTTTATTTTAAAATGCTAAGCATTTTCTTAGCGCTTTTTAGTAAAAAAGCGCTAAGAGTTCTGAAACACTCTTAGCACTTTTTTAGTAAAAAGCGTTATAAAAAATGTATGAATTTTATTTTAAAATGCTAATCATTTTCTTAGCGCTTTTTAGTAAAAAAACGCTAAGAGTTCTGAAACACTCTTAGCGTTTTTTTAGTAAAAAGCGCTATAAAAAAGTTTTCATTGAAATTTCCCTCTTTTCTCTCGCCCTAGCCACTTTTCCTCTATGTGCCCGACTTTTCTTTCCATTTTTCTCTATGCCGACAACGTCCCTTGCCGTCTCGATCGATGTCTCCTGCTGCGGCGATCTACCGGTGGCTTCTCCGCCGGCCGCAATCTTCTGGTGGCCTCTCTTGCTTCTTCGGTTTATTGACGAAGCACCTGTTTATCTCCTAGTGGCGTCTCCGGCTTCTTCACAATTCATCTCCGTTGGCTTCTTCGGTTTGTTCTTTGGTTTGTTTTCAGATTGTTTTCGATTTGTTCTCGGCTTCTTCACTATAGGTTGTTGAATTTTGTTGTTGCTTTAAACTTAGGGTTTTGCCTAAACATAGGATTGTGACTTGCCTAAACCTAGGGTTTTGGTTTGTATTCGTATAATTTCGATTATAATATTTTGAATTTTGGATGATTATATGGTTTATCAAGTGTAGTTGATCATCTTGAACAAATATCTTTAGAGCTTCAGATTCATGCTAAACTTTCTCATGGCTGAAAATACAGTGCGTGGTATGATGTATTATAGAAGAGCTCTTATGCTTCAGAGCTACTAGGAAAGAAGAAGATTAATAGATAGGTTTCTGTAAATATAAAATCTTTAATCTTAAAAAAAAATCTGCAAAGTTTATTAATATGGTCGTATGGTCAGAGGGTAATGTCTGGTGCAAATCAAGGTTTTGATATGTCTCCCGAGGTACGGGCACAAGAAGATATAAAGTTCACCTATGTTGTATCCTGTCAAATTTATGGACAACAAAAGCAGAAGAAAACACAAGAAGCTGCTGATATTGCTCTTTTTCTACATAGGCATTATGCTTGTACCTGTTCTTCTGCAGCATATGTATTGATTTTACCCCATCCCTCTTCCATTTATTTTCTTGCTCAAGCTTGTGATATTTGTAAGCTTGTGATATTTGTAAGCACTGCTACTGTGCTAGTATATCAGATAATGAACATCTACTACACAACACAACACTTCTATGACGTTCTCTTTCTTCTTTTTCTTATTAAACTCTTTAATAGCCCAACACAAGACTTCTTGTTGTTTATAGTAACCAGCTTTTGGATTGAGTTACAAGGTTTTGGTTAACCTTGTGTTGTAGATTGTTGATAAAATTTCTTTCTTTTTTGTAGCTAAATCATGCTCTCACGACCATCCGACGTGTTAATAAAACTGATGTAGTCATTCTTGGCTCAACATTTGGGGTATATGCTCAGTTTCCCTTGTATTAATTTACTTATTTGTGAGAAGCAAAAAAGTTGATTACAGAAGATTATATGAAAGCAGTCTCTTGTTAGTATAATGGATGCATCTATGCAAGACCTTGCTCGTTGTCCAGGCATCGGTGAACACAGGGTAATAGTAATTCTTTGTGAACCATTACTTGAATTGCCCTTTTTATTATCTGTTTTCAATATAAATGCAAGTAAACAAATAGTTCTTATCTTCGTCTGGTCCTTCCCCTTCTCTTTCTGGTCCTTTATGCATATTTCGCCACTAGTTGCATTCAGCGACTGTCATTGTCTTAAGTGGCTGGAAGCCTTAAGAAACTGGGGTTTTGGGAGTTATCCATGTCTTATACCTTCCCATGTATTTGACTATTTGTTTACTTGTATGAATTATTCATTGTATTCGAACAAACTTAATTCTTAGAGGACGTAGTTGATATCATATCTTGGTCACCAACTTTATTGTGTCATTTTCTCGTATTTGATCTTATTTCAGAAATGAGGCTCTTCGAGTTGCTTTTATTCATATGGAGGAGAGCGGTGGAGCTGATGGTAAAGTAACAACAAAAATATTACTCCAAGCTTAATAAAGTTGATATACATGGAAAGAATCAGGTATTGTACATGTTTTTTCTCTGTAGGATTCAATTCTCATCTAAAAATCTGATTTAGTGCATCTATTTTGTTACTTCTCTTCTCCTCTTCACTTCTACTCTTTATCCTTATCCTAGTTCACATGTCATTTTCAATTATGATATTCTTATACATAATTCATTAGTTATTGTTATTTAGGAAATATATTCCATCAAGTTACCTAGTGAGTAGTGACCCAAAACTTGGTGAAGGGAAGCCTGAAAATCAAAATCATGCCATTGTTATTAATCGAGAAGGAATTCAAACTATTGATATGAATCAAGTTAGTTTTCTTAGTATTTTACTTTCTCTTGATTTAGTACCCTATAATGTTCACATGTTGATTTTTAGCATTAAATTTATAGTTGTTGTTATTCATCATTTTTTCAATGTCAAATTTTATAACTCAATGCAACTTTTATTCTAAATAACGTGTAGAAGTTTTCAGAAAGAAACCTGTTGGTGCCGGTTTTAGCCGAGTCATCACACAAGAAGAAATTGATGAGGTAAAGGATGCGTGGATTGGGTATCTTCAACCTCATTTGCAAATGGTCGCTTAATAGTTTGATAGCCTTGTATATGTTGGTAATTATGAAATAGGTACTGATTTGTTGGATATGGTGCTTCATTTTGTTAGGGAGATTAGGCTATTTCTGGATATGGTGCTTAAGTATGAATATGTATTGGTTTTGTGGATACGGTATTGATTTTATGGAGTACCATGCTTCTTATGAATTATGCGGAGTATTATGGATATTTACTAATTGTATGGGTTTGATCTTATTTGATTGAATTGTATTGCTGTAAATGTTCAAGCAGTTGGCCGGTGTAGCATGTGGAAAATGATTTTTTTAAAATAAAAAGACAAACAAATATAGCGCTTTTTAAAGAAAAGCGCTAACAATGGAATCCAACACTCATAGCGCTTTTCTTTAAAAAGCGCTAAGAGTTGAATCTACTATCATAGCGCTTTTTTAAGAAAAGCGCTAAGAGTTTCAAGTATTGAAAAAACAAAAGCATAGCGCTTTTCTATAAAAAGTGCTATGCGTGTATTTTTTTTATAGCGCTTTTCAAATAGCGCCATAAATTATTATTAACACGGACGCTTAGGTAGCGGTTTAAAAACCGCTATCCGTATAATAAAAAAACCGTTATGCCAAGATGATTCTGTACTAGTGAGAGGTATAGACGACACTGTACCCTAAACCTACAGACTAGTAAAAAAAGGATAAAGGATTAAAAACTATACTTTATTGAAAAAAAGTGTAAAAGCTTATTAAATGTACTATAAAATAATCAAGTACCGAATAGGTTGATTACTTTATTGAAAACAATATTAATGTATTCAAAAATATTGCATTATAAAAGTTCGTACCTATACTACATGAATTACTTTATCGAAACAAGTTTAAAAGCATTAAAATCAATATAATAAAAACTATATAAATTGCTAAATTAATATATAAAATAGTTGTAGAATATATAAAATACTAATATTCATCTTGATCATCATCTTCAGCCGTCAAATTACATTCTAAATTTTCATCATCTGTAGTGGAGTTTGTGCCAATTTTATCTTCATCTTCTCTCCGTCTTCGTCTTCGTCTTTGTATCGAACATTATATGTGTCATCATCAATTAAATCATCCTCTAAATAATCTGACGTATCTTGTATCTCACTTTCAATTATAGGTACTCCAACATCATCACCTTGATAAGCATCTGGAACATCTTCCTATCTCTCTTCAACTGTACTTCGAGCTTTTATTTTGCAAACGGCTTGCCAATGAATACGATCTCTTCTAGCGCCGAGAATTTCTGCATAGAAAACTTGAACAACTTGTTGTGCTAAAATAAACGGATCATATTTTTGATAGAATTTTTTGGTATTAACTTCCACCATATCAAGATTCTTATATTTATTTGTTCCTCGAATTGATGGATAAAACTAACGACATTTAAAGAGAACAAGTCTTTTTTGACTACCTGTATAGCTCAATTGTATGATCTCTTCAAGAATACCGTAATAATCCAATTCTTGTTAATTGTAGGTTGACCCTTTAACCATTACTCTGTAACACCCCCAAATCTTAACCCATTTGGAAATGTATCACCGCCAGTGACCTCGGTTTTCCTCACCAAAGCCATCCCAGGCTTTACCGGTTAAATACCAATTATGAAACACTTATGATACAAAAATCATAATATTATTCATATAAAACATAAGTCCCGGGATTACATCCCAATCCCGAATAGGACAAACACATAGTTTAAACAAAGTATAGTGGAAGTCTTTTAAATATTACAAAAGGGTTGTGATCGTAATGATCACCTGCCCAAGGATCTCAACCTGATTAAAAGATAATTATTAAAACATCCAAAAACCACCGTCGTCTTCATAGTCATTCTAGTCTCCTCATATCTGCGCTCCATCTGATGTGCTGAATCGAACGGATGACACCAACCAACAATGCAGATAACAATTGCGGTTGGTTAGTCTAAATGAATAGACCATGCAAGGGCACAAAGCAGAAGGTTCTAAGTAGTCGTATTGGGTTAGACTTCTCGTCTCTCGAATAATAGTCGAGTATGCTTGTCAACCACCATACTCTACTTGAAAATGACAAAAGGCATGCATAAGAGAAGATTCCAACTGAAGCGAATCTTAACGGAATATCCAAGAGAAGACTCCAAAAGATCGAGTCTATAACGAAGTATGACAAAGTCTGGAATATTTAAAGAATCACAGTATCGCATTCGAGCGATTTAAAAGTTTAGACGAGCTTTCCTAGCTACACTATCGCTTAGCTGCACTACTCGCCAGAGGTTTATTAGTTATGGGCGAACCTACGGCCCTTATCTGATTAAATTTCAAAATGCGCATCACGTTATAGGCTTTTAAATGTATATATATCCCCAACGGAACCTATACATCTTGATATGTGTTTCATCTAGAGTGACGCATACCGAAGGGATGAAATCCCGAGTTTGTGGCACTAGCTAAGTGCACCTACCTCTATACTCGTGTATCAGAGGTTGGGTCATGACCGTAAACATGGTATTAGGTGGGGACGAGCCACCTCTCTACCTGATTATACAGAAACGACTGGACCTGACAGGGTCCAGTAACGTTCCTAACTACTAGTGCTAACTAAACAGTTCAAGCACAACAATAGTCCATAATAAATCCACATAAATGCCCTCAAGGCGATCATAAATATATATTCATAATAGCGTTGTTCTAACAGATATACAACCTATTATAATATCATATTTTAGTTTTCCAAAACAGTTTAAACAAAACCGTTTCCAGACAAACGCAATAATCATTCCAAATTAATTACTCAATTAAACAACTGATAATTAATGTAAATATGGAACGATGAGCAAGAGCGAACCGCCACTTGCCTTAATCCGCAGAGTTTGACGAAGCCTAACAACGGGATTCCAGGCTCGATATAGGGATAGCTCTGGTAACACAGATTCCTTCGGATCGACTCATACAGAAACCCTTAGTTAGATTCGACATAAACGGACAGAATAACGAAAGAAATCGAAAGGAACGACGTCCGAACGACGACCACCAAAGCCGAGGCCTAACTAGGCCATCAGTCTTCTGGCGGCGGTCGTCGGCGGCCTTACGGCGGGCGCCGTGTTCATGGCGGCGGTCGCCGCCTTCATCGCGGCGGGCGCCGCTATGAACATCGGAAAATAAAATCCGAGAACAGAAACTCACCGACGGCGAGCGATTGGTCTCTTCTTGCCTTGCTTTGGATTCTAGGCATCTAAGGGCCTCCAAGGCTTCTTCTAGCAACTGGAAACGACACCAATTGAGCTCCGGCGATCACTTGCACAACTCCGGTGAGCACTCCAACTTCCGACGAGAACACTTTGAGAGGAATTGAGCTAGATTCTGTGCCTAATCCGCTCCCATTTGCTCTCAATTTATAGCCCAAGCTCCAGGGGAAGCGATGATGGCAGCCAAGCGACGTGGAGGGCCATCAAAGGCGCTGTCAGAGCTCGCCGACGAGTACATGCATAGCCCCCTGCAAGTCTACGGCGGTCGCCGCGAACCTCTCCAGGTCGCTGCTGCCTAGGCCCCATGGCGGCGGGGTGATGGCGGCGGTAGCCGCATCCTAGGGACACTTGTCCCTGTAGCTTGCGAAGGAAGGTGCCAGGAGGCTGCTGGCGGCGGTCGCCGCCATACCCACGGTGGGCGCCGCCAGGTCAGCCTTATCCGGTGGCTTATGGATAATCTTGGCTTAACCCGGGATAAAAATAATCGTACACGAACGAGTATTAAGTACCAAAGTACGTCGTCTGTATTTTATTTCACTGAGAAAAATATTACAGAGATAGAGCACATTACAGAATGTCTCAAACTATCTGAAATTGACCCGACGTACAAAACGGGCGTTCGGGAAAAATCCCAAAATTCCCAAAATATCCTTACAGAAATACGGGGTATCACATCACCTCCCCCTTAAAAGAAGTTTCGACCCAAAACATAGGTCATAAATAACTCGGGAAAATGTCTGAGCATATCTGCTTCGGTTTCCCATGTTTCCCAAGTAACTTCTTCTGATCCAGACTTGGACCACAAAATTCGTACTAGAGGTACGATCTTGTTGCGTAGATTCTTCTCACGGTGCTCCAGAATACGCACTGGCATTTCCTCATAGGTACCATTTGCCTGAATCTTGATGTCCTCATAGCTCAGTACATGAGACTCATCTGGCACATATTTCCTTAGCAATGATACATGGAACACATTATGCATTGGGTGTACCGATGGCGGCAATGCCAAACGGTACGCTAGAGATCCTACTCTATCCAGAATCTCAAATGGTCCCACAATCAGTAATACCGCAATCTATGTCCGGTTACTTCAACATGATTCACTAATCCATTACATAGGATTATACTTTTGTCTCACTCGAACGTGATATAAGCTTATCTAAACCTACGTGGGTTACCTTTTTCCTCAACTCCACTTGGTATCATCCGTAACCTCATCTCTATATATTTTACCATATAATCATTCTCACTATATCCACAAGGTTCTGACCATTATATACTAACGGTCCCTAAAATTGTCATAATGACATTATTGTACCTTTAATAGGAGAAGACACATCTCCCTTCCAATTTCCTTAAATACAAAATCCCTAAGTTCACATCTTACTTCCTTACAATTCAATAATCAACTCTTAGTAACCTCGAAACATTACATCCTCAATTCCCTTAAAGGTACCTCTTACAATTTCATCCTTTATCTGGAAGTAAGTCTGACCTTATGCCATTCTAACTTAAATCCTTCAAGATTTCTATACTTTCTCCAAGAATAATCACAACATTTATTCGTATGCTCCTCAAATCAATCACATGAGAGCTTACTCCTATAACCTCAAAGTATCATATTGCTAAATGATTCATTCCCAAATTCAAACATTCGGCCTACTTAGATTTGGCCCCAAAGTTCACTGCCAACTCAGGCTTTTAGTTTCCTCGAAACAAGATTGCAATAAATTGATTAGCACAGTTGTGCCTAATCACCTTATTTCTCTAAACGTAACATCAAATCACCATTATAGACATCAATCACTCTCTGTCTAATCCTTATATCGCTTCTCTTAAGGAATCCTCATAACGGACCTCAAAACGAAACTTTGAATAGATCTTCCAAAATAATACCTACGACTTTGTACACTTGGCTTTTCAAAAGCAAATCTTAACCATTGGTTCTACACTGGTCGTAATAGAGGAAACAAGTTCCCTATGAACTATCCCTCTTATACATTTCCCTTCTCAGCAGGAACCATCCAATATGGTGCCTTCGAGATCGGCGCGATACCCGACTGGAGATTAATTATAAACTTCACGTCACGCTACGGGGGTAAACCAGGAATATCTTCTGAAAAGACATTCGGAAATTCACAACGATCGAAATATCAAGAACTGAAGGATCATCTTTCATGGGCGGATCCAAGTAGCAAAGGTACCCGACACAACCTTGTCGAAGTAGCTTAAACGCAGCCATCACCTTGATAAACCTGCCGTTATCAGCGTCATTCAGACCCTTAAATTTGCATACATAATAGCCCCCTGATGACACCGTCACAGTCTTCGAACTAAAATCGATTATCGCCCCATGACGCGTCAGGCACTTCATACCGAGAAAATTATCGTATGGAACCATGGCTATCCAGATCAAATTCTCTTCAAATTTCTTACCCTAAATGGTAATCGAAAATTCCGACAGACGATTGGTTCTCAACCAAACATTTATATTAGAAAGAATATTTACAACAAAAGGTTTGCAACCTTGTTGCATACTTAAACTTACTAACATAACTATCTGAAACAAAAGATTGGGTAATACCCAAATCAACAACATCCAACAAAAGTAGTACAAAGTACTTTAAGCATTTGGAGCGTCGTGTCCATCCGCCTCACGCATCTCGTACAGGCGTTGACTCTGACCTCCTGAAGCAGCTGGGGTTTTCCCCTTGTTCTGGACAGTTGTCTGTATCGAAGGACTAGGAGTCTTAGTTGGCTTGAACCAAGGTCGGTTATTCTGATTAACTGACCCTTGTTGTGACTCCACTCCCTTCTGTTTTCCCTTCCTACAGAATTTCTGCATATGTCCATCACGTCCACACCCAAAGCATGACTTCTTCTCTTTTGGACACTCGGTGCTCTTGTGCCCAGCAGCACCACAATTGTAACACTAGACTGGATTCTTGCTTTGACCCGTCTGCTGCGTTGACCCTCCTTGAGTCGTGTCCGTCATTGCTCGTCCAGATTTGGCAAAGTTAGACGGTGACGCAGGTCGCTTGAATCCACTTCCTTGATTCTGCATCGACTTCTGTTGATTACGTCTTTTGGTCGACTCCTCCAGAGTCACCTCTAACTTGTAGGTTGCATCCACATACTGCTCCAGAGTAGAGCATGTGTGGTGCACCATCATCGGCTTGATATCTGGGCTCATCCACTTGTGGAAATACCAGATTTTCTGTGCCTCACTGGATATCTCAGGTCCAGCATACTATAATAGATTATTCAACTTGGTTGCCAGCTCAGTCACCTTCAATCCATCAGTCTTAGGGTATAGAAACTCCTTGTGTTTCTCCTCCCTCATAGCACGAGAGAAGAAACGGACTGTCATCTTTGTCTTGAACATCTCCCAGTTCAAAACAGGGCTATCAGCTAAGTCGGTACTCTCCCACCACTCACTAGCATCCTCCTTTATCTGAAGAGAAGTTATATGTACTTTCTCAGCTTCAGTACAATCAATGTTGCGGAACAGCCGCTCCATGTGGGAGAACCAATGGATCGCCCTGACTGGTTCCCCTTTCCCGTTATAGCTATCAGGCCTCATCGAATTAATGGTCTTCAGTGCACAACCATAGTTGTCTCGAGTCTTGACTATATTCTCCTAGAATACACGGTTTTCTAGCTCCTCAAATCTGGGAACCGGTGGGGGAATTTGCACACCTTGTGCCTGTGGCATACTCGGTCGCAGTATATCAGTCACTGCTTGCATGACCATACCTCGAATTGCCTCCAATGATGCAGCATCAAATTCCATTGGAGTGTTGGTCTGTTCTTGACCATTGCCTCTAGGATGGTTGTTGGAACCAGACTCATGCGCGTCTTGTCCAACATTTCCTACAGTTGGTCTGGGGTCATTGCTCGTCCCAGCACCAGCTCGAATTGTGTTCATTGTGTTCACCATCTGTTTACCGATCAATTTCCAAGTATTTTATACATTAATATCCTTCGAACATACTTAATGTAGCAAAATCACTTAGAATAGATCAACTTGGTATTTTATAGATGAACTTGAACTATTTTACAACTTCTCATTAGCCGATCTCTTTCTTTCGAGATAGACATGTACCCATATCCTATAGGGTAACGATGAAGGAATTAGTCTTTCTAGACATAGAAGCAAGCTTACTACATCATACTATATAGAAGACATGACTATGAATGGTGTTTAAAAATTCTTTTCATTTTGAAAATTCAGAGCCCTTTTAAAGCATTTTCAAAAACGGGAAAATGGTTTGTAAAATCCCCAAACCTGTTTAAAACTTTAGCTCTGATACCACAACTGTAACACCCCAAAATTTTAACCCATTTTGAAAGGTATCACCGCCAGTGACCTCGGTTTTCCTCACCGAAGCCACCCCAGGCTTTACCGTTTAAATACCAATTATGAAACACTTATGATACAAAAATCATAATATTATTCATATAAAACATAAGTCCCGGGAACACATCCCAATCCCGAATAGGACAAACACAGAGTTTAAACAAAGTACAGTGGAAGTCTTTTAAATATTACAAAAAGGGTTGTGATCGTAATGATCACCTGCCCAAGGATCTCAACCTGATTAAAAGATAATTATTAAAACATCCAAAAACCACCGTCGTCTTCATAGTCATTCTAGTCTCCTCATATCTGCGATCCATCTGATGTGCCGAATCGAACGGATGACACAATCCAACAATGCAGATAACAATTGCGGTTGGTTAGTCTAAATGAATAGACCATGCAAGGGCACAAAACAGAAGGTTCTAAGTAGTCGTATTGGGTTAGACTTCTCGTCTCTCGAATAATAGTCGAGTACGCTTGTCAACCACCATACTCTGCTTGAAAATGACAAAAGGCATGCACAAGAGAAGATTCCAACTGAAGCGAATCTTAACGGAATATCCAAGAGAAGACTCCAAAAGATCGAGTCTATAACGAAGTATGACAAAGTCTGGAATATTTAAAGAATCACAGTATCGCATTCGAGCGATTTAAAAGTTTAGACGAGCTTTCCTAGCTGCACTCTCGCTTAGCTGCACTACTCGCCAGAGGTTTATTAGTTATGGGCGAACCTACGGCCCTTATCTGATTAAATTTCAAAACACGCATCACGTTATAGGCTTTTAAATGTATATATATCCTCAACGGAACCTATACATCTTGATATGTGTTTCGTCTAGAGTGACGCATACCAAAGGGATGAAATCCCGAGTTTGTGGTACTAGTTAAGTGCACCTACCTCTATACTCGTTTATCAGAGGTCGGGTCATGACCGTAAATATGGTATTAGGTGGGGACGAGCCACCTCTCTACCTGATTATACAGAAACGACTGGACCTGACAGGGTCCAGTAATGTTCCTAACTACTAGTGCTAACTAAACAGTTCAAGCACAACAATAGTCCATAATAAATCCACATAAATGCCCTCAAGGCAATCATAAATATATATTCATAATAGCGTTGTTCTAACAGATATACAACATATTATAATATCATATTTTAGTTTTCCAAAACAGTTTAAACAAAACCGTTTCCAGACAAACGCAATAATCATTCCAAATTAATTACTCAATTAAACAACTGATAATTAATGTAAATATGGAACGATGAGCAAGAGCGAACCGCCACTTGCCTTAATCCGCAGAGTTTGACGAAGCCTAACGACGGGATTCCGGGCTCGATATAGGGATAGCTCTGGTAACACAGATTCCTTCGGATCGACCCATACAGAAACCCTTAGTTAGATTCGACATAAACGGACAGAATAACGAAAGAAATCGAAAGGAACGATGTCCGAACGACGACCACCAAGGCCGAGGCCTAACTAGGCCATCAGCCTTCTGGCGGCGGTCGTCGGCGACCTTACGGCGGGAGTCGTGTTCATGGCGTCGGTCGCCGCCTTCATCGCGGCGGGCGCCGCTATGAACATCGGAAAATAAAATCCGAGAACAGAAACTCACCGACGGCGAGCGATTGGTCTCTTCTTGCCTTGCTTTGGATTCTAGGCGTCTAAGGGCCTCCAAGGCTTCTTCTAGCAACTGGAAATGACACCAATTGAGCTCCGGTGATCATTTGCACAACTCCGGCGAGCACTCCAACTTTCGGCGAGAACACTTTGAGAGGAATTGAGCTAGATTCTGTGCCTAATCCGCTCCCATTTGCTCTCAATTTATAGCCCAAGATCCAGGGGAAGCAATGATGGCAGCCAAGCGACGTGGAAGGCCGTCAACGGTGCTGTCAGAGCTCGCCGGCGAGTACATGCCTAGCCCCCTGCAAGTCTACGGTGGTCGCCGCGATCCTCTCTAGGTCGCTGCTGCCTAGGCCCCATGGCGGCGGGCTGATGGCGGCGGTCGCCGCATCCTAGGGACACTTGTCCCTGTAGCTGGCGAAGGAAGGCGCCAGGAGGCTGTTGGCGGCGGTCGCCGCCATACCCACGGCGGGCGCCGCCAGGTCAGCCTTATCCGGTGGCTTATGGATAATCTTGGCTTAACTCGGGATAAAAATAATCGTACACGAACGAGTATTAAGTCCCAAAGTACGTCGTCTGTATTTTATTTCACTGAGAAAAATACTACAGAGATAGAGCACATTACAGAATGTCTCAAACTATCTGAAATTGACCCGACGTACAAAACGGGCGTTCGGGAAAAATCCCAAAATTCCCAAAATATCCTTACAGAAATACGGGGTATCACATACTCCACTATTCATTGTAGACTTACCTTCTCCCCGTGCAATCATACGAAAGTTGTACCCGTTGACAATATAAGCTGGCCATGAGAACGTCATTGCATCAAGACCATGTGCTAAGCTTCGTATAAGCTCATTTTTTACAACATCCATTGAGCCAAAAAATGCATGCTCTTGATTCAAAACCTATGATAGTGATAATAATTTTAAAAATTATTTACTAATTAAATGGTTAAAAAATAATAAATATTATATAGTGATTAAGCATTAGTATTTAACACTTACCAATGATTTAAATCATGGGGTGAAGTGATTGTTAAGAGGAGGCTAGGTAATGTGTGTTCTTAGCATTGTTATTTCGCCACAGTTCGTCGTGGCTGTGAGCCGTATCTAATTGGCTTCGGTTTGGGAGCCGCGACCGGAGCGTGTCTGAGCACCGTGGCTGCACCACCCATGTCCTTTGGCCATTGTTCGGCCGTGGCTAAATTTGCTTCTATCCTAGCTGCAACTCAGGCGTGGCTATTTGTCGTGGCTGGTTTTATGGACAACGGATTTCTTGATCCGTGTCGAAAGTTGTGGCCGAACAGTCATGCCCTAACTTCCATGGCCCATCTTTGCATAGCTATATACAACTTTTTTTTGTATGTATGTACTCGAACATATATATACTGTAACCAAACATTAGCCGCTCTCAATCATTAACATACTATATCTTAAATCTTATGTGACTTTACTATCTTAAAATCATGTAAACACCATGTACATAACTCAGCAATTATTAAACAAGTGACAAAAGAATACGACATCGGCCGTGCAATAATATATAGTAAAGGCTAGTGTTCATACATATAAAATGCCGAGTGCGCGCACGCTAGCTAGATACCTAAACTTAAATTCATCCATGTACATTGATAGACATGACTTAAAGTTGCATGACATTGAGTGCAAATGGAAGTGGGTCGACACAGGGTCGGTCCAAACATTTGGTGGGCCTTAGGATGAAATAAAAATGAATGTCCTCGTAAATATAAAAGTAACGCTTAAATAAATTTTTTAATTTAAAAACTAAAAATAATATATAAAATAATAAGAAAGTATTAAATATGATAATTATATAAAGTTAATTTTTGATAGAATTAAACCACTTTTTATGTCCAGCTTATAAGTTTGATCTTTTTCGAAGAATGAGATTTTATGATAAACAATTAATATAAGAAAGAAATATTAATTAACAACATTCAAATAAAATTTTTATTTATGTTCAAAATGAAAAATAAACCTCACAAAGAATATAAAGAATAAATTTAAATAAAAACCAAATTCAAATAGAAAAGGAATTGACTCACATATCAAATGAAATAAAATTGATAAACGAGAAAAATGTGCCACATATTAAAGAACAAATGTTATATAAAATAACTAGCACAATTACAAAAATAAAAATCAACTAAAAGAGAAATGGGCCTACATAAATGTAAAAGTGGAGTTATTGAGATTTAAACCTAAGACATTTTAAAAGACAATTGTACTTATCCACTAGACCAACTTCACTTTCTATATTTTTTCTCTAAATTAATAATTATATTATTACTACTTGATGTTGGATTGGGGCTCCTATCGACCTTGGGCCCTAGGGCTGCCGCCTATCTAAACTACCCTTAGGGCCGGTCCTGGAACGACGACCGTCGACAATGGATGAAATTAACTGCCATCAAGTCCTTAGTTAGTTTATGTACAAATGCACGTCGTACTAGCTATCTAATCGTGATCGAATCAATGTAAAGTATTTTTCAAATGTCTTATCATGCCTACATTATTATACATCAAAAAGGATTTGACATCAATGGAGCAACATGAATGAATATATAGATAAATGGTATACATTACTTGTCAAATTCCATCGATTCTTATATATAGATATATGGTATACATTACTTGTCAAAAAGATATATGGTGTACATGCAAGCCACTGCTCCATCGATTCTTACTTTTCTTTTTGGGTGAAGCCATCGATTCTTACTAACACCTCAATATGTAGTATACAGAGTACTGGCTAGCTAATTGACCAATTAAAACACATTCAAATTGATTATATTTCTATATTCCCTTCCTTTCATAATATTTGGTCTTGTTTTTTTTTTTTTACATATTTTAAATAAACCAAAAATATAAAATGAGTTTTTCTATAAGTAATTAATGAAATATGTAAATAGTTGGAGTTAAAGAACATTTTTTTTTGGAATGAAAAGGTAATTTTCATTCATGGTAAGATGATACTTACAAAAATACTAGGTGGACATATGTGTTATAAGGAAAAAATCCTAATTCTCACTCTTTCTAGCCATTTTCTTGTCTCTCTACTATTTTTTTCCATCTAGAGCTAGCCCAATTCCTAATATGATTGACAATCATTAGACATGACAACGTCTTTGTGAAAATTTATGTATAGCAAAAAACGGGCCGCACTTAAAGGCGGGTCAAGTTCTAATTGTTCAAGTTGACTCTGTAGTAATAAGAGCAGCCAATCCCTACTTAGCCACCCCAGGAGCAACTGTTCATGGCCATTATAGGGAAATTATTTATGAAGGAGATACATTAGTTACATTTATATATGAAAAATCGATGTCTGGTGATATAACGCAAGGCCTTCCAAAGGTGGAACAAGTCTTAGAAGTTCGTTCGCTTGAGTCAACATCGATGAATCTAGAAAGGAGGATTGATGCTTGGAATGAACGTATAGCATGAATTCTTGGACTTTCTTGGGGATTCTTGATTGGCGCCGAGTTAACTATAGTGCAAAGTCGTATCTCTTTGGTTAATAATCTTAGCCTGGAACACAATCAAGTTTCTACATCTCCAGATGTAGTAGATTGTGGCCGTGATGCAACATCTCCAGAAAGCAAACTTGATGGATCGTTTGTGTTTCTTCTGAGGGAACAAATGCTTTGTTCCCACAGAAGGTGCAACGGAATATTTAGGCAAGAAAGAATAACAATAGAGCTCACTATTTAGAGTGGAAATCCCAATTAGTCAAATAACTGATCAAGGAAAAACCATTACCTTCAAGCTTCTAGCTTGAGAGGATTTTGAAGATGTCTAATTGTCTTATTGATTTCTCGATCGGTTACCCTTGTAGCTCGGACTTCAAACCCTTGACTTCCCACCTAGTTTTGAATCACTTCTACAACGATGAACACGAACTCACTCTCTAAGACTCACAGACTCCTTCACTTCTTTTCTCTCTCACTAAAAATGCTTCGAGTTCGTACCGTAGAAATGACCGACTCACTTCTATTTATACAAGAAGAGAATCCTACTAACAAATAATATCTACCCCTCACTTTCCAGTAACAAAAAGATATTATTTGACCCAAAAAATATAATATCTCAACCGATCCTATTGTGTAACGAATGATCTCCTAAAATAATATAATCAAGATAAGATATAATCTTCTCCCTCCAAATCTTCCAATTTGTGCAATCAAAACGAGCTTCCCGATTTCAACCGCAAGATCTTCATGGAGAATCTTCATTATCTTCACAACCTTCTTTTTATGATATTTGCAGCCTGTTGTTGTGACGACACTATTGTTCCTTTGGAGGTAACAATTTGTTTAGAAAACTCTTTGTTCCCACTACCTAACCACACTGCCGATCGTTCCCTGTGACATCTTTGTTTGATCCTGAAACACTTAGCAACAATATTAGTTGAATGTTTGTTACCATCAAAACCAAGGAATTCAACAAATTCTCCCTTTTTTGATGGTGACAAACATCCTTGACAAATAACTCATAACATAGATGAAGACAGTAGCATGAAGAAAGGTTTTTCCTATAAGACATTATAGTCCCCCCATAGAGACAGTAGAGATGAAGACATGATTAGTTCCCCTCAGCTTGACCACCCATCATATTCCCCCTTTTGGCATCATTATAACCTTAAGAGTATTTCATAATGAAAGTTAGCAAATATAGATAGACAACCAACCCCTTTGTCATTAATATGAAATAAACGTGCAAGAACTACTCCACGAACAACTACAAAATAAGCAAACATGATTAACATGCCATTCAAGGCAAACACAAGGAACATAGACAAAGAAAATCAAAGCAACTAAGAGATAGATGAGCATGGAACAAAAGCGAGATTGGTAAGCTAGAGAAGGACGAATCAGACACCATCAGTGCCTATGGAGGGAGTTGTGGAATGACTATCCAGTAAACCTTGCACATCCTTCCGAACACGTCTTTGCTGTTCCGCTAGTAAAGCAACCTGGCGAGACAACCTCCTCACAGTAGTCAAATCAGAGTCCATACTAGGCGCATTCTTTTGTTCCCCCTCAGAGTCTGCACCATCAGAATCATTCTCATCTATGTCAACCTCTGGCTCGGGTTCAACCTTAACCTAACCAACTTCTTCTTGTAAGACAAACAACATCTTGTGTAGGTTACTCGCATCTTAACCACAGTAGAAGAAAGATTCATTAGCCCTTTCTCTGTACACCTTGTGATATTCCAGAATTTTCTTGACTGTACTCGGGAACGGTAAACCGTGCCTATCAGTGTTCCTCGCATGAGCCATATGTTGCATCATCACTTTGGGCAAATTGATGGCTTCCTTATCCAGCAGTTTGGCGAGGAGCACAACATCTAGATTCAACAAGTTGTTGCGCTTTTGTTCCCGAGGGGTAATATTACTGATGAGGTAGTGATAGGGCACCTTATTAATCGCACTCATGGAGTTGGTGTGAAGAGCACTAGATCTTAGAGGAGAGATGATTTCAGAAACACATTGAACAACCTCCTGGTAAGGAAAGTCCTTGGGCCAATGACCTTTGGGGTACTTGTCATAAACAAAGTGAGGAACCCCCAATAGAATGATGAGCTCCATGCTAGAGAACACATGGGTAGTTCCCTCCAACGTATAGCTCCCTAGAATAGCATGGGGGCGAACCTCAATACAGAAGGTGGAGTAGAAGACGTGGAGCTGCTCGTCGTCAACTAATTCAGCGTCAACATACAGATGGTCCCACTTTTGAGCTTGCAGAACAGAGACGATCTCTCCTAGTGCATGTGTCCCAGAAACTCATGATCTAGCAACAGTTCCCTCACAACTCCTTTGTGACTCATCTCCTTGACCTCTTCTAGTTCAACCTTGTGTTTGGATTTCCAGTGCATTGTGAGGATGGAAGGAAGAGGGGAATGTAGTGGAGAGGCCAATTGTGAGGTGGTGGAGGTTCATGGAGGAATATGAGCGTCTTGGGAGGTGGTGGCTTAAGAGAGGGTGACGATGATAGAGGGGTGGGATCCCATCGCAGAGAGTTTGCGGATGAGGTTTGGGGGCTTTTGGTGCCGTCGATGGTGACGTTGGGAGTGGAGGCGATTTGTGGAGCTTGGGAGAAGTGAGAGAGAAGGCAAGAGAGTAAGAAACAAAGAGAGCAATAGAGAGGCGGTGAGGAGAATACCTTGCAGAGATCACCGATTAAATAGGAGAGGAGAGACATCAAATCCTTGCGGTTGCCAAAGATATCTTTCAAAATCTTCATCTTTGCTTCTTTTCCCAAGGATCACAACCAAAATTTTATCTTCCAAAATAAATCTTGTAGAAGATTGCGTCCATTCAAAGCCTACAAAATCTCTTTCCAAATCAAAATGTCTTGCATCCATCAAATCAACCCTAAATGCATAACACTTTTTCCCACACTACAGCATGCCATTATTGCACCCCAAACCTGTCAACTCCATTCAACACAACATAGAGACGACGATCCGACTTCTCAGATTCTGAAAAAGTAGAAGGGTGTGATGCGGGGGTAACGTGACCAGAAAGGGTACAAAGAGTATCACACACAAAAACATCCGAAAATATTTAATAGTTTTTAATCATGAAAGAGAGGCTCCCAGTTGTGGATGATTAGAGGGGTTCATAGGGAGCTTCAAACATGATGGTTAGGGTAAGTTTGTAGAGTCAACAATCATTTGGCCTTATAGTAAGGGATCAATATATCAAGTTGACTCTTTTGGGAATGAAACCTGATCCAAGTATTATTATGACAACATATGTGGCCATGAAAGAAAGTTTGCAAATCAAAGATGTACAGGCAAGCCTGCTATGCACTTTATCCACACAATGAGTTAGGGAGAGGTTGCAAATGTAGACAAGACACTTAAGATAATGAAATACAATAAATAATTTTAGCCAGTCATCAAGGGAACAAAATAAGTGGACTTTTAGTTGAGAGAGATCATACCAAGTTCCATACGAAACTACTCAAAAGGTTCTCTATTGAGTGCCTTGGTGAAAATGTCAGCAATTTGATCATTGGTTCCACAGAAGTCCATGGAAACCAACCCTTTCTCCACACAATCACGCAAAAAGTGATGTCTTATCTCAATATGCTTGGTGCGCGAGTGCTGTAATGGATTCTTGGAAATATTTATAGCACTAGTATTGTCACATAGAATAGGAACAAAGTCAAGAAGAATACCATAGTCACTGAGTTGTTTCTTGAGCCATAGAAGCTAAGTGCAACAAGCTGTGGCGGCTATATATTCTGCTTCTGTTGTAGACAAAGCAACTGAGTTTTGCTTCTTCGATCCCCAGGAAGCCAAGCATGGCCTAAGAAATTGAGTCATTCCAGAAGTAGACTTTCTATCCACTCTATTTCGTGTAAAGTTTGCATTTGTGTATCCTACCAAGTCAAAATTGCATCCCCTGGGATACCACAGACAAAGATCATTTGTTCCCTTTAAGTATCTCATTATCTTTTTTACTGCCTTGAGGTGTGTCTGCTTGGGATCAGCTTGAAATCGAGCACATAGACACACACTATACATAATGTCAGGTCTACTAGCAATAAGATAGAGAAGCAAACATATGATTCCTCGATAGAGTGTTGTATCAACTCCTCTTTCATGTTCATCCTTTCCCATTGGATTGCTTGGAGATTTGGGAGTTGAGAAGGGTTTTGCATCTGACATCCCAAACTTCTTGATACACTCCCTGAGATACTTTTGTTGATGAACCCTTGTTCCATCTTCTCCCTGTGACGCTTGAAGACCCAAGAAGAACTTCACTTCCCTAACCATGCTCATCAACATAGACCTGTACAACCAGTTTGTCATCTGTAGACCCGAAAATGATGTCATTCCCTGGGATACCACAGACAAAGATCTTTGTGGGCCTATGCATACAAAGAGCCATGAGTGTGCTTTCCTTCCTTCAGAAGGAATAAAGTCTTATTAACCTTCCCGCGAACGTATCCATGTGATAGCAAGAAGTGTGATAGTCTATCATACCAGGCTCTAGGAGCCTGTTTAAGACCATACAATGCCTTTTCAAGAATGTAAACATGATCCGATTGGGAAGAATCTTCAAATCCAGGGGTTTGCTCCACATAGACTTTCTCCTTGAGAACTACATTAGGTAAGGCAGTCTTTACATCCATTTGTTGCAGCTTGAAGCCATGAAAAGCTGAGTACGCAATGAGTAGTCTCATAGCCTCCAAGCGAGAAACAAGAGCAAATGTTTCATCATAGTCAATCCCTTCATGCTGATTATATCACATTACCACCAGCCTTGCCTTGTTCCTTATAACTTGTCTGTGATCATCAAGCTTTTTTTTTTGAGCACCTACTTGGTTTCTATCACAGTTTTATTCCCTGTACGAGGGACAAGTCGCCAGACCTTGTTCCTCTCAAACTGATGAAGTTCTTCTTGCATGGCGCTTATCCAGTCTGGATCCTTCAGTGCTTCACCTACATTTTTAGGTACTTGCAAAGATAGAAAAGCATTGAAAGCACATAAATTTTATAGAGAAGAGAGAGTACAAGTTCACTTTCGAAAGTCTATAGAAATTTGATCCACTAGATGATCCTTCTTTTGGTGGTAGTTCCTCACATGCAAGGTAGTGAGATCAAAATCATCAGAGCTAGCACCCCCAAAATCTGGGCTATCTTTAGCAGTCCCTTCATCATTAGGACTTGGACTTTGTTCCTCGAGAGGGACAGAAGGAGAAGCAGACACCTGGGCTTTATCATTGGACTTCGTTCCACCGACAGAGTCATGATCCCTTGGATTTGAGGAATTAGAGGATACATCATGGCTTTCACGACCTGAGGTCACGTTGTTGATATCATCATTGACCACGTTCTCCATGACATTGCTACCTAAGAGATGAAAGCTGTCATCCTCAGGGAGAACAATATTCGTGGGTATACATGTCCTTTGTTCCTGCACAAGGTTACCAGCCATAACAGATTCATCAAAGACAACATGAATGCTTTTCTCTACCTTCCTTGTTCTCTTGTTGAAAACTTTGTAGGCTTTGTTGGGGAGAGAATATCATACAAAGGTGCCTTCATCACTTCTAGGATCAAACTTTCCAAGAGAATCTTTTCCATTGTTGTGGACGAAGCACTTGCAACCAAAAGTCCGCAGATGAGAGAAATTTGGCTTTCTTCCCCTTAAAAGCTCATAAGGAGTCTTGTTCAGCAGTGAGAAAATAGTCACCATGTTCAGTACATAACATGCAACATTCAAAGCTTCAACCCATAAACTTTTTGGAAGACCACTAGCAATTAACAGTGTGCTTGTCATGTCCTCCAGAGTCCTATTCTTCCTCTCCACAAACCCATTTTGCTACAGAGTTCTGGAAGCTGAGAAGTGATGACCTATGCCATTGTTCTGGCAGAGGGATAGAAACTGAGAATTCTCAAATTCTGTCCCATGATCAGTACGAATGGCACCAAGCGATTGTCCAAGGTTCTTCTCAATAATTTCAGCCATGTCTCAAAATCTGCAAACACTTCATCCTTAGAGGATAGAAGTGGGTCCATGTATACCTGGAGAAGTCATCAACAATAACAAAGACATACAAATTCCCCACATGGCTCTTTGTATGCATAGGCCCACAAAGATCTATGTGGATTAGTTCCAAAGGGCAAGTAGTACTTACCCCTTTCTTGGATTTGAATGAAGATCTCACATGCTTTCCTTTGGTACAAGCATCGCAAACCTCATTGCTTGTCATTTCGATCATTGGAAGACCGCTAACCAGTTCTTGCCGATGAAGTTTGGAAATAAGTTGGAGACTTGCATGTCCAAGCTGATTGTGCCACATGTCTATTGTCTCAGCGATAAACGACAGACAAAGTTCCTTCTCAAGAATAAAAGAAGGATCAACTTTGTAGACATTGTTTTCACATATCCCCTTTAGCAGAATTTTTCCTGTACTTATACACTCAACTTGGCAATCATCAGTAGTAAAAACTACCCTATTCTTTCTATTTTGACAAAGTTAAGCAACACTTAAAAGATCGAACTTGAGGTTATTCACAAGAGTCACATTATCCATGTTACATGATTAGAAAGCCTTCATTATCAAGACCATAAACTTATCCCTTTCTCTTATTTCCAAAGGTTATGGAACCTCCGGAGGCTTGTAAAAGTGAGGTGAACCAGCTTTTGTTTCCTGTCATATGACTTAAGCATGCACTATCGAAGTACCAGGAACATTTCCTCACTTCATCTTGTATTGAAAAGATTAGTTCTTACAAACCTAAACAAGCTTAGGCTTTCTGGGTTTGGGAGCAACATATTTGGTCTGAGAAGGTTTTTCATTAAGATTTTCTCTAGCAATATGAGCAATTTCCTCGTTGTGCCTTTTCAGAAGACACTCTTGTTTGTAGTGACCAACATGACCACAATACTAACAAACCCTATGACACTTTAATTCCACATACTTGCTCTGTTCGGGCCAGATTGGTTTGTTAGCAATCCTGGAGTGAAAATTAATGTGATCGGGCTTACCATTCTTAGTTGGCTTTAGCTAGATAGAGTGAGCCTTTTGTCCATGATGTCAAGGTTTGTTCTTCTCAACCAAATTTACACAGTCTTTCTTCAAAGAGTCCTGATTGTTCCCTTGTGAGGAACTTTCACCACTTTCTTGGAAAGAATGTTTTTCTTTTGGCCTTGGAACCTTGAACCTGTGTGTCATCAACAAAAGACTTAGCTTGGTACCCAATGCCAAAGCGAGGCACATGCTTTTTCCCTTTACCTTTTTCATTCTTGGAGCAACAAAATCAATACCTTTAGCCTTTTTTTTCTATTCCTCATTGATATCAGACAAATCACTAGATAACATAGCATTGCACAGTTTTAGCATTAAAGATTCTGATTCCAATGAGGTAACAAATGCTTCCAGGGAAGTAATATTTTCAGTGAGCTTGGGACATTCTCTACAAGAGTTAGAGAAAAATGATAAAACGTTCTCAAAATTGGTCATTTTTAAGCCCAACCTTTGTTCTCATCGATCAAGTTTGAGATCGTATCAACCTTTTCCTCAAGTTGCTCACTGAAACGACCATTTTCATGAGCATGTTTTTTATGATAAAGATCAGTTGTTCCATAGACTTGCTTTTCAAACATGAAATGAGTTCACATTCATTTACCTCATAGTCGTTTGAGCTACCTTCAGCCACGAGACATAACATGCTCGAGGAAGAGTTGCATTCTTTTGAGTCATGAGGACTCGCAATGGCCATCAAGCAAACATCCCTTGATTGAGAAGATTCCTCATCTTCAGAGTCAGAGGCTTCCCAAGTTGCCACCATTGCTTGTTTTTCTTCACGAACTGGAGGGAGACCTGATTTTTTCTTGAAGCAGTTTTTAGCGAAGTGTCCCTTGTTTTGGCAATGATAGCAAACAACATCCTTCACATCTTTATTCCCTTCAGTGGAACGATGAGTGCCTTTTCTTCGAGACCATATTCTCTTCATCGCTCTTGTGATGAGAGCAACATCTTCATCTCCATTGTCATTCTCATCTTCGACTTGAGATAGGTTGAAGGCTCTTTCAACTTTTAGAGAAATGCTTTGAGATTTCTCTGTTCCACTTCAACTCATCTTGGGGTTTTGAACTGATGAATTGCTCTCCAGCTTGGCAACAACTTCTTCCATAGTGAGAGTTTTGATATTAGTCTGGGCATAGAGGGCAAGAGCAATTGCGTCCCATTGAGGGTTGAGACCTTGCATGAAGTGATGAGTGAGCTTCCAATCAGGAAGCTTTTCGCCAAGGAACTCCAGTTGGCCAACTACTACTTGGAAGTGGGAGTAGAAGTCTTGAATGTTTTCGTTCTTTCCCTGGGAGATGAAATCATACTCCTTCATCAGGGCAAGGATTCGATTCTTCTTGACATCCTCATTGCCTTCATGGAGACGATTCAAAGCACCCTAAATTTCCTTAGCCGTCTTGTAGCAAATGACCTTTATAAGATCAGCAGGGAGCAAAGCCATATGAAGGATCTTTTTGGCTATGCTGTTCTTCTCCAACCGTTTCCAGTCATCATAATCAACCCTTTCTTTCACTTTTGTTGCGTCCTTTTCATCAAGAATAGGGATGGGACCAACTTTGATGAAATTCCAAATCTGACCATTGAGGGAGCAGATGTGGGATTCGATTTGTTCAACCCACCAATCATATTCTCTAGCCCTCAAGTTTAGAGGTTTCCAGAATAAATCATTGATTGCATTGCTTGAAGAAATATTTCATGCAATGACTTAATGAACACAATCTAGAGACCATGCTCTGATACCAATTGTTGGATTATTAGTGTTTCGTCTGAGGGAACAAATGCTTTTTTTCCCATAAAAGGTGCATCAGAATATTTATGCAAGAAAGAATAAGAATAGAACTCACTGTTTAGAGTGGAAACCCCAATTAGTCAAATAACTTATCAAGGAAAACCACTACCTTCAATTTCTAGCTTAAGAGGATTTTGAAGATGTCTACTTGTCTTATTGATTTCTCGATTCGTTACACTTGTAGCTCGGACTTCAAACCCTAGACTTCCCACCTAGTTTTGAATCACTTCTACAACGATGAACATGAACTCACTCTCTAAGACTCACAGACTCCTTCACTTCTTTTCTCTCTCACTGAAAAATGCTTCGAGTTCGTACCTTAGAAATGACCGACTCACTTCTAACAAATAATATCTATCTCTCACTTTCCAGTAACAAAAAGATATTATTTGACCCAAAAAGAAAATATCTCAACCGATCCTATTATCTAAGGAAAGATCTCCTAAAATAATATAATCAAGATAAGATAAAATCTTCTCTCTCAAAATCTTCCAATCTATATAATCAAAATGAGCTTTCTGATTTCAACCGCAAGATCTTCATGGAGAATCTTCATTGTCTTCACAACTTCTTTTTATGATATTTGCAGCTTGTTGTTGTGACGACACTGTTGTTCCTTGAGAAGTAACAATTCGTTTAGAAAACTCTTTGTTCCCTCTGTGTAACCACACTGCCAATTGTTCCCTATGACATCTTTGTTTGATCCTAAAACACTTAGCAGCAAAATTAGTTGAATGTTTGTTATCATCAAAACCACGAAATTTAACAAAACTTCATGGTGTTTTCCCCTTGATTTTCTCCATGCATTCAATCCATTCTTTGATGTCACGAGGTCTTCTGCCTATCTTGCCCCATGTCAAAACTCTCTCCATGACTTCTTTTGAGTACTTGCAATGGAACCAAGTGTGCTGACTGCTTTTTTAGTTATAGTTGCAAAGCAAACAAGAATCATCTTGGATAGTGTCTATGGTCTTGAGCTTCTTTTGGTGTACATACCCCCTTGAATAGCCATCCAGCAGGTGAATGACACTCTTGGTGTAACAAGTTTACCCCAAATCTAATTGTTCCAGGCAGCTTGTTGGATCGTTAGAGTTACGTCTGAGGGAACAAAGGCTTTGTTCCCACAGAAGGCACAGCGGATTAAAAACAGCAAGAAAGATAATGAACGAACTCACGATATATAGTGGAAACCCTGATTGGCAAAACTAGTTTCTCAAGGAAAAACCACTACCTTCAAGCTTCCGCTTGAGAGGATTTTGAAGCGTCTACTTGTCTTATTGATTTCTTGTTCGATTACACTTGTATCCTGGACTTCAACCTCTAGACTTCCTACCTAGATTTGAAACCTCTTCTACAACGATGAATCGAACTCAACCCTCAAAGACTTACAAACACTTCACTCTCTTTTTCTTCTCAACTGAACGCTCTTAGTTCTTCTTTTTCCTCGTCGTGGTTACATGGAAATGAATCCCACATTCCCATATAAATACAACTCGACCAAACCCTAATCATAACAAGATAATCCTATCTTCCTAAACTTGGTAACAAGATGATATTAATTGATTTGAAGAATATTATCTTAACAACCGATATTATCTAAGGAAATAATTCCTAAGATAACATTAACGGATTAAGATAAGATTCTTCTCTCTCCAAATATATTATCTTAGGAAAGTTTTCCTAAGATAACACATTCGGATTCTCTCTCCAAATCTCCTTTTCGGCGAGATCCTTCCAGCCGAAATCCTATCCTTTGACCGCGTGATTCTCCGTGATTTGTTTCCATAATCGTCACGCTGGATTTCTTCCTTCCATTTGCAGCTTTGATCTTGTTCGTCACTATTGTTCCTTGAGAGGTAACAAAGCACATGAACAGAGCTTTGTTCCCTCTGCGATCCTTTGCTGCAATGGTTCCCTGAGATAACTGTCTTTGTTCCTGAAACACTTAGTACCCAGATTAGTTGAATGTTTGTTACCATCAAAACCTAAAGAATTCAACAGATTCCCCCTTTTTGATGGTGACAAACACCCTTGACAATAAAGCATACACGTACGAGATAAAGACAGTTATGGAGAGAAAGTCTTCCCACTAAGGCAGTATTAGTTCCCCCTCAACTCAGCAACATATGAAACCATGTTATGTTCCCCCTTAACCAAAGCTACCTGTCATTTTTCCCCTTTTGGCATCATCAAAAACATAGGTAAGGAGATAGAGAGAAAACGACCACATCAAGATAAGCAAAATAACCCCTTTTTCAATAGATTGAAACGCACAAACATAGACTGCATGTAAAGACAACAACAAAATGAGCACATGTAACACATATGATTAACATGCCAATCATTGCAAACACATGAAACAGAAGCAAAGAAAAGCAAAGTAGTAGGGGAAGATGTGCTGGGAACAAAAGAGGGATTGGTTAGCCAGAGAAAGACGAATCAAGCACCACTGGTGCCTGTAGAGGGAGATGAAATATGAATAGCAATTTAGGCATTCACTTACTCCGTAAGACGCCTTTGTTGTTCTGCCAACAAAGATATTGCGCGAGACAAACTTCTCACGGTCCTTCCTCAAATCAGATTCCACCTTTTGTTCCCCCTCAGAGTTTGCACCTTCAGACTCTTCTTCCTCCACACCAGCTTCCATCTCACGTCTAACCTTGACCCAACCAACACCTTCTTGTAACACAAACTACTCCTTGTGTAGGTTACAAGCCTCCAGCCACCAATAGAAGAAGGATCCATTGGTCGCCCCTTTGTGTACCTTGGAATGTTCCAATTTTTTTTTTTTTTTTGGAACAGTACAAGGGAGCGATAAGGTAACTTTGCTGAAGTCGCCATATAGGTAGGAGGGGAGTAACCCCGAGAATCATTCTCCATATCTTTTCAAGTGCAAAGGGTATTACTCCAAATCCTCCTCTTTCCTTCTTTTTCCAAGATCACAACCAATAAGATATCTTCCAAAAATAGATCTTGTAAAAGATTCTGTCCAAATCCATCAAAGCTCACAAAATCTCAAGCGCAACAACCATCACGCAACCACCACATCAACTTTTATGCACGAACACTTCTCAAGCAGTTGTAAGCCATCATTACACATCATACCTGTCAAATCCCATCCACAGACCACAGAGGCGATAATTCGTATTCTCGACTTTCCGAAAAAGTAGAGGAGTATGATGCGGGGGTAATGTTACCAGAGAGGGTACAAAGAACATCACACATAAACATATACGAGAATTTTTAATAATGTTTAATCATGAATGAGAGGCTCCCAGATGTGGATGATTAGAGGGGCTCATAGGAAGCATCAAGCATGATGGCTAAGGTAAGCTGCAGTGTCAACAATCATTTGGGCTTATAATGAGGGATCAATGCATCAAGTTGACTCTTTTGGGCCGAAAGAAAGCTGAACCATGTATTAACAAGATAGCATAGAAAAACATGCATGAGATTTTGCACATAAGTGAAGTATTAGCATGAGTCTAAGCAAGTCGTTCAACTAATGATCAAGAGAATGAATGCAGATCAAGACATGATGATTAACCTTTCAAACTTTACCATGTAATTTAGCCAATCATCGAGGGAACACACGATAGACATAAGTTTAAGGGAACAAACCAGGCTCCGTATGAAACTGAATGTAGAGTTCCCCAATTAGTGCCCTAATGAGAAAATTGGCGTTCTTATTCTTTGTTCCACGAAATTCCTTGGATGCCAATCTTTCTCTGCATAGTGATGCCTTATCTCGATGTACATGGTACCTGAGTGTACAAACACGGAACACTTCAGTCATTAAGTCCTTATCCACATATCCATTTCTTTTACCTTTGTCACCAGGCCTTTGAGTCTCAAACATTCCTGTAGAAGTGAGGTGAGACTCGCTTTGTTCCCTGTCAGGTAACTGAACTTAATACGAGTGAAATACCGAGAACTTTCCTCACTTTATCCTGCACAGAAAGAGTTAGTTCTTGCGAATCCAGACAAGCTTATGCTTTCTGGATGTGGGAGCAACATATTTGATTTCCGGAGGTTTAGCATTCATTTTCTCCTTAGTGGTTCGAGCAAGTTCCTCATTGTGTTTCTTCAGGAGGCACTCTTGTTTGTAGTGACTAGAGTGCCCACAATACCAACATACTCTTTGACACTTTAGATCAACATACTTGCTCTGTCCAGGCCAAATTGTTTTGTTAGCAATCCTTGAATGAAAATCAATATTTTTGGACTTACCACTTTGAGATTGCTTCAACCAGATGGCATGAGCCTTCTGTCCATGGTACCAAGCCTTTCCCTCCTCAGTCGAGTTTGAACAATTTTTGCCTTTGTTCCCTCCGGAGGAACTTTCCCCTTTTTCTTTTACAGACTGCCTTCCTTCGACTTTAGAGCCTTTTTGCTTGGTGCCATCAACAGGAAGTTTTGGTTGATAGCCAATCCCAAAGAGAGGTACTTCCTTTGACTCAGTCTTCTTTTCATTCTTGGCTGCAACAAAGACAATACCTTTTGGCTTGTCCTTCTGTTCCTCACTGAGTTTGGTTAGATCACTAGACAGTTTTGCATTTCCAAGTTTTAACATTAAAGACTCGGACTCAAGTGAGGAGACAGAGGACTCAAGAGACGTAATCTTCTCAGCGAGCTTAGGACATTTGACACATGAACTTGAAGGAAAAGATGAACCTTTCTCAAGCTCGAGCACTTTGTCTGCCCAACCCTGATTTTCTTCGATCAAACTTGAGATCGATTCATCCTTTTCTTCAATTTGCTCATTGAAAAGACTATTCTCATGAATAAGTTTCTTAATAAAAGATATCAAGCTTTCTTTTGATTTACTTTTCAAGCTTGAGATGAGTTCAGATTCACTTACCTCAGTTCCCTGTATGCCGCCTTTTGATTTGTCATGGTCTTCTATGGCCATCAAGCAGAGATCCCTAGAGCGTGACGAATCTTCATCATCTGAGTCGGAATCACCCCACGTTACGACCATTGCTTGCTTCCCTTCACGAACCTGAGGGTGACCAGCATTTTTCTTGAAGCAATTATTGGCAAAATGTCCCTTGTGTTGGCAGTGGTAACAAACGACATCCTTCATGTCTCTGTTCCCTTCGGAGGAACTCTGTGTGCCCTTGTTTTGAGACCATATTTTCTTCATAGCTCTAGTGATGAGAGTCACATCTTCATCACCGTCCTCATCTTTGTCTTCAACTTGAGATAGGTCAAAGGCACGTTCAACCTTCAAGGCAATGCTTTGAGCCTTCTCTTCTCCCTTTTTGTTCATCTTGTGGTTGTATACAGATGCGTTGCTTTCAAGCTTGGCAACAACCTCTTCCATGGTGAGAGACTTGACATCAGTTTGGGAGTACAGAGCGAGAGCAATTGCGTCCCACTGAGAGTTGAGGCCTTGCATAAAGTGATGAGTGAGCTTCTAGTCTGGCATCTCTTCATCAAGGAACTCTAATTGACCAACGATCCCCTGGAACCTGGAGTAGAACTCTTGAATGTGCTCATCCTCTCCTTGAAAAATTTGATCGTACTCCTTCATCAAGGAAAGAATTCTGTTTTTCTTGACATCTTCATTTCCATGATGGAGACGTCTTAGAGCTTCCCAAATCTCCTTGGCGGTTTTGTAGCCGATGATTTTCTTGAGATCCGTGGGGAGAAGGGCCATGTGAAGGATCTTCTTGGCTCTGCAATTCTTCTCCAGCTTCTTCCAGTCTCCATCGGTGTAGTCGATCTTTGGCTTAGGCTTTGTAGCGTCCTTTTCATTTGGGATAGCCATGGGGCCAACCTCGATGATTCTCCATATCTGTCCATCGAGGGAACAAATATGGGATTCGATTTGCTCAACCCACCAGTCATACTCACCGGCCTTCAGAATTGGTGGCTTCTAGAATGAATCACCGATTGCATTGCTTGACGACGACATCTTTCCTGCAAATTCTGTAACGAAAACAATCTAGAGCACCAGGCTCTGATACCAATTGTTGGATCGTTAGAGTTACGTCTGAGGGAACAAAGGCTTTGTTCCCACAGAAGGCACAGCGGATTAAAAACAGCAAGAAAGATAATGAACGAACTCACGATATATAGTGGAAACCCTGATTGGCAAAACTAGCTTCTCAAGGAAAAACCACTACCTTCAAGCTTCCGCTTGAGAGGATTTTGAAGCGTCTACTTGTCTTATTGATTTCTTGTTCGATTACACTTGTATCCTGGACTTCAACCTCTAGACTTCCCACCTAGATTTGAAACCTCTTCTACAACGATGAATCGAACTCAACCCTCAAAGACTTACAAACACTTCACTCTCTTTTTCTTCTCAACTGAACGCTCTCAGTTCTTCTTTTTCCTCGTCGTGGTTACATGGAAATGAATCCCACATTCCCATATAAATACAACTCGACCAAACCCTAATCATAACAAGATAATCCTATCTTCCTAAACTTGGTAACAAGATGATATTAATTGATTTGAAGAATATTATCTTAACAACCGATATTATCTAAGGAAATAATTCCTAAGATAACATTAACAGATTAAGATAAGATTCTTCTCTCTCCAAATATATTATCTTAGGAAAGTTTTCCTAAGATAACAGATTCGGATTCTCTCTCCAAATCTCGTTTTCGGCGAGATCCTTCTAGCCGAAATCCTATCCTTTGACCGCGTGATTCTCCGTGATTTGTTTCCATAATCGCCACGCTGGATTTCTTCCTTCCATTCGCAGCTTTGATCTTGTTCATCACTATTGTTCCTTGAGAGGTAACAAAGAACATGAATAGAGCTTTGTTCCCTCTGCGATCCTTTGCTGCAATGGTTCCCTGAGATAACTGTCTTTGTTCCTGAAACACTTAGTACCCAGATTAGTTGAATGTTTGTTACCATTAAAACCTAAAGAATTCAACACAGCTGCACTGCCTCTCTGTCTCAGTGCATCATACATGGCTTTGCTATCACATTTCCCTGCTCTTGAGCAGATCACAGTGGCATGTTCAACATTGAATTTCTGAATGATTTCATTAAGTACATTAAGGAGTGTAGTCCACATGGCACTATCAGTCCCTTTCTTGCTAATTTCCCAAAAGCTGTTGTTTTTCATCTGATTAGTTCTTCCCTAAGAGTGCCACATTGAGTTAGTTTATTTCAGAAAGTCATAGATGAGTTCAGTGATAGCAGTTTTGTTCCATGAGAGGACTTCTTTAAGTCCTAACTCCTAAGCCACTATCCTCCCTTGGTCTACAAACCCTGCTCCATGCAATAGGTGATTTCCTGCCCTCACTGCAGCCACTCCAAATAAGATTTCTCATGGAGGCAGTGATAATTTTGATGATCTTCTTGGGGATGATGAAGACTTTGCACTAGTAGTTAATGATGCCATAAAGCACAACATTCACCAGTTACAACCTCCCTGCATAGGATAATTTTGTAGAAGCCCATCAATTTACCTTGGAAGTGATCTTGGAAATAAGAGGTTTGTAGTCCTTTGTCATTGCTTTTCTGTTCTAGAGAGGACTTCCCAAATAAGTCACAGGTAGCACACCTTTTCCATGTTCAGAATGTCAAGGGCTTCTTGCTCTACTTGTGTCTCCAGTCCAGCAAAAAACACTTTGGATTTGTTGATGTTAATGCTAAGTCTAGAGTTGTTGTAAAATTCATCCAACATGTTCTTCACAGGTTTGCGTTGTTGGATCCTTGCATGGGGCCTCTTGTAAACTTCATATAAACTACTCTTTATGTCGTGCCACACTCAATGCATTTTTTAATAATTTTAATACAAAAATATATTATGTTTTAACAATTTTTACAATATTTGAAATTGACATTTTAGTTTTTCAAATGCTTTTTTTTTGCTCCACATGTGTATTAGCCCATTACAACGGGGGAGGGAGATTCGACTCGTGACCTCGTGGCCACGAGATGTCATGCTTACCATTTAAGATCGAACATCTTGTTCGTATTATACACTAAATACATGTTTATTGGACAAGAAGAGATCTACAGTATACAATTCTCAGAAAATTTGATCTACTAACCATTTCTCACCTATGCATTTATAAGATAGTTGCTACAAATATATGAGGGTATAATGTAGTTAAATATAAAAATAACCATTGGTGAAATTAGTACTAACCAAGAATCAATTTAGAATCATATTTTAATTCAAGGGTCGTGATCGGGTGTAAATGGCTACCCGCATGTAGAGTTGGAATGGATCAACGCCCTCCTTTATAACACAGTGGGTGGTGATGTTTTTTTTGGATGGAAGCCGAAAAAAGCCCAACAAGCATGTTGTTTGATCCAGAAGTGAAGCGACGCACCCGTTTGCAGCAAAAAAACACCTTTAGTGAATTCACCCCAGTTCAAAAGATTTAACACCACCAAAAATTCAAAAGTAGAACTGTCTTTGTGTAGAGAAGAATACGATCAAAGGCTTATTTGGATCGAAATCTCTCTGAGAAATCTACTTCACGAAGTTCCACAACTCACAACAAATTGCGATGGAGAAATCAAACGACTATGAATCAACAGTCATAAAAAACCCTAGGATTTTACTGCTTAAGTTTTGTAAAACACGATCTTATTATTTTGATGAATAAATGTCTAGATCATTCAAATATGTTATGACAATGAAAAAGTGCATGTTTGATTATATATAAAGCATGAAAAATGAAAAAAATATGCATCCATTATGACGATTCATCTTTAGAAAGTCTAAGATGCTTATAAGTAGTCTTTTTTGTGAATGAAAAACAGTTTCTATGTGTTGATGTCGACGATTAAGCATTTTGATAGTAAAACAACATTTGTTTGGTGTATGATTCATGTCCCCGATGAATAAAAAACATTAGATATGAGAATACACGTGCTATACACACACAACATATGTGTATTGTGTTTAAAATAGTAACCGATTTGAGCATAAATAGGCAAGTACTTGAATAATTGAATGCTTGTTCATGAACATAAACGTGTATGTGCATATATAATAAACTATGTGTGTTTCAAATAGTAAATATGTGTATTGTGCTTGAAAAAGTAACTGAATTATGCATGAAGAAGTGTGTGCTTGGATAATTTACTGTTTGTGCATAAACATAAAGGTGTAAGTGCATATATAATAGATTATGTGTGCTTTATTCACGTATAACTTACTGTTTGTGGCAGATGCTCTATTTGTGCGTAATATAAGTGCTTTCTTGATATTTGACTATAGGTGCATTGACAAGATATGTATGCCTTTAATTGATGTAGTAAACTTACATTTTTTATGTCATAGATAAGAAATCATCAACATCTAGGAAAAAGTCCACTGCAAAAAATAAAAGTCTAAAATGATACACTGATAACGAATATAGAGTAATATATTTCAGAGATGCCACAATGACAATTGGGGACGGCAACAAACGAACTACATCAAGTGCATGCATTTCTTTCTTGTAAACAATGATAATTGGGGATGAAAACAAACGAATAATCGTGCTTGTGTATATCTTATGAGCTACAATTGCAAAAGTGCATGAATTTCTTTATTGTAAACACGATATTCGGTGCTTCAGCATACATATGAGCTTCAAAGGATAGAAATATCAGCATGTGCATCTATTTTAGCCAAATGTGCATGCTTTATATTCATAATGTGCACACACAAATGCTTTAATGTGCTTCTCTTTGGACTAATGTGTGCATGTATTTTGTGATAAATAAGCACTCTCTTCTATGTATATGTGCATATATTTAATCAATCATGTGCATCTAGTTAATCGGGCACATGTAACTTTTCTAATATGCATACATTTACCAATCACTGTGCATGAACCAATTAAAGTGCATTAAAAATTATCTATGTGTTCGTATGATTTGCAAAACAATGACATATATGTGCTCATTTTTTACATTGTTGGACACTATTCTCGTAACTACATCTTTTAAGACAACTAATCTATTATGTAAAAATACTTTTTCTGATGATATAAATTAATGATGTCATCATTAGAAATGTTGAACCTCCAAGAACATTCCCCATAGTGAAAGAGTGGGACTCACTAATGCTAAGTGCTAGGGAGTATGATGATCTCAAAATTGGGGGATTTGGAAAAGGGTACCTGAGAGATTAACCCAACTTCGAGCTCAACAGAATGAAGATGTGAAAAATCAACAAACATAAGCAAATAAGAGCATAGAAGGGAAACAAACTGACAAAACAAATGTGGATGCTTTAGAGGAATTAATTGGTTAAAAAGTTTATTTTCATTCATTGTGCACGTATAAAAAAGTGTAACATGCATTTAATAAAGTTCAAATTTTAGTAGGCTTTTGTTGAAGATCACTTGAAAATGGAAAAGGTGCTTGCACAATACATTAGAAAGTTCCTAACACGCATTAAGGAAGCACCAACATAGTTGGCAACGCATAGCTTGTTCTACAAGGTGAATGAAGCACTAGAGAAGTTATTGAGTCTTAACGTTGACTCTTGTTTAATTAGCCACCACACAGAGGAGGCTGATATAGAAAACCAACAAAGGTTTTAGGAACAAGATGGCCAAGCGTTGGAGGAAATTGAGAAGACAATGAATGTGAAAGAGACATATGATATTTGATTGTTTTATTTGGGTATCTGATAGGCGTTGTCGTAACACCTAAACAAAATAATCCTTAAAACCTAACTTAGTAGAATAGGCAAGCAAGGGTCGAATCTCACAGGGAGGAGTTATCTTTCTTTATGCAAGTAGTATGCCAAAGTAACAAAGGGGGGTTTTGTTGGTTGTTTTGCAAGTGAACAAAGTAAGTAAAAACAAAGGTTTGTAATTAATTGGGAAAAAGTATTTAGCCAGACAAATATCCACCATTCATTTGATTGATTGATCCTAGATTATCTTTATTCCTTCCTATGAATATTCATGTCCCTATTCTAAAATAGTTACCAGTCCAATTAGTCCTGGTAACCCTAACTATCGAACGCACAAGAAACTATCAAGATTTAGAACAATAGCAGCAGGACACATAGGAATTAACCAGGATACATGCAACACCACAACTCATAGCATTTAACACATAATTAATTCTCTTTCACAATAAACTAGTCCAACTAGTCCTAGAATATCGCATTTGCTACACAAGATAAGAGATTTCAACCCGAAATATCCAAACCCTAGCAATAGACAATTACTAATATCAACTAGGTGATCAATCCAATCAAATCAGCAAGAATCAACAGGAATAAGCTCAAGAGAAAAGATATAATCAAAGGAATTGGAATAGAATGATAATCTCACAACCATATATCAAATGAAGGCTTCAATCGCCGGACTAAGCAAAAGTTGCTTAGTTCTTCATAGTCTTGAAACACAAAAACTCAAAGGGAAAAAACTGATGTAAACTGAGATAATGAAAGTGGCTGCTAGGAATTAGGTTATAAACCTAACCCAAACCTAAACCTAAAGATAACAAACATAATCTAAAAGGAAATAAAATAAAGTAATCGGAATAAAAGAAATAGAATAAAAGGAAATAAAGTAAAATCGGATCATCGGAAGAAAACTTCGGCGTGCGTCTGACAACGAGTTTCCGCGACCGCGGAGGAATTTCCGCGACCGCGGAGGAATTTCCGCGACCACGGAAATGTTTCTGTAAAGATCCTCGCGTCTTCTGTCTCGTAATGTTCCGCGACCGCGGATTGTTCACTGTTGCTCGTCTTCACTTCTTTCTTCGTGTTCTCTCGTGGCTTGCCTCCATCTTCAATATATCTTCATTTAAGCTCTTCTACGCCACCAATATCATACTCCTTCTCCTCAACTCCATACTCCACAATCACGCTCTAAACTCATCCAAATGACACCCAAAACACCGGTAACAACTCCTAGTTAAACCCTACAAAGTAGCGCTGATCAAATTCCCCCATACTTAAACCTTGCTCGTCCTCGAGTAAGCTAATAGAAACCTACTCCTCCAATCAAATCCCCAAGGTCTCAGGAAGCATAGAAAAACTCTCTCCACTAAGAATTGCACCTAAACATCTAACTCCAAGGCACCAACACAATCAACACACAACACAACATACAAGCTTAAAGGAAAGCAGAGTACTTCCCCCAAACTTATCCCGAACACCATAGAGTGAAAAAAAAGAAAATATCTAATCCCAGCCTCCATCTATCTTCTTATACCTCCCAAAGTGACCTACCCGAATCCTCCTTATATCACCTCTTCTTATGTCACCACGCCAGGAAAAATGAGGAATCCTAATAGTCACTCTTCTTCTTTTCACTCATTTTGCCAAGGCACCCTTTCGGGTTTTCACCAAGCCACTCATTTCATTTTTCAATAGATGGGCTCACATAAAACTCACATCACTCTTGACCAATTATTACCCCAGCCTAATGCTGGTCCAAGCCACTTGCTTATTACCTAAGCCGCTCTCTCGGGTTTTCGACTTATCCCAGGATTTATTTTTGTCTTTTTTCTTACTTTTGACTTTTTCTCATTTTTCATTATTTTTCTTTTTCTCCTCTTCCTCAGACGACTAGCAAGTATAGAACACTCCCCCATGCTTAAACATTACATTGTCCTCAATGTAATGAAAGACAAAAAAGAGGAAGCACAGGGAAGAGCAGAAAAGTACTCACAACCGTCGCCGAGGTAGCCTGGACACGGAAGTTATTGCTGGCGGTATATCAATAGAAGCACATGTCGCTGGTGTTGTGCGGGTCTTCAAAACAAACTCCACCATGCAACCAAATAAATCCACTATAAGGTGTAGTGGTACATCAAAGAAATGGGGTTGCACGGCCTTCAACAAACACGTAATGGAGCTCAGATGTAATCGTGTTGTGGGCTCTAGTGTTCCTCCTCGTCAGCTGTCGAATGTCGGGCCATCATCGGTGCCAAATAAAAATGTGGGTCTAATGTCTCCTCCTTGGCAGCATGATGCGCACCATCACTCCATGTAGAACTCGGACAATTGGCCTTCGGTAACACTTTCTTTTCTTTTTTTGATTTTTTTTTCCAGGTTTAGGAGACTTACAGTGATATTTCCGCGCCCGCGGAAAATTTTTTGGTGCGAGGTTGACACCATTTTCAATTTAGGCTTCGGGTCTCCTACCTGCATGTTAGTCTAAAAACAAAAACGAAACAAAACAAAACAATAAGAGTAATCAACTAGAAAGGAAAAAGATAAGAAACGAACTTCATACCTCGGGTTGCCTCCCGAGCAGCGCCTTAGTTATTGTCGTGGCTCGACTTGGTGCTCTCCCACTCAACTTGGGTTACTCACATCCATTGAACACTCGGGGTTACCATCAGGAGGGTGTCGCTTTGCATCGTCGATGTCGAATCCGACCCTCACCCCGTCAAATTCCATTGTGAGCGAACCGTTGCTCACATCAATCTTGGTACTTTCCGTGTTCATAAACGACCTCCCCAACATCACAGGGGTTGCGTGCTTATCTTGCCCCGTATCCATCACAAAGAAGTCCGCAGGGAAAATTTACTTGTCAACTTCCACCAGCACATCCTGCACCACTCCCTTGGGATACACGTATGAATTGTCCGCTAGCTGGATCACAATCCCTGTCTTCTCTAATGGCCCGACCTCTAAAGACTCGTACAACGAGAGAGGCAAAACGTTGATAGAGGAACCTAAATCCAGCATAACTTTTTCAAACATGGTGCCTCCTATCTTGCAGGGAATAGTGAATATGCCCGGATCACTGCATTTCTTGGGCAACCGCTTTTGCAGCATAGCGGATACGTTCTCACTGACCTGGATCTTCTTTTTCTCTTGCACCGCTTTCTTTCTCTTTATCTTGCACAACTCTTTCAAGAATTTGGCATAGCGAGGGATACTTTGGACAAGTTTTATCAAAGGAATATTTACCTCACAGTTGCTGAAGGTCTCAAATAAATCTTTGTCATTCTCCACCTTTCTGGTGTCCTTCAGTGCCTCAGGGAATGGAGCGGGTGGCTTTAACGAACTGAGTGGAGGGAAGTTGGGCCGAACGTAATCATCGTGGGCAGCCTCGAAATCGTCTGGGGCTCCAGGAAGCTTTCCGCGATCGCGGCTTTCTATCCGCGGTCGCGGAAATTCGTCGACACAATCCTCTTCAGCATAAACTTTTCCGCGATCGCGGAAATCTGTCCGCGGTCGCGGAAAAACGTTGATTTTTGTCTCGTCTCCAGGAACAAATCCCGGTCGCGGCCTTTTTCTTCGCGATCGCGGAAATTTTTCTGTTGAGCTCGACTGTCTTCCACTTGTGTTCCGCTCCTTAGCGTCATGGCGTATACGTTCTCTCTCGGGTTCACCACCGTTTGAGATGGTAGTTTTCCCGAGTCCCGGGATTCCAGTCTACTCACTGCGATGGAGATTTGCCCCACTTGCTTCTCCAAGTTCTGAATACTTGACCGCATCTCTTGATTTTGTTGAACCATAGTATTTCCCAAAGTTGTTACAATCTGAGCTAGAGACTCCTGTTGTCGGACCACTGCTTGAATATGTTGGGCCGTAGTGCTTGCCAACGTTGATACGCTCTGGGTGAGAGATCGGATCATGTCATCGCTAGACATAGATGAACTGGAGTTCTCGCCTTGGGGTATTGGGTCATATGGAGCTCTATATTGTTGTTGTTGACCTCCAGGCTGCTGATATTGTTGTGGGCGCGGTAGGAATTGTGGAGGCCTCGGGTGATACTCTTGATTTTTCTGGCCTTGAGGAGTACTCTGCTGATTTCCGTATCTCAAATTTGGGTGATCTCTCCACCCTGGATTGTACGTGTTGGAGTACGGATCATATCTTGGCCTTGAAGGGCCGTATCCTCCAATAGCGTTCACCTCAGCAGTGGGCTCGTGCAGCGTGGGACATGCATCGGTCGGATGCATCGTGTCATAGCATATCCCACATGACTTGACTTGCTGCTGGCCACCCTTCATCATGTATCTCCTCAACATCTCCTTCATCTCAGCCATCTCAGAAAGTATTGAAGAATTGGGCTGAGAGTCTGCAACTTTGACTGATTGGGCGCTCGCCCTCTTATTGAACTGTCTTGAGCCCTCAGATAGCTCAAAGAATACCTCAAAGGCTGCAACATGCGTCTTGTTCAAGATATTTCCTCCACAGGCTGCATTCACCATCCGACGCTCCTCGTCAAGAAGTCCTCCGTACAAATAAAGTACGAGGTCTTGCTCTGAATACCCATGGTAGGGGCAGCTAGAAATCAATCTCTTGAACCTCTCATAGTACTCGTACAACGTCTCAGTAGCCTGTTGTTCAATGTTGCTGATGCTCCTCTTCAGGCCATTGAGCTTCGTCGCAGGGAAGTACTTTTCCAGGAAGGCTTTCGTCATCTTAGCCCATGTATCAATGCTCCCTGGTGCCAAATAGTAGAACCAATCATTGGCCGAATCCTTGAGAGAGAAAGGAAAGGCCCTCAGCTTGATCTGGTCCTCAATAACGCCTCGTGGCTTCATGCTGGTGCAGACGGCATGAAATCCAGACAAGTGCTTGTTGGGGTCTTCTCCACTCATCCAATGAAAGTGGGGTCGTAAGTGAATCAACCCGGATTTCAGCTCAAAGTTTATGCCATCCACCAGCTCAGGGAATTACACAGCCAACGGTTGTTGTTGTAGGTTCGGGGCAGTCAACTGCCTCAACATCGGTGCTTCGTCAGCCATCTCAAAGCACGGGTTGTCAAAAACACAAAGCTCTGTTTGTACTGTGGTTCCTAGAAAGGGTTCTCTCCATTTCTGTATCACAAGCTAGAAGCGGAGAGTCAGTAGCACGAGTGTGGACCATAAGATAGGTCCACACAAAAAATTGGCACACAAACACACACAAAGAAAAATCAAAACTTGCCACCCCGAAAATGGCCCCAATTTGATAGGCGTTGTCGTAACACCTAAACAAAATAATCCTTAAAACCTAACTTAGTAGAATAGGCAAGCAAGGGTCGAATCCCACAGGGAGGAGTTATCTTTCTTTATGCAAGTAGTATGCCAAAGTAACAAAGGGGGGTTTTGTTGGTTGTTTTGCAGGTGAACAAAGTAAGTAAAAACAAAGGTTTGTAATTAATTGGAAAAAAGTACTTAGCCAGACAAATATCCACCATTCATTTGATTGATTGATCCTAGATTATCTCTATTCCTTCCTATGAATATTCATGTGCCTATTCTGAAATAGTTATCAGTTCAACTAGTCCTGGTAACCCTAACTATCGAACGGACAAGAAACTATCAAGATTTAGAACAATAGCAGCAGGACACATATGAATTAACCAGGATACATGCAACACCACAACTCGCAACATTTAACACATAATCCATTCTCTTTCACAATAAACTAGTCCAACTAGTCCTAGAATATCATGTTTTCTACACAAGATAAAGGATTTCAACCCGAAATATCCAAACCCTAGCAATAGACAATTACTAATATGAACTAGGTGATCAATCCAATCAAATCAGCAAGAATCAATAGGAATAAGCTCAAGAGAAAAGATATAATCAAATGAATAGGAATAGAATTATAATCTCACAACCATATATCAAATGAAGGCTTCAATCGTCGGACTAAGCAAAAGTTGCTTAGTTCTTCATAGTCTTAAAACACAAAAACTCAAAGGGAAAAAACTGAAGTAAACTGAGATAATGAAAGTGGCTGCTAGGAATTAGGTTTATAAACCTAACCCAAACCTAAAACTAAAGATAACAAACATAATCTAAAAGGAAATAAAATAAAGTAATCGGAATAAAAGAAATAGAATAAAAGGAAATAAAGTAAAATCGGATCATCGGAAGAAAACTTCGGCGCGCGTCTGACAACGGGTTTCCGCGACCGCGGAGGAATTTACGCGACCGCGGAAATGTTTCTGTAAAGATCCTCGCGTCTTCTATCTCGTAATGTTCCGCGACCGCGGCACTGGCATCCGTGACCGCGGATTGTTCACTGTTGCTCGTCTTCACTTCTTTCTTCGTCTTCTCTCGTGGCTTGCCTCCATCTTCAATATATCTTCATTTAAGCTCTTCTACGCCACCAATATCATACTCCTTCTCCTTAACTCCATACTCCACAATCACGCTCTAAACTCATCCAAATGGCACCCAAAACACCGGTAACAACTCCTAGTTAAACCCTACAAAGTAGCGCTGATCAGTATCCAAGGTCTGTCTCCCTTTTTTATTAGGGTAGTTAGTCTAATAAGGCAATACACAAAGTAACAATAGAAACAAGACAAGAGGAATGAAGTTGAGGTACATATCTAGAACATAACTCAGTGTTCAAAAATAATTGCATATATCTCGGTAAATCTTATAGTATATGTGCATGAAACTTGGTCTCTAAAAAGTGCATGATTTCTTCTAGGACGATATGGTAACGGATATTGCAACCGAGGTAAAAACAAATGTACAACTCAATGTTCAGATATAAATGCATAAATGTTCATTGATTCTATATTATATGTGTAATACCCTTGACTTATGTCGGTAGTGCCACACGCCAGTGACCTGAGACGTTACTGTCCAAAGTCACCCTAGGCTTTAATCGGAACAATTAAGCTTAAATAAGTATATTAAATAACGAAAGATTAATCAGCGGAAGATATTTTAAATGAAACTCAACCTTTTATTAAAAGATCTCTCATCAAATGAGAAGGACGATTTTACAACATAGTGAAATTACAACGGAAGACTTTAATAATAAATCATATTACATGACTAGGTTATAGGAATATATATTAAAGTAATACTTAACGACCAATCTTCAACTGCAAGTCTCTTCTTCGATTGGTTACTTCAAGTCTTCGGGGACCAACCACTAATGTGCCGTATAGGACGGATGACACCAGCCAACCATACAAGGAATAAAACATGGTTGGTTAGTCTAATGAAAGACTATGCAAGGGTACAAACATAATGGTTTAAGTGATCGTAACCGTTTACTATCATTGTCCCTCGAATAATAACCGAAGGAACGATACATAACCCGGAGCTTTCACTGAATTATAAAAGAAGGTATGCAATGAAAAGACGACTCCAAAGGAATGAGTCTTATAGGAAACGTACGACAATTGTTTGGGAACGTTATGTTTTCACAAACAAGTTTTAAAACACGACCTTGATTATTTGAGTCCACGACCAACCTCACCACGTAATGCGAATCCAGATTGGAAAGAGGACTTACTCTAACAAGAGTCTGGGCGGTTTCCACGTTGTACTCCTCGCCCGACGGTATATTAATTATGTGCATAACCACAATTATCTTATTTACTTCCAAAATGCACTTTAACGTTGAAGCTTTTAATTTCACATCTCGTAATGAGACATTGGGAATAAATCCCTTAAGATTGGGAATACATCCCGAAGATTGGCACCAGCTGAGTGCACCACCCCTATATTCGGATAGGGGTAGGTCATGACCAAAAGAGTGTTAGGGAACTTACTTCCTAACACCAAAGTTATAAAGAAACGACTAATCCTCGTAAGGAATTATCGTTCCTACGAATACTCGTGCTAAACTAGCATTTAAGTTCACATTTAAATCCACACCAAAACTCATTACAGTAATATCATACCAAACTATATAATAGCGTTGTTTCTAGCAATATATACAACCTATTATAAAATCATATTTTAACACATCGTTTAATTAAATATGTTCCCAAACAGAAAACAACAACTTTTATCCCATCTTAATTAACAATCAAATAATTGACAATCAAGGGAAACATGGAATAATGAGCAAGAGCGAACCGCCACTTGCCTTAATCTAGACGAATTGAAAATGTCGGGTTCCGAGATCTGGAAACTGGAATCTGAATACGGATTCCTACGACGACGTCGAGACAACAGACGGAACCCTAAGTTAGATTCGGTATGAACGAAATGAGCATACGAAACGAATAAATGATATGAATTGAAGGGAAACAAAGCCTAAGCCGTGACCGTGGTTGTCCAAGCCACGATTGCACTCACTTAGGCAAGTCGCGGTCACGGTTTGGACATCTGCGGTCGCGGAATTCTGGGCAGAGCCGTAGTCGCGGAATTCATCCCTGCGGTCGCGGTTCGCCCTTCCGACGACGGCTCCAACTCGGCTTCAAAGCTTACCGACGATGAAGACGACAACTTCTTGACTCGGACGAAGGCTCACTACGACCACCACCACTTCAAGCTTCCAAGGACTCCCGACGATGCTCCGACGAACACAAGAACTCCGGCGAAGGCACAAAATGAGAGAAAGAGAGGGATTTGAGGGTTGTGGATGAAGGTTGAAGCTGCCCCCGACCTCCTTTTATAGGGGAAGGAGAGCTCAACGCCGGGGCACTCCAACCAATCGGCCTCCCTCCATCGGCGAAACGCCGGCAAGCCAAACGTCGTAACACGGGGAGAATTGAAGACGAAGACGAACCAGCGATCCGCGGTCGCGGAAACAAAGCCGCGATCGCGGATTGGCCCTTGGGCGAATCCGCGCCCACATAAGTAAGCCGCGGTCGCGGAATTGCCGCGATCGTGTCCCTGGGTCTGCAGTCGCGGGTCTTTGCTCGCGGTCTTTGCTATATCTCATTTTTAGCACTTCTAAAAATAATCCAAGACCCAATACACACTAAACGTATATTATTACATTCAAATGATCTTACTGAGTTTACATAAATTGCCCAACACGTCTTTCCTACAAAACGACAGTTCGGGACTTTTGAGGGTTATTACAATATGTGCATGAACTAGGTCTCTAAAAAGTGAATGAACTTAATTCTATTTTTCAGGAGAACAACGAAGAGATGGCAACAAAGATTGCAACTGATGTAAACCAAAACTATAACTCAATTGTTCATATATACTTGCATGGAACCAATTCTTTTGAAAGTGCGATAATTTTTTTCCTGAACAACAAGGATGAGATGACAATAAATATCGCAGCAGATACAACAGAAGAAGTGACAGGAAGAGAGGTACAAAAACACAAGAAAAAATATAAACATTTATACAACTTAAGACTAATGTGCATAAATACGTCGTGTATTTTTTGGGAAAAGATGTTATTCTAGATATTGTTGCTGATACAAATGGTGAAGAAAAATCTTTTGAGGTATACAAAAGAAGAGCAAAGGACTCCAATTAAAAAAACGTAATTTTTGCACCATATTTGTCATGAACCATGAGATTTTTAGAAAACTAGTGTAGAATTTGTGAAGTTTTTATGAAGATGTTATGTGAAAAAATTATGTGTTGAATTTCTGGGATACATTCATAATATTAATGTGTTCTGTGAACAATGTGCGCTAATATTGTGGATTTTGTCAAATTGATTTGTGGGACTTGATTTGAAGTTGTGTATAGAAGCAAACTGAAATAGAAGAAGAAACAAGTAAGAGGACTTCAAGGCCTTCTCAATATGAAAAGTCACCGTGGAAACCAAGGTCTAAACATTACACATGGTTTGTAGAAAACAAGGAAACTATGAGTAAGTTAATAACATTTTGTGTATTACACTCTAGTACATACTTTTGCTATAAAATTGTAATTTGTATGTATTTTAGGGACATGGTTTAAAATGAACAAGCTCAGAACAGCAAAAAATGACTTCGCATCAATGAAAATAGAAGAGTACATAGGGATAAACATCATATACTTGTGGACGACTATCTTGAATGCCCTTGAAACATTGTAGAGTGATGAAAAACTATTTGAGATTCTTCATGCCAATAGAAGCACTGGTATGTAAACTTGAGCTAAGTTTTTATATGAAGATATACATGTGAAAATAATCTTTAACATAATTTCTTACATATTTGAAAAGTGAAGGTGTTAGCAATACATTCAGTCGACATTGATTTGCATGTTAGATGTCAATGATTCAGTACCACAATGGAAGATGAGTTTCCAAAATACAAGGACATGAAGCTCAAAGAAGTGGATATGGTATAAATGCTATTTCCATGATTCGTATTTCAAATTTTAAGTCCAATGTTGTTTGAATCCTTATGAGTTATATGCCTAATTATTACTTTTTCATACTATAGTTTGTGTTTCCAATATGGCTTTCTGATCACTACTATGTGATTGCCATTAATGTGAAGACACCAAGTTTTGATATGATTGGCAACAGTGAGGCAGAATGTGGTATAGAGGGAAAGTATGGAAACATACCATCTACATTGGCAAGAGACTACATTGATATTTTCATAATTAAGCTTGTATTGTAAATACTATAAGTGCATGAAAAAAAACCCGTTGGTGTAGAAAACATGCACTGTATGTGGATGAACATATATTTTTTTTTTCTTTTTTCTGGGTGCAACCAAGTGAATAATATATTTTTTAAAATCTGCATTTGACTCTAGTAATAGACGTTTTCGAGTGATCAGGGTTACATGGCAATAAATTTGTTTGTATCATGAGCTTTCAATATACTTTTAATCATGTACGTTTCTCCACCAATTCGTTTGATATTAACTGTTTGTTATTATTATTCTCGAAAATCACATATAACTATGGTTATATTTTATAGTTATATCCAATTTGGTTATATCTTATAGTTATATGCTATGGTTATATTCTTTGGTTATATATTATGGTTATATCCTATAGTTATATACTATGGTTATATCTTATAATTATCAATTTGGTTATATCTTATAGTTATATACTACGGTTATATTCTTTAGTTATATACTATGGTTATATCCTATAGTTATATACTATGGTTATATCCTATAGTTATATACTATGGTTATATCTTATAGTTATAAACTATGGTTATATCTTATAGTTATATCCAATTTGGTTATATCTTATGGTTATATCTTATGGTTATATCCTATAGTTATATACTATGGTTATAACCTTTAGTTATATACTATGGATATATCCTATAGTTATATCCAATTTGGTTATGTCTTATGGTTATATCCTATAGTCATATACTATGGTTATATCCTTTAGTTAAATACTATGGTTATATCCTATAGTTATATATTATGGTTATATCTTATAGTTATATCCAATTTGGTTATATCTTATGGTTATATCCTACAGTTATACACTATGGTTATATCTTATAATTATATCCAATTTGGTTATATCATATCGTTATATCTTATAATTAGATATTATGATTATATCTTATAGTTATATCCAATTTGGTTATATCTTTTGGTTTGATTTGGGTTCCCATGCGAAATGCCCTTCCCGTACGAAATGCGAAGCGATCTCGGCCGTACAATTTTTTTTGTCAACAAATTATTATTTTTTTCTTTTCGTTTTCGTCCCCTGATCATTCTGGAATAGCCTATATAGAAGGTTCACAAATAAGCACTAAATGTTCATTTATTTGTACATTCACGTTCACAAATAAGCACTTAATGGTCAAAGACATGTGTTGGAACATGATCATGTTATATGTGAACTTTTACGGCACATAAAATGAACATGTATTACTTATATGTGAACGTCAATAATTGTCTATTCCAGAACGATCACAGACAATAAATAAATAAAAATAATAAAAATTGTTGACCAAAAAAAAAAAAAAAGTTCGCCGTATTTACAGTTATACCACCACGTCACTATTCACTCTTTCCCCCCCATTTTTTTAACAGTACCGTCCCTTGAATATTACCCCCCAGATAATGAACATTACCGCCCAGATAATAAACATGTGGTGTCAATTTATGAACGCGACCGTTTCGCACTTCGCACGGTAAGCATATTTCGCACCCGAAATGAACTCTATATACTATGGTTATATCTTAGTTATATCCAATTTGGTTATATCCTATAGTTATATACTATGGTTATATCCTTTAGTTATATATTATGGTTATATCCTATAGTTATATACTATGGTTATATCTTATAGTTATATCCAATTTGGTTATATCTTATAGTTATTTACTATAGTTATATCCTTTAGTTATTTACTATGGTTATATCCTATAGTTATATTATGGTTATGTTTTATAGTTATATCCAATTTGGTTATATCTTATGGTTATATCATATAGTTATATATTATGGTGTTATCTTATAGTTATATCCAATTTGGTTATATCATATCGTTATATCCTATAATTATATATTATGATTATATCTTATAGTTATATCCAATTTGGTTATATCGTATGGTTATATCCTATAGTTATATACTATGGTTATATCTTTTAGTTATATACTATGGTTATATCCTATAGTTATATATTATGGTTATATCGTATAGTTATATCCAATTTGGTTATATCTTATGGGTATATCCTATAGTTATATATTATGGTTTTATCGTATAGTTATATCCAATTTGGTTATATCATATCGTTATATCCTATAGTTATATACTTTGGGTATATCCTATATTATATTCTATAGTTATATACTATGGTTATATCATATAGTTATATACTATGATTATATCTTATAGTTATATATTATGGCTATATCATATATTATATTTTATAGTTATATCCAAATTGGTTATATTCTATAGTTATATACTATAGTTATATCATATATTATATCATATAGTTATATACTATGGTTATATCATATAGTTGTATACTATGATTATATAGTATAGTTATATCCAATTTGGTTATATCCTTATAGTTATATCATTTAGTTATATAACTATATGATAGATGATATAACCATAGTATATAACTATAGAATATAACCAAATTGGATATAACTATAAGATATAATCATAGTATATAACTATATGATACAACCCTAGTATATAACTTATATACTATGATTATATCTTATAGTTATATCCAATTTGGTTATATCATATAGTTATATAACTATAAGATATATGATATAACCATAGTATATAACTATAGAGTATAACCAAATTGGATATAACTATAAGGTATAATCATAGTATATAACTATATAATATAACCATAGTATATAACTATATGATATAATATAGGATATAACCATAGTATATAACTATGGAATATAACCATAAGATATAACCAAATTGGATATAACTAAGATATAACCATATTTATATGTGATTTTCGAGAATAATAATAACAAACAGTTAATATCAAACAAATTGGTGGAGAAATGTACATGAATAAAAGTATATTGAAACCTCATGATACAAATGAATTTATTGCCATGTAACCTTGATTACTTGATAACGTCTATTACTAGAGTCAAATGCAGATTTAGAAAAATATGTTGTTCACTTGGTTGCGTCCAAGTTTTTTTTTTATTACGCCAGAAATCTTGCATACGCATGATTCCTACGTAGAGGTTTGTACTGCGAATGGGCGAAAAATGTAGTGTATATAGCGGCTTTGAAAAAAAAATGAAGCACGAATATCATTTTGCACATAAAAACACGCTTTCATTGTGAACATTGTCGCATAATGCTTCTCCAAGTCCAATGGTCTTCAATGTTGGATAACAAGTATCTGAATCCAAGTTCAGCATTTGTGGAATCTTGCTCTATGTATCAAAAACACTCTCAAATTGGGTCATAAACACAACAATAGATGATGTTGGCCCTATGAAGTTTGAGAAAAAGTTGTTATGGCTTTCAGACCTTGACGTCATCTTAAGCAATCCACCCATGTTAACATCTTGAAAGTATGCAGGGATCCAAAAATTATGCAACTCAAATACTATTGGCAACCACATATTCGTCTCAAGATTAAACTCAGAGTTAATAGATAGCCATGCCTCTTCAAACTGATTTTGATTTAGCTCATTGCACTAGACAATTGAATTGAATTTCTTTCTGAATGCAATATTCTCATAGACATCATATTTGAGTTTCCTTGGAAGCTTGAACATTAAATGCCACATGCAAATACGATAAACAATGTGCCAAAATACAAGCTCAACAACATTCTTAACAATAACATCTTGGTCGATTAATAGCACATACGGTTAGAGGATGGCAGGTAAAAAATGCATAAAAAACAATAAACAAACTAAACTAAATGTCACTATAAGGTTGCGTATGGATTCAAAGGAAACAATGAAGTAATAATTGTTACATGCTTATAGAATGTGTGTACATATATTGAATTCTTATATGCTAAAAGATTGTGTGTGCATATCGTATAAACTTTAAGTGCATTTACGTAACTGGATTATAACAAGTATCGAAAAGAGCTATATATGCAACACTTTATCCATCAAAACTGCATAAATACATGTAACACCCCCGACTTATGTCAGTAGTGCCACAAGCCAGTGATCTTAGACGTTAATGTCCAAAGTCACCCCAGACATTAATCGGAACAATTAAGCTTAAATCAACACATAATATTAAATAACGAAAGAATAACCAGCGAAAGACATTTTAAATGAATAAGACTCAACCTTTTATTAAGATTCCTCTCGTCAAATAAGAAGGACGGTTTTACAACAGAGTATAGTGACAGCAGAAGACTTTTAAATTACAGCGGAAGACTCTTTTAAAATAGTCTTAATTGTATGACTACGTATTACATCTATTTCAAATTAGATAGACACGCCTTGGAAATATTACTTCTTAAAACGGAAACTTCAACTACAAGCCTTCTCTTCGATTGGTTACTTCAAATCGCCGGGGACAAACCACTGATATGCCGTATAGGACGGATGACACCAGCCAACCATGCTGTATACACTACGTTTTTCGCCCATGGTTAGTCTAATGAAAGACTATGCAAGGGTGAAAACAGAATGGTTCTAGTGATCGTAACCGTTTACTATCATTGTCCCTCGAATAATAACCGAAGGAACGATACATAACCCGGAACTTTCACGGAATGATAGAAGAAGATATGCATTGAAAAGAAGACTCCAAAGGAATTGAGTCTTATAGGTAACGTATGACAATTGTTTGGGAACGTTAAGTTTTCACACAAGTTTAAAACACGACCTTGATTATTTGGGTCCACGACCAACCTCACCGCGCAATGCGAATCCAGATTGGAGAGAATACTTACTCTAACAAGAGTCCGGGCGGTTTCCATGTTGTACTCTTCACCCAAGGGTATATTAATTATGTGCAAAATGGCACTTATCTTATTTAATTTAAAAAACGCACATTTACGTTAAAGCTTTTAATACACAATAATCTCGCAATGAGATATATAACATGGGACGAATCCCGAATTTTGGCACCAGCTGAGTGCACCACCACCTATATTCGGATAGGGGTAGGTCATGACCAGAAAGTGTTAGGGCCTTTATCTTCCTAACACCAAGTTATAAAGAAACGACTAGACCTCGTAAGGTACATAGCGTTCCTACGAATACTCGTGCTAAACTAACATATAAGTTCACATATAAATCCACACCAAAAAATGCTTCACCGTAATATCATATAGATATATATAATAACGTTGTTTCTAGCAATATATACAACCTATTATAATTTCACATTTTAACACATCGTTTTATCAAATCTGTTCCCAAACTTAAAATAACAATTTTATTCCATCTAAATTAACAGTTAATTAATTGATAATCAGGGGGAAGCATGGAATAATGAGCAAGAGTGAACCTTCACTTGCCTTAAACTAGACGAATCGAAGAGATCAGGTTCGAGATCTGGAACTTGAATCTGAGTACGGATTCCTACGACGACGACGAGTCATAAAACGGAACCCTAAGTTAGATACGATATGAAACGAAGATACGAAATGAAACGAAGGGAAAAAGGCCTGAGCCGCGGTCGCGGCTAGCATGGCCGCGATCGCGCTTTGCTGGGCAAAGCTGCGGTCGCGGTTAGCATGACCGCGGTCGCGGTTTTCTGGGCCAAGCCCGCGGTCGTGGTGGATGGAGCCGCGGTCGCGGTGGATGGAGCCGAGGTCGCGGGTCTCCATCCCGACACGAGGTTGGGGCGGCTTCGAAGCCTTACCGACGACGACGACGAGGCTTGCACTCCACTTCTGAACCACCGCATACCACCACCACTCTAGGCTAAACGAGGCTGCCAATGACTTCTTCCGGCAACCACTAAAACTCCGGCGACGAGCAACAACTCCGGCGACAACGGGTATAAACGAGAGGAGGAAGAGAGCTTGAGGATGACGAGAATGGCCAATCCGAGCTCCTTTTATAGGCTAAGGGACAAGGAAGTTCACCCCAACACCGGCAACCCAAACGATTCACATCCCCTCCATCGGCAAGCGTTGAAGAACGTGGGGAAATCCTAACCGGCGAAGTTCGGAAAGAAGGAAGAAGACGACGAAGTGCAGGGCCGCGATCGCGGTTTTATAACCGCGATCACGGTTTGGCTTCCAGCCAAAACCGCGCCCGCGGTGTGGAACCGCGGTCGCGGGCATTACTGTGGTCACGGCCTGCTTGGCCACAGTCGTGGTAACGTCGCGCCCGTTGGGCTTGGGCCTTGCTCGATTCCGGCCTTGATCACGTCCTTGCTAAATACACTCCTTAAATATTTTAAGACCCAAAAACTTAATAAACGTATATTATTACGTTCAAATGGTTCTTACTGAGTTTACAGAAAATGCCTAATTCGTTTTGTCTACAAAACAAAAGTTTGAAAATTATCCAAATATCCCTACTCAAAATTGAGGGTTATTACATTACTACCCCCTTAAAAATAGTTTCGACCCCAAAACTAACACTTCGACCCCGAAAGCAACACTACCAAGTTAGAGGGATCGATTTCTACATTAACCTCTCCACTTGAGTTTAGTATCCTCAATTATTCCGTACTCAAATTTAATCCTTAAGAAAGTCGATTGGTTTCCTCAACCATGACATCCCTCATATATCTCGTTTCCATATATCATCTCATGTGCCAACTCTTAATATACTCACAAGGTCATGATTACCTTAAATCCTAGTCTCCAAAAATCATCACACGATCTTAATACACCTTTACACTTGAGAACACACCCTTTTCTTTCAACTTTTCTCCTTATAAGCGACTCTCAAAGTTCATACATTTTCTTCCTTAAGTTGATATCCTTAAAAAATTTTGCCTTCGTAACCTATTTTACCAAAGTTGAACTATTTCTTCGATCATGATTCCACCTACTACATACTGCCTTCGTTCATTACCCTCGTTAGAATCGATATAATCATCCACAAGATTATGATTACCTTAATCAGAGTATCCATTATAGTCTCCAATATAATCTTGCTATTATGCCCTACTCATCATAAAGATCTTGATATTCTCGAGCAGAAGAATACAATATTTCCCCACCAACTTTCTTTCGATGATCAGATCCTCAAAGTACATACATAAAACTCACTTATATCCCAAACTTAGTACCCCCAATTGTTATATCGGCTTACTCCTTACATATGCACCTCATCTATTTCATTATTTACCTTAATTAAATTTCGCCCTTATGCCATCTTCTTAACCCAAAAATCTTTCCATTACTTAGGCTCTAACATAAGACCATCAGAATCCTTAAATTTTCTTCAATTAATCACAGAACATTTTATTCATGTTTTCCTCAAACATGATTTTATTAATCCGTCTAACACGATTATAATCAATCACCTTATTTATCCAACTCGATCATAAGATCACCTTAATAGACATAGATCACTTTTCACCAAGTCCATTTGATAAAATCCACACACTTACGTTGTCTCATCCTATTAATCCACCCAAGTTAACACCCATAAATCCTTAAACACTTAATCGTCCTCAAACAATTTATTATCCAAAATCAAGCAACCTTTTGCTTTAACGAAACTTAATATTTACCCAAGACATAATTGTCTTAATACTCCTCATATCATTATATCATTTCCTTAAGAAAGCCTCATAACGAAACCTCAGGTAGGTCTTCTGAAATAATACTTATGATTTCTCACACTTAGCTTCTCCAAAAACTTTAACCACTGGTCCCACAATGGGCACACTCACTTATAACCCCATACCCATAACTCTTGGGTCTAAAGTTTATTCAAGATCGTATTTGAGTACGATCATCTTAGAGAAACAAACTCCTTATAAAATATCTCTCTTATACATTTATTCACTTGAATATATAATCTATACCACTCACCCCATCTAATGCTCAGAGTATGCATATGAGGAATAACCTCTAACTCCATAAAGCATTACTACACACACCAAATCCTTATAGCAAGGAATCCTTACACATCAACCTCTCGAGACAATGCTCATAAATTCGAGCAAAAGGGAACAAATAATGTCAATGCCCAACTTGACCTTATTTCAAAAAAATAGAGGGGTTCTTACGAATAGTTTCGACCTCGAAACTGGCGCTAACAAGGTAGGGAACAACCATACATGTCCCCACCCAACACTGTCCTTTATGAGTCCAAATAGTTTTTATCAACTCGTGACATGTACTAATTTTGGCATTCAAGGATTCTCGTATGAACGAACAACTTACAATAGTAACGAATTTAGTAATTTCCGAATCAAGGAAACACTTCTTTATTATTCGAAACATTACATAAAACAATTGACAAAATGTCGAACAGATAGATTACTAAACTATGGAGACTATCGACACAAGTCATTGCTCCTTATTCTTAAAAAGGCTCAACAAAATTATAACTACTCGTACAGGGTTTCCTTCCCATCGGGGTGACATATCACAAAGAGTCACTGCCCTTGACCCGAAGATTCCAGAGGCGCCTTGCCTTTATTACGAGCAACAGATTGCTCAGGAGCGGACACCTCCGGCTTTGGGTCATGCCTACTGCCAACATTTAAGGCCTAATATGATTATATTATCCCTTGACCCTTCTGCCTACAGTATGTCTGCATGTAGCCTTCCTTCCCACAACTATAACATACCCGCTTCTCCTTTTGGCAACTAAAACTTTTATGCCCCACTGCACCACAGTTGTGGCATCGGATCACACCGCTACTCCAACCTGAGCCTTTGGTGGATTCAAAATGAGTTGTCTCGGTCTTAGCACGACTAGACTTTTCAAACTTGGTAGGCGATGCTGGCCGCTTGAAGGTATTAGCCTTCCGGTCTTGTTGCCCACCTTTCACCCTATTCTGTTCCTCCCGCTTTCGGGCGGATTCCTCCAGTGTGACCTCTATTCTGTAGGCCGCATCAACATATTGCTCCAAAGTAGAGCAACCGTGATGCACCATCAGAGGTTTGATTTCTGGATTCATCCATCCATGGAAGTACCAGATCTTTTGTTCTTCAATATGCACTTCAGAATCAGGGTAATGCAGCAAGTGATTAAACTTTGCCGCCAACTTAGGCATTTTTAGACCTTCAGTCTCTGGGTAGAGGAACTCATTCAACTTCTCTTTCCTCATAGCACGATAGAAGAAGCGACCAATGAGCTTGGCCTTGAACATTGCCCAGCTCAGATTTGGGTGGTCGTCTAAACTAGTTCCCTCCCACCACTCACTTGCTCCGTCTTTCAGATGTAACGAAGCAATGTGCACCTGCTCAGCCTCGGTGTAGACCACATTCCGAAATAGTCGCTCCATATGGGAAAACCAATAGGCAACCTTGACTGGTTCCCCGGTCCCATTGTAACTATCCGAGCGCATCGAACTGATCGTCTTCAATGCCCGATTATAATTCCCGTCATTTCTCTCGGGAGCCACCAGATGTGCAGGACCATCACGTCCCTCTACATTGGTTGCAACTTGAGGGTTGGGAGCCGCTTGAGCTTGCGGTATCCCTTAGGCCGTTAGTACTTCGACCACTTGCCTCACTATTTTCCCAATGACCGTCGCATCCAACACGATCGGGGCATGAGATGGAACTTCCCTCGCAGCTTGAGGGTCCACTTGTTCCTGATGAACATCTTATCGTAGGGTCGGGTCAATAATATACGAGTCAGATCTCGCGTCATCCCCTTGCTGAGTAGCACTCCTCACCTAAATTCGGGGACCGTTGTTAGGACCGTCATTCGCTGCTTGGTAGGTGGATCGGGTGTTCACCATATATTGATGAACCATAACGTCAGTTTAGAACTTTTCCATCTTATACATGATACTTAATCAATTACGTTATGATACGAATTATAAGGGTCCAAACCAATAACTTTATATCAGTCTGACT